>OY855912.1:28190908-28908408 GCA_963693305.1 Meandrina meandrites | reverse complement strand
AAGTTTTCTTATCTGAAAGAGTTACTGGTGCCCAGTGTCCGCGCATCCGTTGATGGACTGCCTTTCACGACCGAAGGGTACGAACGGGCAAAAAGCATTCTGAAAAGCAAGTATGGGAAGCCCAGTGAGGTAGCAAACGCGCACATGCAATGTGTTATCGGATTGTCCATAATTCACGGTACACACCCAGCTAAAATCCATGAGTTTTTCGAGAAGTTAACAAGCCACATACAAGTTCTAGAGACCATGGGCAAGGTGAAAGAAATCAGTGGGTTTGTGCGTGCAACGCTTGATAAACTACCGGACATAAGAGCAGACTTAGTTCGTCTAGATGACAACTGGCAAGAGTGGGGATTTTCGGAATTAATTGAATCTCTGAGGAAGTGGTGTGACCGTAATCCTATTCCTAAGGAGGACCAGAATCCTGAACCACCTAAGCGTGATTTCCCACCCCGTGATCCACCAAATCGGAACTCGTCAAATCGTTACCAGCAAAACCGGAACCCACCTGGTAAGAAACATCATGCCTTCCATACCAAGGAGGAGAGTGGGAAGGTCGGGCGTAGCTGCGTCTATTGTAATGGTGAAGAACACAGGTCTGCAGACTGCAAAAAGGTCCCTGGCCTCACACAGCGCAGGAAGATTTTGAGTGACAAGAAATTGTGCTTTAACTGCACGGGAACAAAACATCAAGCGCAAGACTGTCGCAGCAAATATGGGTGCCAACATTGCGGGAGCAGACATCACACATCTATCTGTGACGGGTTGTCAGGGAGAAATCAGATGATGCTGGTGACAGGTAATCTTGAGGGTTCTGTTATCTATCCAGTGGTAGTGGTGGTGGTTGATGGTATCAAATGTAGAGCACTACTGGACACAGGTGCTGGTAGTTCATATGCGTCTGCAGCCCTAGTTGAACGGCTTAACAAGTGTCCAACACATGTCGAACATAAACAGATTGAGATGATGCTTTGCTCAACATTTCAGAAGGTACAAAGCTATACAGTGAAGGTTGCAAGTGTTGATGGAACATTTGAAATGACAACCAAGATCAGCAAGGTAGACAAGGGTGTTTTACTAACAGTCCCAAATCCTAATTATGAAGAGCTGATAAGCAAGTATCATCACCTGGAAGGGATAGTCATGGACGACAACGACACAAAAAGTGAATTACCCATTCACCTAATACTTGGCGCGAGTGAGTACTCTAGAATCAAAACTGAGACGAAACCTAGGATTGGCCAACCATCTGAGCCTATTGCTGAGCTGACTATGCTAGGTTGGGCGATGATGTCCTCAGGCAGAGAAGCTGGCCTCTCTAATGTCTATCTGACGAAAACTTCAGCAGCAGACTACGAGCAACTGTGCAGTTTAGACGTCTTAGGGCTTGAAGATAGACCAGAAGCAGACCAGGGGAACGTGTATGGTGAATTTGTCGAACAGCTGCACCGAAATGAAGAAGGTTGGTACGAATTAGGGTTGCTGTGGAAGCCAGGCCATGGGCGTCTTCTCACCAATGAACATGGAAGCACCAAAAGACTAGAGAGCCTAGTGAGGAAGCTGCAGAGGGAACCAGGCATGATAGACAAGTATGACGAAATAATTCAAGAGCAGCTCGCAGAAGGGATAGTCGAGAGAGTTGTAGGTGAACCAAACGAGAGAGCATTTTACATCCCACACAAACCTGTCAAAAAGGAAACAGCTGCGACAACTAAACTTAGGATTGTATTTGATGCATCAGCTAAGCCGAGTGAAGAAAGTCCATCCTTGAACGAGTGCTTGGAGACAGGACCTCCCTTGCAGAACATGTTGTGGAATGTACTTGTGCGTAATCGCCTAAAGCCAGTCGCTTTAACAGCCGACATCAAACAAGCCTTCCTTCAAGTACGCATTAAACCTGAAGACAGGGATGCATTACGGTTCCACTGGATCCAGAACAAGGACCCTTCCACTATTGAAGTTTTGAGATTTACACGAGCACTTTTTGGTCTGGTCCAGTCGCCATTCTTATTGGCAGGAACACTGAAATTGCACCTAGAAAACCTGAGGGAGAAGTACCCAGTAGAGATTGAAGAGATTTTGCGAAGTCTATACGTTGATGATGTCATTACTGGTGGTAGCACCACAGATGAAGTTCAGGACCTGAAGAAAACGATTGTATCAGTGTTCGGGGAGGCGAAGTTTAACATGCACAAGTGGAACTCTAACGAGCCTCAGCTAGAGAGTGAGAATGTTGTTCCTGTTGATGAGCAGCAGAGCTATGCGAAACAACAGTTAGGAGTTAAGGAAGGTGAAACCAAGATGTTAGGACTCCCGTGGAACAAGAAGGAGGACATGATTGCTGTGACATTCCCCGAGGAACCTGTTGATATCACGAAGAGAGGAATTCTAAGATTCTTAGCTGCAGTGTATGACCCGCTTGGTATTGCCTCACCCTCAATGCTTGTGGGAAAGCTTCTGTATCGCGAAGTATGGGAGAGCCATCTACCATGGGACGAGAAGGTGTCAGATAGAATTGGGCAAGAGTGGCTAAAGTTTGTGGGGAACCTTCCAGACAAGGTTGAAGTGCCACGGAGTCTCCCAAGGTTCAAGGAGCCAATTGAAGGAGTTGTGTTACATGCATTTGGGGACACAAGTGGTGCTGGCATATCAGCAGCAGTTTATGCAGTGTTCACTCAAGCCTCTGGAGTGAGCAAGGGATTGATAGCAGCAAAGTCAAGGTTGGCAAAGAAGAACCTCACAATCCCAAGGTTAGAGTTAGTTTCAGCACATATGGCAGCTAATCTAGTGGACAATGTAAGAACTGCACTTGAAGGATCTCCAATTAAGTCAGTCCATGGATGGAGCGATAGCACAGTAACACTTCATTGGATTAAAGGGGGAGGTACCTACAAACAGTTCGTGACCAACAGAGTCCGCAAGATCAACTCGAAGGATTTCATTGAATGGAGACATGTTGACTCAAGTCACAACCCGGCTGACATAGGGAGCAGGGGCTGTAAAGCAGACCAGTTGACCAGCGTGTGGCTACCAGGTCCAGATTGGCTGACCAGACCCGGGGAATGGCCGAGAGACATAGTGACTGAACCCAGCAAGGAGACAGAGGCAGAAGCTAAGCGTATTAAGGAAGTGTTTGCGGTTGCGGTAGAAACAAGAGATGAGTTTGACAAAGTATTGGAAAAGCATACCTTCTGGCGAGCGGTCAGAATCAGTGCATGGGTGATGCGATTTCTTCAAAATTGCCGAAACAAGAAATCTGATAGAGTTAGTGGGCCTCTAATGACAGCAGAAACGGGTAAACAGGTCAAATGGTGGATAAAGCGTGAGCAAGTGAGATACAGTGTATCCCAGAAATTTCTAGAAGATCAACAAAGGCTCAACCTTCAGAAGAATGATGAGGGGATCTATGTGTGCAGAGGGAGAATACAAGGACATTACCCTGTGTATTTGCCTCCCAGGGTAGGTTTATCGGAGAAAATGGTGCAAGACGCCCACATCTTGACTCTTCATGGGGGAGTTGGCTCTACTATGGCACACATCAGGCAAGAGTATTGGATACCCCGTCTCCGACAGCTGACGAAGAATGTAATCAACCATTGTTTTGGGTGTAAGAAATTCCGCGCCACAAGGTTCCATAATCCACCGCCCGGGAACTTACCAGTTGATCGTACTGAAGGGTCTTATCCATTCCAAACAGTAGGTGTGGATTACGCTGGGCCTATTGTATACAAGGTTTCTAAAAAGAAGGAAGGCAAGGCATACATACTACTGTTTGCTTGCAGTTTGACAAGAGCAGTCCATTTGGAGTTACTAACCGACCAGACCACAGAAGGTTTCACCAAGTGTTTGAAGCGATTTATTGCGAGACAGGGGAGACCTATGAAGATCTACTCAGATAATGGGAGGAGTTTTGTAGCAGCAAGCAAGTGGCTCAAGAGGATTATGAGGGATGAGAAGACGCAAGACTATCTGGCTCATCACAACATTCTTTGGCAGTTTAACCTTTCTAGGGCCCCATGGTGGGGCGGACAATTCGAACGCTTAGTTGGAATTGTAAAGCGGGCTTTCTACAAGGCCATTGGTCGAGCCAACCTGTCATTTGATGAGCTGGAAGAAGTGATCCTTGATGTGGAGGTAGCAGTCAACAATCGTCCATTATCCTATGTGGAAGATGATGTTGAGCTTCCTGTACTTACCCCAACCATAATGATGTACAGTCAACCTAACCTTCTGCCAGAGGAGGATGTTGATGCTGTGGAGGATGTGGACCTACGTAAGAGAATGAGATACTTACGTCGCTGTAAGGACATTTTGTGGTCACGGTGGACCACAGAATACATAAGAAGTCTGAGGGAAAGACACAACCTTAAGCACGAGACTAAGGAGCTGAATCTACAAGTTGGAGATGTGGTGCTGATCAAGAGTGAAGAGCGCAACCGTGGAAAGTGGAACATTGGGATTGTTGCGAGACTCATTAAGGGACGTGACGGAGTTGTGCGAGCAGCCAGGCTGAGAGCAGGGAAGTCCTATTTGGAGCGGGCAATTCAACATCTATGTCCAATGGAGCTGTCATGTGACGTCGAAGGCATGCAGTTGGGTCAACCAGTACCGCTTAATCCTCGTGCCAGAGAGTTCACTCCGAGACAAGCAGCAGTAGCCGCTAGGCAGCGGATCAGCGATATTGCAGAGATGGAAAATGAATAGACTGTCCCAGTTACCTTGTGGGATTATGAACTGTTAAACTTGTTATTTGCATGAACATTACTGTTTATGATTTTTCAGAAAAAGTGGAAGTGTGTGATTATATTTGCTCCACTTGCGTGTATCAAATAGGGGGAGAGTGTCGGGACTGATGAGAGTGGCGTGACTAGAGTCACGCACGATGACGTAAATCGGACTGGTTAAAACCGGTTTTTCCGGTGAGCACGAGGAGAGTGTAAAAAGTGTTGAAAAGTGAGCGACCCAGTGAAACGAAGCAGCAATAAAGTTGTTAACAAAATCGTTGTGACAGTTCATCAGCGGACCAATCACAATAAAGGGCAAATTTAACAGTTGGTTTGAGATCAGGTGCGAGGGAAAGCAAAAAATTAATCTGAGTTGTTCATTTCGTTTACGGTAAAGGCGAATAAATATTTACCGCATGGCGCCCGCGAATTTTGAAGACGGAATGACTGAACTCATCCTAAATAAATTTACCGAATTACGGCCGGCTCAACGTTTAAAATTTATAGCTTCTGAAAAATGGTAGGGAATGTCGAAACGAAAGCTTATTTAATCCCAAGAGTTTAATTTACCGAATTGCATCCGGTAACTCTGAACACAAAACGGAAAGTAAATCAAATTTATCGAATTTCGGCCGGCTAAACTTATAAAATATATTTTCCCAATGAAGGCCTGGAATGTCGAAGGCGAAACGGACTCGATGTAAATAAATAATTTGCAAAAGTCAGAAAAGTACGGCCGGGAATTTTGAACACGAAACCCGCTCAAAGAAAACGAATTGATCGAATTACGGCCGGCAAAACTTATCGGGACTTATAAAATATATTTTCCCAGTGACGGCCTGGAATGGCAAAGGCGAAAGGGACTCATCAATGTAAATATGAAATTTACCGAATTACGGCCGTGAATTTTGAACACGAAACGGGCTCAACGTAAATAAATTTATCAAATTACGGCTGGCTAAACTTATCAATTATATTTCCCCAACCACGGCTTGGAATGTCAAAGGCGGAACGCATGCAACGTAAATATATAATTTTACCGAATAACGGCCTGGAATTTTGAGCACGAAATAGGCTCAACGCGAGTATATTTCAGGGTTCAAAATAAAATTTCGTTTTTAGCCTGAATTTGTCGGCATTTTTTGTCAAGGCTCATTTTTTTCCCGGCGTTTTCAAGGGACACAATCCATATGCATACATGACGTACCCATAGGCTTGCAATGCATTCTGGGGCGATTTCAAATACAATCGGCCATTTGCAAGTTTTCCGAATTGAAAATATTTTACAGCAAAGCAAAAGAATGGATTGGAGCAATTTGACTTCTTTTCTTATTTTGAATGTTTGAGAAGTAAATAAGATCTTCCAATATAATTTTCTGGAGTGACACAATACCTGAGAAGGTGGGGCGGCCCGTTATTCATCTTAACGCAGAAATGAAGTTGCCACATCGGCGACTAAACCGCAAAACCAGAAGTTTTAGTCGCCAAAGATGAAATTTTGGTCGCAGTAGCCACCAGTGAGTCGCACGTTCTAGCTCTGTATCTGCTTTATTGTCTGATATAAAATGTTTCCTTCAACTTACAGCAACTTTGATTTCAGTTGACCGATCAAGGCATGATATTTTGTATTTCTTCGGTGAAAAGTAGCCGGCAAGTGTCGTCAAAGTGCCGGCTACCGCCGACAGCCGGCTGCTATTTTGAACCCTGTATTTTCGATACATATTTACCGAATAACTCGAGAATAACGGCCGGTCGTAATTCGGTAAATTGATTTTATTACATTGAGTCCGTTCAGTCTTCAAAATTCACAGCCGTAGTTTGGTGTATTAGCCTGAATGTCGGAGAACAAAACTTATGTATGTTTCGGAAAATTATTTTTTAACGTTGAGCATGCCGTAATTTGGAATATTTATTCAGATATTCACGTTGAATCTATACCGTCTTCCAAATTGCCGGCCGCCGTTTGGTAAATATTTATTCGAAATGGACAACATTACATTTTTGCCGTTAAAAGCAAGCTTTCGCATTCCGTCGCAGTTAAATTTGCCCGTTATCGTGATTGGTCCGCTGATGAACGAACTCCAAATCTTTTGTTCTGAGCTTGTCTTGTGATTGGCTTAAAAACGTTGGGTGGCCCCGGTTGAGTTCGTTTCACTGTAATTTACCCCTCAAGTAGTTGGAAATTGCCAAAGCGTAATGTCATACTTCTTTAGGGTTTACGTTCAGAGGTCATGAAACATGTCCAGGAACAGATGGCCAGCCACATGATGGACATGGCCAAGAAAATTGCCCCTGTCATATCAGAGCCAAGTGGTGGCGAGATCAGAGCGCACAGGGGTGCTGCACAAAGACGCACAAGGGGTGGAACGGAATCGTTTCCTCAAGAACAGGCCAGCCAGGAAGGGTATTTGAATGAATTGTCAACCAGGACTCAGCACCAGCGAGATGAGATTGATGAATTGAGGCGTATTATCACTGCTCTTAATAATACCGTACATCATCTGGAGCGTCAGGTAGAGGAGGCTCGTATCAGACAGGAGAGACCAGTACAAGAGCTGACCCTTCGGTAAGTGTCAAGTAATCTGCCCACAACAAGCTAAGCCAATATTTTAACTTTTCCTAACTTAAGCCCCTACTTTTTCTTATCCAGGA
Organism: Meandrina meandrites; assembly: GCA_963693305.1. Classification (NCBI taxonomy): domain Eukaryota; kingdom Metazoa; phylum Cnidaria; class Anthozoa; order Scleractinia; family Meandrinidae; genus Meandrina; species Meandrina meandrites. Next base: position 28,901,032 of record OY855912.1, on the reverse strand, counting down.
CCTACCAACAAACCCCCGCCTTGATGAAAACTAATCCTCTAGGAGACCTTACCCTCGAATCTAAACCCTACCCTCAAACCTAGCACCAAGCACAATGAGAGAATTTGCCCTGCCCATACCCTCAAACAAAAACTAACCTCAGGGAAGGTTTTTGCATTACCTAAAAATCTAAAAACCAACCCCAAGGAAGGTTTTTCAGGGTTTAAAATAAAATCTCAGCTTTAAGCTTGAATAAGGGTTGTTAAGGCTCTTTTTTTCCCGGCTTTCACTTTCCACGATTTGTGTGTGTGTACTGCTACACTAATTAACGGGAATCTGCCAAGTCTTAGAAGCCGTTGCCTGATAAAATCTTCCTGAATTGAAATTTCACTTCCGTTGAGAAATCTTGAATTGAAATTATAAACTGATTTTGAAAAGATTTCGCAGATATTGACTGCTTTGAACTGCAAAAATAATGTCAGCATCAGAATCTTCATTTTAATTAACGTGTTTTGTTGCGACACTTTGTTACCGTGGCGCTTCTTTACTTACAAACATGGAAAATCCGTTCTGTTGAACAATGTGAATACAAAACTGACTTAAGGTGGCCCGTAGCTATTTTTGGGAGCGGAGGTGCTATTTTCTAAATTGAATTTTGTGCATGTAAGTCTTAAATGATTTCTCTGATTTTTGGCAATCAAAACAACAAATGTTCAAATTTTATAAAGCTTTAAATTTTAGGGCGAACAAAATAAATGATTACGAGATATTAGCGCTTTTATTTCTAATTTATGTCAACAAGTTCCAATTACCGAAGTTTTAATGTAAGCAAGTTTTCAACGAAATCGGCTGGGTAGAAATTGCTGCACAGTTGACTGTAGAATTTTTGCTTCAAAATATTATGCTTCTGTATTTTTGGGAGCCGTTACAATAACACTTAAGTAATGCTAGCTAAGATCCCATTTTTATTTAAAAAGGTTAATGCGAGCTAAAACGTTGCTGAATGGCCTGGAAAAATCGGAAACTCCTGGCAAACGTTGTAAACAAATGAAGCAGAAGAGGTTTACGGTGCGTAAATTGTGAATTTTAAATCTTAATATTTTTCGAATTAAAAAATATCTACCGATTTGTTTCTTTTATTTTCAAGTATGAGAAACTACAGCATATATACAAACGGCTTTATCTAGTTTCTTGTGTCTAGTCTTGATGAAACACGTGGAATTTGTCTCACCAAGATAGCTACTTCTCGTCTTCCAATTTTGAAGCGCTTTGAAAACGCTCTTGTTACAGTAAATTACTCAAACTGGCCGCATTCTCAAGATAATTTAGCACCTGGGAATAAACATGCCACGGATAAAATTGCGGCTGAGCTTTATATTTATGCATTTTATTTAGCAATTAATGTGGCATGTGGCGTGGCATGTTCATTTCCAGGTACCAAATAATTTGAGGATGCGGCAAGTTTGAATAATTTACTGTAACACGAGCGTTTCAAAAGCGCTCCAAAATGGAAGACGAGAAGTAACTATCTTGGCGAGCCATATTCGACAAGTTTCATCGAGACTAGACACAAGAAACTAGATGAAGCCGTTTGCATATATGCTTTATTTTCTCATACGTAAATATAAAACTAAAATCGGTAGATTTTTTTCTTATTTGAAAAAAATTAAGACTTCAAAATTCACAATTTACGCACCGTAAACCTCTTCTGCTTCATTTGTTTAGAACTTTTGCTAGGAGTTTCCGATCTTTCCATACTTTTCAGCGACGTTTTAGCTGGCATTCAGCTTTCGATTAATCCATGGGATCTTCTCATTACTTAAGCGTTGTTGTAACAGCTCCCAAAAATACACAAGCATAATATCTTGAAGCAAAAATTATACAGTCAACTGTGCAGCAATTTCTACCCAGCCAATTTCGTTGAAACTTGCTCCTATTAAAACGTGGATAGTAATTAGAAAAAAGATTATCGTTGCGTTTGGAAAATATTCGCGTTTATTTCATGAATATATTTTTTCAAAAGCGCTCAGACTTTTCAGCAACGTTTTAGCTGTCATTAAGCTTTCAAATAATTCATGGGATCTTCGCATTACTTAGGCAAACATTCAACTGTGCAGCAATTTCTACCCAGCCAATTTCGTTGAAACATGCTCACATTAAAACTTGGATAATTTGAACTTTTTGACATTAATTAGAAAAAAATCTGTCTTTGCGTTTGGAAAATATTCGGGTTTTGTCATAAATACATTTTTTTCAAAAGCGCTCATATCTCGTGATCGTTTATTTTGTTCGCCCTAAAAGTTTTATAAAATTTGAACATTATTTTGCTGTTTCGATTGCCAAAACTCAGAAAAATCGGTTGAGGTTTACCTGCCCAAAATTCGCACCTCCGTTCACAGAAATAGCCGCGGACCACCTTAATTTTAATGAGTGAAAAGGCTTAGCAACCGGCACAAAACAAGTTTTTCTAGAAAAATAAAACTTGATTACACGTGCAGAAACATAAAGGCGGTAACTCGACAATGTGTGTTGACAAACTTGCATGTTTCACGCTTGACCAAATGTGAACAACAATTCTCATTTTCAACATTTGCAGCAAGCTTTAAATGTTCAAGCCTTTTGCTACTCTTTCTACTCATTTTGAAACGTTTTCAAAAAGCTTTCAAACGTTTGTTGGCTGCTTTATTGTCTGATCCGAAATGCTTGCTATATTTATAGCGACTCAGTTGGCCGATAAAAGCATTATATTTTCTATTTTTATTTTGGTGAAAAATCGCCGGCAAGTGTGGTCAAAGTCCCGGCTGTCGCCTTTTTTCCCTACCTTCAAACCTAAAACTAACCCCAGGAAGGTTTTTGCCTTACCTAAGAATCTAAAACCAACCCCAAGGAAGGTTTCTGCCCTACCTTCAAACCTAAAACCAACCCCAAGGAAGGTTTCTGCCCTACCTTCAAACCTAAAACCAACCCCAAGGAAGGTTTTTGTTCTACCTAAGAATCTAAAACCAACCCCAAGGAAGGTTTTTGTCCTACCTAAGAATCTAAAACCAACCCCAAGGAAGGTTTCTGCCCTACCTTCAAAACTTAAACCAACCCCAAGGAAGGTTTCTGCCCTACCTTCAAATCTAAAACCAACCCCAGGGAAGGTTTTTGCCCTACCTTCAAATCTAAAACCAACCCCAAGGAAGGTTTTTGTCCTACCTTCAAATCTAAAACCAACCCCAAGGAAGGTTTTTGCCCTACCTTCAAATGTAAAACCAACCTCAAGATGCTCTTCACTGTATTCTACTGCAGCTACCATGCAGTTCCTCCTTAGCACATTCTACTGCAGCTGCCATGCAGTTCCTCCTTAATGTATTAAGACTCATCTGCATCATCGTATCACCGTCTCGTACACATTTGACCTGCTAGCCGATGGTCTGCGATCCATTTTCAAACAAGAGTGAGACATTCGCTTCAAGGCAACAAAGGGAGAATGAGAAGTAAGCCTAGAAATGGACTGGGCTTCAACCTTTTGAAACGGGGTGACAGAACCAATCAAGAAATACCCGCTCTTGACGACAACGATAAATGGAAATAGAGCTGAATGGGATTGTGCCATGCTGTTTTACGCCATCCCCTACTGTGGGAGCTTCCAACTTAGTGGTCCAATCAAGTGTGGATAATGTGGATGATATCACTAAGTTCCGAAATAAAGAATTTGCCCCCATACCACAAGGCCATCTCACAGACACAGAGTTTGAAAATGCCGCCAGCAAAGTTGATATTGCCTTCCAAGCACTTGGTCTCCTGACTGAAAATTCAAATGATCAGAAACAAGACAAGTTCTTTCACAGAAGACTTCAATTGAAGATCAGCTAAACAAAGAAGTGTCCTGTGTTCGTATTCCTAAGACCAAGTAAAGTCGTTCAAGTACCTAGGAGTCTTGCTAGATGAGTGTTTATCTTTCAACGATCAAGTTGCCAGCAGACTTGGCCTCCTGTCACGTTTACGTGGTTGTTTAACCACGGAAGCAGCAAATAAGATCTATTTGTCCACGGTGCTACCGATATTAAGCTATTGTGATACGTGCTTTTGGCATCTGGGAAGCACTAACAGAAAGACTCTTGAACGCCTGCAACGACGAGCTGCGAAAATCGTATACGGCTTTAAACTGACATAGCCACGGAAACAATACTCGAGAACCTACGCTGGCCGCCTCTTGCAAAAACTATGGAAAAGCACTGTGCACAGTTAGTCAACAAGTGCTTGGTCGGAGAAGTTCCTCTATACTTTAAAGACTATTTCATGTTACGCTGCCAGAGCGAAGCATGCTCACATTAAAACTTGGATAATTTGAACTCTTTGACATTAATTAGAAAAAAATCTATCGTCGCGTTTGGAAAATATTCGCGTTTTGTCATAAATACATTTTTTTCAAAAGCGCTCATATCTCGTGATCGTTTATTTTGTTCGCCCTAAAAGTTAAAGTTTTATAAAATTTGAACATTTGTTATTTCGATTGCCAAAAATCAGAGAAATCGGTTGAGTTTCACATGCCCAAAATTCGATTTAGAAAATAGCACCTCCGCTCCCAAAAATAGCTGCGGGCCACCTTAATTTCAGAGATTTGAACACAGACGAGAAGATCAATAATCAAGATATAACATTGTAATTAGCGCAAAAAGGGAGCATTACACGTCATGACTACTGGTAGTTGTCAACATCACTAGCATACCTATTGTGCATGTTCATTTGCCAGAGCAGGGAAGTGACCAGTATTCAAGGGGCCAATAGCGTATCACAACAAAGGACACTTCGTCCATTCCTCTATCAAGCTGTTTCCTTTAACACATCTCGAGTGACCAAATGTATGGAGCCCCTCAATGCCAGTTCTTAATTATTAATTATTTATGGTATCGCCGACGATGAAATGGAAAAAGAACTTGCACAAGCATTGGATACCAGCCCCTTGCCTTAGGAAGCACACCCTGAGTAATGTACAAAATAACCTGGGTGACAAGGCATAGGCAAAAGAGTTGTTATGATCTTGCACAGGCCATTTGTGTGAAAAAGCTTGGAAGTTTGATATGCCAAGTACTTACAACAACCTGAGTAATGTACACAAGATCCTGTGTGATCCGGAGCAGGCAAATGAGTACTATGATCGTTCACTGATTATTCTTCTGAAAAAGCTCAGTCGTGAGCATGTCAACTTTGCTTGACAATAACTCAGGTATTGTACACAATTACCTGAATGACCTGGCATAAGCAAGAGCATCACGATCGTGCACTGGCCATTGATGCCACAAGCACTTACAACAACCTGGGAAATGTACACGAGAACTTGTGTGTCCTGGCGCAGGCGGAATAGTACTATGATCGTGCACTGGCAATTCTTCTGAAGAAGCTCGGTCCTGGGCGTGTTGACGTTACAATCACGTACAACAACCTGTTTGACCTGGGGCAGGCGAAATAGTACTATGATCGTGCACTGGCAATTCTTCTGAAGAAGCTCGGTCCTGGGCGTGTTGACGTTACAATCACGTACAACAACCTGTGTGACCTGGGGCAGGCGAAATAGTACTATGATCGTGCACTGGCAATTCTGAAGAAGCTCGGTCCTGAGCGTGTTGACGTAGCAATTACGTACAACAGCCTGGGTGATGTAAAGTGACGTGGTGACCTGGAGCAGGCAAAAGAGGATTATGATCGTGCACTGGCAAGTTTTCTGAAAAAGTTCCATCCTGATCATGTTGACGTAGCAATAACGTACTACAACCTCACTGTCCTGGGTAATGTACAAAGTGGCGTGGGTGACCTGGAGCGGGCAAAAGAGGATTATGATCGTGCACTGTTCTGAGTATGTTGACGTAGCAATTACGTACAACAACCTAGGTAATGTTTATAGTGAGCTGGATGACCCGTATTTTTATTGTGCACTGGGCGATTGCCTGAAAAAGCTCGGACCTGATCATGCTGATTTTGGCAGCTACGTTCAATTACCTGGGTGCTGTACACAGGGTTCTGGGTGATCTGCAGCAGGCAAAGGAGTATTATGACCGTGCGCTGGCCATTTGTACGAAAAAGCTCGGACCAAAGAATGTTGATGTCGTATCTACGTTCAATAATCTGAGTGACCTGGCGCAGGCAAAAGAGTACAATATCCTGCACTGACACAGATCAACAATTCATGTTGCACACATTGTGCGACGCATGTCGCAAAAACAAGTTGACAGTTGCAATTCGTTAAGGGAGCAGAGGATTACAAAGAAGGGGCATTCCAAATTAGGAAAAATGAACTGCCCCCTTTCTTTGTCCCAGGTATATGCTGAAACGTAAACAGATCAATGTAAGACATTGACTTTGATCAGTAGTAGAGAGTATTCTGGTCTCGAATTGTCACTATTCGTTATCATCGCTATTCAGGACTATTCGTCACTATTCGCAACTGTTCGTTAGTATAGTTTGCAACTATTTGTTACTATTCGTCACTATTCAATTTGCTGCTATTCGTCATTGTTCACGACTTATCACATACTATTCGCGACTATTCGGGAGTATTCGTACTATTCGCGACTATTCGCTATTTGGTTTTTCCAGACATCTATTTAGACCAAGCCGCCATTCAACACAGGGGAGGGGACTGCTCAGAAGCTTTTAAGTCAGAGAAGCGTGTACTCAACATCAGACGAAGGCTGTTTGGTGAAGAACATCGAAAAACTGCTGACAACTTCCATGAAGTAGGGGTTACAGAACATTCACTGGGCGACTACATCTCCATTCTTGAGCCCAAGAAACATGCACTTGGTATCAGACGGAAACTGTTTGGTGAAGAACATGCAGAGACTACTGACAGCTATCTTTCAGTGGAGGTTGCACAACATTCAGTTGGAGACTACAACTCTGCTCTCGAGTCCAAGAAGGGTGCACTTGAAATCAGACGGAAACTGTTTGGTGCGCATCCATTGACCACTAACAACAACCATGGAAGTTAGGGTTACACAACATTCCCTAGGAGACTACACCTCTGCTCTTGCCTATGAGAAGTGTTCACTTGATATCATACTGAGACTGTTTGGTGAAGAACATCCAATGACCACTTAACAGCTACCATTCAGTAGGTGTAACACGACATTTACTTGTCGACTACATGTCCGCTCGTAAGTCCAATACGCGAGGGCTTTATATCAGATGGAGAAGGATATTCAGAGACAGCTAACAGCTACCATTCAGTGGGGGTGTTACACATCATTCACTGGGCGACTACATCTCTGCTCTGGATCCGGATTCAAGCTTGTACTTGATATCAGTCCGAAACTGTTTGGTGAAGAACATTCAGAGATGGCTGAGAGCTATCATTCAGTAGGGTTACACAACATTCACTGAGAAACTACATCTCCACTCTGGAGTCCAAGAAGCGCGCATATGATATTAGAATGAAAGTGTTTGGTGGAGTACACTTGCAGGCTGCTGACAGCTACCATTCAGTAGGGGTTACACAACATTCACTGGGAGACTACATCTCTTCACTCTAGTCAGACAAGCATGCATTCGACATCAGAATGAAACTGTTTGGTGACTAAGGACACCCAAAAACGGTCACAGCAATCGTTCAGCATTGTTTCTTATCAGTATTGTTTCTCATTTTTAGCTAATTACCGGTTGAGTATACTGAATCATTACGAAAGTAAGTATATGAAACTTTATGTAAACAGGGTGGGTCATTCAGGTGGAAGACTAGTATCCATAGGGGCGCTGCATCTAAAACTTACATCACATTAAAATTTAAGATTTAAAATACTACTGCTTATTACAATGCTGTTACAAAAAGAGGCTAAAAAAGTAGAAAAGGGAATGTTTTGCTAGGCTGTAAAAAGCTTGTATGTTACCTACGCTTGCAAGATTTACAGGAAAAACATTAAAGACTTTCGCGCCACTAAAAAGAAAGGTGTTTTTAGAAGATTTACCATTTCCAGGGATGGAGAAAGCAGCGACAGGGAAATATTTTGCTGAGATAATTTTTGGTCTTCTTTTTTCATAAGCGGGAAATAAAAATGGCGAACATGGGGGAAAACGAAATGACAAAACACCCGGGAAAACAAAATGGCAAACAAGCGGGAAGACAAAGTGACAAAACACGCGGGAAAACAAAATGACAGAACACATATTATTTATGATTTTTACCAAAAAAACGTCCTCTCTATTTTCGACGCAAAAGAACGCAAGAGGTATTGAGCGTTACTCGAAGCACTCGTCTCCCACGTCACCTTCTTACGCCGACTGCGCCGACCGTTTTGTGCTGTTTTCCATTTCTCTTGTGATTCATTGCCCGCTTTTAACGATCAAAGAACAATATCAGAAAATAGAGTATTTCATACGTTTCTTGTGACGAAAACGCTGAAAATAGAAATGCCGGTATGTTTGTAACGAACGTTTTACACATACCCAGGTTAATGGTATCCCAAGGTAAATAACACCAAGGTAAACTCACCGCGGGAATACGTTACCGAGGTGTTTGCGGTCACACACTTAACACTTTACCAAGGTCAATCTTTTATACTGTTTTCGACGCGAAATGTGATCAAAGACACTTAAAGCCGTCTCGTGTCACTCTTGTTTCCAGATTTTCGTGACACTAGAACATTGTTTGATTTTTACGAAGATCGTGAAAACTATATCTGCTATATTCCACCACTGTAATCACTATAAATAGAGCTGAACAGTAAATATCCTGTTGAAACCTGTACCATTATTGTACGTGTTGTAAACAGACATGATAATTATTTTTCAACTACTTTCCCAAAATCCATCACATTCGATGCTTCCACTGAAGATAACACGGTAGATATCAAATATTCTTTAAATAGACAAAATAAAGCTGTTATTCTGATACATCCTATAATAGTATACAAGCATCAATTTCTTCATTCTGATTGGCAAAGAACACGTCAATTAATTCCAAACCAGTGCAGAAAGTGAAATTGGCAGTGCAGAAAGTGAAATTGAAAATGATTGACATTTACGCCGCTTCATGCAAAATCCATCTCGGACAAACAAAATGGCGGACAAAAGTGAGACAAGATTGTTTGATCTTGATAACGCAATTTTAATGAAAAGCTTGAAAATAACGCAAAGTGAAAGAGCACAATAAAATTACCAATTGTCGAGAGGTGTGAAAAACGAGGAATAATCACAAAAGCAATGGGGACATAACATCAACTTGAAATGAAACTCACGCCGACGGCCAATATTAAGCCAATAGCGGCATAATCCTTGCCGAAACATATACTCTGCTTCACTTCTCTGAGCGAAACGCGAAGAAGTACTAACCAGACTGCCTAGGAACAGACTACTCCTTAGTTTTGAAGACGAGAGAAGCAAGCATTCTATTTTTTCAAGAGAGAGAGAGAGAGCTTAGAAATTAGGTAAGCTTAGCTTAATTTTTGCAGCTGTTGTTAAAGCTCGCTCAATAACAAAAGGCGCCAAAAGTGGTATTAAAAGGCAAATCTAACCTGTAGAACGTCCAGTGAAATCAGCCAGCAACACGGAGTTGTAGCGGAATGCTCTCCTGCACTGAGAAGATCCGTTCGGTGGATTCTAGTTCAGTATTTCGATATTCTGTCAGAGCATCATGTGCTGAAGGTTGTTTTCGGCTCGACTGTGCACAAACACGGCACGGACGGAGTTTCTTAAACCCACCGAAAAGAACGAAAGCAAAAGCTTAGCCGCTTAGGAAAATTTCCCATTGCTTTGCTATTTAGGTTCTTCAAATTTAACGGCGAGAAAACTATTCTGAAGTAAAAACTTTTCATGCAGCACTTCCAGAGATTGCATGAATTGAATATTTACGCATGAATTCACACGTCAAATTTACAGCCAGGCGATGGACACATGAACTTGTCCCGAAAATTACCAAAGCGTGACAGAAATGGTTGTTTGTATATTATAAACAAGTAATCACATGATTTTTCTCGTGCAATTTGGAATAAATAAGCACGAGTAAATTTTTCAAAGACTACAAATTGCACTCGCCCTACGGGCTCGTGCAATTTTGTTAGCCTTTGAAAAATTTACTCGTGCTTATTTATTCCAAATTGCACTTGAAATCATGTGATTACTGGTTCTGACTGATAAATTAGAGAGTTGACAGGCTCGAAAAATCGAAAACCCTGATACTTTGTCTGAAGAACACCTATGGAGGACTATATTCGAAAATATTATTCTTATCTTCTAGGAATTTATAGTTTTTGAGAAATTTCGGAAAAAACGAAAGTATGGATTTCGCCTCATTAAATATGCAAAAAATATGAGTAAAATTAGCAAAGTTCACGATATTTTGATTGAAGCAGTTTGCAATGTTATGAAACGAAATGAACTAAGAATGACAGCTTTATATTTTCTTTTTGACACTTGTGAGGGTTCCGCCGCCTTTTGAAAAATTGCTATACCAAGCACTTAGGAAAACAGCAAAAATTGAGAAACTTTAGAGGTTCAAAATGCATCTTGGTATGTCCGATATCAAGTCGAAATGAACATTGTGCAAAAGTATAGTGTCTTAACTGTGATAATATGAAATACAAAATCTGGGCAGTCGAGATTCACAATGACAAGAAACACAAGTTCGCGGTGTACCTTCGTCTAATTTGCATAATGCTAATTTTCAAAGAAGTCTTCTGCTGAGCGATCTAGTCTGCTTTATTCCCATTTGCAGGCAACGATTTGTAGAAAATACACAAACACGAGTTTAAACATGTTTTTACTGTGTGTTAAAAGAAAAGAAATTAATTTTAAGAACAGTAAAGCGTACCTGTATTTCACATAATAAGCCCTTTACAATTAATACTCCTAACCTACAGCTTGATAAACCAGCGCGTTGCGACCTCTTTGTTAGTGATAATTAATTATCTGTTCTTTGATATGGCGAGAAAATTCCGGCGGCCTCAAAAAGCAACTGTTGAAATGGCGGGAAAAATGTTGACATGGCGGGAAAATTCCGGCGGCCTCACAAAACAAACACGCATGGAATGCACCCTTCCCGCTATAGGATATTCTCGTGTCGCCTACACGAGACAAAAATATGACGCGCAGCGGAGAATTTTTTGACGAACTTCGAGGTGTCTGGATAGCCGATTAAAGTGTCAGTTTTTTCTGGACCATACCTGATATTTTCAATTTGCCGTTTAGCAGACTTCCGGACTCGGATCGATCTGAAATTTACACCAGATATATAAATTGAATTGGCCATTCTGGAATTGCGCAGGGACCTGGGGCGAGTTTCAAATTTTAACCAATCGATAAACCGACTCCACCACATAAAAGATCACGTCGAAATTGGTCATCTGACCAAGTGTGATGTATTAAGAATGAACAGAGACCAAGGTACGGACCTTAAAACATGGTTCAAAATCCATACAAACGTCTCTAATTTTGAGTCGGCGTCCCCCAAAACCATACAAACTCTTAAAAGTTTTTATTATTTCTGTGATACTCTTAAAAATGAGCAAACGTAGTGATTTTCATCTCAGCTTCTTCCAAATAGTAGATCCATGACAGAATTTTACAGTTTGTATGAGAGTTTGAATAAGAGTTTGTATGGTTTGGGGGTACGCTGTCTTTCCGGAATGGCCAAATGAAGTTTGATATAATATATCTTTTAGGAAAATCGATATTTCCATGGAAACGATAAACAGAAAACCACGAAATCAGTTAAACGTGAATTCTGCGCGAATCATATTTGACGTAAAGAAACTAACACTAGTAGCTGAAACTATGGTGTACTGCACATCAAATAAACGAGTAAAAAATTCTGTATGTTTGATTTCGAATAAATCGCAAATATAATAATATTTATTATATTATTATAATAATATTTATTATTTCAAACCATGCTTTTTGTATGATAATGATAAATGGACCGAGATGCAGACATTGCGTTGACGAAATTACTTCGAAACAACGCCAACATGTGTATTCAACCTATATTTCGTCTCTGTGAAAGATTTGTTCATTTTGCTTTACGCGATCCCGAGAATTGGACTTTTTCATATGGTCACTACCATTGTAGTTTTTCGTGAATTTTCCACTTTGAGCGATTTTTCGAAAATCTCAAAAGCGGCTCCAACGATTTTGTTCAAACTTTTACAACACATGCTTGATAATAGAAACAGAATGATTCCAAACTTTTTTTAATATTGATTTACTGGAACATGTCCAAATTCATCAATAAAGAAGGCGTTTGCACCGACAAGAAAGTTGCGTTACAAATGCAACGTTTACAAATTTATGCACAATTCCTCCACGAAAAATGCATTTTTGTACCTACTCTCATGCAAATTTCTTTCCGATTTTCTTTTGTTTCAAAAATTCATTTTTTTTCGAAGGAATGCAATACACATTGATTTGAATATTTAAGCATAATTGTGTGAACGGATAAGATAAGACGTTAAAATGCCAGACATGATACTCAAGCTTATCTTTGCTAGTTTGTACTACCGTAACACAACTGTTTTCGTTTGAAACATGATACTTTTGTTTTTCTGCAAAACACTGTAACGTGATACTTTTGTTTTTCACTTCAAAGTATGTCACATCATCCTTTTTTTAAAACGCATTTTTCCCGTTTACCTCAAAGTTCCCTACTCTTGGAAAAATAGTACCACAAGGACAGCGTGTGGCTTTCAGAAACAAATATATATAGTCTTTGTGTTCTTCATTTAAAAGTGACGTAGAGACACTCCACGTTTTACCTAGTGCACACAGTCAGGTACTCCCCTCCCTTTACCGCCTTCATAAGAATAATTAAGACGGAATCCACCAGGACGTCGAGTAATATTTATTTAAGTTGGACAAAAATCGAGTACCAGAATAATTTAAATCCTATTGCGTTATTTTCTACCCTAAATAAAAGGTAAAGATGTAAGTAATAATCCCTGATAACACCGACAACAACTTCTTATCAGAGTCTTAGAAAATGAATTTCAAAGTTCACAAGCTATAGGCAAATTCTCACGCGCAGCCATTTTGTAAAATCGTCTTTAAGCGATTCAGTGGAATTCAGTGGGAAATTCGAAATTTGTTTTCGGTGTTTGGTGTTGTTAGAAAAGATTTCTTTTGATAAGATATTTGAAGCAGTAACACGAAAGTTTGCAATAAGGTGTAAATAATTTTGGTACAACAATTTCTTATCAGAGCCTGAGCAAATGAAATTCAAAGTTCACAAGCTATAGGCAGAAGCTCACGTCTTTTAAGCGATTTAGTGGACTTCAGCGGAACTTCGAAATCGGTTTTCGATGTTTGGTGTTGTTAGAAAAGATTTCTTTTGATAAGATATTTGAAGCAGTAACACAAAAGCTTGCAATAAGGTGTAAATAATTTTGGTACATGATTTTGTCCAACAACTACTCGAAGTCCTGGCGGATTCCGTCTTAATGAGTTAATTAATTAATTGACATTAATGACTTAATAGCTATCAAAGTTAATGGCCTTAGCGGATTATTGGACGGCAGCCCACACAACCATCACAATAGTGCATTCTGCACTAAAAATGAAATAGTAGTGTCCGTATTAAAAAATCCAATTCTCTGGGTCACGATGAACAAAATGAACAAAACTTTCATGGCGACGAAAGGTAAGATAAATACACATTTTGGCGTTCTTTCGATATAATTTCGTCAACGCAGTGTCTGCATCTCGGTCTGTTAATCATTATCATGCAAAAAGCATGGTTTGGAATATATTTGTGATCTTTTTGTAATCAAACATACAGAAACAAAAAGAAACCAAAGCCATGCAATATGTTATCATTGAACAAAACGTTAATTTCTCGGGCCTAAAGGCCGAGTCAAGGTTCCGGTCGCGGATGTTTTTTTTTTTTTGGTGTGCGTGTGTTGCGAATCTCGAATTGCGTGGCCCTGAATTGACCAAACAAACAAAATGGTGTCTGGCGAGGCTCTTTCAAGACAATGTTTTTCTCCTCTTACGATCAAGACACCTTATGGAATTCAGAATTGAAGGAAAGGAGTCTAGAGAATACTCAAGTGCAACAAAAGTGAATATTGAAGTTTTAATAGGGACGAACCGATCTTTGAACTCTTAGTCTTTCTGAAGTCTTCGTTTGTCAAGCAAGAAATTCTCAAGACACGCTTTAAAAATAAGGTTCCAAAGTGACGTGAACTGCTAACTTCAAATAGAGTTTACAAGACTTGTAAGAATGCTATCGGCTGGTAAATGCTATTTTTAGATGGTGATTTGCTTTATTATTATAAACTATTGTTAAACTAGTCATTTCACAATTCATATAATTTTTTGTCATGTCAAATGCAAAGCTGTATAATTTCACTCGTTGAATTAACATTTGAAGGCGCATTTGAACAGCATTCGCTCGAATTACTTGCACATTTTTCATGGTCAAAAGAAAATATGAGTAAATGTACCGTTTATTTCAGTTTATTTCAATTTATTTCAATAACATTATGAACTCAAAATACGCTGTGGCAGTTTTCTTTCTTGACAAATTTGCATAAAAGGCATTAAAACTGATCTTCGGCAACAGTCAGATCACGGGCAGCGGGTCACAGGTAACTTTTTCGAGCCCTGCAGATCAAACGTTGTAGGGGGGATGAATCAAATCATACACAGTTGAACCTCTTTAATACAGACACGAGGTGTCCGTATTACAGAGGGAGAGATTTACTCGAATAAGCGCCGCGGCGCTTATTAAATTTTTGGACCTCAAATGCGGCGCTTATTTAAAAATTGGACACGACACAAATCTTTTCTTTTAATATGACGGTATATTTGCTGTCTGTAAGAAAATAGAATACTTGCACAAGTAACTGGAAAAGAGAAGAGAGAAGTTGGGCTTGTTGTGCCGGCAAAGTTAATGGCCTTCACAACAGAACTACGTATTGAAAGAATTCTAATGGGCAAGTGGTGAAATATAATCACTTTGAACTGAAGAACATCGTTTTTGATGAAAAGAAGTTTTCAATGCTGGTCTGTTTGTAGTGGTAGTGTTTTAAAGTTATACGAAATCCCTCGAATAAGCGCCGCATCGGGACGTTATTTGGGGGCGGCGCCTATTGAGTAAATACTTTGGTTTCTCTGGGACCAAGTGAACTGTTCGTAATTTAGAGGTGTCTGTATCATGATGGCAGCAAAGAGAGGTTGGCTGTACAGGGTTTGATACAATTTTACTCTTCTAAATGACATTGTATCATATAAATGGACTAACGTTTGACCAGAAAATGACAGTGTTCAAAGAAGATTTGTGACATTCAAAGGGTAACAAGTGTGTCTTATTTTATTTTATTTTATTTTATTTGCAGATTTAATCGTTATGAAACAAAACTGTTGGAGTATGAAGGGCGTGTCTGTAACGGATCGTACATTTGGAGGATAGAGAATTACAGACAGTGCCGCCAAGATGCTATCAATGGAGTGATGACAGCAATTCACAGTCCAGCCTTTTATACCAACTTGTATGGCTACAAGCTCTGCATGAGGATCAATTTAAACGGCGTTGACAGCGGAGTGGGTAAACATGTGGCTCTGTTTGTTCACATGATGCAAGGTGATTACGATAGCATCCTGGAGTGGCCCTTCACTGGAAGAATTGCCCTGTCTATCTTGGATCAGTCTGATGGAGCCGAGTATCGCCAACACATCAGTGAAACCCTTGTGGCTAAACCCAACTTACTGGCGTTTCAAAGGCCAACAGCCCCACGTAATTACAAAGGGTATGGGTATGTAGAGTTTGCACCCATAGAGCAGATCCGTGAGCCGCAATTTGTAAAGAATAATGTTATGCTGGTCCGCATTCAGATTTTTCAATAGCTGTGCAGTATTGTGCAAAAGTAATGCAAACGAATTTCGATGAATTTCATTCTATAGTCCGAGTTTTTGTCAAAATTTTAAGAAGAGTTTTAGCTTTATTTCAACAAAAAGGTGACATTATACTATTACAATATTTGATTACTGGCAATAACAGAGCTGATTCGTCCCCAGTCGTTTCTTGTGAGACAATTATGAGAGATGACTGGGGACGAGTGAGATAACAATACTTTAACTTATGGAGGCGTTTGGTCTCATTATAATCATTATAGTTGAAGAGTCAAGTCATAATTAAGCATTGGAGAGTCTCAACACCTTTCAAAGCGAAACATTAACAATAAACAATGAATTTTGTCAAAATTCATTGAAATTCGTTTGCATTATGGGTATTCTAAGATCAGGGTACCAAAGTTTTTGGAAACCTAAAGAATTTGTTTTTACCCGTTATGTTATTTCAACGACTTTAACTGGTAGTGAAATGTATAAGACCATCTTTAATTTAGTTTTAGGAAACAATGAAATGTAATTAGATGTTACAGACTTACGACGAAACGAAAGTGTTTTGGATGAGACACATCCACTATCTGCAAGAAGTGAAATAAAAAATACATTGTACCAAGATCTGAAGATAGGAGACAATGTTTACTCGAAAGATTACTTTCTACACAGTTAATTAAACAAGGCTACGGACAGGACGGGTTATGGATAGACAAGGACAGGACATTTTGGTTAATATTGACATACAGTTTATTACACTGGGACGTTTTGTTTTTCAGAAATGTTCAACGGTACGTGCACGTTTGACAAAATGCGGGGCTTCTGAGTTTAGCCAGTAGCCCAGAACATGGCACCTATCTGTTTTGATACCCTGATCACAGAATACCAATTTACAGGCTTGCCACAGTTCAGAGAAAAGTAAAGGAAATGATATTTTTCAAGGACGTTTATTCTAAATTTGAAAACCAAAATTTCAAGGCCTTTGAAAGAAAATTCAGTTGCTTGGAAGCCCTTGAAATTTGTTGTAATTATTCATTTGTTAGTCTTTTCACTTAAATGGTTAATACTTAAAACAAAACGTAACCTTGGTGTCTCTGGATTAACTTATAATAATTATATATATGGTCAGAGCTTACGCTCCTTGAAAAATAAGATAAAGATTGGTAAACATTCTTGAGTTTTTTTTTGCCCACCAAAGGGTCAGAACCATGTCAGGGGAGCAGCAGGAAATGCTGTTGTGGGTCGGGATAAATATGAATTAGAGATCAGGGAAAATCTACATTTTGCTAATTCTGATTTTCCAGCCGTTCAGTTTTGTTTCTTGCTCTCTAAATGGAGGAAAAAAGGACAGAAATGCTGCTTTTGAGTGAGTGCTAGTAGAACTCTCCGAAGAGAAAATACGTAGATGCATCGAGATGCGTCTACAAGGGTTCTGCGATAAAATGGAAGTGGAGGCATTTAATGGAGCTTTTACGATACTTGTGATGCGTTAGGATCAAACGCCTTTAGAGGCTGTGGGAAAATCTTAAGGACCTGAAGTACGATAATGTGCATGTGTAGCTTTGATTTTCAGAAAGAAATCGCCATAGAAATTAAAAGTAGATAAAAAATCGAGTGCGAGAGAACTTTTAAAATTTCATGTGATCACTAATTTAAATAGTTAAAACTTACCTCCAAAGAATAGATTCCATGAAGGGTACGAAATATAATTTGAATTAAATTTTGTCAAATTGTCATTTCTAATCCATTTCAATCCTGTTCAATCTGCTTATTAGCATTTTACTTTTGGCATATTTCTGCCTTGCTTAGATCATTTATTTACATAGTAAGGCTTATTTTGGGGGATATAGAAATAATTTCAGTTAGCTTAACAACAATTTACTTTTTTGATTACTTTATTCTTACTTCTTAAGTTTATTATCGAGTATGTGATCATCTAGTGACATATAACAGTAACATGCGCATTTACATCGAACCTATTGTGCTACAGGACCTTTACCAGAAAACGTCAAGAATTTTAGAGGAACGAATGTCTGGCAAGCTTGGTACTTTTGCGCAATACTTGATTCTTTTATGGATGAAGCGAGGGGCCTTGAGGCAACAATGGGTAACGATCCGTCGGGACAGAATCCTGGTAACAATCGATCTATCCCCCGCTTGTGTTAGCTTTGATGCTCGTCTCTTCATTCACAAAAGAACACAGTAGCTGTTACTACAGTAACCTTGGCTTTACGACGTGTGGACTTAGTCTTGCCTTGAATTGGTTCTTGGCTAAAAGCGTGCAAACGAGGCCACATGGTTCGTTCGCTTCGCTTGCAGGTCAAACTGTAGTAACAACTCTAAACGCACAGTTTATTAGTTTGTTTGCGGACCTCCCATTAAAAAGAAAAACAGCCCGGAAAATTTGGCAAATAATTGTTGTTCATACAGTGGAACCTCGATTTAACGAACGGTATTCTTTGCCCCAGCAATAGTAAAATATATGAAAAAGAACGTCGATACAACGAACCCTCGATTTAACGAACGAATTTGGCCAGTCCCCAGCGACTTCGCTAAATCGAGGTTCCACTGTAATTGTAAAAGTGATTTATCGGCACATTATATCAGTTTGTTAGCTGCCGTAAAAATCTGTGTCTTGGTTAGTAATATTGGTAAACAATTTTGTTTGGGCACTTTGTTAATTTAACTTGTACTGTTACTTAATTGAGTTGTAGCTACATTGCAAGAAAGTTAACGCTTGTTTAAATCTTGTAAAGGGAATTAAATAAACGCTATACTAATGATGTGCGAGTATAATTGTCTTCCCTCTGTTGTAATTGTGTGTTTTTTTCTCATGACATCTGTGATTTTTCCCCGGACAGTCCACATACATATTGAGTTTTATCTCCACCCCATGACTTCCATTTCATGTCCCGTTGTAACGTCATTTCCAACATGCTAAAAATAGCTTGTATATACCTTCCTGTGTGCTGGCTTCGTCGTTGCAGTACTATGATAACAACGACAAACACATGCTTACCCTGCACGTAGTTTTCACTTTATTCTTGTGTTTCGATACAGTCGAAGTTCACTTTAAAAATTCACGAAAATAGCGGCTTCTTGGTTTAGGTTGTGTATTAAGGCAAGGAAGGAGACTCGCTGTACAACAGTTAGGTATTCAAATTAAAGCGCCTTGTGAAGTGACAATACACATGAAAATAGGGACTTTACAGTAGTTACGATCTAGTAAATTGCTACGGAATAACGAACATTATCCCGCGAGGTCAGTTATTAAGGAAAGTGTCGAAATTGAAGCCCTTTTTGACGAGAAACTCTTGAGATCTCTTGTGCTGGTTGTTAAAAGACACATCGTCAATGTCCAGTTTAGTTTTATATGTTATCATTTTCATTTAGCTGTTTCTGTCTTACATTCAAATTAGCAGATTAACGATAATCGTCTTTGGATCAATCGAGACCAGGATCATTTGTCGCATAAAGCTAACAGGCGTACAGCTAATTAAATTAAGTACTTTAATCTTAATTTCAAAGAGAAAAAACTAATAACTTGGTTACACTTCCATTTAAATCAGACAAAATTAGTCAGTGAACGGAATAACGGCCCACTCTGCACCTGGTGCCTTGGACGTTTTCAACCTCCCTTCCAATAAAAGCACCTCGAGGTTGCACTACAGACTGCACTTATTCAACGGTGGACAAGCAATTTTGGTTGGATCAATGGCAAAATTTCGTCGATCAGATATTTCAGGACAATAAATTTTTTGATTACCAGTGACATTATCAAGGGAGAGGAGCGGAAAACGAGCTGTTACAGATTAATTTTAATAAAAGACGAAAATGAGCACACGGTGGTTAGTTCCCTGTTCTCAGCAATCAGTCCTCTTGATCTCCGCTGCAGGTGCAGTCCCGGAGAACAAGTGCCGTTTATTATTCAATCAAAAGAAATGTTACTAAGCAATTTGCTATAAATATCGCGGGCTCAATAAACTCTGCGGGTTTTGTCCTAAACCAGAATGTGCAGCCCCGACTGATCTGAGCAAATGGAGAAGGGTGTAAAAAAGAGATTGTTCCCCATTTCAGTATTAACAAGTAGTTGAGAATGAAAATTAAATTTAAGATTTACAAAAAAAATACACAATTGTCTACAACTCTTTATAAGGGGGATTTACACGGTACGACTTTCTCGCATTCCAATTCGACAAGCTTACGCCATGACCATAACACGAATCGCGTCGTGTAAATCAACCTACCACATCCTTACGACAGACGCGCGTGTGTAAAAAGAGAAAAACGTACCGTGTAAATCGTCCTTTAACGGTTACCTCGTTTAAATAAATGAATAAATAAATAAATAAATAAATAAATAAATAAATAAATAAATAAATAAATAAATAAATAAATAAATAAATAAATAAATGAATAACAACTAATTGGCACTTCCCATTAGGGGGGAGTTCACTGTGTAAGATTATAAGTTATCCTCAGCCTAGACCCCAGGAGCTCTTCATGTCTTTGGCAAGCAAAATCCTGGAAACGAGTAAGTTGTGTGCAACAAATTTGTGACGTCATCAGGTTCTGGGAAGAGGACGCCTGGCAACAAATATAGGCTCAGACTTGGAAAATAAAGTATTATGTGTCGATATACATAAGGAAGCACAAAGGCACTGAGGAATCGTAAAAAGATCTAATATGATTAAAACACAAAAGCTTTTCTAATTTATCATTATTGCCACTCGGCCAAAAACAAAATAACTTCCGTGCTAATTATCCAACAGCAAACAATTTTCCCGCGTTCCCATTCCAGACCCATTCCTAATACACAATCTTAAAATTATATCTTCTCGTATCCAATGGATCGGAACAGACAAATGGCGAACACAACACCCAGAATCTGAAAGGAAAGAAAGCGAAAGCTGTCAAAAGGACGATTATTTGCCAGTTTCTCGATTCTTGTAATATCAACACATGGACAACTAAACAAGTGATGAGAAAATGGAAAAACCGCCATATTAGCTCATATTGAAAATGGAGAAACGTTTTAAGAAATAGTAAGGAAATATACGACATTTCGCGAAAAGCAAAGTCGAGTTTTCATTTTTTTGAATATATTAGTCTGTAGTTGTATTTTGCACTATACTACCATTTTCAACATGGTGGAATTTACCGCAGGGAGGTTTAACATATTGTCTAGCAATGCACGAGTTAGATAAAAAAGGAAGATAAACGTACCTGCAGAATGGCGATTCCAACGCCAATTCCTCCAATGACGGCCATTTTCCCTTTGACGAAGTCTTGAAGTGCTTTGGAACAACCCTGAAAACAAAGTTGGAGTATTTACTCCAATAAACAAACAAACAAACAAACAAACAAACAAACAAACAAACAAAAACAGTTTTAACGATATGCCAATCAATTTGAGAGTGCGTGTTCTGTTTTAACTGCTACGGTGTAGTACAAAATTAGAAATCGTCGTTAGTTATTTTGACCTTTACCCTAATGGTGACCTTTAGAGGTGATATACAAGTCGCTGATGATCCCGGGTCGTACATGTTCTTACCATTGCACCATTCACACCATAAAAGTCAATAAATGAACTAGAGATAAAACATTTTCACTCTTTGCACTGTCAAACAATTTAGCTTAAATTGTTCAAATTTATCGTTCAACCTTATACCTGGCTTTTTGGTCTAATATTACCTTTCTACACTTAGCAATCTGTTATATTTCAGCCCCTTAACACATTTGGCAAAATTGCGAGCAGCAAGCCAGGGTCAACAGACGTTACTATTGCGCTCACGTGCTGTCATACTCACTTCTTGGTAGATGTCTTCCGGTTTGCATTTTGAAGGTGCATTTTTGCAGCAAGATTCCGGGAAAGGTTCAGATTTGTCACTCTTCTTGTACCACGTTGTGTTCTTCCAATCAGACGGGCCCGAAACTCCACAGCACTTCAACTGTCGGGCAATGAAACAAAATCTTGTCAGTATTTTGGGAACATCATATCTTGAGGCTTCAACATGGCGCCACATATGTTGTTAGCCTGGTTTTTGTTTATAAGCTTAACTGAAATGCGAGATATTAGAGAGGGAAGCACAATATACATAACATGAAATGTGCTATCACGAAATTTTTTTTTTATAGCCAATCAGAATTTAGGTACAGCCAAAGTTATGTTATTAACATACATATTTACGGGGCGCGGTGGCCTAATGGTTAATGCGCTGGACTCTGGATCGAGTGGTCCGGGTTCGAGCCCTGGCCGGGGCACTGCGTTGTGTTCTTGGGCAAGACACTTTACTCTCATAGTGCCTCTCACCACCCAGGTGTATAAATGGGTACCGGCGAATTTAATGCTGGGGGTATTCCTGGGGGTATTCCTGTGAAATACCCCTAGGATGCTAATGCTACAGAACCCGAAGACAAGCGCTTGTCAGATGCGCCGCTAGGCTTGAACTTAGGTTTTACCGTTACCTCTACCAAAACTATCGAATAAACATTCATGTAATAGACAAAAAGTACTACTTACATTCTGTTGTGCCTTATCAATGGCTTCTGTTAATTTCTTGTGATCTCCATCTCCGTATTCATTTGTGATAGTCTTGTTCACCAGGTTTTCAATCTTGCTGATAACCTAAAAATAAAAGAAACATCGTAATGTACTACTCCAAAGTCCTCCCCGCGAGTGTAACATTCAGACATGAATTGAAGCGTCAAGCGTTACTGATATCAATTATAATATTTTATATATCTTCTCTGCACGATCGAAAACTCGAACTGCCCTCGAAAGTGATCTCCATCCTTTGAACACAGAGAAAGGAACAAAACTTTTCGGCTTCCAAAGTTAAAACAATTTTTTTAAGGTTATGATTACCTTGTCCCTTTGAGAATAAGCCATGATTCCAGAGGCGATCTCCAAAACGAAAATAACCATTACCAGGAAGGAATACTACATTAAAAAAGAGAAAACAACCACAGAGAATAATGAAATTTATACCAACGAAACAACAACGGCTTAAGAATTAGATTGAAAACAGACAATTTTAATTTGAATACAACTTGTAGGAATACAAAATGGCGCGCGTGTAACCTGATGCAAACGAATTGAAAAGTTAATGTGAACCCGAGCCGAAGCGAGGGTTTTCGTATATACCACTTTCGAATTCTTCCAAACTTTCGCTAGTGTTTGCAGTGATCAGACTATGTAAGCAAGAACCGGCCATTGTCTATTTCAATTGTGGAATAAAATCAAATGGAGTGATATTTCATAATGGTGCTTACATAACGTCACGTGCGCATTATATTATTACAAAATTACTTCTCGGGTTATTTTTATTTTACCAGAAGAAGCAGCCATTTCTTCTCCTTCATCACTCCGCAGCAGCCGATAATTCCTATGATAATCACCAGGAATCCCGCGGCTATCAGAATGTTCGCTGCCGTCTCGAAGCCACTTTCGTCCATGAGTCCCGAATAGCTATTAGCGCTTACTCGTGCAAAGATCCCGACGGACATCACTCCAATGCCGCCGGCCTGGAACAAAGAATAACCCAAGTACATTACGATCAGAAGAGAGACACTCTTTTTCCTAAGTTTTTTTGCTGTTATCCTTTTTATTATCATTTTTACAGCAGAGCCAGAAGCGTTCCAGTCCTGCACAGCATCCTACAGAAACTGTTTGGTACATGAAAAATACTGGGAAGTTATAAGAAAAAGAACACGCAGATAAAAATGTTTTGTCAAAATTATAGTTCTGTAGCATTCAACACAATAGAGTTTAATATTACGAAAATAGTTTTGAGAAAATTACAGTATTAGAATGAAGCCGCCATGTTTGTGTTGCTAAATGGCGGTTATAGTAGATTCTATCAATAGTATTATTGGCTTTGACGTAAAATCATTTTAGATATCACTTCTAATACCTGATTCACACCAACAAAACATGCTTAGTTAAACCAGGTTTAAGAAAATGAAAATCAGCAACAGACAACTGACAGACTAAATTTTACATAGGGTTTAAGTATGCTCTAAGTCCGATAAACATCAGTCAGCAACTAAACAACATTTAAACATATTTAAGCTCAGTTTGTTGTGAACGGGGTATACGTTTTTATTGTGTCCGAATATTGAAAAAAATGCGATAAAAATATCCCTTTTGTGACGTTCATCCGGGACATTGCAAATTTCAAAATCCTTGATTTCCTACGCGAAGCACTGAATTGATGCCATAATTTGCAGAGGGTTTTTTTTATATGTTCTTTTTGTCTAGAATATGTGAAGAGAATAGCTTTGTAGGATTATCAGTTTAGTTTTTAGAATTTGAAGACGTTAGGTGAAAGCCACCAAGAGTCGACCGAATGGTCAGCTTTACATCGGCCGCGTTTGAATCTGTATTTGCGGTGCTCAGCCATAGCAGTATCACAACTGACACCACAGTATCGTGTCCTACTGTTTTAAGGTGGCTGAACACAGTTTTCGATACCTGTGTTGCATTTTCAATTTTTCCAAAACCGTTGATTCCTGGGTCTCCAAAATTAGCATAACATAAGATAAAAAGATAGACTTCTGTATTTTGATATTTTAGTTGACGTGTGTTTTGTTGCCATGGTAACATGACTGAATATAAACACGCCATAAAAATCGGGTTTTATATATTTGCAGAAAATTTAGTCATTAGATTTTCTCCATCCCTTGCATGTAACAAACTTGTAACATTGCTCGCATGTTAACACTATTCTAATAATATTTTAACAGACAGATTTTCAGCTATCCTCTGTTTAAGGTTCACTGAATTATTTACAATTTTCTCTGTTAAATTTAATTTTTTTTTAAATAATTCACTTTCTTGTTTCCTTTAGTATTTTCCTGCGAAATTTTATGAAATTCTAATGAATGGTTCTCGAGAAATGTGCGCATTTCCAAGAAAGCTGCTAAACTGATTCAATCACATTTTTTTGACCTACTACGCATGCGCTGCATTTAAGTGGGTTCTTACGATAACGACAAAAACCGGCAAAATCACTGGATTTTTTGTTTTTTTGACATTCCATACAAACAAAAGACTAAAACATATAACAGATTGTGTCATTTTAAGAATAATAATATCACATGCAGGAACGGCATAGAACAAATAAATCTTCGCTTTATCGGCGCCATGTTTCATCTTCGTAATCATTGTGCGCGCGCTGCCTCGCATCAGCAATGAAGACTGCAGAGCACGCGCAAAAACTGTGTTCGGCCACCTTAAAGCCTGCGCATGTGCATTACAGCTCCACAGATTCCAATCTCGTTCCCAGAGCCCACGTTACTGCTATCCAGCAGACCAAAAGAATCGCAGCCTCGAGTGCCAGCTCTTAATCTCTTCTATTCAAGGATTCGTTATCTTTTAATCTATGCTCTGCTGTAAAAATGACAATAAAAAGGATAGCGGTAATGCAAATACCTAAGAGTTTACTTCACAACTTTGAGAGAAAAAAATAATTTCAGCACAACCAGGAAATGAACATCTGGGCAAAACACACGACAATATTATTCCTAATAAATTTGATGTTGAAGCACAAAGCAAATATCACCCGTATTTCTGATAGTTTTTCGCTTTTCTTCTCGACCACCGCTCAAATAGAATATAAAATTTGAATATGATAATAACATTAATAACGAGAACTGGCTCTTAACACTGCAGTTTACCGTTCTTTTGTGCGTTAATTTAACATTTCTATGAAGTTTGCTTCACATATAGGGATCTGTAATAAAATCACAATCACCTAAATTGAAAAGTTAACATTTCAGTGACTTTTTCCATAGAGAAACCAGCTGAGCGCACAGGAAAGATTTCAAACGACTTCTTTTTGACAAAAGAAAATCTCGATAGCAGAAAAAGATACAACTATTCAAACCAATTTGGACAATAAAAGTGAAAGGATTTACTTGAAAGTAATTAAGGATGACATTTTTCTTGAAGTAACAGGCTGTCGTGGTTACCACCGCTAGCTGGCGGATAATTAAATGAAATATTTCGACCGCTAGCCACATATCACCTTCTAGCTTCTGAATATCATATGCGGAATGTCACTGTGCAATATGGCATTTATCTCAGTACTCGGTCATGACCTTAAGCTGCAGAGTCTTCGCAGGTTCGTCGCGTTAAATTGTACCGAAAGTTTTCAATCGCTAGCTACTCGAGACAAAAGGACGCCATAAAAGTGCTTTTCCATTTTCCATTGCTCACACTTGTTGAAAAGCTTAAAAAGCCAGGTTTCCAAGTGCACACTCTCTTTTATTTAATTTTCTTGTGAGAATTGCGCGTTTTAGAAAGAACAAAGCGAGATTTGTCCCCTTTTTATCGACATCCATCGCTGACCAAATACTAAATGGATTTTAAATTCTATTCATGACCGGAAATAGAAACATATGCTGTTTCTTGAAAGAAAAGAAAAAAATCAAATATGGCGGCTAAGCTCCTGTTCCTCTGTCTCATTGCATGCAATAGCAAAGCGTCGAAGAACCTCCCAATAATAAATTTAAAAAGTAGAAAAAATGATGTGTGGCATAAAATCATGAATTTACAAATGTTTTGCCTATAATTTATTTTTTTAGCCGTAAATTAGCGGATAAGTTCTCTCCAAGGTAATTTGTAACAGTCAGGGCAGTCTAGTGATCGTTCTTGTCTGATCAAAAGTTGGGAGTTGACGTTATTCAAAAAAAAAAATCTCGAAAGATACAAAATGCCAAATTTCGAATATATAATCATGTGAACAACTACAATTTACTCAGTCAGACAAATCACAACAATGTGCAGTAAGCTTCCCTTCATAAAATCTTGAAATCAATAAAATTTTGATCTTTCTTCATTTTTCTGTTGAATAAAGAACTCGCTGCGAAAGTTTGGTCTCAATTAAATATAGGCCGTAGATATTTAGGTCGAGTGACAAGACGCTTAAACATTAATGAGCGGTTAGTGCCGCATACAGCGATGCAAAAGCCGAAAGCCAGTTTGTTTTGTTCGAGTTTTAAAATGAATACAAAACGCTATTACCTAGACAAAAAAGTAAAACCAGTTGAAAGAAAAAAACGTTAGAGAAATTGAATTCCTAACTTACCCAAAACACCAGGTTAAAGACGCATAGCATAAACTTCAAACATTTCATGCCGCAATCGAGCCCCGCCATTTTAAGACGGTTCTTCAGTTCTAAACCTTAAACAAAATAAAGATCAAATGAGATAGAAGCGATCGATTTCTCCCAATCCAACCACAGATGGCATAAATAGCACCGCCATATTTTACCTTTAAACTAACTTTAAACACCGCAAACACGGCCTCTCTCGCTCGCAGCCTCTCGCTTTCAAGCCACGCAGCCACCTCCCAGCTCTGGATAAAGATTGCGTTTAGTAAATGTTTTCTTTTTTTCGATTCGAACCTGCATAAATTTTCTTCTTCTATACAGAGTGGAAATTAACATACAATTTGATTGACAATCGCCTGATCTTTATATTTGGTTTATTTGTCGACCAATCAGATCACATCATTGTTGACAGCGAGTCCGCTTGTACTATTTCCTATTTGACAGATGGCCGGTTATTAAGACGTAAGGTCCTGGCAGGTGATATACGAAGATTCAAAACGCTCTACGGGGCATGCTAAAATATTTTTCTTTAACAGTAATTTTCAAAGTGAAGTTTTAATAATAAAATGAAAAAAGACAAGCGATTATAAAAGGAATCGATTTTCGCCAATTTTTATCACCTGAACTTGTCAACAGGTATAATGTGTTTACACAGCACAATTCACACCACACAGAGCATGTCTTTTAATCATATCACGGTAATAATATTTCGGTTAATCCAGCGTACAATATTTTTGCCTTAATTTTATAAACATCAGCTGATCGATGTTAAGTAAAACTTGTGGTTTTGATTATAAGCGAGTGAGTAAGACGGTAAACAATTCCTAAACGAGGAAGTTACAGATCAAAATTCATTACTCAGCTAGGCAAGGTCAGTGAAGAAATAGACAATGACTAAATCGATGGTTTTCTTGACATAAACATCCGATTCTTGAGTTGAGCACGACACAAAAGCCGAGGAAATTAAGAGTTTCCTCGATATTGTGATAACAGCCAGTCCAACATGCCATGTACATGTTTCAAAGCCAGTTCTGAGAATTTTGTTACATCAAAAAATGTTTCTCGTTGATGATTTTGACGGTATCGACATTACACGGTTAACTTTTTTTTTTCGATTACTCTAGAGAACTGTTGTCTTCCTCGACAAGACTTTGAACACAGGCTCACGGAAAAAGCTTCAGTTCAAGTAAGACAACGTTTCGCTCCGCCATATTAATGTTAATTAATTTTCCCTCGCAAAAGACCAATTGTACTCCAAAAAAGAATCCTCCGCCCACGGCGAGCTATTGTAAAAGTTTATTCGGGAATGAATTTGAGAACAGGGTCCGCCTCGTGGCAGATACTGTATGTGCCTGTAGGGCACAACCGATGACCAGGCAGGGGGAAAAAAATTGTCTGCGGAAAGATGCCACCGGCAAAAAAAATTGTCCGCATGGAAAAATTTTCATCCTCCTCCCCACTCCAAAAAGATCACGGTCTGTCTGTAAGCTAAGGAACTTTCGAGAATAATTAATTAAATCAATTTAACCAGGAATTTGACCAGATATCTAACGAAGAAAGCAAAACAAGTAACAAATACACAAAAGAAAGAGAACTTATTTGAAGGCGACCAATGAGAAAGGAGCCACAGTTTTCGTACAAGCGGCATTAATCAGAAATAATCGAAACTGCTACATGAAGTTGAGTAAAAAGAGCAATCATTGTCAGTAATGGTGTATACAATGGATATTTTTATATGTTACCTGGCAAAATATAGAGAAAAGCTGCGAGCATAATGTAATTTTTTTTTTCGAATACTGCAGGAAGGTTATTCGTTCCATGGATAATTTTATCTCCTTATTCGTGAAAGTAATGTACCACGTGAATGCCAAAAGACTCGCCCCATATCTTGTCGTTTCGTTGTGTACCTCGTTCGCGCGCTTCGGTCAGTCGCCGAGTCAAAATACGCCGCAACGTGATGACGCGGGAAGCGTGTTTAATTATACAAATCATATTACAAGGCAAATACAAATTAAAACTTCTTTTATTTACAAACCCTGCTGCATTAATTTAGTTTACAAGAATTCTCTTCAAATTGTTTAAGTATTTTTCCCCTTCACTTTACATCCTGGCAAATGGACAAGGCTTTTTAGTTATTTTATGTAAAAGCTTAATTTAATTGTGTTAACTTAATTCTCGCTGTTTCTTTACTACGTACAATAAATATGGCAATTTATATTACTTTCGTAAATATTACATGACTTAATTCACTCATATTTCTCCCCCAATAGCCAACTCGCGAACAGTTTCACGGAAATTTCTTGTTGCCCGCCCGCCTCCCCGCTCTGGTAAATATTTCAACATGATTTATTTGGTTGCTTAGTTAAGTAATTCTTCAAGATATTTAAGAAGCCAAATAAGGCGCTAGGTAATGTGTCCAATTATGTAGCAAACGCTGTCTTTGCATATAATGCAGTTTGGAAATTCGTTAGTCATATAAAATCACTTTCGAGGCCAATAATTTTTAATTTCAATTGGTTGCAAAAAGTCTGCATAAAGAGATTCGATGATGAAGTAAATGTTATTTCTCTGATTGTTGGCGTTGGCCTGAACATTTGAATATTTCAGTTACAAATTGAATAGCTTACTTTTGTCGGCGACAATGGTAAGAATAAGCGACCTGCGCCGTGTTAATTTAAGTATTGATTCGCCTTTTTAGTGAGGGTCACCAAGTTTAGGGGCCAAATCACAAGACTAAAACAAAGCCCGTGGTTTAGGCCCTCTATATTGCTTCTAAAATATAACCAACGGTACTCAGCTCCTGTCACAGGAATCCGAATTTAGAGGACCTTTTTAAATAGAGTATTTAAACTGATAAAATGCTATGTCCTTAAGAAGAAACATCATCCAACCTTTCTAAAGTGTTCTAAGCTCTGTCCCTGAATCGCGTTTAAAAAATTCAGATGGTTGAAATGAAAATCTTACGATAAATACTTCGCCGTTACAGTTTCGAACGATTTAAAGTGGATTTTAAAATGAAAACGGTTGACCGATCTGTGAGGATAACACGAGATAAGTCGCCGGTGCTTTTTCGTTTCGGTTTCATATTTCTACTCTTTGCCTATCTGTTGGAGGAGGGTGAGGGGGTGATCTTTGATTGTTTTGCATCGACAAAGCACGAACAAGAAGCCTGAGCAGCAGTCTCGTCAACCAAAGGAACGAGGGCACTGGGACGAGCTTGGTGTCGAGTCTGCTTCACTGTTCTAGGCATGCGCACAATTGGTCCATGGTTCTTCAACCAGTGCTGTTTGAATTCCGTGATGCAGCCACGTAAGAAAACAGGCACAGTACTGCGTAACAGATTTGATTGCACTAAAACAAAACCATACAGGTATGTTAAGTGGAGGAAAAATGAGACAGATCGCACGCGCAACCAAACGCAAGAAGGCTTGCATTTAAAATCACACGGTCACGAGCATAACTTCAAATAGTCAACAGCCTAAAAGCATGTTTTACTTTACACCATTGGAAACCTATTAACAGTGGTCAAGTTTTCTTAAAATTACTACACCAGTGTACTGAAGCTAAATATAGAGTGATATCACTGTGATACCATCGGGAGCTTTTGATCTCAACTTGAAAAAGTCAGCCTGACTTTTTCAAGTTCTTTCCTTGTGGTTTGGAAAAATTGATGAAAACTATTTACGGTCACCCTCTTCTTTAAACAATTTGCTAGATATCCTTCTTTTTACGTTCGAGGAGCATTTCCTGCATGGTTAAAGTACTTAGTCGTAATTTCGATGCCGTTTTACTAAAAAAGGTAAGTTTGCGTGTCTACCATGTGACACAAGGGAAAACACATGTAAAATATTCAGCAACTATGTCTCGTCCGCCATCTTGAAGAATCAGTTCAAATGAACACGCGCGCATTGTGGCTTGCGTTACATGCGGAAACCTGTGTTACATGCGCGAACTTGCGTTACTGGTCATACATGAACTTGTGTTACATGCCTGAGCCTGCGTTACATGCGTGACCTTTGGAGTAACAATAACAACAGTGCAACCCGGATACGAGCGCGTAAATAACAAAAAACAACTTTTGAGACGAGGACGTACCATTTGTGAACCAAATCTGTGTTGAATTGTTCCTTGTGTTGCTGGCACTGAAACAAAGGTAGTAGAGTGTTTAATTTGTCATTCTGCAACCAAGGCTTGTGACTGAATTCCTTTAAATTACACTAATTGTCACCTATTACATGTAACAAGTTCTATAAAGATAAAATTAAAGGAAATCTATGGAAAGTAGAAAGAAAAGTTTCCATGCTGCTTGACCCGTTTTTGCTTCTGTTGTGTTGTTGGTTTTGTTCTTGTTTGAACAGAATGTACAATTAACAAGAGCCAATGACAAGACAGGTTCAATGACCTCATCCAAACTCGTTTCTAGGGTCCATATTCATCCCGTCCGCGACAATGGGCCATTTCCGAGTTTCCCTTTGCCTCATTTTCAAAACGAGTCCTCGTGCAAAACCATTCAAATGAAAATGAGTTTGATTTGCATGAAAATGGACGTGCAGGTGAAACTCAATTTCATATGAATGGTTTCGCACGAAGACTCGTTTTGATACAGAGGCAAGAGGTAAATCGGAATGGCCTATTCTGGAAATGACGTTGCAGCTATTTATTGTTTTAATACTACACGCAGTCTTGCTATACTTGCAAACAAAAAAGCCGCGCTTTGTACTCACCGAATTCCTCCAAAAGAAACACGCCTCCTTGTGTGGAACAGTTTCTTATGTGACACAAGTCAATATGCACCTACAAACAAAAAAATATAACAAATAATGAAACAAAGAAACGAACGAACGAACGAATTTAAAGCAAATGTACATGTACAACTCACCCTCCGTGTAACAAATTTTAAGCCAATTCCCTCAAGTGTGACTTGTAAAAGACCACTTTCACCGGTACTAAGATCCTGAAGTAGAAAAATAGCAGTTAACAGAAGTGCAGTCGTAAT
The DNA here is from genome assembly GCA_963693305.1 of Meandrina meandrites. NCBI lineage: Eukaryota > Metazoa > Cnidaria > Anthozoa > Scleractinia > Meandrinidae > Meandrina > Meandrina meandrites. The sequence goes on along the minus strand of OY855912.1, from coordinate 28,869,133 downwards.
GAATGCTTCATCCATGCTCTGTACGGCAGCTGTACGAAAATACGACAGAGAAGAAGGAAACCCGTGTCTATCTGAAAATCTGTTCGCCTACAGACCACAATAGCGCGCGTTGCTCTTCAAGGAGAAAATTAATCTCTAGTTTTGGCTAACATTATAGGTCATTTTGAAAACAATACAGGATACAATACAGAAGAAAGCGAGAGATAACTTGCAAACTGACCTTTACTGGAAACTCCCCGCCAAGTTGAACTCCTGTTAACATTTAGAAACATCAAAGTACAAACGTAAGTACATACACAACATCTACCAGTTGTCCCCACATTAGACTGCAATTAAGGCAAATCCGTTAAGCGAAACATGGCTCCCGAAATAGTCTCCTTCGCAGCCGTTGTCACGCAATGTTCCCTGCTCCTAAAGTTAGTAGGGAGAAGCGTTGCGTGACGCCCCAAATAACGGCTGCGAAGGAAACTACTCCAAAAAGAGGGGGGGGGGGGGGGGGGGGGGAGAGGGGTCCCATACTTGCGTTTGAGCAACAGCACCTTGTTTATACCCAATACTTCCTTATAATATCATATATAATTTTAAATGAACAAAACATGGTTAAAAATCCCAATTGCAGGAGGCAGGTCAGTTGGTTCTATACAAAGAGTGAACAAGGGTTTGAACTCGGGATGACCGTGAAACAAATCCAGCTAGTGGCAAAGTGGAGGGGTTGAACCCGGGACCTCCGGATTACAACACCAGCGCCCTAAGAATCTGGGCCACGATGCCTCCATGATCTATACATAGTTGATCTATATTTTTTATTTACAGAAAGAATGCTATTGTTCAGTTCAAAACGAAGAAAAAACGATAGGTCACCAAATTTGTCTACGAGAAAATGACGATTCCCCTTTCTGGCGCATAAAGAAAAAGCCGCCATTTTTTAATCCGCGCGCTAATCACGTGCTATGCGCAGTAAGGATGCGCAACGCAAAACTGGGGAGTGACCTTAAAAGCTCCTTCTCCTAACATTTGTAGTGGTTTCGGTCGCCAAAACAAAGGACATTTTTATTAAAAGTGTTTGTAGCTAAATTAAGTAAGTAATAATAGATATTAGTGTGGACCCTTCGCTCTTCATGTGGACAAAAACAGTATGCAAGGAAAAAACAAAGGAGTTTTCCTTTATTGGCTGTTCACATTGTAAAGACGCATTCATAAGACTCGTTATCTCAGATATGCATTAACAAGTATCAACAGAACAAACATAAACCACTGTCGGCGACAAACAAAAGATGTAAGGCGGTGGCAGGACTGTATGCAATAACTTGCATGTCAGCCACAAGCGATGACACGGTACAACAAGTTTAAAGTTTAGCTGTAAGTGCATAACAAACAACAACATGAACAGATACAAAGACGCACGATACACATGTATTGTACACACACGGGGCATCTGTAAACAAACACAACAAAAACAACTTAGTGAACAGGAAACAAACAATCGCAGGGTAACAAATAAACACAATACAATATACTGACAAGACTTACTATTTCTACTGTTTAATACAAGGGAGCATTCAGTAAGCACATTTAAAGGGCCTTTGGCACGGCAGAGTTAAGTCTATTTTACTAAGTCTTGACAAATACTCGCTTTGAAACTGAATGTTAGCGAAGAGATTACTTTAACTAATAGACGGAATGGTTAGGAAGCCCGGCTAACATCAAGAAGCAAACAAAGAGGCCAAGATTTAGTTTGGAAGGTCCACGACCCTGCACATCTTTTGTTTTGCGCTCATACAGTATGCATGAGTTACGTAATCGCAATGTTTCTACTGGTTAGTTGTATGAACACACGTAACCACCTATTGTATTTTGTCAGGTTTTGTGCACGGTCAACCCCCAAAATAGCGAACAAAAACCTATAACAAAGAACTTTGCCAGGCTTCATAACCATTAACTATGCTTTAATGGAGCTACACTCTTTTTTTATAAGAACGTTGAGGCTTAGATTTGCCCCAAAATTTAGGAAAAAGTTTGAGCTAAAATAAGAACGTCCACAGGTTCAGCCAAATTTTACGCGTTCTTATAAAAAAAAGAGTGTTAACGGTCTAACTATTATTTTTATTATTTGCTTGCCACTGGCTTTGCACATAAAATCAATAAGGATGTCGAAAATCGCATGAAATTACTTAGCAAAGTAGAGAAAGCAACGCAGCAACAAATCAACAAGAACGTAAGAATGCCGAGATTTTTATTGCATTCAATATCGCCCGCACGAGCGTTTAATAATTGAACGTATTGACTGACCTGTTCCCTTGTCACTGAGTCTGTCCGCGGCTCTCTGCAAACTTTCCTTGATGCAATAGTACAAAGCTTTGCACTGTAAGAAAAAAAGAAAACAATTCACTTGTACATTTTCACTGCTTACTTGTCAAGGATGTTCTCCAATCCCTGTCGCGCGACCAACCCAACGCTACTTTCCTTAATTCCCGTTGCTTTCCGACTCGAGCAGAACTGAAGTCTTCTCGCAGCCTCTATTTTAGTGGTCACGCAAAAGCTTCTCCAAGATCGTCACGCCAGGAGTTGCGTGACGACCAATAACGCGCAAGCTAAGATAACTGCGACCCCATTTCATCGCAAACACGTGATTCGCTTAAAGGCTTCATGTGACAAAGTTATTTTAGTGACAAATGACTTACCCTTTTGGTGCAAAACTTATTTAGAATCGTCTCGTCTTTCTGTCTACACCACAGACACAGAACTTTCGTCTTTGGAGCGTAGGTGATGTTCACCAGTTTCTCGTACCACCATCTTTCCACCACAGCCCCCATGCCAGTCCGAAGAAGGATGCAGTCATCGCACACCTGCACAAAACACAAGTTGATGTGGGTTTCACTCTAATGTCACGGGCTACCAAACGGCTGATTAACATAACCTTCCAAATAGAGCAGGAAACTATTCAGGTAAAGTGCGACGCTGCACTGGAGTTATTCTACAGTCACCAGTCAGAGGTTCGATCCGTATACGAGCCTAGTGGCCCATCAGGCCGGAGTTTATCCCGGTTTCCGAAGCATGAAGCGAATAGGAGTATTTCTACTCCCAACTGGGTGGGATGCTAGTCCATCGCAGGGAGGTTCGATCAGTTGTATTTAAAGATCTGCGCGGATCTGTGCCGTGCTATAGATGAAATTTTCCTGTGACTTCCCACGAGAAGAGAACGAATCGTAACGCGCACTTACCTCCATGAAAAACACGTCTCCATTCATAGAATCTCCAGAATGAACAACGAAGGAATGTTTTAACATCTGGCGGCTCCCAGCTGGCTTGAGATCGATATCGTTACCATTCTAACAAAGATAAAAGGCAGACCAGACAATAAACAACGCAAAACGGTGTATACCATTAGTTTCCGTTCGTTATTGACTAATCAACAACACGAGCATTCGCGAAGTACTCTGATTTAAAACACGTCAGCATGGCGTCATGAGGTTCCGTCATGTTGCTTAGTAACTGCTCGTAAACCGCAGTATCAGTCAAGTTCTCTAAGATAGCTTTTCTACTGAAAAAAGTGGTTGTTTCCACAACTAATGCTATCAGAACACATCTAAATCCCATTCTGACGCAACCAGCAGATGATAATCGCTTTTGCCCGTTTACCTGCCCAAAGCTCGCAACAGAAACGTATTTGTTGTATATAAAGAAGATACAAAGCACAGCTTTACAGTAATACTGTCATTGAGAATTCTCACGGGCTGATTGTAGTTATGAATGAGCTCTGTTTTACTCTTTTAGTTTGAAATAGCCTTGATTTTCTGCAACACATTTGATACTCGTTTCCCCTCCCGGAATAATTTTCTTTTCAGCAGTAATGTTAGCTGGAAATTCAAGGCAAGATATTCTTTGATCATGCAAAACCTAACGCGTGCGGTTTGAGCCAAACAAACCCACTTCCGAAGAAAGCTAATCCTACAAAGCAAAGACGACATTTTTCATGTAAACCTACAACTGATGTACGACAAACATATTGCATATAGAACAATATCACTTCTTCAATTCATTAGAATTTAAAATAAGGTGCAAATTTTTAGACCTTCGTTAAACAGTGCTAGTGGAAGATTTACTCCACTCTGCCTAGAAGTAGTTTCTATTAAAAAAAAATCTCACGAAAATTAAGCCTTTCTGACATCAATTGAGCCACACCCATCATTCGCCAAATAAACCAAACCATTAAAATTCTTAAAACCTGGGAGTATCTGAATTAACCAGACCATCACATACACAAAAGACACTGATGAAAAGCAAGTTTAAAATCACTGCATTTCGTCCTGCATAAGAGACATAAAATCCACTTAAAGGAGCAAGAATATTATGGCGCCAAGCCTGTAGGACTAAAAGTGCAGTTAAATACCGCAAAGTGACTATACATTTATCAAACAGTGGAAGCAAAGAAAAAAGAAAAGCAACAATCAGTCTAACCTCGCAGGCGTTCAGTTGGCGAGATCCTCCGTTTAAAACCAAGCTCAAACAAGACCACATGGCTAATCGGTTAAATCAACAGCACTAATTCAAGCATTCTTCTGATTGTTCTAGGCTGGTTTGAGTCCAATTTAAACTTTCTACATCCCCTACACTAGCCTGCTTGTTCTTCATTTAACGAATTCGCTGTTTCTTTATTGTCCAGCAGCAATACAATATAATACTCGTCAAACATACTTGCCGAAAGGATCAGTTTCCATAGAGATGCCATTTCCTTTATAAATTTTATAATTTAAAGAAAAAAGACGTCTGTTTTGACAAGTATTAAGTCCATGCGAACGTACCGTAAATTAAAAATATAGTAGTTACCTTCACAACCAATACTTATAATCAAGCTTTTAGTTGACTTCGAATGCAAAGGTCTCCTGACAGCTAATCTGTTTTCCGTGATACTGGACAATTCAGACTTAAAATGCCAGTTTTGCATCGCTGGACAACTTTGAAAAACAAGCCATATTTTTTAGCGCAGGTTTATTAATCTTATCTTACGAGTCATCACAGACAGGCATCTTTCTCTTCAGTTATTGTTTTGTAAAATTCAGAGCAGAATTCAATTATATGGAGATGTTAAAACTGCCTTTTAATGTAAAGCTAAAACTAGACATAATGGCTATTTCTATGGCAATGTCTCCTGTATGCTAGTCTGAGCAAAGGTTTGACGACGTTTTTTTACTCTATTAGCTACAGAAAAAAACCTCCGGTAAACTTTTGGAAATTTAATCCCGACTTCCCCCTCCAAGAACGTAAGAATAAATTTTACCTTTCGATTGAGTGTCGTAAAACGTTAACCATTACCAAAGCAATCAGTCTGGCCAATCACAAAGGACAAAAGCAATGCAGTGAACCAATCAAAACTCGAAGTAAATACATGAAGCCGGTACGAAGCGCGGGAAAATGTGAACACGCGAGTCACGGTTGGTTTTGGTATTACCTCTGATTGGTCGAGAAAGTGGCGCGCATTTTTTAAACCAATCACTAAGCGTAGCTAAGCAAAAGCAAATGCGAGTTACTTTGGGCATTCAAGTGAAAACCACTCTAACATCACAGTTCTGCCCTTATTTGTTTCGGAAGAACAGGTGCCGTTTTTGGCAAGTCTTCGTTGAAGCAGTCGAAGAGTTTCCGAATGTTATTCTCCAATCAAAACTATCCAGGAGCACTTTCGAGAACTCAGAAAATTGTCAAGCTACTATGGCGCAATAAGGACATCCGTAAGGTTGTGTAGCAACTTCGCTTGGGGACGAAAAATGGCTTGAGCAGTCAAGTTTGCTGCCGGAACAAGTCGTCTCATCTGATTTCTTGTTATTTCTACAATTAAGCAAGTTGATTGTAATCATCACTATTTATAAGACAAACCCTTATTCGAAGTAATGGTAGTTTCACAAAAGCAAAAAAAGAGTCATTACATGTACGTATTAATTTTCCTTCTCCTATTAGTCTGAGACCACAGAACGATTTTCGCCTTGTTACTCTCCGCCAAAACAACGGGCGAAAATCTGTCTGCGTTTCTAAGCTCACCGCCACTGTCTTGTAAGAGGTATTTTCTCAATCTTACCAGATTGTGAAGGTTATCAAGCAGGTCATTGACTTGTTGGCTCTGTAATAGTCCAATGTGTGACTTCCCTAACAGTCTCCGAACTTTCTTCTTCAACGCATCCTTGTCAACATTCAAGGCAACCATGAAGGCAACTAAATTGTACAACATGGTCGCTAGAAGCCTGTCTTCATCTTCTTCAAGACGTTTCTTCTCTGCGGGACCTAATGAACTATACCTGAGGACAAATGCAGCGATATATTAAAACGAGCAAATTTAAAAAAAAATAGGTGCTTAGGTTAATTTATTAATTAATTTATTTGTACTAATTTATGCCAATTTAACATTCCAGGCCCATGCCTTGCATGTTAATTTTCAATACTCTCCATTGCAGCACAGAAGTTTTTGCCACATCAAAGTATGAACAAGAGGATTTTTTTTATTCTTGTCCACTTTCTGCCTGACAGTGTTTTGATGTAAGAAAAACATTGGATGCTGATTACTCTTGGCATTCGAGGTGTGTATAGAAAGATTTTCAACTATCAATTTTTTCACGTTCGCCGTACGCGATCCTTGTCAATCTTCGCCAATTTTAACCATCCTTGTTCCTTTTTGGTCTACTATCATATCTTTGGTGTTTTTCTTCCTTAGTAAACTATTATTTTAAAGTTTCCTTTGATTTGAAGGTTACTTTGGACGTTGTGAAGTTGACTATCACTTCGAAAACCGCGACTTATAAACAGGCTTGTGCATGCATGTAGGGTTTAAATTGGTTTACCTGTCAATCATCTCTGCTGGTCCCTGATCCATTCCAACAGCATCTCGTTCGGCAGCTACAGCATCAAGGAAGATGTTTTCCCAGAAGTCCATGTTGTCCCACACAGGTGATCTCTCATTCAGGAGTCCTTCAAATAGGTAACGTCTGCCTGTCGTCTTCTTCCCTTCATCCCCCTCCACGGGAAAAATGTCTCCGTTGTAATAACGATAGCCTGCAAAGAAGAAGAACAAAAGATAATTAACAATTATTCCACGAGCGCCCGTTGGATATAAGATGTAGATAGCCAACGAGGCGCGTAGCTCAGAGCTGGCTATAACTATTTCATATCCAACAAGCGCAAGTGGAATCATTGTTTTATCAAAAGCACCCAGAGAAATGCAATATTTGAGCTCCCCGGCTGTTCTCTCTGACGCGTACACCTACCATATTTGTGGGCCATGGTATATGATCTCAGATGCCATGGCCTGTAAACCAATCAAAACCCAGGAATTGCAATATGCCACGGGCAGTTTTTGATAATGATCAATATTTGAGATATACGAAGCAGAGATCAAAACGTGAGTTGATAAATTTATCACCAGTTAGCTGTGGTTTACAAAATCCCCGCACATAAGGTTTGAATCCAACCATAAAACAGGCAGAGAGTTAAAAAAAAAATGGTTAGTTTCTAGTGAGTTTGAGCCCAGTTGTACTCCTAAGCAAGACTCACAGTGACTCGGCCCAGTAGGTGTATAAATGGGTACGTGTAAATCATTGGTTCCAAGGACTTTCAAATTGTGCTGAAGGCACCAAAAGTGTGGTTACCCTGTGGTTTAATCTTATTCTTTCACAAGCAAGTCAACAAAGGCTCTAAATCATTCAATAAAATATAATACATCAATCTTTATGTATTACCTTTGTTTAAGTTGCTTTTTCTTAGCAAAGGACTCGGAGGAACGGAAGAGGACGTTTGACTCATGCGGTCAAATGAGTTTCGTCGTGTCAAGGTGTTATTTAGCTTCATGTGAGCCAGGGCTGGGCTTTTACACCTCTCTTGTCTCAGTTTTTCTTCTCTGCTGGCTCTTGCTAGGTCCTACATAAACATTATCACAAAAAGGAGAATTGTAACTTTTAAGTTTGTGGATGAAACCCTAGTGTGTGACCATTCAAATGAAAGCTACTGAGCAGTACTTTCATGTGGTACTGTTTATTATGCTGTACAAGGTGGTTCTAACTTTTAAGTCTGTGGATGAAACCCTAGCGTGTGACCATTCAAATGAAAGCTATTGAGCAGTACTTTCAAGTCTTAAAGTTTATTATGTTATACAAGGTGGTTCTTACATTGTGTGGATGAAACCCTAGTGAGCGACCATTCAAATGAAAACATACTATTGAGCAATACAACCATGCAGTCCCATAAATTTTTCAGTATAAAAGTACTACAGTCTACCTGTATCTTGGTTGGATCAATGGATCTACTTCTGGAAGTCTTGTCTTTCAGTTCCTTTCCTCTTCTACTCAGCAGTGCCGCCACATCACTATTAGAGCGTGTAAGCTCGGGAGTCATTCTTGAATCCTGTTGGCTATGAGGCGCTGATGACATTATTGTTTCAATGTCACTGTTCGTATCACTCATCCCACTGTCTCTGTCGCTCCTGCCATTCAACAGAGCATGTCTCTTGCCTGCAAGAGGTGACATTAAAAATGTACCACGGTTTAATTTTGATAAATCTGTGTTTTGTATGGGCAGCTTTGGGTCTGTAAAAAATATTAAGCTCTAAGCTTAAAATCAGAGAAAATCAATGCTCTCAAGGAAAAGACGAGGGAAGCAAAACACAAACCTCGTAAAGAATTCTATCATTTTTAAGACTGGACCCTTAACCGATTAAATAAAAAATCTTTAGAAATATAGAAATCTCTAAAGATTAAAAAAAATGCTTGGTTAAATGTAACTAAACAGGAATATTATCCCATTATTATGCAGCTCTTGCGTGTAGGTGGCTATTTTCTTCTATAAATTTGTAACAAGGCATATCAGCAACTAAAATATTTACACATTACAATTGTATTAATAATATTATTGATATAAATATTAATAATAATTAAATAATATTTATTGACCTGTCTCAGCAACCCAGGACTGGACTGCAGACATGTCTCGTGAGTGGTCTGATAGATTGGATATGCTGTCACTGTTTGAAATAACTGACAATGCATCATCATCTTGGAGTTTCGCAATCTGCTCCTTGATGTCACGTCCTTGGTAGTGGGTGTGTGCGATTTCAAGAAACTGGAACGCAGATGCGATACCTCCAATGCCATGGTTTTCCACGCTCACTTCAAAGCCGTACACTGCTGCCCTCAACACTTCCAGCATCCCTCTGTAGACACTGCGAGAAACTCGCTAAAAAAAACAAACAGATTATGTCAAATAGAGGAAAAGAGAAACTTTTTTGCAGATTTGCTTACCGTACCCATATCATAAAAACAAGTTGAAAGAATACAGCATGATAGCCACAGTGCTCCTGGTACAAATTTGAATTAATGGTTTATTAGGAAATTTTACTCTACGAAGTTTAACAATAAGCTGGCATTGGGTGAACAGCTTATCAAAACCTTGAGGTCCTTGGGCTTGACTTTAAATAGTTGAGCACTATCACTGTAGCATTGACGGATTTGACGTTCATGTTTCTAAACATTTATATTATGTTGAGGCGACAACCTAGTTAATTATTGGCAAATCGACAAATCTTTAAATTACAAGGAGAGTTAATACAGTACTCTACCAAGTTAGAGTCCTAAAAGGAAGTGAACTTTTAGCAAAACTCTGTCAAGACAGGACTGTGTAGAAATGTGAAATGAGGAGGGGTAATTAATGTAGTGAAGTTCTGCCAAGATGATCAGCAAACGGATAGATTTAATATTTACTATCCACCCATTATAATTATTATTTTTTTTTTGGGGGGGGGGGGGGGGGGAGGATGCAGGAGGAGAAACCATTTTACTTTTCATGTTTTTGAAGATGATCCTGAACAGCTCTTATACCCTTTCAGCCCCAAGGTTGACAAGTCATAGTAATTCTCTTTACTGATTGTAATACATTTCTCTGAAGGTTTGTTCTGAGAATTTGGTACTGCATCAGCACAAATTCCTCTAGTTGATGATTGTCTTAATTCTCATCACCTATCTACTTGACATTGTATTGATATTGTTAGGAGAAATAAGATTTTGATCACTTGTGGGAATAGAGGGGCAAGAAGTCACAAAACAAGCCTTTGCCATTTGAAGAAACACTGGAGTTTTTAGCAAATTTTAAAACTAGCATTTAACTTAAGCTAATTTACATGTATTGCTCATCATTTAATTTATAATATACATGTAATGTAATAGCATTTAATTTCATGTTTTATCAGTTAAAAATCTTACAATGTACAGAATTTACAGACTATTATAACAAGGAAAATTTGAAGCTTTTTTAACTGTTCCTCTCTGGGTGACCGAGCAAGAAGAATGGTCACCTACCTTAGCTTGGGGGACTGGGGGCTGGGTCGAGTCAGCCCCAGTGCCCCAAGTAGAAGAAGAAGTAGAAGGTGCAGACCATCCGAGAGAGAGTGAGGACAAGGTACTCCACCAGAGATTAGGCTGCGGCATGTATGGAAGAGCCAGCTTAGTAAGAGTATGGTGCATAAAGACAACATGCAGACACACAGGCACACACAACATGTATATGTAGGGGCATAGAATGGCGCAATCCAATATAAACATAGTTTCCTTGAGCATTCTGGGCCTTAGACATTGCTGACATTGATTAAAATTTCATAGGACAGAAATTTGTACCTGATTTATTTCTATCTTTAGTTATTGATTTAAATGTGGAATGTTGTTCATCTCTTTCGGTAATTTAATGAAATGGTTTCAGAGCCAAATTCGCCTGATCTAGGGTTTTTATTATTTTTAAGAATCTCAAATATATGTTGTGGTTTAAATTTTACCTTGGTTTAAAATTTTTCAAACCAGTTTGATTTTTATTTTCCTGTTTCAGATTATGATAATCAATACAAGACAATGAAAACTAAAAATCAAACTTGTTTGAAAAATTTTAAACCAAAGAAAAATTTAAACCACAACATATATTTTAATTCTGATGAGTCTTCGATTTCAATATGATTATTTTTCAGTCATGGTTGAAATTTGAGGGGACATATCATCTTCTATAGACCATTCTACACCCCTGTGACTAGGACTTTCAAACTAGCTTTTATTGATGACATGCACAGGCTGAAATTATTTTGTTTAATTTTGTTGTTCATGTATACATACATGTATCAATGAGCTTTATTTAGTGATTTATTGAATTAAGTTCTCTTTTATTTGTTATTAAAAAATTCTGAATTATCCAGAAGAAAACTGACATTCTGAAACTAACGGGTTTTTGTAAATTAGTTCAGTTGTTTAAACACTCTTTTCTTTCACACAAATTGCTGACACCTTTAAGATATTAATGAGTTCATAACATAACACTTGGCGTACGTTGTTGTTAGCTTTCAACACTGCACAAAAACCCACAAACATGAGCAAAAACAGAGAGCAACAATGATCCAAAACAACCAAAAAGCAAGCAAAAGAAAAAGTGCAACAAAGAATAAAGCAAACCAGTAGCAAAGATCAAGTAGTGAGAATTAGAATTGTAACATTACTAGCCAAAAAGACATGTTATAATATTAATTTACAATTAATAATTACAAGTATACCATAAACTTCCATATAAGCTCCTTTCTTCCCAGTAAAAACCCCCCAAAATAAGCACACACCCACAATCCTCGGTACAAAAACTTGCCCGATATAAAAGGCAAATAACATTTAATTTAATAAATGAATGATAAAATGTCTGCCAATTATTACCCTAGTTCTTCACAGTTTAGTTTGCTTTTTACATGTATATCATTATCGTATGTGCAGAAAACATTTTACAGACCTTCATTAAGGACGGTGCCTACTTTTGTTACCGCGCACATCTTCTGCGCATCACGCAATTCATCGATCGCACTAGACCAGTGGTAGTGGGCGACCCCACTAGACGCGTGTCCGAAGGGAATTTGCTCGCTCAAAATGACGAATTCAACTTCGCGACCAAGCGTGCGACTAAAATGCAAGAAAATTTCGGTTGCAACGAAATCCAGTTAATGGACGTACTAAACCAGGAACAGCGAAAGAGTAACATATCAGTAAGCCCTAAACGCTTATTGATAAAAATGGCTCACATTTAACAGTCTGAAACAAATCGCTAATCGCTCAAACGTAATCAACAAACTGCTAACTACATATGGCGTAGTGCACGCGTGAAAAATAGCGCGAGAAGCAAATTTTTAACTCGCTAGGGAGGGGATAGGAAAAGTGTAACTGACCTCAAAAGCGATTCCATAAAACTCGTATAACTTTTAAAAAACGCGTGGTGACCCGTACTTTTTATTTTATAAAATGGAAGTGGTAAGTCTATAGAACACATGATTAATTTTTCTTTCAGTGCAAAAATTGTTTAGGCTGTTTTTCTGGCCTTGCAAGAGAGAGCTGTTAGAGTCAAAAATGGCTCAAGTGCAATCATTTTGTTAATAAAAACGTGGTTCACGCAGTTTCAAAGATAGTATTTGTTAGTTATTTTTAAGATCGTTATATTTAGTGTTGATTTTGTTCATGAAAAACCAAATTCAAAGGTAATTTGTAAGGAAATTTTATTTCCTTTTACTTTTTTTTGAAAATGCTACGTCAGCACTTTTTTCAAGATTTCAAACCTAATTATCTCAAAAATTTGCGTGGCTACCCCTAATTTTCTTTTTGGATTTTAATAGCCCTTGGTAACATCTACTTCCCTTGCATAGTCATCGGCCGGGCAAAAATACCTCGCTATTAGTAGGCACCGTCCTTAATTGCATTGAGCACTTACATGTAGTATTCTCACAGTGAAACGAACTCAACTGCGGCCACCGAACGTTTTTTAGCCAATCACAAGACAAGTTCAAACAACGGAATTGGATTTAAATTCCTTCATCAGCGGACCAATCAAATTTAACTGCTGATGAACAAACTCCAATTCTTTTGCTCTCAATTTGTCTTGTGATTGGCTGAAAACATTTTTGGTCCCGGTTGAGTTCGTCTCACTGTAAAAGTCTGGGGAAAGCCTTTTGAACATAGGAAGTTTACAGTATACCAATAAATAACCAATTTAGTTTTTGCATTATTATATTACATTAACTTTTTAAGATTTTTTTTTCAACAGTTAAAATGTAAGCAGATTAAATGAATGAGATTACTAACAACAGAATTATGAGCATCTTGTTTTGTGTCTATAGTCGTCTTAGCAGTGAGCCCTGCACTATGCGACCCCTGTGTATACTGCGTCAGGAAGGACGGAGGAATTATGCTACTGATGAGCTGCACAGTGAGAAAATGTTACAGTCATATACGTGTAGCAGCAACATACATATACAGTGTACAAATAAACATCATTATCAATTTTAATTAAAGTGCTCTAGCTTAAACATATGATCAAACAATCAATTTTTTATGCTTGAAATAGGCATTCCATATACAGTCGATCCTTGACTAGCAGACACCCACCATAGACAGACACCTCTTATAGACGGTCACCTCCCATAGACAGACACTTCCCATAGACAGACACCTCTCATAAGTGGACATTTAGTCATGCTCCCACCCACACACGACACTTCATTTTTAACCTCCCATAAGTGGATACCTCGCCCATACAGACACCTTTTCAGGTCCCAAGGGTGTTTGACTGTAGTTGGACAGAGTCATGGTAACAGTCCTAGCCATACAGGTAAAAAGGTAAAGATCTGCATTCAAGCCTGGTGGCCCATCAGGCCGGAGCTTTTCCCGGTTTCAGTAACATGAAGCAACAAGGAGTATTTCTACTTCCCCTGGATTGGATGCTAGTCCATCGCAGGGTTACCCCCAGCCGTAAATTTGCCAGTACCCATTTATACACCTGGGTGGAGAGAGGCACTACGAGAGTAAAGTATCTTGCCCAAGAACACAACGCAACGCCCCGGCCAGTGCTCGAACCCAGACCGCTCGATTCGGAGTCCAGCGCACTAACCATCTGGGCCTCCTGACCATACAAGACTACTACAGTACAAATAATTTTGTACAGCCCACAGAGGAGGCATCTGCCCTCCTGAAACATGACAGTCTGAGAAATAGCCATTTAAGTGAAAATATAATTTTCATGTTCAGTAAAGGGACACTGAACAATGGAAAAACAGTCTTCTTCAGGTTATCAAGTGGAAAATTAGCCTTGCCAAGTTTTTTGTAGCCCACTCTTTTATCAGACCGTCTAGAACATCATGAACATTTTGTTTTTGTTTTTTTAAAGTTATTGTGTCAATTGTTCAGACAGTCAGATAAAATCAGGTTAAGTTATAACTATATGACTGAAAAAAAGCTTATTATTTTTTAAGAGGTTGATTTCAGATGTCCTTCTCAGCACATGAACAAATCTATTGAACATGTATGCTCTAATACTCCGCAAATACCTATTACACTGTACAACATGTTCACAATACAAGGGTGTTTAGTTATTGAGGATTGGTGGGGGCATGTTTACAAGGTCATTTTTTAGGACCTGTGATAAAATATGCCTTTTATCACTGACAATGTTTACATAAAAAGCCACAGTAGAATTTAGCTGGTATGGTGAAGTACATGTACCTGTTGGTGGGGTATGAGGTGTACGAAAATGGGTAAAGGAGAGTTCAAAATTCAACAGACACAGATAAATAGTTATCGTGTGCACAAAATGATACTTGAGCAAAACATACCATGTCATCCACAGCATCGGTGTTCCTGTCCGCAGAGGGAGCATTATAAAGACGAGTAGCGACCATAGCTCTCAGGGCTTCATCTGTCATTAGCCTGCGGAGCTTCTTTGATACAAGCCAACCAACACCATCACCTTTCATTACACTCCGGACAATTTCCTTCAGAAACTGCTGATTTTCACTGCAAAATATTAAGTACACCTTCTGTAAACATTAGGGGTCCATGGTCTATTGAAAACGGAGGAGGACTCTTTTGTAGGATACACAATTTTTGGCATCTTACTCCTCTGCAAGTTAACATGCATGTTCTTGTTTTTGCCCAACGGAATCCATCTTTCTCCACTGGGCTCCTCAAAAAAATTATGGGCATTAAACTGCTGATCTTTTATTTTAATACAAGCTTAATTATTAGCAAATTATTATTACCTTTGCAGAGCCTTTTCTGTGGAGGTCTGTTTTGTCAATGAAGGTCTTCCTGGTACTCTTTCACCAGGAACAGGTGGTTTTTGCCTCATTCCTGGTGAAAAGAAAAATAAGTTTGTTAACAACAGTCACTTTGAACACACTAAATCTCCACAGTGGTTCCAGATAAACATGTACATTGTGAAACATTTAGTTTGTGAGGTGACGTGGTGTGATGTGAGGTGTGGT
The DNA here is from genome assembly GCA_963693305.1 of Meandrina meandrites. NCBI lineage: Eukaryota > Metazoa > Cnidaria > Anthozoa > Scleractinia > Meandrinidae > Meandrina > Meandrina meandrites. The sequence goes on along the minus strand of OY855912.1, from coordinate 28,853,838 downwards.
AGCCTGCAGAACAGATTTATTTAGTTAGTTTGTTGGTGAGAGGCACTGTGAGAGTAAAGTGTCTTGCCCAAGAACACAGCTGGCACAATGACCCAGCCACAGACCGTGTCCCTTGTTCATTGCTCTGACAAATCTAGACCACTGTCCAGTTCACTCGCTGTAACCACTTGGTCACTCTGCCTGTCACTAATATATCTCCTACGGTGCACAGTTGTACATGTAATTACATGACAGTAGTTTAAAATTCAGCATTTACCTGGAAAAGGGAAGAAAGGTTTTTCTTCTTGCGGAGACAGCTTGTTTGCTGGGGGATTTGTAGGAATTCTCTTTGCAAAGCCATTTACTGGGGAGTTTTCTGTATTCTCCTGTAGCTGTACTGTCTTTGTAACATTGAATGTGGATTTTTTTAGGCTGTTCCACAGACCTGGGAATGTTACCAGAAGTAAAACATGGCATTATGCTAAAATTTTAAAATTGCATTATTACCATAATTAAATAAGTTAAAATTGCAGCCAAGTAAGCACAAGATCCCAGCTACCAAAACCTTAAGTCTTTGTTAACCCATTTTTAAGGGTGATTAACTGTTAATTCTCCCTACAGTACTTAGATGTAGTTACATTGTCACACAGAGAGGACATCAGAATAAAGAGCAGTAGATATTACCATTTATACCATGCCATAGGAAATACAGCCAATCAGAATACAGGAAAGCTCTTGTATATTCAACGGTATTTAACTCAACCTTCCCACCGTGCGCTGCGATCTTATTTCTGACAAAATTTGGTAAGCGTATAAGAGCTCTTTTACGAAAATTTTTTTTTCGCCTTTATTGCTTGAATGTACAGCGGAAACCATAGGGGCTTTGTCAAGGATTTTAACAGATTTTTGAACAGCCAAAATAGGCCATTTTCGTATTCTCGGTATCGAACTGGAACTAGCTTGCAATTGAGGCTAATGCGGGTAAATCTTTTCTAATGCAAATGAGATGAAGCTGTTTTTAATGATATTCCCCCGCATTAGCCTCCATTGCATGCTAGTTCCAGTTCAAAACCGAGAGTACGAAACTGGCCTATTTATATTTGTGTGGAAGGAAAACAAAAAATAATAGTCCATTTTTATTAACAATTGCTATATTAGAGCACCGAAATTGTTAACAAGCATCTTTAGCTGCAGATAGCTATGATGGAAATGGATTACAACTTGAAAAGTTTAGCTAAACTTTTCATGTTGTTTCTGTGCGTCTTCAAAAAAATCGACATTTATAGCCGTAGCTTGATTTCTATCCACATATTAAGGTTATAACTTCCTTAAGATTTTCAGATAATGTTTTCCATGGGTTAAAGGGGCACTATCACGGCTGATCATAGAAATTTCTATTTTCTAATTTCCTCAGTATATTTCCAAATGCCACCAAATACATGAATAAATTTGATAAATAGATCCCACAAAACAGGATAGAACAGTTATTTTGAGGAAGAAGTACAGGATTGCAAGGATGGAAGTGGATTGTGATTGATTTTTGGACAGGATGTCCAGAATTCAAAGCTGCCATTCTGGTGAAATTTTGAACATTTTGTTAGTCACTGTTTCCTCTTAGTTGATATTTCTTTGCATTTACCACTGTAAGCCTTTTTTTCTTCCTATTGCAAGACAATTAAGTACAATTTATAGCAAGCTACAGCCCATTCTTATAAAATATGATATTTCAGCCGTGATAGTGCCCCTTTAAGTTGCCTACCACTAATATCAGAACAGTTTAGACCAAAAATCGGAGAAATCCTTGTCACAGGGCTCCTTTAAACTGCTTTCAGAGAACTACCACACTGGCTACATGCAACTCTTTAATTTAAATTTAAAGAATAAATGCCTTTGGATGCCTACCTCAAACTAACATAATAGCAGAACTGCGGTTTCAATAAAATTTGAAGTTGGGTGCTGGTTTGAGTAGAGTAACTGAGTCTTTGAAAGAATCTTTCTTTAATTATTTCAATAATTATTTAGGGGAGGGGAAAGTAGTCAACTTCTCTGGGCAAAGTAGAATAAAGTACATGTAGCCAGCAATTTCCTCATGAATGCTTGTTGAAAACACTGAAAAAGAATGAGATGCACCTGGCATTGATGACTTACCTAGGACAGCTTCAGTACTGTTGGTAAACATGCTAGTTTGTTTGTCTGTGGGAGACATGGTATGCGTAGATGAGCTGGATTGTGATTCGTTGCCGGATGCAAAAGTGTTTTCACTGTCTGCATCTGATGTCAATTTCTTCCTTGTCAAGTTAGGTGTGGGAGGGTTGGACACGGAATATGCAAAATCTTCACTGTCGTCATCTTGCACAGAGCATGAGTCACTGCTCAGAGAACAAGCAGCAGAGTCTGTGGTTCCTGCATCAGATTGATCAGTCCTAAAGAGAACAAAAAAAAATAATAAAAAAATTAACATTTATATCGAGCAAATTTCATGTGAATATGATCAAATGTGTGTTACAAACAATCCCAACTGGCAGGAGGCTGACCAGTTGGCTATTTACAAAGCATGGTGGAGTTGAGTTCTTGGCTACAGAAAACAAATCCAGCTAGTGGCAGGGAGGAGGATTTGAACCCAGGACCGCCAGGTTGCAATTCCAGCACCCTAACCACAAGGCCATGCCGCCTCCTAAACAAACACAAACTTATTCTTAGGAGAGCTCATACACAGAATACTGCAGTGTGCAGGACAAGGGTCAATTGCGACAGGATCTTCCAATAAGTTTTGGAGTGGAATGCCTAATCTTTTAAGTGTACACATACTAGATGAAGCTAAATGTGGCTGAGGCAGTGCTGCCAACCCATTTGAAATACTTGATTGCCATCAATTTCAATGAAAGTAGGGCCTGCGGTGAATGCAATAGCTTCAAGTAATGGCTATTAATGACATGAGTGCCAAAGATGCGAGCCTAGTATTTTGAGTCACTCAAATGAGATGTTGACTGATTTCCGTGAAATGGTGGAAACTGGTCTGGACCCGTGCCTGTGTCAAGAGAAACAAGTAGCTTCAGAAGTGGAACTACAAAGACTAGTGCCCAAAGTAGATGCCTTAGTGGAGTTTAAATCAAGTGGTCTTTGGTTTTCCCTAACCACTAACCCGTGCTTCGTGTACTGTACCTTCTACCTAATGTTTGCTGCTGTTGTTCTCACCTTGAACTACCAGTTGACGATTTCTTCTTCCTGTCAATGAGCATGTTACCCACCATTACTGTGCCTGGCAAAGCAAAGGATGCCTGCACGTCGGGCATTGGGGACGACGCCCTCACAGGAGTAAATGGGGGTACATGAGGGCCAATGGGGGAGGACCCATTTATGTCTCCACTGATCATCCTTTGTACGAGGTCACTGACAGAGCTATGACAACTGCTGCTGTCGTCATCCTCATCATTATTGGGAGTGGCTTCTTCCTCGTCAAAAATCAAACTGGGTTCATAGTCCACATCAATCCAAGGTTCTTGGTAGATCTTTGAACTTGAGTCAAAAACTTGATATATGACAGGTTCTAAGTCATTAGCAAACCATTTGGCTTTGTCGCCAATGATCTGAGGATCATGGACACCTAAAACAGCACAACATTGATTAAGTTAAGGGGTGCATGAAATAAGGCCATACACTGAAAGTGACTTCTGATCTAGCATAATTATAATAATAATAATAATAATAATAATAATAATAATAATAATAATAATAATAATAATAATAATAATAATAATAATAATAATAATAATAATAATAATGGCATTTACATAGCGAATTTCCATACATTCAAATGCATTTTCTAACCCTGTGTGGGGAACTTTGACCAGAGTGCATGAAGCAGTTTACAACTGAAGCATTTTTTGCAGAAATTCCAGCTTTGATTTACATGCGTAAACAGGTCAAATTGGAAGGTGAATCTAGCAATTTATTAGAAATCACTTGGGGCTTTATTCCAGGCACCCCTTATTGTCAAGCAAAGGAGACAAGGGAATAACAAAACATGCCAGCAGAGGAAATGGGCGTTAATCAATTAAACAGAATAATGGCATGTACAATTAGCTTGAGACTTGTTGGAATAAATGAATAAATGCTATGGACTAGATGTACATTTTAATAAGAATTAAATATAAAGAATTGCTTACCTTTTAGAATCTTCAAAAAAACTTTGTTTGATGGATACACAAGCCACTCTCCATAATATTCTAGTGACTAAAAAAACAGTTAAAAAATTATCAATGAGAAGCAATATACACTGAAGAAATTACGTGTACATGTTGATGAAAGTGAATACTAATATTTATTTACTAAGGGATGATTCATTATTAAATTATAAAGAATAGCAACAGCACTTTGATTTTTCCTTGAGTGAATTTTCTGCATTTTAAATAAAATGTAATGTACATAAAGCTACAGAACAAACGTGCTGCTTCTATGGTAAAAGCAGTAAACAGACTGAAGCGAAATTCACATTGAAATTCAACAGATAAATAAACTATTTGTTGGAGTATTTCATGACACAAGCTGCATTTCAACTCATGGTATTATGGAATTAGGGAATTATGCTTCTTCAAAACACGTAATCCAGAAATTTTGTCAAAAACCAAACTCTGCCACTAATCAACTTTTTCAACCCTGTTTTTCACAAAATCCCTGTATACAATAATTTTAATAATAATGATAATAAATATTATTATTAATAGCAATTATCAAATACTGACATAACAGCATTAAGGCATGCATCACTCTTTTACCTGGCTTTCCGAAAGCCTCACAACAAAGTCTGATAGCTCTGGTCTTGACTTCAGGAAAGGTCCCCTCTGGAGTGCCACAACAGGTCGAGAATAGAGCCGCAGAGTCCTTGTATGCTCTCTGATACCTCCAAGAATGTTTGGTGATGTAAAAAAATTCACCATGGCAACTCGCACTGCAACGTCTACTGCATCCACATCATTCCCATACACTGGTGCTGGGATACCATTCACGCTATCAGGGCTTGAAGGTGTAAGGTCATTCAGGAGGGCAGAATGATTTAGATCTGTCACAGTCTGAGGGGGCATACTGAGTGCTTGAAGAGCCTGTCAAGAAAAGACTTGTGTGAGAGCTGTGTACACGGAGGGCTCATTTAAAGAGTACTTTGTAGGCCAATGTTTTATTATTAAAAATTGTTTGTAGTACTGTAGGTTACAACCATGCAATGTGGTCCCATAATTTTTGTACTGGAAGAATTCGCATTCAGAAAAATACCCTCCAATAGGATTTGTGATTTCCTCAAAATAGCTTGACGTGTAGTATATGAAATGATTCATATATGTTTTATTCATATATGTTTTATATGTTTTATTATTGTTGACTGTAAAGTTCTGTTGTGAAAATTGAATGTCAGGCTTATGGTGGTAAGCTGGACACGGCTCTTTCTGAGCCTCTCTACAGGCACCCCCAGACTTCATTTTTGTCCGTTTTTTTTTGCAAATCTTCAATTTTTTATGCAGATCTTTGTTTTAAAGATGGAAATCATTGCATAATATCTGGTGAAACAATAAGAAGGTCCAATCATTGTTGATATGCCATGAAATGTCAAAAATTGGGCGATGAGAGATATTTTTTTTAGTTTTTACATGGATCTGATTACACCAATTTTTTTGAATAATCTTCACTTTAATCTTGAGATCTTTTTCAGTGGTAATTGCCGCATCTTCAATTTCTTTGGAAACAACCATCGAGAGGCTCCCTTTTATGTTGTCTGTTGTTAGAAATGTAAATAATATACTAGTCTTACCAACTTCAAACTCTTGATCAGCACTGCACCTTCAGGTTGAGGTAATGGTGGCAACTCATCTGCTGTCAAAGGAACTGTGATCTACACACACACGCACACAAAAAGTAAGGTATCAGCAGAATAAATTATTATATGTCTGATCACATGCATACATGTTGTTAAATAGAATTTGGGATATTGCATATTAAAAGCTTACAGGCATATATAGATCAACATCTGGCATCTGGTGGTTAATAGAAAAAATAATTGAAACATCCTCTATTGAACCCTATATCCCGTCGACATCCAGTTGTATGGGGGGTACTCAAAGTATACATTACATGATGGTGGGGGGGGGGGGGGGGGGGGCGACGGAGCTTCATATTGCAAACCCAAAAAAATACACAAGCCTGAAATTTTAGACCCAAAAAAATATCTGGCATCAAAATTTCCAACCCAAAAAAAATTCAAGACTTTAATACCTCAATACTGATTAATTCAATTAAGCAGAACTTTCTAATGCATGATTTTGCATCAATAAGCTTATGAAATTGGTATGTCCGTTAATGTCTCTTCATCCTCCCTTCTGCTCCACATTTACAGACAACAAAAACTCGAAACGAAAAGTTCGCTTGGAGATAAGACCAAAAAAAATAATGCATATCTTTTTAAAGCCTAAAAAAATATGTGACAGATCTCGGCCCAAAAAATTACTGAGCGTGTAAATTTTCAACCCAAAAAAATATGTGATCCCCTTGTCATGTATACTTCAAGTACCCTCCGCTGGGATGCTTCTCTTAGTTTTCTTATGATTTAGTCTGTCAGCACACAACTTGTCTTGGACCTTGCTTTCAGTGGTGCATGTATATGTTGTGGTTTAAATTTATCTTTGGTTTAAAATTTTTCAAACCAGTTTAATTTTTATTTCCCTTTGTTTTAGATTATGATAATGAATATGAGACAATGGAAATTAAAACTCAAACTGGTTTGAAAAATTTTAAACCAAAGATAAATTTAAACCACAACATATATATGAACTGGTATATGAACCACACCACAATTTGCTACTGACCTTGTTAGAATCCAAATCAACCACCCACACATCTCCAGGCATCTGAAATCCTTCAGACTTGTAACGAAAGAAACTTGCCGGCACACCAATCACAAACGGCGTGGGAGCCAATAACAGCTGCTCTGCATTGTTCATGCATGTCGGCAGTAATGGAATGACTGGAAACATGTACTCCAGTGGGTACAGGAGAGACGTCAACGCCATTACACTCATGGTCAAGGCATTATAATCTCTGGACTGGATTACGACCTATATATTAATAAGAGAAAGTATCATCATAATTTTTCAACAATGCTAGTTGAAGCACCTAGAGTATGTGCTTCTCCCCTTGGATGGAAAACTAGTCATTCGCAGGTTATCCTCCCCCCCCCCCCCCCCCCCCGACATTTCTTCAGGTTGCCCAACAACGAAAAAAGGTTCTTTCCCAAGAACACTGCATAATTACGCCAGCCAGCTCGGATAGAAAATTAATCTGGGACTCTTGGCCCACTCAGTCCAATTACAACAGAACTGTGCTACAGTAGAATTTTCGATTTCTCAGACCTCACTTTCTTGAAAGTCCTGATTTCTCAAACCAATTTTAGTTTCCCCAGGATTCTACTTCTCTATAATTTTACCCCCGATTTCTCAAACCTCCCAATTCCTCAAACAAATTTTCGTTTTCCCTGGAGGTTGCAGGGATCAGGATTCTTCTGTCTATGATATGGCACAAATGATTATCAGTCTATAAAAGTACTAAGTCGCATGTGTGATACAAAACAAATAATTATTAACGACAAAGTTGACCTAGTTTCTCAGGCTGTCAAATGGTTTTTAGGTCAGTTTCATGTTAATTATATATTTAGATATACCGTGTACATGGTGTCATATTGTGCTGACATGGCAACTCTTGCGTTCCTCAGTTATTTCAAGATTAATGTAATGATGACGACTTTGGTTTGTTACAAAAGCTCCCTCTGGCTATTTTAATGGTAATACATTAAACCAGCACTTATCTGGACTGTTTTAAATTCTAAGCATGATCTTGTTTTAAACTTTTCACCTTGATACATGAGACGGCTACAAAATTTTATTTCATGGCCATTTGGTTTTGTACGACTACTGACAGAACAGAAATCTAATTGCACCATTTTATCATTCTTCAATCTCAGAGCAGTTCAATCTCCATACAAAATAATGAGTACACAATTAAGAGATTCAAAATAATGAGTTTTATCTGTAATTTCTGCATCAATATGAATCACAGCAAACTACTTTTCAATAAAATTTTACATTTTTGCCTTCAGCAAAGTTATACTATCCAATGTTTACTCTGAAAGTAAACAAAAACCTAGCACTGGTCATTTAATTCGGCAAGATCAACACATTCACAATGTAAACAAATACACCTTCCAAACTGCTGTCAACAAATCAAACCAAACTTTCAAGAAAACGCAGGTGAAAGATTTATTTAAAGGGCAATTTAATCCGACTTTTTTCGCGTTTTCTTTTTCCTCTATTTTTTCGAGTTCTAAGAGTTAAAATTTAAATGATGAAATAAAAATTTAATAGCGTTAAGATCAACAGTTTCTAGGATTTTTCTACTAAGAATTGTGTTGGTTTAACCACATAAATTGCTTGGATGTCACAAGCAAGGTTTTTGAAAAACATTATTTTCCCTCTTTCTCCTGAATTCCCCTTGGGATTTATAAAAGTGATGTTAATTAGCTTAAATTTATTTCCTACAAGTTTACAATTCACTTCAATAAAACCACAGCCCGACAGTGAGGATTTACGTTCTGAACTTTTCAATTTCCACCTGCTAATCGGCGAGATTCGGCCACTACATACATGCTGTATTTGTTTTGAATTCAGTACAAACGCATCACTCACCTTGTGCTCGAGTAAAATACACGTTAAAACCTTCAAACATGTTTCTACTCCAAGAAGCTCCAAAGGAATATGAATAGGAAAATCTACGAGCGAAAATCGGTTCAATTCCGGCATTGCGAACGTCAATGGGGGATACGAGTCAGGCGAATGAAGATGAACTTCAACCCTTGTTCTGCCTGGCATGGGCGCCGGAGCGAGTAACAGACGTTGAATCCACGTTTCTACTTCTTCCATATCACGGGCCAAATGACTTGTTTTCTGATCCTCCGTGCAAGTAAACACAGACCAGCTATGCAAGCCTGGTACAATGTTGTCGTTCTTATCGAGACCTTTGCCACCGATTCCCGTTCTCGAGTCGATCATTTTGCGAAGAAAAAATAGGCACTCCCTAAACGTTGGTAAAAATGGATAATGCGATATGATGCACAAGGATGTCAGGCTCATACAAAAATCCCGTTTGTTGTGAAAACTTCGGGATCTCTTCCGGACGGTCAGCGTATTTTCCTTGCCATCACCACGGTCTTTGTGCACAAAATTCGAACAAGGCCTGAACACATTGACACAAATCCCGTAACGAACCTTGCCAGAGTCTTTCTCGGTTAAAGTGAATGCAAACGAGTTCGCTTCTCGAAGAGAGAACTTCTTCGACACTGTGCTGCATCCTTCAGGCTGGCAGAAGAAAACCACGTCTCCTGGTAGAGCGAAGTCTTTGTGGTCTTTGTGCGGAAAGCGACGCAAAAGCTCCGGTGTCTCGGTCGAATCGAGGGTCGGTTTGCGTACACCGACAACAACAAGATAGTCTACCAGTCTTGTCTGCATGGCTCGCGATCCTGAGCGCATTGTTGTTAGTTTACCTGCTTGTTTAATAGCGAACAAGACTCTCCGATGCACAATATCATCATAATGGCGATTTCCACGGCCAGTTAATCATAAATCAGTTTAGTCGGACATTTTTCTAACGCATACCATCGAGTTTTGAAAGCGACCAGGCGTGATAGTATTTCTCGTTTTCCTCACGCGTGATAACGCGATACCCCGCATGTTGTGACGTCACGATCGTCTAGAAAATATAAATAATTTATTCAATTTCCAGTTTTTTCATCGCCGATAATGCCCACCACTTATTATTTGAATGACAAATATGACAAAAATGACAGGGACTTCTTGCCTTCGTGGATTTTTTGACATAAATCTTGACAATAAATTTAAAAGGAAAGGGCTTTTCTTAATTTAGTTGATAATTTTTATATCTGGTGCGGTCGCGTTCGGGTCCTCCGTAGCCGAGAGAAAACGAAAGGGAACGTTGTTTGATAGCGTTTTCCATAAGCAAACAAAAACTATAAAGAATCACAGTAAAGAGAGAATATCATTTATCTGTGACCGGTGCTACTGACAATAAAATTTTCAAAAAATGCATCATTAATCATTCATTGCGGAGTTTATCAGTTTCAGCAAAACTCCAGTTACTAGACATGCAGGCTCGTCGGAACGGATGGCGATCAGGAAAATTAACGTTCTCCATTGCATAAGACTTCTCGCCAAGGGATTTTTGATCGCCCCAGGGCCGTTCCAGTTATAGCGGGAAGACAGATAGAGGACGTGAAATTATTACTAAATGAATCGTACAGAATCATCGCTCTATCACCGCTGACCCGAAGTTATAAAGAATCATTCGATTTTATTTTTCTACCTCGACTGCCATTTTATTCAGTATCTTCCAGTCGGCCTTATTCACGATGGCCGCCATGTTTTTGTTTTCACATTATAATGCAAATTGGGCACGTGATTTTCTTGGAGGAAGCAATATTGGCAATTTTCAGATCTGATAAATTGTTCGTAGCTATACTCTGCTTTCTGCATGTAAAGTATACAGTCTTAAAAAGTCTAGTGACTCATTAGAACCGTCATTTAACTGCGATCAGGCATCTTTAAATTTCATTCCAGGATACTCTCTAGCATTCTTTTTGGTTACATCAACAATTCGTCGGCACTGCGAGAGTAAAGTGTATCGCCAAAGTCGTTCTGCAACAAATTCTCTACTCATTGAATACCTTATCAAGTTAACAGTAGCCTGTTCCAGGCTCTCACTAGTTAGGGGGCAAGCGAAAAAAGCGGGCGAGCGAGGAAAAAACGAGGGGGAGACTTTTCACACGACCCCAACTACCAAGAGCCTGGAACAGGCAAAGTAAACACTGAAGTTTAAATTTTGACTTTATTTCAACAGGGTGGCCCATTCAGTTCAAATTTAATGTCGAAAGGGGCCCTACATGAAAAAAAAAAAAAAAAAAAAATTATCAGAGTTCCGAGCTAAACGATTTCTGGGTTCTAAAAAAGAAAAGAAAAAACGCCGAAAGCTAAAAAAAACTACCGTAAGACAGTGATAAAGAAAAAGAAGATCAGGAAAACCAGACATAAACAAAGAAAAATGAAAATAAATCAAAACGGAATTTCTGGGGAGGGAATACTCGATCTTCAAGCCTCATTGAGAGTAATTCCTTGGTTTGAGGCTCAAATCTCCGTCAGTTGTAGAATAACCCCCTTCCTTACCTCTAAAGCGTGATTCGAACCCTCGACCCCTGATAACTTTCGCTATATTCGCTGCGTGCCGCGGTTACCTCTCGGCCAGCTCTGAACTCAACTGGGATTATAAGCATAAATAGTCGCTTTTATAAGCATAAATAGTCGCTTTGTTTAGTTCGTTCACTTCTGGATCAGTTAAAATGCGCTTAATTCGGCCACCTTGTGTGTAGGCATCCGTCAATCCAAAGAGACTATGGAGTTGTGTCCTGGGTGTCTGTCCGGGAAATGCCTCTGTTGTGACTGTGCCTTGAGGTCGCGTCTGCTGGTGTCTTTAACCCTTTCGGTGCCAAAGTCGACTTTTGTCGACTTTTGGAGGAGTGGTCGTTGAACCGCTTGTGACGTCATCAGTTTGCACGACAGTCAACTTTTCAGATAAAAAACTGACACATGTACAGCGTGGATTGATCTTTCCATAGGACTATGCATTTTATATATCGACTGCATTTTGACGGAGCTAATCGAAAAAAACACGCTCCGTTTTTGGTGCAAAATCGGTGCATAAACAGGACAACACACCTGTAATTGATCAACGTCCACTTTTCAGAGTTTACCGATGATTTTGTCAAAACGTAATGACATATCCGATTTAGAATGTATTGGGGTATCAATTACAAGTGTTTGGTGTCTAGATCTGTATACCATGTGAAAACCATACATGTGTATTACATGTACCGTTCATCAAACTATCATTAGCATCAAACATTTGGCGAGTGCAGATTTTTATCGTTTTACTGGCTAGTTTTGCCGTTTTAGACATATAATTGTACTGCATTTTCAGATTTTCAACACACAAAAATTCTATCCTTTTTAAAACAAGTCTCAGCCCCGCGTTTATTAAAATTTTGCAAATTTCAGCCTTGATATTCTTATAAAATATATTCTTGTAAAAAGAGAAAGTGTGTACTATGTACGATTGGGCATTTCATTTTCAATTCTTTTGTCTTTGGTTGAGTGTTGCGCGTTTTGTAGTAAAATCAAACCGAATTGCTTCAAAATGCAAAAGTGGACTTCCCAGCACTTTTTTCAGAGCACAAAGTTGGGAGATGAGAAGATATCCTTCTGTAATACTGTTTACTTCAGTGTTTGTCCAATACAATTTTAATGATTATCAAAAGAACTTTCCAGTTCAGTCAGCTTCACGGAATCACCTTGGATCATTTATAGATTCTGGGGATGATAGTACATCGCCGACCCAGTTGCGCTGGAATACCGTTTCTTCTTGGAGAGTGCATGTGTTATCAATGTAGACTTCAGGAGAAATAAGAACTAAAAAACTTGATAATTACTTTCAAAATTTAAGCACTCTCACGACTTTAGCTGAATACCATTATCAAGTCAAAATTGGATTTCGGCAATTGTACAAAGTGCTAAATCAAAAAAAAAAAACAACAACAACAACAAAGAAACAATAGATCGCACTCATAAACAAGTACACAAATTTGTTGCGTTAACCAAAGATTTGCACGTATTAATCAGACGTCAAATTTATTTCATATATAAAAACATCACGTAGATTACACGTAATCACTCAAATTTCCCCTGGCGCTTTCTTTTCCCAACTGAACTGCTTAAATCTTCAAGCAATGTAAACAACTTGATATATTACCCTGTTGAAAAAAATTGACGTTTCTTGTTGATCGGAAGTGGAGAAAAAATTATATCTCGTCATCGGCACGAGCAGAATAATGCCTGGCAACGACAGTAATGCTGGAAGCAAACCCGTTTTCATTTTAACTGAGTACGCACTCGATCTCAACATCCGGCGGAAGTTAATTATTTACCAAATATACAGGGCCAATTATTTTGCGAAGCGCCCCAGGGATTTCGAGGTGGCTAAGTGGTATCGCTGCGGCGCGGCTGATACAACTTAATCATCTCACAACCGCGGGAGTCGCGGGTTCGAGTCTTCCTGTTACAGGGGTTATTCAATACGGTTTGGGGGCCGAATAACCTCTCCCCCCGTGTTGACTCGAGCCTGCTGCTCACAAGGAATTACCCTCCATCGGGCTTGGGGGCCGGGTAATTCTTCCCCAGAAATCCTTTTTATGTTTTTGATATTTCTTTTTCACGGAACTTTCCTTTCTGATCTCTTTTTTTTTTTTCATACTGCATTCAGCATGTTCAGGATTTTTTTTTTTCGGGTATCTTCGCTGTCTTAACTTTATTTTTTGCTTTCAGCCACTTCTAAAGGCTTAATGTTTTTTTTTCCTTGTTTTGTCCGACATTGCAAATATATATGCACTTTTCGTCAGCGGCCTCTCCTTTCCGTGCTCTTACTATTGGAATCGGATTTAGCCAAGGGCGCGGTAGGAGCAAGACTCGCCGAAATCCCGAAAGCTCGATTAAAAGTCGAGAACGACACACTACATTTCTCAAATCCGAGCCGAGTTTTGCGGGCTTAGGCAATCTGTAGAATTTCGTGATCGCATAAAAGAAGGCCAATTAAAAATATGTGCTGTTTCAAGACACCGAGGGCTCAAGTTTTTATTGTGACGTCAGTATTTGGCCGTTACTTCCCCTGATAAGCGCGGGAGCACACGAGCTCAAATCTTGCAGGTTTTTGTAAGTTCATTTATAAGTGTTTTCTTCGAGTCATTTTCCACTGCAGAAGCCCCCCAGGCTGGCATCATTAAGCTAGAATGGTGGGTAGAGGCAAACGTCTGAAAGAAACCAGAGGTGAGAGATGATTTGACGATGACTGGCAGGCCAAAAATATTCGTGTCGAAAGATGGCTGTTCATGAGTGAAGTCATCTCTCTGGCCGTTCTGTGGATGGATTCCGAGACCTACCAAGGCAATTTGGAGGGGTTTTGAGTCGAAAAGAACGCAATGGGTGCAATATTTAGCCGGCAGGATTGGGTGGCTCGACACTTATAAAAAAATATCTGAAAGGGAAGTAAGTAGAGTTGCATGCCGCCGACGTGGCTGTATTACCCAGGAATTCCTATCGGTCACTGGACGAATAAGAGATTTCAGGTTTGCAAGCATAGTTCTGTTCGAATGGTAATTGCTTAGCCCGCTGAAAGTTTGATGGCAAATGTTCTTGGTGAACGGAAAGGAATAGGCTTGACGTTTGCTGCAAATGTACACTTTTGTATTCAGAATTATTTTTTCATTCAAAAAATAGAGGCAAAGATGCGTGTTTTCTGTTGTTGTCCTATGAAGTAGCAAACGGGCATTTTCGGATTCGCTGCAGAATAAACAACCAAGTGAAACGAGCTGCAGTCAGCTAGGTGGCTTTCAAAGGCATGAAAATTATCACTTTGCAATAACAAGGGATCTTTACTATCGTGTGTCCGGATATGCGAAAGCTACAGACTTTTTAATGACTCCTGGTGTGGTAAATTTCGTCTTAATAATCACACTCTTTTTTTTATTAGAGAATGTTGTCTTTTTCCAGCCCAGGCTCAATATTCTGGTTTTTTTTTTCTGCCAATTTTTTTAGGCTAAAAATATTCTTGTGGATATTCTAAGATTATAGCTTATGACATGTGCGATTTAGAATGTATTGGGGTATCAATTACAAGTGTTTGGTGTCTAGATCTGTATACCATGTGAAAACCATACATGTGTATTACATGTACCGTTCATCAAACTATCATTAGCATCAAACATTTGGCGAGTGCAGATTTTTATCGTTTCACTGGCTAGTTTTGCCGTTTAGACATATAATTGTACTGCATTTTCAGATTTTCAACACACAAAAATTCTATCCTTTTTAAAACAAGTCTCAGCCCCGCGTTTATTAAAATTTTGCAAATTTCAGCCTTGATATTCTTATAAAATATATTCTTGTAAAAAGAGAAAGTGTGTACTATGTACGATTGGGCATTTCATTTTTAATTCTTTTGTCTTTGGTTGAGTGTTGCGCGTTTTGTAGTAAAATCAAACCGAATTGCTTCAAAATGCAAAAGTGGACTTCCCAGCACTTTTTTCAGAGCACAAAGTTGGGAGATGAGAAGATATCCTTCTGTAATACTGTTTACTTCAGTGTTTGTCCAATACAATTTTAATGATTATCAAAAGAACTTTCCAGTTCAGTCAGCTTCACGGAATCACCTTGGATCATTTATAGATTCTGGGAATGATAGTACATCGCCGACCCAGTTGCGCTGGAATACCGTTTCTTCTTGGAGAGTGCATGTGTTATCAATGTAGACTTCAGGAGAAATAAAAATTGAAAAGCTTGATAATTACTTTCAAAATTTAAGCACTCTCACGACTTTAGCTGAATACCATTATCAAGTCAAAATCGGATTTCGGCAATTGTACAAAGTGCTAAATCAAAAAAAAAAACAACAACAAAGAAACAATAGATCGCACTCATAAACAAGTACACAAATTTGTTGCGTTAACCAAAGATTTGCACGTATTAATCAGACGTCAAATTTATTTCGTATATAAAAACATCACATAGATTACACGTTATCACTCAAATTTCCCCTGGCGCTTTCTTTTCCCAACTGAACTGCAATGTAAACAACTTGATGTATTACCCTGCTGAAAAAAATTGACGTTTCTTGTTAATCGGAAGTGGTATCGCTGCGGCGCGGTTGATACAACTTAATCATCTCACAACCGCGGGAGTCGCTGGTTCGAGTCTTCCTGTTACAGGGGTTATTCACATACGGTTTGGGGGCCGAATAACCTCTCCCCTCGTGTTGACTCGAGCCTGCTGCTCACAAGGAATTACCCTCCGTCGGGCTTGGGGGCCGGGTGATTCTTCCCCAGAAATCCGTTTTATGTTTTTGATATTTTTTTTTTTCACGGAACTTTCCTTTCTGATCTTTTTTTTTTTTTCATACTGCATTCAGCATGTTCAGGATTTTTTTTTCGGGTATCTTCGTTGTCTTATTTTTATTTTTTACTTTCAGCTACTTCTAAAGGCTTAATGTTTTTTTTCCTTGTTTTGTCCGACATTGCAAATATATATGCGCTTTTCGTCGGCGGCCTCTCCTTTCCGTGCTCTTTTTTTTGGGCTCTTACTATTGTAATCGGATTTAGCCAAGGGCCCGGTAGGGGTTAGACTCGCCGAAATCCCGAAAACTCGATTAAAAAGCAAACGTTTCCTGCCAGAAAGACGGATATTATGAGTAAAAAAGAACAAGGATAAGAAAGCAGGAAAAAAGAAGGAAAAGGAGCAAGAGAAAATTTTGAACGGTTTCAGCAAAAAAAAAGAAAAAGAAGTCCAGATTTTGGCTTATGCGCATCCAACAAAGTGAAAAATTGTACATTGTTACACGGAATCTTTATCAAAATGATGCTGCAATGTAAAAAATTGCTTTTGTAGCAAATGTTGGGCAAAATTACGGTAAAAAAACGCGTTTTGGGGGGAAAATTTAGCAGTGAAAGGGTTAAAGGGCGGCTTGGGCCTTTCTGTTGACTTTTTCCCTGCTGCCAACTCTCCATAGAGGAGGCCCTTAGCGATGCAGCCGTGCATGTGAGTAGCTTAAGGAAATTACGACGGCAACGGCAACGATAACGTCACCAAGGTTGAATACTCTCTTTAGATATTCAGCTTGACCCAGTTCTTAAACCGATGGATACACTGAATACATCTGGATAATCGTGAGATTCTCGAGGAAAACTTTAATTCATTTTCCACCCGGCGTTGTCTTTGGCGTCGCCGTCGTCATTGCTAAAGCTCTCTAGTGACGTGCCCCAACCAACGCACGCGTCTCTGTTTCTGGAGGGTAAACATGGAAGGGGCCCCTGCTCTCTCAAGCACTGTGCTGTTGGGTACATGGTCTCTCCATGAGATTTTTTTAATAAGTTTATTGTCCACGCACAAAAAAGAACAAGAGTGAGGTGAGGTGAGGTGAGGTGAGGTGAGGTGAGGTGAGGTGAGGTGAGGTGAGGTGAGGTGAGGTGAGGTGAGGTGAGGTGAGGTGAGGTGAGGTGAGGTGAGGTGAGGTGAGGTGAGGTGAGGTGAGGTGAGGTGAGGTGAGGTGACAAGTAACTTCGAAGGACCAATGACCAATGATGAAGAAGAATTTTTCTCGATCTGCCATTGGCGTGATCCTAAGCTGACTGGTAGCGGTTTCTTGCACTTTTCAGCTCTTATACTTTTGATGGGTCAGTGCTACAAATGTTTATCAGTTGCTGCTACATCAATGGTATCAAACAAATTCCCAATCATTGCTGATCAAGTTGTGGTTATTTTCCTGACATTACTGGTTACCATAGCACCATCATAACCTGTAAAGCTTTAAGTGTCTATTGCTCAAAAACGAGATCGGTGACCGCCATGTTTTATTATTTATTGGCCGTTAAGATACAACTTTTTGCAAAGTTCAAACAGTTTTTTTAACATCTGTGGAAGAGAAGCTACGCTATACTACTGACACTTGGAAGAATACTAAAATGACACCGACCGTTTACGAAACGAAAACGTGCATCTCCGAACGTAGATTTTAATTTGTTTTCCTTCGTCCACGAGAGATATGCTAGCACCCAGTTTACAAAGTAGAAAGTTAGACAGAGAAGAATGTTTACAGTTCAACTGGCAAGGCACCGGGGCTATGAGCCTTGAATCCCGAACAAAAAACTTCAACAGTATCACGAGAGCTTTTCCAAGTTTTTGTGTAAACTATGCTAGAATTAAAAAAGGTGCACCAAATGATCAACAAAATAACCTCTAAATGACAAAAAGGCATAAATTCACTCTCTAAGATGTGAACAACCCATAGTCAAGTGATTTCCCTCCATGTAACACTGTCAAACTTGAAAACGTCGGGCCGCCGGACGTTTTCAATGCGGGTTTGAAAACTCAAAACTTCACAAAGAATGTATTGGCCATTAGCGCCTTTGCCACCCAGACATTTTGCAGTTTTTGAAAGCTAACATCTCCTTCAATTTTACACGCAAAAAGCTGAAGGTTTCACCATTTGTTACGTTTCACAAGCACTTCAGACATCTTGATCCGCCTTCAGTCAATTTGTGTGCAGCATAATGCCTTCGCTACGCCAAGTCGTATGCAAAATGCAAACAATTACGTCAACAAAGATCGCCCTATTACCCCCCCCCCCCTGACATGTAATCCAGTTAAAGTTTGATTTGAAATGAGCCCCCACTCTATTAGGTAGAAAAAATTAGTTGTGGCGAGAAATCTTGGTAATCGTCGTCATTTCTTACGGGGGTTTGGTTATAAAATGTGGCGAAATCAAGAAACTACTTCTTAAGTTCTATTAAGCCTCCTATATCGCATGGATGGACCAAGAAAGCGTTGAAGGAATTACTTGTTTAGGGTCATTTATGGCGCTTTCCATTTGCCAGAACTGGCCGGCCGATCTGGTGGTTTTGAATGTGAAATGGGCGTTTTCCACGAAATTCTCTCATAAATCCACCATAATAATGTATACTATTTAGGTCTATTTATGCACTGACTGATCTGACAGGACAAATCTAACTAAAAACGGAATTCTGTTCTCAGTCTAATATATCGGTCTGGCCGTCAGTTCTGACGAATGGAAAACGCCCTAACCGGGCCCAGGCGTTTACTCTGTTTTCTGTCCGCCATATTGGTGTACCATGGAGGTACCATGGAGGTAACTTACGTGCTCTAAAAAAGTCACTTTATAAATAAATGTTTTGAACCCTGAGCAAATTAGTACTTTCTGCTTCCTCGAAGTAACGGCATTTATGAGGCGAGCACAAGTGGATAGTTCATATGCTAATCAAGGTTCGTTTTGACTCATTAAAAGTCTCATTGAAAGTCAAGCTGGTGTTTGAAAGCGTCCAGGTAAAAATTGATTGCAGTGACCTTTTTGTATCGTCACATCGTCGTCTCTATCACTTTTATTTTCCGGTGCCAAATTTTCCATACCACCGCTCAAAGGGGCAGTCTTGCCAAGATTTATAGAACTGGTGTGGCTACGGACTGGTCGGAAGGAAGTGGTCTAAGTATTTAATACTTCGGGCTCAAATGTATAGCGAAAGTGAAGCGCTTATTTTAATGAGGCAAATACTGTAAACAACTGGTCATCCCATAGGTCCATGATAACCGTCACAAATATTTTAGTATGTAGTAGACCCGTAGTATAGTGAGAAGCACCATCTAGTATCTCAGGAGCGGATCCAGGGGGAGGGTGCAGGGGTGCGCCGCCCCCCCCCCCACCCCCCCCCCCCCCGCCGACCGAGCGGCTTTCCAATACAGCTGGTATTCTGAAAAAAATTTAAACTTTGTGCACCCCCTCCAAAGAAAAATACTGGATCCGCCCCTCTATCTTTCAACTGAACATGTAAACCTGTTTTATAGAAAAACATACGAATCGTTCACCGTTGCACTGAAAACCAACCCGTTTTTAGACAGGTTGAAACGGGACTAAGGGCCAGATATAAGAATTATATATATAAAAAAAACAAAGACAACAACACATTTGAAAGGTTTTATTGAATAAAATCCAGTCGAATTAAGTTTCCAATACCCCTATTACACCAGGGCGTTTTGTCAACCTGCGACTTAAATTGTAATATAAAATTTGTAATTTAAAAATGTTTGAAATTATTGCTGCTATACAGTGACATCAGCGCTGTGTGTGCAAAGACCTCAACCAATGAGAGCCGAGATATCGGTCACGTGCTTGAGAAGGAAAAAGACTTTTTAAAGTAAAAAGGAAAAAGAGACCATTAATCTGGTGAAAAATATTATGGTGAATAAAACTTTGTCGAAAATTAATTAACTCTAAGAGGAGCACTTTCGCCGTTTGAACCTAAACTATACAAATTTCTTTAACTCCACGTTACAAAACGATTTAGATAAATTCCTAGACTTACATACAAAACGTGAGCATTACCAACTTTGTCCATACCAGAATCTATTTCTATCCTTGCTATCTAATCTGAAGATCAAATCGTTATTGGCGATTTCCTAGCTATTTCTAGGCATGTAATTTCTAAACTTTTCAGGATCACGATAAAATAAATACACGACGGGGCCCCTTAAATTGAGACATTTAATATCCAGGAATATTATAATATCTTATCAAAATGACCGAATTTCATGCTTGAGACCGCATTTCCAGGCTCTTCTCTGACTTGCAAAATCTCGTAGTCGCCATCTTGGACTTAAAAGTCAGAGGAGACACTGGGCACGAGGTTAGACTTGCACACTACATGCCGCTGACAACTAAGAGGCGAACCTGCCGTCTCAGCTGAAACTATGACAAAGTGTAAGCTGTGAAATCGAAACCAGTAGAAACTTCTTATTACGTCAGTTATCATTGACGAAGGTAAATTTTGCTCTTTTAAGATCCGCGAGGAACAAAGTCAGTTCGTTCCTCTACGTTATTGTCTACTGCTTACTGCGACAAATAAAACGCTTATATCGCAGAGTTAGTTTTTTTCTGACTAACGTGAATGTGAGAAAAGAACTACTTAAAAATGTTCTTTTCTCACCAAAAATACTACGTTCTAAATAAATAAAAATAAAAAGACATAAATCTACCATATTTTTTCTTTGTAACTCGGAATAATTCCATCGAATTCTGGTGTTTAATGATGAACTTGAGACTAGAGTTTTTTGCTTTGCCTTGCTTCTCTCGTGTTTTGATTGTGGACAGGTTGAGAGTATGTAACAAAGGTCTGAATTACAAGGCAGCAATATAGAGCAAGTCTCGCGAATTCGATTTTTGGAGAAGTTTACACTACAAAATTGGATTTTCGGCCTTGCCTCGAATAATTTGAGGACATGTACAAACTGGGCTTCCCTCCTGAATGAGAAAAACTTAAGGTGTAGCCATTCATTTTCTTGAACGGGTAACTATATTTGCTCTGTTAGCACTGACTTTTAAAGTAAATCCATCACGTCCTACAAAAATACGACAGAAATAAAACCAAGCAAAAGACTTCAGCTTCGTCTGCGTTTGTTCTTAGATAAATTTGACTGCTGTCCTTAATAATTCTTGTTGCACAATAGAATAGAAATATCCCATGTTTGTCTTTCCTAATTCATATGCTTGATATGAATCTTATTGCCTACACGAGCCAAATAAGCAAGATATGGGGACATGATGCCTTGCTCTTGAAGACTCCTTTTAAATAAAGCACTAAAGTAAGTGTCAATTTCACTAAATAACACTGGAACATTTTAATTCCAGGTCAAGTAAAAATGAACTAAAAATGTCAATCTTAAAAAGTCACAGAAAAAAAGTCAAATTTGTTGATGTTCCTTTCGTGCTCTATATTTACTATAATAATATAATATAATATTAGTAACATAAATCTCATTAATGAGGAAAGTTAGTACAGAGAAATTGCGTCCAATATTGCATTTGCGACATCTTGTGTTACTAAAAATTTGCATTGGTCAGTTGCTCACTTCATTTTTGCTGATAAAGGGTACTCTTGGAAATTGTACCCACCACAAAGAGAGTTATGTGACTAAATATTAATTAATTGGGAGTAAAGTTATTACATTAAAATCATCTCTTCTACTTAGAACCCTGATTCATATATGACTTGAAATTGTTTCATGCCATATTTAAGGAGAATTTTGTGAATATTAGTAAGCACATCCTAGGCTGCATTGTTAACATTAGAATATACTAAGTAGTGTAATATTTTACTTATAAATGTAGCAAACATGTCTTTTCAGAACTGGAATTAGACTGTGTAATTTAAGGGGCGAATATAAGTGAAACCAGAAGTCCATACCATAATTTATCGGACTTCTGACATCATGTGGATTACAAGTGACACGAGAAACAGGTATTGCAAGTTAATTCTCTAACTTTACCCATCCTTGCGACCAATTCATCAATATTAAAAAAAATTCGTTGTGCATCTGTAATTTACCTTCTTTATTTATTGACCTTAGAAGTTCAAATTGAGATCAGGTTTATATTCCCTGTAAGTCTTTCGGCCAATAAAATATTATTGTAGCATTTTCCTGTTCGTGCCAACGTGGCTCATTTCAGTATGGTTCTTTTTTGTTCTCAACTTTTTCCCTGTTTTGCCAAACCACACGTACTCTTTTGCCTCTTTTGCCATAAGTCCCTGGTGCAATTACCTTGACAAGGGGCCAAAGTTTGCGTTTGTGTTGCAGACAGAGTCAGCCCGGCACTCTGATGTAGAGGCCCGATGGTCTTGAGTTTCGCCGATTTGCGCAGGGATAGAAACCCTGTGATGTAAAAACAGCCCTTTTATCGGAACACCCACTTGCATTACTGTCAAAACTGGATTTCAAGGCCTTCCAAAGTCGACAGTCGGCGGTGAAAGTCAAAAGGAGCTGAATATGAATGGGACTCCATTGCAAAGACAGTATTCTGTTAACACCAGAAGGCAAAAGGACACGAAAACCACATTGTGATCCATTTCAAGCCGGGCCGTAACGCCCCAAATTCATGGTCGGCGATCACCACCGTATCTAGAAGTAGCTGATAAAAATTTCTGGGACCAATTCCGTGCGAGCAAGTGCACTGTTTTTCTAACAACATCATCTACCGAAAGTCGAACACTGTGAAGAGAAAGTCTGAATTTGTGAGCACTCACTTATTTCAGTTGCTTGTATCAATACTCGTTCTTTCAATTTGCAAATTCGTGCGTGCTTTCTTGGGTGGACTAATTTGGGTGAAACCGTAGAGCCTCCCTGGTTTTTGCACGTGTGAAATTTTAATAGCTCACAGTAAAATTGCAGAATTTTTTGACTTCCTATTTCTGTTTATATTCCTGCCTTATTTGGAGCTACCTCTTCGGCTATCACGTGAGGAGGTCGTGACGTCAATAACACTTCCATATTTGGTTCTCAGTGTATTTCGCCGGTATTGATCGTTTCTTCGCAGTTTTTATTTGTCTCTCTGCCTCTGTTTCGAAGTTTTATTTGTCCTCTCGATTAGGCAATCTTCCATTCGAGCGTCTTGAATGGATTTGAATCTGTTAAGCTTGCGTGTATTAATAAGGATTAATATTATCGCTGAATAAATGTCCTATCATATGCCGAAATGTGCAATTCATCGTGTCATCATCATTATCATCATTACACTTAACAATCTCGTGTTAGACTGTGGTGTGAGTCTTATCGAAAGAGTTTTCCTCTCCGTTTTTCATTCCGCAAACCAAAACTCCTCGTGGTGATTTGGGAGTCAGTTTTCCGTCCATGCTATCGAGTTCCATGTGTAGTTTCGTGCTATTGTTTCCGGCTTTGTTTTGATCTTCTTTCATCCGAGCTTCTTCGGCCTTTTTCAATTCTTCTTCTTTTCTTCGGTTTATCTCCTTGTTATAGAAATTCTCGAAGTTGGACACGATGACAGGAACAGGCAAAGCAATGGTTAGCACCCCTGCGAGTAAAATGACAATACAGGATCAAACCGGAAATCGTAATTATTTCGCATCTCTTATAACTTTCTTTTCGTTAATCCCCACGCGCGAAATTTTCTGTCGGGCCATTGGTTAATAACGGTCACGTGGTACTTATCTACCACACTATTATCACGTGTCATAATCAACCAAGATTTCTCTGTCTTATCATTGGTCAAAATAGATTACGTGCTACCCCCTTACCGGAGAATTATCATTCGATAATCCCCAGGTCAGGGTGATAATGTCCAAGTTGCGTGTGCTGCACAACTCTTCTTATTTAACTTAACCCGACCAGTCGATGAATGCAATTGAAAGCGACGCCATTTTCAAAGTAAAAATTTGATCACTTTTCTATCAGCTTACAATTATTCATCTTTCGGATAATTTTTCAACCTCACTGATAAATTTTTAAAAAGTAGGTACGCAATGCGTACATGCGTGAGTGAATGATAAGACGTTGCATTAGTTTTCAACAATGTACCTCGGAAACCAAGTTTGAAGTAAATAATATTGCAGCTTCCAGGATCGGTTAGCATTGATTGTCAATTTGATGTCCTTCAGTTTTAAGTATTTGCTCAGAGCAAACAATACCAGTTATGAGTCTTCGATCTCCTATTACAATAAATATTCTGGCATATGCAAGTTTGCTCTATGAAACTTGTATATTATTCCCGTTCTTCTTGCGTGTTTAATTCACCAATTTGAATTTTTGAATAGATATTTAATATTGCCAATCATGCTACACTTGTATTTTCTCGAAGTAGTTAGGCAGCTCGCGTGTAAATCCGCGCAAACTGATAGAAAAGCACTTGACACCAAAATTTAGTAAACGGACTCATGCAACGTCAAATCTTAGGCGAAACTACTTTTATGTTGGAAACTTTAAGTTGAGAATGCCGGAGAAATTTCAGAAGTTGTCATAATAACCAATCGAGTCTCGACAGTCTACTTAACGTCGACAACCATCTCGGAATATTTATACAACAGGAAAGATCGACAAACTGGAAGACAAGAAGAAGATTTTATAAACTTGAAGGCCTAACTTCCAGAACAATTGAGTTTGAAAAGCGAAGGGCACTTCAGTGCAAAGATTTATATTGTGCCTGCTCACGAACAAGATATTTTTCTAATTCAGAGACAACGATAAGGGCGTTAAAATGGCAAAGACTTTCGCCATTTTGAAAATGAAGCAACACTTGCTGCCAAATTCTGAGATTTCTAAAACGTTTGATTTTTGATAACATCGAAGTTGTGAAGGGGGTAATCGTGTTTTTAATACGTTTCCACAGGCATTGAAACTGTTGTGAAACTATGTCAAGTTTGTGAAAAAATTTGCAATACATGCAAACTGGCAACGCGTCAAATGTCAAGAGAAGATTGCTCGATTCCTGGGACGTATTAAGGCCTTAAATTTAATCAACTAATCTTTTTCCAGATATATTGAGATTACTGACGGTAAATATTTTAATAATAAATCAGATTTGGCGAAAGAAAAGATTCTTCGTTCACGGAAACTATTTGAAAAAGATTACATTGTCGGGAAAACCATTTTGAAAGGAAAGCCCAGAATTGGCAATCATCACGGAAGTTCGGTAAAATTTTTAATGTTTAAACCATTAAAAGTCTTTAAGCTAAGATTTCTGGAAAACGATGTCATTGACCGAATTTTCAGTGGGGATATAGTTATCTTATGCTAGGTACCGTTAGTTTAAAGATTGGGTATTGCATAACTCGCTTCCGCCATGTTTGATTTGCGTTTGAAATGGCGGTGAATCTTTCGCCCCAAGTTTGCACAATTTTCAAAATGGTGGATAAATATTACTGAAAAGAAAATATCTGTTCCTTTTTCGGATGAAAGGATGTTGAATACGAGTAAATATCCTGAGAAAAATTAAACAAAACAAAGAAAAGATCCAGATTCGTATGAAGTCCGTAGTTTAAACATAACCTGGTCGAACGTTTCCGCAAAGAAACTATACAATTATCTCATTTAATCTATCAACCATTTAAGTACATGCGTAAACCTTTCAGCAGTTCAAGAATATAATTAACTTTATACAAGCTTAAACTTTAAAGAAAACATAACACTGTCAGTAAACATGGTATGTTCGAAGATGGCGCAAAAATAAAATATCGCTGCTAGTACAAATGCGCGCTTTGGCCTGACTTAATTTTAAGAAAACTGATTTTATAATATTTGTTCTGTACTGACATCTACCAGTACGTTATTTTGCTGTTTTATCATAAGTTCTTATCTTAAATCTGAAGTTATTTGACCTTTAGAAAGAGCTTAAAGTGCTGAAATGTTTATGTGCTATCTGCCGAAGATGCTTTCGCGAACTGAAACTCAAGGCAGCCTGTGAGTCGAAATAACAGCTGCCGCCAAAAACAACAGCTTATTAATAAACCAAGCTTAACCTTTCCTCTTGGCAATCGCAGTAGATCCTTCGATAGATTTTTTTAACGTAAATTAAATCGTGTTTTTGCGTGGGAGTTTAAAAGAATTCCTACTGGAAGTATTGCCTTCATCGGTAACCTCCTCTTTTTCAGAGATGAAGGAAAAACGTAAAGATTTCGCAGAGAACGAATCCAATTTCAAGTTTTTATTAGCAATACGGTGTTCTATTCTCTTATCCGCATTTTTCAATAGCATACGCAAGGTGTGTTTGTGAAAAATGTTTTCTCTGGTCGGATACCCCGCTGAGATTCAAACCCTCCGACTCGAAACGAAATTGGGGATTTTGCGAAACAACTAGCCATGTTTTTCGCATGAAATAATGTCCTATATGATACATTACGTAATCGCTGTCAAGATTACAATAATTTCTCTTTCCATTTTGACTTCGTGAAGTTAGCAATGCGTGCAGAACACTTTTGAATATTTAAAGGTCTCAGCGGTAAGCCAAAATGTTGTCGTTTGGTTGTAAACCCTATTACTACCTATGACAATTGTTAATTTAAAGAGGCTCTCTTGAGTCTCGAGTGAACGTTCACACATACACAGTGCTCCCTTAATTCTTTTAATGAATTTAAACTGACGATAACTGTAATAAATTTTGAAGCAATTTATTATGAATGCGCCTCACATATTTTTCAGAAGAAAATAATATCATTGTAGTTTGGTTTCATTTAGTTCGCAGTGGCGAAAGCGTCCAAAGTGATTTCTGAGTTGTGGAACAAATTCAATCCAAAATACGCTGGCTAAACTTGATTTAAGCGCGCCCAAACATATATGTTTTTCATTGCAGAGGTGAAAGATTTTATAGAAGCTTAAGAATTTCTAATATAAGCTTTTTATCGCATTCTTCTGTAACCTGCAGGTTCTAATGAATATTTTAAAGCTTGACAAGCTTACTGCAGGGCCAACGCACAACTCTAATTTAATTTATTTTACTCCGTTAAAGAACACTAGCCGTACAATTCAATCCTTTCCTCAGCTTTGCCGTGATTCCGCGCAGGCATATGGTTATGCGTAAAGTGGAAGTTTGATTTTTTTCACGTTTAAAGCGAAGGGAAATGGAATGGACACCTCCTTATTGTTGTCGACTTCAGCGTTCCGAAGCCAATTAATATTTAACTAGAAATTTAAGCATACATTCATCTTGGGCGATCGAAATTCGGCTTTTTAGCCTGAAACAAGCGAGTGTCGAGGAAATAACAGAAATAACGCGTTTATCTCACTGCGTGAAATTCAAAAGGAAAGTAGATTTGCTAGCTTTGCTGTATAATTGATAGGTTTTTGGTAAATAAAATTCATCGCAACCATTTCAAAACAAAGTTATTGTATTTGGTTCCCACACAATCAATTACTTATTCACGCAAGTGAGAAGAATGACAGAAGGCAAGCGCTGCTCTCCCGAACCAACCAAACGCGTTGCGCGCGCGAAACACGCGAGGGAATTTGAAAATTGTTCGAAAGATTCTAAAAAGATCACTTTTTTAAGCGGCGCGTTTATCTCTGTGCATGATATGACCTTCACTTTTAACCACTATTTTTTTGTCCTTGGAAGTCAACAGCAATAAAGTCTTGCGATTAAGTCAGTGACTTGAGCGCTGTCAATTAGAGATATTACCGCTCTCTGTATTTATTCGTGTAGTTTGTTTGAAAATTGCATTGTTCATTGTTTCTCGATTAGCTCAACTAGATCAGCGCAATGTACGTGATATTAAACTAGATCAGTGTTGAGGCTGTCCGACAACATTTCCAAAACGAAACATACCGAGTTAAACAGACAAGAAAACTGATCATAATAATAATGTTGTCTGGTGGTTATAACGTGCACATGAGCTGAAGTTTCAAGAGTTCATTAATTTAGTTTTCAGCTGAGAAATGGATTAAAGATGAATAGCTAATTCTTACACTGTCGGTAACAGATGAAACCATTTCAGTGCAAGAAGCCCACTTAGTGCTTGTCAGTTAAGCATGTATGTTGGCTTACCTGAGATGGCGCAGAGTGCACCCACGATCTTCCCGGGTAAGCTGACAGGAGACACATCTCCGTAACCAACCGTCGTCATGGTAACGACAGCCCACCAGAAGGCGTGAGGAATGCTTTCAAAATTGCTTCCAGGGCCTCCTTCAGCGTAGTAGACGCAACTAGCAAATATCATAACACCAATAGCTAAGAAGAACATTAACATAATCAGCTCATTTAAACTCGCTTTGAGCGTGTTCCCCAATATCTGGAGCCCGCGCGAGTGACGCGAGAGTTTAAAAACTCGAAACACGCGGACCACACGTACCACGCGCAAGACGGAGATGGAGGAATCGTCCTCGGCAAGTCCAAGTTGAACGTAATACGGAAGAATGGATAATAAATCAATAATGTTCAGCGCACCGATAAGAAATTTGAATTTTTGCGGAGAAGTAATGAAGCGAATAACGTACTCGCCCGTAAACCAAACGATGACAAATGTGTTAAGTCTAAACCAAACTTTATCATATGGGTTCGGGGTGTCGTCGACTACTTTAAAGGTCGGCAGAGTCTCGATGCAGAAAATTATTAACGAAAGAGTAATAACTACCACCGAAAAAATCGCTAGAAATTTTGCCAACTTCGACGAATTGGGATACTCCAAAGTGTTCCAAATAATTGACATGTAGTAATTACTCGGCATTGGCTGTTCGTCGGGTTCGTCAGCTATGCCTGCCTCAAGCTGAATAACCTGTACCACATCTTCTGGTAGATCGTAGAACACAACTTCGTTGATGAATACATGAGGTGGGACATGCTCAGGTCTTATGAGAGTTCCTCCAGATTGATAATAATAAAGGATTGCATCAAACGCCGATCGGTGCCTATCGAAAAAGTATTCTTGTCGTTTTGTATTGTAAAACTTGGCCCTCCGACTCGAGGATCCCAGGAGAGTCTCGGGAAATCGTGCAAGTGTTTCTTCGTAAGTCTCGAATCGCTTGCCTCCAACATTTATAATAATCGGATCATCCATGTTTGAAGGACTATAGTTCGCTAAAGTGTCGAATTTTTCCATCAACTGTTTATATCCTCTGTAGTTGCTGCCCGGGGCCCCATTCGGATCCGCGCTGGTGGAGGCAGAAGTAGTGGCTGTCGTCAACATTAAAAATGTCACAACAACGAGAATAGCCTTCTGTCAGTAGGCCTGCAGATTAATCTTGTATGTCGCGTTACTTGGGCCGCTGTTACCGCAAAATTTATACACATGCGTAATCAATGCCGGTCAATATCGGGGGTTCTTTTAACTGGGTGCGGGATTCGAGCGATCTTCGCGACAGATCATGTCGATTTCTCCCTTTTAAGTCGTTCGCCTTCTCTGCTCCTCTGGCTTCACTGATTTAACAAATGCAGGCCTTGACACATGTTTACATCAATATATTTATGACTCTGTGTTCGCAGACCATTGAAAATTGTTACATTATTATTTTATGAAGATGTCTAGAATTGTAATTAACCATCCACACACATCCAGCGAAGGAATAGCTTCTTCACCTCAAAAATCGCCTCAGTTTTGATCCGCAATCCAGGATTCGTGAGCTGAAAATTAAAATGTAGCGTGAAATTTATATAATTTGGTTAGCGAGCGCAAAAAAGAGCAGTAATCAGAAGTGAAATACCTAGATTGTGAATTACGAAAGTTTTAATCGTTGAAAGCGAGCACATTTGTATGCGGAGAAAGGCATGGGCTCAAACAAAGACAGGGAAGTCCTCCAACTGAGAAAATGCAAATTTGCTATTTCCATATTTGTAAACTTCTCACATTCAATTCGTAACTAAAATTCAACTGAATTTTATTCAGTTGCGTTGGAAATATCAATAAAAAGATCCGTATTCGACGAAGTTTTCGATCTTAGCTTACCGTACTAATTTTCTTGTATTTGTGAAATGTTTTCACAAGTAATCAACGAAGTGATAAGAAGCATGCGTTTCACCTGTTCAAGCCAGCCAAGATATCAAAATTCAAACTTTTAACTCTTAGAATTACTAGTCGTAAATTAAATCGAAAACATAACGTACGCGCGGTTGCTAGTTTTAAACAATCGTAACAACGATAATTTAGCAAAGAAAACCGCTCTTGTTTGCTCTCGAAACGCTGCGAAAAAAAATGTATAAAAATTTTACATAGGGGAAACCGCGAATTCTCGAAAAGTAACCTTCTAAAAAATTTAGCTTCGGTTGATACGATGGTTTATTTTATCTAAATCGACAAATTTAAATCACTCTGTGAGATAACCATACAAGAGCCTCTTACGAGAAAATATAAACACTGGAATTACCACTGTAATAATGTTTGTTTTTCTAACGCTTCGCTATCCCTCATTTTTTTTTCAAGCGAAAGGCTTAAAGCTAACAAAACATTTAGTAGTATCGAATAAAGTAATAACGTTAAACGAAAGCGCTTGAAAATTTAAATTAAATTTTTTCATCGTGGCAAAGATCGAAATGATCAAAATATTCTTTTTTTGGCTGCATAGAACTGTTGTTCTCCGCTGCTAACAATACATACAAGATTCCAATAACAAAAAGCGAAAGCCTTTGTTAGGAAGAAATATTTAAACAGAATAGGAAGCTTCGTAATTCCTGTTTCTGTTAAATTTTTAATGGCCTGAATGTTTTGAAAAAGAGTACTTAAATATGCATCGGCTCTGTTGATTGTGGAAAATTTTGCCGGTACCTATCACTTCGTTGTAAATCACAAATCATCTTAAATCGAACAAAATAAGTAAGTAAAAACTGAAGTTTTTCGTACTGTGATTTTATCTATAACTATGTTGTAACTAAGCGTGCTGTTTTCAGAGATGCAGGATATACCGAAATAGAACATGCAGGATATTTCCATGCGGACACAAATAGCATTATCCAACACTAATTTAGCTTCACCTATGGCGATAATGAAAAGAAGAAAAAGAGATTTGACTTTTAACATGTTAAAAAAAAACCAACGCAGAGGAAAGAGGAATAAAGAAGACTTTAAATGCAGATTTACCATTAAACTTGAGACATTTTCACTGAAAACCTTTTTGACATTTCGTTATAATTCCCCGAAAACGTATAGGAATACATGCAAGTCGCTGACCAGCTGTTCCGTAGCTTGTATTCCCAATCTGATTGTTTTTACTTTGTCCTACTATTTTAAACGAGCGACATCCCGTAGCTTTAATCTTGTTCTCGCTTTGTTCGTAATTGACCACAGTTCTTCAAATCCAAAAGAAGGAATCTAACTGAAAGGCCGTGTTATTACTTTTAAGGGAGATTTATTCCGGGTTGATTTGAAATAAATTTCAAGTTTCGTCGTCGAGTTTCTACAATTTTGTTATTAAAGGCTTCGCTAGAATGATCTTTGGATGCTATATTTTATTGGGACGCTGATCAAGAATTTTTTAATGAAATTAATATGCCACTCACTGAAAATTTGGAATACGTGGACTTCGAATTTCCAAGGCCAAATCTGGCCCGATCTGCAGGTCGCCTGACGGAACATTTGCTTGATGTTTATTTACTGTGACACGCCTGAAATCAAATCAATAAAACATGACTGAATGTCTTACATTCTTACATAAGTCCTGTCTAAGCCGTAGACTACTCGTGCAAACTAAGAACAGTATAAAAGTTCGTCAAAGTACGATGGTTTCGGTACACTTTTGTTCATCACACACTGATCATCTTTTAAGATATTCATCTTTTCTTGATTGATTTAAGCTAATGTTTACAGGGGGCAAGCATGAATAACAAAACAATCAAGCACAATATAGCCCAGCGTTCTGAAAAAAGTGATGGAATTTCAAAAAGGGGAGCAAATCAAAGCCGTACCTCGTGAAAACCTTTTCACGATAGAGCTAATAAATTTGAACCCTTTACGAATATTCAAGTCAATACAAAGAAATTGTTGTCATGTACTAAAAGTTTGAAGTTAGACCCATGGAGCTTAAGCCATAATGCTGATATCCTGCAGATATTTTAATGAAATGCTTCGGAAAGATTTTTCAGAAAAATAATTAGTGCTTGCCCTCGTACTGGCTTCCCTGAGGAATCATAAAAACATATTTGAATAATGCCTTGCACTATATTCATCATAAAAAACCGTCCTTAAAAAAAGAAAAACGCTTTGAAAATTCTTTGCCTGTGACAGAATCGTAGCGACAAAACTATACTGAACAAAAAAATCAATATTTCAGACGAATTCAGGACAAGTTTAAACGATAAAATCAACAATGCAAACAATGAATAAAGTTTCTAAATATATTATTAGTTATTCGAGACTTCTGTACGCCTAAATTGCATCGTACCAAACGTTTCAGTAATTACAAAAAAATTCACTCAACATCTATATTCATAAACCGTCGGGTTTTTTTTTACTAAACGTACAAATTTCGTTGTAGTCTATTTTTGCGTTATTTACTTACCCAAGACGAACGTTATGGTAAAATCTTGTTGAAGGACAGATTAATTTAGTGATATTATTATGAAATAAATAAGGTAGTATACTGAAAACATAACAACACTTATGTAAAACAACGTAAAAATTAAGTTATTTGATTTTTCATCCAATTTACAATGTGTTGGTAAGGTTAAAACATGTAAGAATTTGAAAAACAAGTTACTGAAATAAGGAGAAAATATGAGATATTTTCATAAATTGTAAAATATATTTCGACCATACATCAATTTAAATTTTAACTGAGAATATTACAGAAATGTTGTATGTTTTATTGCTCAAAAACACAGGTGATCTAGCTTATTTCGTTCTTTAGTGAAACTTTGATAAAAACCCGGCTGACTAATCTGGAGTCAGCCATTCATACCATGTTTTTCACAGCAAGGGTCGAAGCATATTTCAAAGCTTACTGAGTTACATCGATTTCGCCGGATTTCAAAAAGTTCTACGCGCCAAAAAGTGAGGGCGAAAGCATTTCTACATCATTTGTGAATTTTCTGTCATTCTAATCTTAAACGCACTTGCTCATTCGAGAGTTTTTTCAGAGTGCACCATAATTACATTCCTCAGTTTGTAAAGATATACAATAAATTTGGAAGTTTGATTCGTGATATGTAAGATCGGAATATAACCTGTGGGTATTGAATCATTTCGCCCACGAGATAAAATGTTTTACAAATGAAATTGTCTCTAGCATGTTTTAATTCTTTTATCTCAAGTAAATTATCACCGGTCTAAAATTTTCATTCAAAAATTACCACACATCACTTCCCACAACTTGGAAATATCCTTTGATTTTTAAAATTTAGCCGGAAAAAGAGAAAAAAATAGAAAGCTTAAGATAGTCATGCCAACAGTGACCGCATAATACAGTTCAGAAATCGTTTGCAGGAGCTGATAAAAGTCATTGTTATTCAAATGCTTAGCTGAAGAGAACGCGAAGATAGTTTAAATTAAAACATGAACTTTTAAGGTATATATATAACTCCCATATTTGCCCGAGTGTTGCAAATATTTTGCCTAAATAATGCAATCCAACTGAAGACTACAAGCTACTATAGAAACAAGTAAAATATCTTGAAAGTCACGCAGAGCAACATTGTTTCTCCAGTAGCTTGTAGCTAGACAAAACTCAAAGTTTAAATAAATGTTGACTGTCCCACATCTTCGATTCTACAGTCCGTGTTAACAATAACATAGAAAAAAACTGCTGGATATCTTATGAAAGCAACTAATATTATGGACCAAGAATTGTTATCCCAGCATACCTCGCGGGCTCAAAGACAGAAACGCGAACATATAGGTCAGTCCAGCCAGTAGTTGTTATTCGCAAGGCAGGTTTATAATTTTCAGTATTCACCGTACTTGGCAGTCATGAGTGCAGATTATTAGTGGTCTAGTCAATATTGGCAATTTTCCCCGGGTAGATTTTAACTGGCAGGTGGTACATTAATAACATTCAGAAATAAACTGCTTTATCCGAAAACAATTGTACTCTGCCAAGTGATTTTATCACCACAGAAAAAAGAAAATGGATTGGAAATTGTTCCCTCCAACACAATCTCGTACCGATGATGAAGACCGCCCGCAAAAGAATCGAGTTTCTTTGGATCAACTTTTTCATAATCTCGACGCACTCCTCAAAAGAGACAGGAGCGATTGTTTATCAAAACAACTAAACGGATTGCTTAACAACAACGCGAAAATATATCAAGCTAAGCCAAGCGTTCAGAGACGAGAGAGGCGCGATTATTTGGAAGAAGAAGACGTTGACAAAGAGGTAAATTACAAAACGGATAAAGAAAGTTACTTCAGTCAGCATGCCCTGAAGTGTTCAAAGACATCGGTTTATAAATCATCAAATTTACAATCCAAATGGAATCGCGCAAAGTATGGAAAGTCTATCGTTGTGTTTTCGTCAAAGAAACCAGCCACTCCGCCTCAAATTTCACAGACACCTTCAGCTATTAAGAACAGCAGTAGAAAGGGACAATTCAAATTCGAAAGACTTCCATTGACTTTGGAAGGCAACCGATGCAATGTGTTACCTAGCAACGGATGGTGGCGAACAGACGCAACTAGCGAGTCTGGCAGTGATTCTGAAACGGAAGCTGAAGTTGTGAGGGAAACTGAATGTAATTCACCTTCAAATATGGGAATCAAAAGCGATAAATCTGATCAATCTCGCTCTGTGGATTTTCGTAGTAGTCCAGCGAGTGCCCACTCATCATTTAGCTCAGATGTTTTAGATTACAGCAGCGATGGGTCGGAATCCCAAACACGGGCAGTCTCCAGTCCCAGTACAAAAATTCAAGGAATACAATCTGAAGAGCTGAGAGGAACAAGAGAAAACTCATCCTTCTTTCACTTGACGAACGCGTCTGGGAACGAGAACGGAAGGATCGACGAAACAATTCTGGTTCCCATCCCGCCGCAACCTTCTCCAGACCTTGATGACAAAACCTGCCAAGCTAGTTCTGAAAACAATTCTCTGTCGTATTTTAGTAGATGTACAAGTTTTGTTTCTGATGCGGCCTTATTAGACGCCGATTTGGAATTACACTACAAAGAACTGTTTCATTATCGCTTTAACACAGCAAGTCGAATCAATTATAATAAATTAGAGACATTTACGCATAATTTTTCGCGTCCTGACAAGGGACGCATACTTAGAGATGTTGACTGTTCTCAGAGATGCTCTGATAGAAGTCGTAAAATAGCTTGTGTCTTTCCCAAAGTGAATATAAGCAGGGAAAAGACAATGAACAAAAAAGCTATCCCAATGGTTCTTCAAAAAGGAACTACCCTTAAAAGACGCCCCTACACAGCGGATATACCAGTGAAATTGAGGCTTAAGCACAGAAGCAACGCCTTCACAAAGCGGTTTAATAAGGTTACAGAAGAGAATGGGGCAGATGAGAGAGTTTTACCCACGACTTTGAACAAGTCAGCGGATGCATCGTATTCTGTAATGACTCCGTATATGGCTAATGTAGTGTGGTCTGTAATGGATGACGAAAAAGTGATCTGATTATAGTCTGAATTTCAGACGACGTCCTCTGGTCGCGCGCTCCCGAGAGGAGAAGATAGATAGCAGATAAACAATACAACAAATAAATCGAACATCCTTTCTTTATGTAGAAAATTAAACACATTAAATGATTATGATTCCGTACTTTATTCTGTGACTTGTCAGATGCATGCATGCTTGCGCGCTTTGATACGATCATGACACATTATTGTATTCGTCGGCAACTAGCTAGGTTTTGAGTAACAGATCTTTGGTGGAGGAGGGCGAGCTTTTACTGGAATCTGTTTTTTTTCTTGTATTCTGTCTACTTTTAGCGGTAGCTGACTATTTATACCTAGTAAGTTGTAAATCCTGCCGGTCTTGCTCTTAATCCTGAATCTTCTAGGCTTACTGATGCTAGTTCAATCGGTTTAATCCTCCGTCTTCGCTTTATAGCTTCTGGCAGTCTGGCGGGGTGGGGGAGGGGAGACAGTAGGTAATTTTCTTTAAAGACACAGCAGTGCCGGGCAACGGTGCGAATCATGTGTCAATCAAGCTGTTGCTAAGAAAGACGTCAACCAAAACTTTGTTTTTCTCGGCAAGTTTTCACAGAGGCGGATTTTGTGTCTGGTGTTTCAGCCAGATTTCTCACCTAAAGTTCACCTCTGGCTAAAACATATCTCGGCGGAGTGGAATATCAAGCGAAAAATCTCGGAGAGAAATTCGTCAGAGTTAACATTCAACAACCGAAAAATTGTGAATCATTTGGGAATCATTGGGATTCTTTTAATGACTAGTATAATTCGCAAAACCTCACTTTTGCCACACCGGTATCCGTTATCGCTGTTTTTTTCTTTCCTTTAGCATGCTTAATAGGATAGCAAACAAGATGTAAAGTTGCAAGCTCCTTCCCAGGGCTTGGCAAAGTTGTCAATCTTTTGCTTAGCGCGTATATCTTTTCGCGGTTTCTGACGTCTAGTTGGAGGCATACACGGCAAAATTTACAGTAAATGTATGGAAAAAGTTGAGAGTTCAAAGCCCAATAATTTGAAAGAAAATTAACATCCTGCATCTCCTGTGAAATACAAGGTAAAGACACCTGACAAAAGATTTAATTGAACGACACAGCTATGCTGGAAAGCGAGAAATCGCATTTTTAACGACAGTTTTGTGGACCCGCGACGCGCGACATTTTACACGCGACACGCGCCGATTAGACTATCTCTCCCGCTATGTAGCATTTATACGTAGCATGCGCGGTACTAGATGAGGCCTACCAAGTTATCGATGGTAAGTGGTGCATGTGGTTTGTACCTTAATATTTCGCGCAATTTTTCTCTTCTTTCAACGGACACGAATTCAGTTGCGCGCTCAAAACCATTTCAAGGTAATAAAAAGTATAAAAATTGTGTACAGTTTTACAATTTGACGCGAGTAACAAAAGGGAATCAATGCCAAAATGTTTTCATATCTTGCCCAGTTACGCTCTCGTTGAAAAGTTATTTTCATATTTCGAATTTACTGCAGATTGCGTAATTAACATTTGGGAGAAATTTCAATTTGTTTAATAGTTGCTCAGACAGTGTTTTGTGCACGGTCAAGGCAAAAAAAAATGTGAACTAAACAAAGAACTTTGCCAAACTCTATTCACTATGCCCTTAGCAACCATTCGATTGCTTCTGTACAACTCGGTTGCCTGGCACCGCTATGTCGCGCTTCCAAGGTCTTTTCACAAACTATTAAAAGGCCCCGTCCACACTAATATTAACCCGGATAAATTTGAATACCAAACGCGGCATCGGCACTAGATGAATGGCAGAGCATGCGTACATTATTACCGGAGCCCGCACTAAATTCAAATTAGGGGATTTATAGTGTTTTTGTCGACGCCGAGGATAACGTCGATCAAAAAAAAACTACCAATTTCTATTTTACTTCGCGATAATCCATAGATTCTAGAGCTATTCTCAGCCTAA
Organism: Meandrina meandrites; assembly: GCA_963693305.1. Taxonomy (NCBI): domain Eukaryota; kingdom Metazoa; phylum Cnidaria; class Anthozoa; order Scleractinia; family Meandrinidae; genus Meandrina; species Meandrina meandrites. Next base: position 28,816,364 of record OY855912.1, on the reverse strand, counting down.
TATTAAAGAAGAAGGTCGAAATTTCACAGAATGCAGTTTAATGATTTCATTTTGCTCAGAGAACTGCGAAGGAAATGTACTAAGATTTTTAACTCACTGCTAATTAAACCGAAAGGGGAGATCACATGGCCATGTATTTGACGTCAGCGTTTTCGAAAAGCTCCGTTTTCGGCTATCCACACTACACCACCTAGCCGGCGTTTTCAAATTTCTCCACTCTGGAGACCGTTTTCGAAAAGCTCCGTTTTTGGTGACCGAAAACGCCGCTTTAGTGTGGATGGTTAGCCAAACCGGAGAAAAAAAGATGCGTTTTCAAATTTATCCGGATTAGTGTGGACGGGGCCTAATAAGGCAGTTTCTCTCCCCGCAACTGTACCAGACGGATCTGTTAGACGCTTTGGGTAGCATACACGAAGGCGTGACCCAAATTACTGAGTGTGGACTGGGAATGGAAGAGAATGAAGAGAACGCGGGAAGGAGTTGAATGTTTTCGTGGTTGGCTGCCTTCGCCTCAAGTAAAAGGATGTCTCCATACAGCTGAATTAAACAGATTTTGCTATCATAGATGATTGCAATTTGCTTTAAATGAAGTAGTCATTTTACAGGTTTCTGACACAATTTTTCACGAGTTGGGCAATTTGCGGTAGTCAGCGAAATTCAGTCATGTCGGACTTCTGGTCATCAACATTTTGGGGAAGCAATGCAGGATTGTTTGGCGACGACGATGATGGAGACACTGGTGACCCAGATCAACAAGTAAGTAAGCATGAGATGGTTGATTAGAATCATTTTAATTTCAGTTATTGCTTTTACACGGATGCCCTCCAGGCCAGATGCATACCCTGGGATTCGATGGGAGGAGGGTGGGAGGTTCGTGGACGGTTGGAAGAGTTTTATAGTCACATTTTGTTTAATATGCATCTGTCATTTTACGTTCTTTTTTTGAAAAAAATAATGACTTGTCAGTTGAATATTTATAGTATGTCATGATCAAAATAGCTGTTCATCCACAAGCATGCTTGAGTCAGGATGCTGGATGTGCTTTACTTGAAGTCTGCGTTTAAAAATTAAAATCCAAGCTCCATTTTTTAGGGAAAAAATTATTACTGAAGGATTTCTTGTATTAAGCCCTTCCCCCTTTTTTATAAAGCACTCTTTCTTTATTTTAAGCACACTCTGAATCAAAATTTGAAAGTTTTATTGTGCCCCACACACTTAGATAATATCATAAAATGTTTGAGTAATTGCGTGCACTGTGATTGGTCAGTTCGTCTACATCACATGCGTGCCTTATCGAGTTAGCGAGTTATAATGCACGCTGCTTATGTCATGTGTTTGAGCGCTCGCTATTTCCTTGGGATTTTTTAAAATAATAAAAAACTTCATCCTTGTGCATTGTTGAGTTATATAAGCACTTGGGAATGTTTTAAGAACAACAAATTAATAAGTTTTATTCAAAAACACGACATACTATATAACAAACAGTTTGGATTTAGGAAAAATCACTCGACTGAGACAGCAATCATAGAATTAGTATCAAAACTGACTGATGCAATTGATAAAAATAAGTTTACTGCCAGGATATTTTTAGATTTGTCAAAAGCATTTGATACCGTCAACCACTCGATTATTATTACTAAACTTCAGCATTACGGGATAAGGGGTGTAGCACTCGAATGGTTTAAAAATTATCTAACAAACAGAGATCAAGTGGTAAAAATTACAAAACAGTGTATCGAGTAGAGAAAAGATAACTTGTGGTGTTCCGCAAGGCTCAGTTTTAGGCCCCTTGCTATTCCTAATTTATATGAATGATATACATAAGTGCTCAGAAATATTATCGTTTATTCTTTTTGCGGACGATACAAATGTATTCTACTCAGATACCAATGTAAAATCTCTTAACCAGGTAGTAAACAATGAACTAATAAAAGTAACTGAATGGTTACAAGCAAACAAACTCACTATAAACATCAAGAAAACTCAAGTTGTTCTCTTTAAGGCTAAAAATAAAAAGATCAAGGAACCAATGACGTTAAGAATTAATGGGGAAAAAATCAAACAAGTAAGTTCTACAAAGCTCCTGGGAATAATCATTGACTCAAAGTTAAACTGGAAACAGCACATCGCCTATATTCAAAACAAAATATCGAAAATAACTGGAATTCTTTGCAAAACAAGACACTATGTCTCATTAAAAGTATCAAGAATGCTCTATTATGCACTTATTTACCCTTATCTTCATTATGGAAATATAATTTGGGCAAATACATATCAATCAAATTTAGATCCATTAATAAAGTTACAGAAGAAAATTATTAGAATAATATCATTTGCAGGCTATAAGGACCATACTCCTCCTATATTTAATAAACTATCAATTCTTCCATTTGACCAAATAAATGAAGAGAAAACAGCTTTATTTATGTTTCGATACTTTAACAAAATGCTGCCAGCAACATTTGATTCATTTTTTACCCTTAATAAAGACTTCCACAACCACTATACAAGGTCTTCAATCAAAATTCATATAACTTATGTCAGAACAAATTACAACAAACACTCAATTAAGTATAGAGGAAGTCAGGTATGGAATAACCTTCCTATGGCTGTTAAAACTGCAAAATCAATTTATATTTTTAAGAAAAAAATCAAAAGATATCTTCTCAATAAATGAATTTCTATACAGCGATTAATAGTTTTGTCATTAATAATTCGAAAATATTGTAAGGGACTGAAAAGAGAAAATAAATAGACCTAATTATAAAATGTAGCCATGTAAAGATAGATAAGTATTATCAACAAATTTGTAACAGGGGTTCTCCTTGTAAGCCCAAAAGGGTTTGTCGAGAACTCCTGCTCCTAAGTATATATCAGATAATTTACAATGCTGTAAAATATTGGATGGGGCAAATAAACATTGATTGATTGAGAAGTGCAAGTCTATACACTTCTCTTGTGTTCTTAAAAATCCCAGCGTGCTTATATAGCTCAACAGTGCACTCAGATGTGTTTTTTTATTTCTCTAATATTATTTGCAGCAGTATCACCTTGGTATGTTTACCTCATCTCAAATTACGTTTCTTTTATTTGTTTTGGTTTCGACAGACACGTTGGGACAATAAAGACAGCCTTATTTTAGTAATTGATTGCTCAAAGGAAATGTTCCAACAGACCCGAGGGGAAATCCCCTTTCAGCTATGCATAAAGGTTTGTTGCCTCCTGTTTGTTTTAACTGCAGTAAAATTTGTAATAAAGTTCTGTCAAATCAAGGTCTTCGTGAGGATTGTTCTTTGAGGTTATTATTAAAAGTCATCACTTTTTGTCTTCAATCAGTGTGCTGTAAGTGTGCTGAAAAACAAGATCATTAGCAGTGACAAAGATATGATAGGCATGGTGTTCTTTGGAACTGTAAGTATAGGTTATGTGCTATGTATGCTATGTTATAGTAGGAGAAAAGTACAGCAGATTGCAGATAAGCTGAGAATTTTGGCCCAGATTCTGGACTCTTCAGGTCAGGAAGTTCAAATAGTAGATACCAAAACGAAGTTCACATCACTTTAGTTAGTCTTTGTCAGTATGTTGGCAGATTTGTCACACAAACTTCTCAAGCTATGAAGATTCGGACTTGAACAGAAATAGTGGCAGATTGATGATTGCGTACCCCCATTTAACCCCCCTGTTATAGCTCTAGTACACATGGGATATTTCCCAAAACAGTCCAGTTTAATTTGATTGGCTATAATCTTAGATTTGAGTCAATCAATTTATTATCACTTATCCAATTAATATTTCTAGGATAAAAGCAAAAATCCAAGCGATTTCAAGCAAGTGTATTTATATCAGGTATGTTACACAAGCTTCCCTCTTTGTGTCAACTTATAATTCAATACAGAGTGAGTACTTTACAAGTCACTAGAGCCTAAGCAGCTGGCATGTAGTGCTATTTACCACAGTATTGAATGCCTAGGCATTCTGCTGTTTGGTATCTGGATGGAGTGCAGAGGCATTGTAGGTTATATTATTAAATACTATTTATTAGGTTACTTCTCAGCAGGATTTCAACCAAGATATATGATGGATATCCAGATGTGCTGTGGACGCCCACTTTAAAGAGAAAATTAAACAGAATGAACTGCTGTACTGAGTGTTACAATATACGCCTCTTCCGGTCGATTGTTATTCGCAGTGATTGTGCAATGCCGATATATCCAGTTACATGTGATCCGAATAAAGTATATATATCATCCTGCACATGGTCGTGTACACAACTTGCTTCATGGTGTCAGAAGTAAAACTACACCAATACTAGTGAATACGCCTCTATAGGCTGACCATTGCTGTTACTACGAGTATTACACTCATTGCAAGGAACACAGTCGCTCTACAAGATGACAGAACCATCGACGAGTGCCCCACGTGCGCTTACATTTACGTCGAATTTCCCGATTCCTTCGCCAATGAACGTCAAGGGCGATGCAGTGAACAATTGGGAATTCTTTCGGCAACAGTGGACAGACTACGAAGTCGCCACAAGCCTCGACAAGCAAGAACAGAAGATTCGTCTGGCTACATTTCGTTCCGTAATGGGCAAGGAATGTTTGCAGATATTTCTAAACCTGAAACTCAGCCCCGAGGAGCGGGACGACATAAGCGAATGCATTAAGGCGTTAGAGTCGTATTTCAAACCGAAGAGAAATGTAGTCTACGAGCGCTACCAATTCAACATGTGTACACAGAACCTCGAAGAGCCCGTGGATAGTTTCATTAACCGATTGCGAAAGGCCGCATCCACTTGTGAATTTGGAATGCTGACAGACGAGCTGATCAGAGACAGATTGGTTATCGGTCTACAGGATCATTCAACAAAACTGCGTCTCCTGAAAGAAGAAACGCTAGATCTCAACAAGGCCCTCAACATTTGTAGGTCAAGCGAAGCTGCAAGCCAACAGCTAAAAGCCATGACGATAGACGAAAAGAAAGCCACGGAGGAGGTCCGTGTTGTTCGAGAACGCAATTCACGTGATCCCAAGAAACGTGACCCCAAGAAACGTGATCCCAAGAAACGTCAAGATCAAGCGCCAATGCGAAAAGAGTGGCAGTGCTTTCATAGTGGAGGAAAACAGAGACACAACCTCGAAAATTGTCCGGCTTACGGCCATGAATGTAAAGCTTGCAAGAAGCCAAACCACTTCCCGTCAGTATGCAGATCAGCTCCTAGACGACAAGTTAAACAAATAGCCGAGGAAACCGATGATGAACAGGAAACAGACTCCGATGAATTCTTCTACAAAGTCGAAGAAGTTTCGTCAGTGCAAGCCAAAGGGAAACAGCTTTTCGCCTCGCTCGAATTCTACGACGCTAACGCTCGTTACAAGACAAAATTGGATTGTCAGTTGGACACAGGAGCGACGTGCAATGTTCTAACTCATCACGACCTGTCAGTCATCAGCCAGAACGGAAATCCGGCTCTCCAAACAAGCAAGGTCACACTCCGTTTGTTTAATGGCTCGGTGATGAAGCCACTTGGAGAAGTGAAACTCAATGTTCTCAAAGAAAACAAGCAACGGCACGAGCTCAAGTTTCAAGTTGTAGAAGGAAACAGCAAGCCGTTATTGTCCGCAGAAACTTGTGAAACGCTAGGACTACTAAAAATAAACTGTGAGCCGACAACATTAGTTAACACTATTCAAGAAACCAAACCATTGCTCACCAAAGAAAAGGTCCTCACTGACTTTAAAGACGTGTTTGAAGGCCTCGGACACATTGGCAAAGCAAGTTTCACAGTTGACCCAGAAGTCACGCCAGTGCATCACGCACCCAGACGCATTGCAGTCACGCTACACAAAGAAGTCAAAGCAAAACTAGAAGAGCTTGAGAAGAAGAACATCCTAGTAAAGGAAACTGAACCCACCGATTGGATCAGCAGTATGGTCGTCGTTGCCAAGCCTGGCAAAATCAGAATATGTCTAGATCCCAAGGACCTTAATGGAGCAGTAAAACGGCCAAAATACCAGATGCCAACCTTAGAAGAAGTCCTTCCAAAGCTAAGCAAAGCCAAAGTCTTCACAACGTTAGATGCAAAGGATGGATTTTACCAGATTAGTTTGGACGAAACAAGCAGCAAAATGACCACCTTTTGGACGCCCATGGGCCGGTACCGCTACCTCCGCATGCCGTTTGGCGTCTGTGCCGCACCGGAGGAATTTGAATGCAAACTACATGAGCACCTCGGTGACTTGGAGGGCGTAGAAGTGCTACGAGACGACATTCTGGTGATAGGGTCTGGTGATACTCTGGAGGAAGCCAATGCAGACCACGACAAAAACTTGCTTCAACTTCTGAAAAGAGCACGCAAGGTTAATCTGAAGTTTAACAGCAAGAAGCTGAACCTCCGAAAACCAGAAGTCAAGTACATGGGTCATGTCCTCTCCAGGGAGGGGCTCAAACCAGACCCAGATAAAGTGCAAGCTGTCAGCGAAATGCCCAAGCCCACCTGCAAACAGGAAACACTCAGTCTTCTTGGCTTTGTAAACTATCTCGCCAAGTTCCTTCCCCGGTTGTCAGAGATTGCCCAACCAATACGAGAACTGACCAAGAAGGATGCGAGGTTCATTTGGTCCAGACAGCACGATGAAGCCTTTGAGCAGATCAGAAAACTAGTGACAAGCCACCCAGTGCTCAAGTACTACGATATGAATGCCGAGGTAACCCTACAGTGTGATGCCAGCGAGAAGGGCCTCGGAGCTACCTTGTTGCAGAACGGACAACCAGTTGCGTTCGCCTCCAGAACACTCTCACAAGTAGAGCAACGGTATGCACAGATAGAAAAGGAGTGCCTGGCCATCGTCTTTGGCTGTTCCAAATTCAGCCAGTACATTACAAGAAGGGGGAAAATCACTGTTGAGACTGACCACAAGCCGCTACAACCCATCTTTAAGAAGTCTCTCCTAGCAGCCCCAAGCAGACTACAGAGAATGCTCCTGCGACTTCAAAGGTACAACTTAGAAGTGACGTACAAACCAGGATCCCAAATGTATGTAGCAGACCACCTGTCAAGAGCGTATCTCAAGAATCAAGACGATCAGCCTCATGACGAATTCCAGGTGTTCGCCCTAGAACTTGAAGAAATTAACCCATTGGACACAGTCAAGATCACCAGTGAAAGACTAGCACAACTCCAAAAGGCCACAGAACACGATCCTGTAATGCAGACACTCAAGAGCACCATACTCGTGGGATGGCCTGACACAAGAGAACAAGTTCCTATATCCATCCGAGAGTACTGGAATTTCAGAGAAGATCTCACACTGCACAATGGCATACTCTTTAAAAGCCAGCGCATTATCATTCCTCGTGCGCTGAGAACTGAGGTGATATCACGGCTACACGCCAGTCATCTTGGAATAGAAGCATGCCTGAGAAAAGCAAGAGATCGAGTCTACTGGCCAGCCATGAACAGTGACATCAAAGAAGCAGTAGCAAAGTGTGACGTGTGTGCCGAGTATCAAGCAAGTAACCCTCAACAGCCACTGCAGACTCACAAGATTCCAGACAGACCTTGGAGTCGACTAGCCGCAGATTTGTTTACGCTTCACTCTAAGGACTATATAGTCCTTGTAGATTATTACTCCGACTTTGTCGAAGTCAGCCCTCTCAAGCAGACCACCTCGTCAGCCATAATCAAGTTCATGAGAGTACAGTTCAGTCGATACGGTATTCCGGATATCTTGGTTTCCGACAATGGACCGCAGTTCGCCAGTAGAGAGTTTGCCGAGTTCGCAAAACAGTGGGAGTTTCAACATGTCACCTCATCTCCTTACCACCCAAAGTCCAACGGAAAGGCAGAATCAGCAGTCAAAGCTGTCAAAAGTCTCTTCAAGAAGGCCCTGAAAGATGACAAAGACCCCTGGCTAAGTTTGTTGTCCTACAGAAATACCCCTACAGCTGAAATACAGTCAAGCCCAGTCCAGCGGCTGATGTCAAGAAGAACCAAGACACTAGTTCCCAAAGCAACCAACCTGCTGTATCCTGAAGTCCCTGAAGGAGTGCCCGACAAAATCCAGCAGAAACGTCAGAAAGCCAAGAGCTACCATGATAGAAATGTCAAAGTGTTACCAGACCTCGACATTGGTCAGGAGGTACGCATTGCTCCACTCCACAGAGGCAAGTCTTGGGAAGCGGGAACCTGTCTACAGAAGCTTTCTGATAGATCCTACCTGGTAGAAGCCAACGGAGAAGTGTTGCGGCGAAATAGACAGGCAATCAAGCCAACTCCAGAAGCACTACCAGCATCAGAGGATGCCCCCCAAACAGCCATGTCACCGCCCACAGACTCTCTGTCCAGCACAGCCGGTCCTGTGCCCAGTCCACCAGCACTAAGATCGAGTTCTAGGACTATCAAACAACCCGTGAGATTCCAGGACTACGTGTGTTAAGGACATGGACTATAGTTCTCATACCTTTATGGTACAGTTACAGTTTCAAAACAATGAACAATAAGATGCTATTAGAGTGTGTTAAGGACATGGACTATAGTTCTCATACCTTTATGGTACAGTTACAGTTTCAAAACAATGAACAATAAGATGCTATTATAGAGTGTGTTAAGGACATGGACTATAGTTCTCATACCTTTATGGTACAGTTACAGTTTCAGAACAATGAACAATAAGACGCTATTAGAGTGAACTTTTGTTTTTTTTTATGCGTCGATAAAAGGGGAGATGTTACAATATACGCCTCTTCCGGTCTATTGTTATTCGCAGTGATTGTGCAATGCCGATATATCCAGTTACATGTGATCCGAATAAAGTATATATATCATCCTGCACATGGTCGTGTACACAACTTGCTTCACTGAGAGTTATTTTTTAGTAAATTTGGAAATCTTTCAATAAATTTGCATTCAAAACTACAGAAACACATCTTGCAGCTTACCCTCCTAGGAGGGAAGAGTCAGGCCTCGGAAACATTTGGACACCCACTTTTCAAATTCTAGCTAAAAGCCTGCTTCCCAGCAGTTAATCAGGCTGCCCTAATGGCTTGCCAATACCCATGTAAATACCTGAGCTGCAGGAGAGGCACTACAAACAATAAATTGTTGGGACTAATAATAATATTGTGTTTAAAAAGGCTAGGGATTATTTCATTCTGCCTATGTTGCCTTCATCATCATTGTAAAAAAGATTGACAGTTGTGAGTTGGTTATAAGTTCTGGTTAAGGGAAAAATACAATAGAAATTTAGGAAGTAAAAGTTGCTAATTTTAATCGTTACAATGTCATGTAATACCTTTAGAAAAATGCAGCAAGAGAGGGAAAAGTCTAACAAATCCGATCATTTTGTAACAAGAGATTTCTGTAAACGCTAATGCTACATTGCTTTGATGTTTATAGGAATTAGATTTTCCAGATGCCCACCGCATACTTGACCTTGAAAAATTTCTTGAAGGTTAGTTGCTATATTTATTAGTGCTACTATGATCAAATTTTCACCCCTTGGAATTTTAGGCGTTTCAAAGACTATTTAACAAGAGATTCAAAATGCCGTTTTCCGTTTTCAAATATCTATTTTAGTTCCGGAGATATTTTAGTTTAAAAAAATCGTAAAATATGCAAATTAGAGGACTGATGACGTCATCTACTCAACCCAATTTTTTGTCAAGTACAAAAATTAAGTTATCTCAGTCATTTTTCTGCAGAGACCATTGAAACTTGGCAGACTAATAGCTCCACAGATGACACACCTATACCTGTAATAAAATTATGTTTCCATGGCAACTCATTCTTTTCCAGTCCCCATCAATTTGTTTTTAATATTTTAGAATTTTTCAGTTCGGAAAAATTAAACCCAGGCAAGACGTCTGCCAAATCCATTGATATGCTTGCCAGATCTTGCATGAAAAGCATTTACAAATATTAACAAAAAATGCCAGAATTGGCCTGAAAAGCCTTTAGCATTGGGGGGATCTGGAACCTAATATATTGCCATGGTAACCAAGGTGTAAAGTTCATATTGTAAAACACTACTAGCAGAGTGTTACTACAAAGAATCAGAGACTCTCAATACAAATTGGCTGAGATATCACTTTCTTCGTATTTAATCAGAATTTGGTTGAGTATATGACGTCATTACTTTGCTAATTTGCATATTTTAAAAACTTGAATATCTCTGGAAAGAAAAGAGATATTGGAGAACAGTAAACGGCATTTTTCTTCTCATAAAGAGTACTTGTTAATATTTTAAAACGGCTACAAAAGAAAATATGCGAATTTGATCATAGTAGCACTTTAAATGTTTATGTTAATAAGCTGTATGGTTTTCATTAAATAAGTAACAAAATAAGAGATTCATGAATGCCATCAACTCATGAGTGCTGTGTACTTATGGCAATACAGCACTGCCATGTTGCCAGTATCGTGTTTATTGTGGAATTATATTTCAGATGACAGTTGTGATGACTTTGCAGACAAGTTTGGTCACAACAGTGGATTTTCATTGAATGATGTCCTCTGCACATGTTCTAACATGTTTTCTAAAAGGTAAACAAAACCTTGTTTTTGGTGCATCAGAACTTGCAGCAACACTTGTGGGGCAGACATTATAACTTTTTATAGAAGTTTCATGTTGGAGGTGCGGTTGCCTAATAGTTAGTGCACTGGACTCCGGATCAAACGGTCCATGTTCGAGCCCTGGCTGGGACACTGCGTTGTGCCCTTGGTCAAGATACTTCACTCTCATAGTGCCTCTCTCCACCCAGGTGTATAAATAGGTACCAGCAAATTTACTGCTGGGGGTAGCCGTGCAATTTAGCATCCCATCCAGGGGGGAGTAGAAATACTCTTAGTTGCTTCATGCTATGGAAATGGGGATAAACTCTGGCCTAATGGGCCACTAGGGTCATATGCTGACTTTTCCTTTCAGCGTAGAAGCTTCATCATGAATTGTGCATCTATCATGTTAATATACTGGTAATAACGGTTATTCTTTGATCAGGAGATCTGAAAGACCCAAACTTCTTAAGCAATATATGAGGCTAAATTGAAATATTTCCCACAGGGGTGGGGGTTATAGGACAAATCCCTACCGTGGGGGAAGTCTCAACCACTGTTCTTTTTAGGTGTATTGCCACTTCTTCAACATTGCTCTACCCTGATTAGCTACTGTTTTGAGGTTTCCTCTGGCTTATGGATAATTTCAAAATAACTTTTAGTGTATGTTCATGTTGTGGTTCAATTTTATTTTATTTTCCTTTGTTTTTGGGAATGTAATGAGTTTAAAACAAGAGAAAATAAAATTTGAGCCAAGGATAGAATTAAACCACAACATATATAATATTAACAAATTGCAATAACTGATAAATATTGCAACAGTCTCAGGATTCACCAATCAGTAATTTAATAACCACTCATTGCCTGCGTACTTTTTAGCTCTCAGAAGATTGGACACAAGCGAATCATGTTGTTTACCAATAATGACAATCCACATGCTGGAGATCCCGCCCTTCAAGTAAGATTCCTGGAGTGTATCTTTGGAACACTTTATTTCCCATGAGTTTCATCAAAGTACATGACTTGTATACCCCTATATCATGGCCATAACCATTCAAAGCTGAAAATAAAAAAAATAATAATTTGTGGATAATGAAGTAGTGGAAAGTTGAATATTTTCTAAGCCAAATAACAAATGCTCTTTCAATTGTTTGTTGTTGTTTTTTTTCAATTTCTGGACCAATCGTAAATGCTTGATTTGCATCACCAAACTTTCACTACAAGCTCATGGCATGTATATGTGCTGTTTATTTGCATTGAACAGAACTGTAATCAAGAGTAAATTTGATTCTGCGTTCTTCTTTTCAGAGACAAGCCAAGACAAGATCAAGGGTAAGTGTGATAAACTACTTTAGCTGACAATCCTGTAATAAGTGTGTGTCTTCACCTGTTTAAGGGGAAGAGACTCTTGACTACCAATTTGTTACTAAGGTTTTTAACTGCCATATTTTGGGAGCCAGACCTCATCTGGATAAGCTTTTTGCACAGATTTGTAATTGTTCCATTGAAGATTCCTCCAAGAGTTTCAAGTCACTGCCATAACCAGAACAGAAAAAATCCCAAGAATCAAACGGCAGGTAGAAAGCTAAGTGCCAATAGATAAAGAATGTTTACATGGTTAATGTGACGTATCGTTTTTATGAGATTTGCGTTATTATAAAAGGTATGGTGTAATTTATAAACACTCATATTTACAGATTTTCTTTGGTAGTGTTTTCTTTTTTAGTAGTAATTGCGTACATCAGATTACAAAGACAGCTATGTTATATCTGGTTCGTAAAAGAAATCGGAATTCTACGTTGTTTCCTCCAAACTTTAGGGATTTGAAATTCTAATGTGGGGTTTGGGACTGATGGCTCTAGTTTCGCATACCCAATGATATATTTTTCAAACCAGGTGTCCCGCCAAATAAAACTGACGTTAGGAAACGCTTCAAAATTGCTTGCTTCAAAATACAGTCTTGAATAATCCCTTAGCAACTGTACTGGATCTGTAGTTAAGAGTCTCCCCCCTTAAATTGCCTATGAAGTAAAAAATAATTACTGCTTATTTTTAAGGCTTTTCGAAATAAAGATGAATGGCGTTTTCCTTTTTGAAATAAAAATCTTCTTTTGTTATGGAGATATTTAGGTTTTTGTAATATGCAAATGAGGAAAGCGATGATGTCATCAATCGTTCCACAAAAAGATAAATCACTGAATCAAGCATATCTCTTGGAGTATTAAAGCGATGTTCTTCAAACTTGGAACCATCAATGTTCATCATAAAAGGCACAAGATGGAACCTGTTGCACCATTGCCATGGCAACAGTTTTGCCACAAAGACTTACAGGCACTTTAAGCATGAGGCCAAAAGGTCTCAAGTGCTTATCTCCACCATACTATTCTGTATTAATTACTAGGAGAATTGCTACTTCTCTGGATGTGATGTTAATGCACATGGCAGGCTTTTAAGGCAGCCTAAACAGTTTACCTGCACTACTTTACTTCAACATGGATTTAGGGGCACTCTGACAACATGCTTCAAGAACACAACATCATACCCTGGGAACGAGGTTGTGGCTGGAGTTGATTTCCCAGGCTGCTCCACCCCTTATGTTACTTATATAAAGAGGTTCTATTGTTTGTATTTCAGGATTTGAGTGAAATTGGTATTGCAATAGAGCTGATGCATATTCAACCACCAGGTCGTTCTTTTGATTCTAGTCTCTTTTATCAAGTAGGTCAATCTGTTATCTTCTTAGTTATATACTTGCTTGAAGTCACTGTAATTTAAGAGACTGTTGTGTATATGAGTTAGTTTAAGGTCAGATGATGGTAATACAGTAGAACCCCCCCCCCCCCCCCCCCCACAGCTCCCCCCTCTCTACTTGTTCGTTAGATAGACTGTTGCTATCATGGTAATCAATCTACTCAACAGTGATTGGGCACAAGTTTGATACTATTATTTATACCATCAACTGATAACTAGTTGTGGGGCTGACTTATCTGCATACATGTATTTTATAAGTGATGGAAATTGAAGTGCTGGAAAATGTTGGCAGCCATCTTAAGGATTGATAACATTAAAAACCATACCCTATCCAGCAGCACATACCTATCTCTCATGAATGGGAGTACCCCCCTGGGGAGGGGAAGGGGTGGCTACTACCCTACATGCCCCTGGAGAGCTTATCGTAATTTCTATTATTGCATATGTATTTCTTTGCTGCTCCCCCTGGATGGGGCACAAATCCATCACAGGTTAGCCCCCAGTAATTTGTCACCGCCAGGTTTACAGACGAATGTACCCATCTACACTCCTGGGTGGAAGGAAGCCCCGCAAGAGTTTAGAGTCAATCTTGCCTAACAACGCAGTTAACTTGGCCAGTACTAGAACCAGGGCTGTATGATCTGGGATGCAGTGTGCAATTGGGGGGGGGGGGGGGGGGGAAGGTTACTGGCGATAGGACCACCATGTCTCCCAATAAGCAGGACGTCACAAGGTCTCGCATGAATGGTCCTCTACCCTTCTTGAAAGAGAACAATAGAAAAAACAAGTGAAACAACGGGAACAATGCTCATAGCCCCCAAAACGATAGCAACTGAGCTACACTTGAGGACCAGTAGAATTACAAGCTTACGAGATCATAGAGCTGCTACTCCTCTTCAAATTATGGTGGCCTGTCAGAGTCAGATTTATTTAATCTTGTTCTAGTATGTGTTTGTGTTTGTCATTTCAGGATGTCATACACATGGATGACGATGAAGGAGGGATTTTGCCAGATCCTGCTGAGAAATTTGAAGAACTCCTTACCAGGTAACAATAATAGCATTGTATTGTGTACTGCAGGACTGTTGTTTACAATACTGCCACTGTTTGTTTGCTTGTTTGTTTGTTTATTATTAAAAACAGGGTGCAGAAGAAGGAGTACAAGAAACGTCCAATGACAACTCTTCCTTTTATGCTGGCAGACGGTATTGAACTTGGGGTTTCCGTGTAAGTTAGTTGGTTCATGTATGCATGTTCCTGTTGTGGTTCAATTTTATCCTTGGTTCAAATTTTATTTTCCTTTGTTTTAAACTCATTGTCATACATACCATATCCAAAAACAAAGGAAAATAAACTTTGAACCAAGGATAAAATTGAGCCACAACATACCCATCGATTATTGCATAACCTGTGTGGCAAAAGGTCTTTGTTAATAATCCTTTAGCAGACCTGTTAAGTAAATAGGAGATAAGCATTTATTACTATTTCATGGGCCAATAAGTCCTTGCTTTTCTTCTTTGCTTTATGTTCTGACTCACAAATGATGGATTTGGCTAACGTGTTTTCACCCTTGCCACCCAATTAAGGCCATGCGATGATTCATTTGTGAGGTTACAATATTGTTGTATTCATACATACTCCAATGCACTTAACTGGATGTGACACTATAACTGCAGTGCTTTCAATAAGATTTTAAGTAGGTGGCTGCCCTTGTGTAGCACCTATCAGAGAGCAACATAAGAAGCTGTTAAGGTGGCTCCATATTTATTCCGGGCGCACTTGTCCATGACAAACTTTGCGTTGTAACTTTTTAGGCTTTGACGCGATGGCGGTGAAACTTTGGGAAAATGTTCACCTATCATTCGGTAATAGTAATATGAAATTCGATTTAACTGGATAAAAATAGTTTTGATATTACTGGCAATTAATTAGACCCCACTTTTTACAAAAAATCGAGTCTAGAAAAAAATTTTGCTGTTAGATTTTGGCTAAACTTCTGAAATCAGCTTATATTGACTAAATACATATTATAGTCAAGTTTCAGAAAAATCGTCGGGACAGAATCGCTGAAATAATTAAGGTCACCGAAATTCGACACTTAAATTCTATTGAAATGTTCTTTTCTTGGCGCCTGTTGTGAAAACAAGCTACGAACCCAAATTTCTGCAAGAAGCATCCCCAATGCTTGCTAAATCAATGTGCCTCGCCGATTTGCGATCGTGACAACCGTTAAAAAGTATTTGCTTTCCCAGTAAACATTACAAAATGATCGAAAACCTTCTCAAACCAACAGAGTTACATTTGTCAAAAATTTTTCAAAATTACACCGCAGTTTTGTGTCAAACTCCTTCCAAACAAACTTCAGGATACTGCAATGTTTTTGCATCGATTTTTGCTGCTGTACGATGCTGTAAATTGGAGAATTTATGTTGGGATTTTAAGCGGCTCCGCGACTGTTCTCTGGCCAAGCGGACGAGCAGTTTTGTTTATGTAGTTCTGAATACGAAATGAGCACGTGCAAGTGCGTTATTTATTGCACGAACTCGCACCTTTTCAAGGGGGGGGGGGGGGGGGCGTGATATGCGCGCCGACTCGACGAGCCCGGGAGGTGAGGGAAGGCCTGAATTTTTTCGTGTGATTCTAAGTCATGATCATTCAATGTTTGATGTGAGAAAAGCCTGTGCGGAATAGTGCAGGGAAATAAATTACAATACACCTCATTGTTACTTTCATTGAGCGTACATCTTCCCTCCCCTCCTGAGCGCGCATATCAAATACACCCCCCTTGAAAAGGTGCGAATTCGTGCAATAAATAACGCACGTGATCATTTCGTATTCAGAACTACATAAACAAAACTGCTCGTCCGCTTGGCCAGAGAACAGTCACGGAGCCGCTTGAAATCCCAACATAAATTCTCCAATTTACAGCATCGTACAGCAGCAAAAATCGATGCAAAAACATTGCAGTATCCTGAAGTTTGTTTGGAAGGAGTTTGACACAAAACTGCGGTGTAATTTTGAAAAATATATGACAAATGTAACTTTGTTGGTTTGAGAAGGTTTTCGATCATTTTGTAATGTTTACTGGGAAAGCAAATACTTTTTAACGGTTGTCACGATCGCAAATCGGCGAGGCACATTGATTTAGCAAGCATTGGGGATGCTTCTTGCCGAAATTTGGGTTCGTAGCTTGTTTTCACAACAGGCGCCAAGAAAAGAACATTTCAATAGAATTTAAGTGTCGAATTTGGGTGACCTTAATATTTCAGCGATTCTGTTCCGACGATTTTTCTAAAACTTGACTATAATATGTATTTAGTCAATATAAGCTGATTTTAGAAGTTTAGCCATAATCTAACAGCAAATTTTTTTTCTAGACTCGATTTTTTGTAAAAAGTGGGGTCCAATTAATTGCCAGTAACATCAAAAATATTTTTATCCAGTTAAATCGAATTTCATATTACTATTACCGAATGATAGGTGAACATTTTCCCAAAGTTTCACCGCCATCGCGTCAAAGCCTAAAAAGTTATAACGCAAAGTTTGTCATGGACAAGTGCGCCCGGAATAAATATGGAGCCACCTTAACCCCTCACTTTTATAGAGAGCTGCACAAATTTTGATTCACCTTAAAATACCTGCCAGAGCTCTGGCGGATTCCTGGTATTATTGAATGCACTGAAATGTAGCCTTTAAATTCCTAAAGGCCTGGTAAAGCAAGGAAACATGTTTCCATAATTGTTTCCTTGTTTTGCCATGCTTCTATGCCACGCGGAAACACAAAATGTTTCTGCCGTGTAGCAGAAGCAAATTTTGCTTCTTGGAAACAAAATTGACGTTGGAAACAATGCTTCCCGTGTGGCAAAACTGGGAAACATTGGGGAAACGTGCGCGCGCAACGAGTGTTTCTGAAAACATGCTTTGAGTGTATCATATTCCAATTGCATTTATTTAATCAACAAACTTAAGGTGGCTCGAAGGGGTTTAGATATTCCGGTCTTTGGTATTCTATTGCAGCTACACCAATAACGTTGAGGTTAAACTTTTAATACAACTTTGTAAAGGTTTTACCAATGAACAAATTTCAGTTGCTATGACGTCAAAATTCGTTGCCATGGCAACGTCATATGAGGTCAAAGATACCTCATTTTCTACCGTTTGAGGCTAATAACTTAAAAACTAGACGGTGAAAGTTTTTGTGTTTCATATATGTTTGCCTACTGAGCAAAACAAGCAATTTAACAATGTTTAAAAAAATTCTGTAGGTAGGGTTCAGAGCCTCCTTAAATTCGTGAAAAAATGACGTAGCTTCGAATCCTACCTACAGATTTTTTTAAAAATTTGCGAAAATTTTTCTTTTGTCAGTTGGATAAAAATATATCAAAAACAAGAACTTTCACCGAGTAGTTTTTGAGTTATTAGCCTCAAAAGGTCCAAAATAGGGTATCTTTGACCTCATATGACGTTGCCATGGCAACGATTTTTGACGTCACAATGACGTCAATTTGTTCATTGGTAAAACTTGTACAAGTCTGTACTAAAAGATTTTTCTAAAAATTATTGGTATAGCTGCGATAGAACACCTAAAACAGGCATGTCTAATTCTGACTAAACTGTTATGAGCCACCTTAAATATTGATTTATTTTTGCTTTGTCTTTATACATGTAGATATAGTCTTTGTAGATCTGCGACAAAATCCGGTTATGTTAACCTGGACAGTCATACAAATAAAGAAGTTAAAACTCATACCAAGTATATTTGTGTGGTAAGCTTGTTCATCTTAGCTAATCATTACATTTTTGTTAGCTAAATTTAAGCTGATTTTTTTGTCACAAATTTATGTATTAATCCACAATAAAATTATTAGCTAATATTAAGTCCTTTGTATTACAGGATACCGGCAGAGAGTTGATGCCCACGGACATTAAACTTTATCAAATGTTCGGAGGTGAAAAAGTAAGCCGGAATAAAATTATTATTCCTTATAAATATCACTCTTGACTACCAAAGAGTCATGCTCTTTTACTCTCATCACATCTTTCCAAATATTTCAGGTTATCTTTGAAAAAGAAGAAGTTGCTTCAATGAAAACCTTTGGTAATCCAGGTAATGATTGTAATGCTGAGGCTTGTTTTTAATCTTCATCTCATTACTAAATTAAAAATCTAAACAAATACCCTAAAAAATCACCATCAAAAATTAGACATGTCAGGTGAATGATATTTTCTTGTCATAACTACCGGTAATATTAGAGGGAATATATGGTAATCAGTTAGAAGTTGTGGGTAAATATTTTTCAGTAGTTGTATTGTTAGTACAGAGCATTTTTTGGTCCTGTAACAAAATTAAAAGGTGTTTATAAATCATAACAAGTTTTTCTCTGTTTTAATAATGTCAGTTACTTATATGCATGTCAACATTTGTCATTTACAGGCCTTCTGTTGATGGGATTTAAACCTAGATCATCTGTGAAAAACTACTTTCATATCAGACCTGCGCAGTTTCTTTATCCCAGCGAAAAGGTATTATTAATATTTGTGGTATGATTTGGTATGATTTAGGGAGCAGGGATGGCGCAGTGGTGAGAGCGCTTGCCTCCCACCAATGTGGCCCGGGTTCGATTCCGGCCCAGTACCATATGTGGTTTGAGTTTGTTGTTGGTTCTTTTCCTTGCTCCGAGGGTTTTTCTCCTGGTTCTCCGGTTTCCTCCCTCCACAAAAACCGACGCTCTAAATTCCAATTCGATCTTAATGCACGTGCACATCTTAATGAGCTCCTGAGCTCTTCTGTGTAATGTGGGTAAATAAATTACATTTTACATTTTTTCTACATTTACCACAAAATAGTATTTAATAATATTTTGGTCAAGAAGATTGATGTGTTCATTGTTTTCTTCCCAACAGAGTGTTTCAGGAAGTACGACATTATTCTCGGCACTTCTAAGTAGAAGTCTTGCCAGAGATGTGGTGCCAATATGCCGGTACATTCCCAGGGTTAATACCCCGCCAAGATTTGTGGCTCTACTCCCACAGGTAAAGTACCCTCTAGATCAATGCCAATTTAATGTAACACTGACAACATTTTTGACAAATTTTTGTCAAATTTTGGTTGTTTCTGTCCCAGCTGGCAATCAAGATGCAGTAGAGGCAGAGTTCACAATATTGTCAGAGCAGGGTTCGTAGGGGTCATGGAAAACCTGGAAAGTCATGGAATTTTATCTTGTCTTACAGGAAGAAGAGCTAGATGAACACAATAATCAAGCCACCCCTCCTGGATTCCATCTGATTTTTCTTCCATTTGCAGATGACTTCAGAAAACTTAAATATGAGGAAACCCCAAAAGGTAGCGTTGTTTATCTAATAACTTAAATTTATAAACTGTGTGTTGTGATTGTTCCTCTGCACAGACTTCTTTTTTGTCGGTGGCCAGACTGATGCCCCCAGTCGGCCAGACCTTAAGTCACACAATATTTTTTCGTCTGTGACTAGACTGATCCCTCCACTCCGTCAGAGTTTGAGTCACGGAATGCTTGAAAGGTGTTAATCATTTACCTACGGAAACTTTATGAATTCTTTGGGCTTTATTTAGCTGTTTAATGTGAAATATCTGTTTCTTTAGCGAGCAGTTTCAAAAACAGTTTAACTTTAAAAGTGTGGTTATAAGATGTAAAAGATCTTGTTAATTATAGTTACAGTAATACCACAAACACATGAAGTGCAGAGGAATCTTAATCGTCCAGTGAATAACAGTCATCCAGTTCAATTGTGTAAATACATGCATTATTTGTTCTACACCTGAAAATAACTTGTTCTTTATTTTCATTTTCAGCTACAACAAAACAGGTCAATAAAGCCAAAGATGTTATCAAGAAACTCACATTGGAATTTGACAGTTCACAATTTGAGAATCCTTGTAAGCTTTTACACTGTGTTTAGAGTAGTTCAACAATGTTAACCACTTAGGTTAAAATTCGGAACATAGTGGTTTAGTTTGGAACGCACTTTTTGTAATGGGGCAGATGGGTGGATGTTTTGATGTTTTCAATAAGATTTTAAGTATGTGGCTACCTTTGTGTGTAAACACCTCACCTTTATAGGGAGCAGCATGAATTTTAGCCTGTGATTCACCTCAAAATACCTGCCAGAGCTCTGGCAGGTGCCAGGTCTTATTGAAAACACTGATGTTCACCTTTTAAGACTTTTTTTTCACATCTGCATTTTTTATTGCTGGTTTGCGAGTTATGTTGTTAAGCAAATCTAAATGTAAATAGAAAATATTAACATTTACAATACACCCCAGTTGTTAAAACATGGCAGATTTTCTGAAGGAGCATGTCACCAGACTTCTCACAGGAGTAGTGTGCATATTAATTTTTAAATTTGAATGCAATATTTCCATTTTGTCAATATTTCATTTTTTATTCATTTCCACTGTTTTATAAGATGCATTTTTTTCTCTTACTGGGCAGCTTTACAAAAACATTACAAAAATCTTGAAGCTCTGGCTTTGGACAGAGATGAGCCAGAAGAAGTTGTTGATCTGACTGGTAAAATATAATATTGTTTTGTTCCCAAAATAACTTTGTCTGTTACTGACAACACCTTTGATGTATTGTTTCAGATATACTATTAAATCAGTTTACATTAAATGTAAAGTTCAGCATGCAAATTATCTCAATTATGACAGCGAACCATTTTGTATGCAAGACTGGACAAAACTTAGCTCGCTGCATGTATACAAATAGGATTATAAAACACTGTGATGGTAACCAACACAAATGGCTATGTGGCATGAAGATTAGCAGTAGAAAGATGAACTTAAGTCTCACTGTAACTCAGCTGCATCACGACTAAGATCAGCACTCTGACTTGGACGCTTATTTGCCAAGACTACTATCCCAGACTTTTTTCACCCATACCATAAAAGTCTGGTTATACACCCCCCAGATGTAAGCCCCCCTCTGTTGAAAGACAGTACTGAACAGGGCTAAATGTTGCATTATTATGACTTTTTAACATATTTTGATGAACACTGCGGTTGCTCATTTCTAAATGGTTTTTTTTATTCTGCTATAAGCCCCTCCCCCCCCCCCCCCCCCCCAAATATAAGGCCCTCCATTTAAAAGCCCACCCAAAACCCCTTACGAAGTTGTATAAGCCCAGGGCTTATAACCAGAATTTTACGGTATTTGTCAGCTAGATTCTCACTTTTTTTCTGGCACTTTCTTTTACAAGGTGCTAATTAACAGCATTTCCCATATTTTTTTCTGCAGAACCCAGTGTGGATGCAATTGATCGCAAAGCTGGTGATGTTATAAACGACTTCAAGGACGTAGTTTTTCCTGATGACTATAACCCAGCAGGAAAACCTGCAACAAAAAGGAAGGTAATCAGCCTTTGGCTTGTTTTATACCAAGTTGTACGTTTGCTCAAAAAATTTCTCATTATAGCAGGGTTGGAAACCCGCACAACGTTAACAGTAACTGCGCGCGCGTCCATCATATTAAATGAAATTGTCATCGAAACACCCAGGAAGATATCTTATCTCAACAGTTCAAATATTAAAGATTACCAAGGCTATTTTTGTATGTTTGCGAACCGAAAACTTGCGACTCAGCGCCAGGTTTGTGGGAGAGTTCAAATGGTAAACATTGTAAACTACTGGCTTGTGGACAGTGCAGATTATTTTAAAGTGGAAAGTTTGAATAAGTTGTTTTGAATAAGCTGGTGATGAAAATTGTTCTCGCCAAACTGGGCGAGTGATGCGTGATTTGTACTCGCCCGACAGTTTTGACACTCGCCTGGTTGGGCGAGTGCCAATGTCCAACCCTGTTATAGAGGGAATTTTGATTGTCGTAAAACCAAAGTAATCATCCAAAACCAAGATAGTAATTTGGCCAATCATGAAAGAAGCAGACAATCTAATGAACCAATCAAAACTCAAAGCAAATACGTGTAGCCAGCACAAGGCGTGGCAAAACTTATGTGAGTCATGATTGATTTTTTTTTAAACTTCTGATTGGTTGAAAAGTGTTACAATTTTTTTCAAACCAATCACTGAGGGTAGAAATGCAAAACCAAAGCAAATGCTTTTAAAATACTTTGAATTCAATAATTATTTAACATATACTGTAAAATGCCATATAAGCGCTGGGCTTCTACAACTTCAAAGGAAGGTTTAAGTTTTGCATTCCTACCTGTCACACAAGCCAGGTGGCTTGTGACGGCACATAACTCCAGTTTCTGTTGCATGAAGTTAGTCATTTGAAGTATTGCTACTCCTCCTAGTCGTAAAGATTGGTAAGGAAATTCTTCACAAAAAGTGTTGTTTTTAGGCTGGAGATGGATCAGGGGCTGCAGCCAAAAGAAGCAAACCAGGAGGTGATGTAGAAATTGACATGAGAGAAGAGGCAAAGAAAGGAAGGGTGAGTGTAACATTACACTATCTGAGTGTAAACAAGGCAAGAATAAAACGACCAACAGTATTATATTTGCAACTTTCAACAACAAAAACTCTGTGTTCAATTCAACACAGGACAGGCACATGGTAAGAGTCATGTGACTAACATGATGCCACAGTAAGTATGGTTGTGCTTTTAGTACAGGTACAATATATTTATTGAGGCCCAGGAAAACATTTTCGGATACCTGTAATGGGGCGGTAGTAAATTTTTTTTTCTTTTTTCTAATAATATTATGTTCTCGAAGATATTAGCCTTTTCAGGCTACTCTGAAATTCGAGTTTTAAATAAAGTTCATGTATGTATGTATGTATGTATGTAGTAAGGCTGCTGGTTGTTTTGAAACTGAAAGTACTAGACCTGATATGGATTCAATGCATCTTCTGAACTTGTTCTTTTGCCATCTAGTACAGTAGATTCAGGTTGAGCTTTTAACGGTCTCAGTTGTCATGTTCGTTGTCACGGTTGAACCATTACATTGCAAGGCAAAAATATGACAGACATTGCTAGGCAGGAATAGAGAAAAAAGGAATAGCAATGTTCTGTCTGTGAAAAAGTTCATTGTACTCTTCCCAGACAGAATGTTGTCATTCCCACCTAGCAATGTCTGTTGTTTTGCCTCACAACGCAATCAATTCAACCATGACAACGAATGCGACAACTGAGACCGTTAAACGCTCAACATGAATCTGCTGTATGTTGACCCCCAAGTCATTATTAATTTTGATATTTTTTTTATTAAGAAAATTTAAAATGGAACATGTTTTGTGTTTTGCAGCTTACCAAGCTCACAGTACCCGTGTTAAAAGAGTTTGTGAAACAGGCAGGCATCAAATGTGGGACCAAAAAGGCAGATCTAGTGGAGGCTATTAAAGAACACTTTGGAGTTTGATGCTATTATATGTCACCACACCAAGTTACTTACAGCACTAAAAAGATATCTATTTGTATTGTACAAGTCATTTATTGCACCTTTTTTTTCATTCATTACAGAAATGTAAATGATCGATTAACAGGTTTTACAAAAGTGTTTTTTACCTCAAAAATATTGTTTTGGTAAAGGAATGTCGATCAAGGAGCTGTGAAAATAGATTTACCTGTAGTCATATAATGATGACATGTAGTTATAAAAAAACAATGAAATTAAAAAAAAATCTATAACATGACACCCCGTATTTGTTGTAATTTGAATGCTTAGAATTTGTACTTTTAAATAATTATGCTGAAAATGGTACTTTAATAATGCTTATTAATTTTTACATCCATCTTAGAAGAAATTTCCAATTCCACTGGCTAATAAATTGTTTTACATATATGAATAATAATATTACCAAGGAAAGGTTGGAGGACAGTTAATTTTTGAGAACAGCCCAGGTTATGTTTTTAACCGCGCGGCCATGGGCCGAGCGCGGTTCTTGTTTTACACGGGATTTTTTTTTTTTTTTTTGTCGGTGACCAGACGCAAACCTCCACTCGGCCAAATCGTGATCGGGACTGAATCACGCAACCTGTGATGTTTATTCGCCAAAAGCTGTTGAAACATGAATGTACGGAAAATGTTGCGGATATTGTTTTCTTTATTGTGCATAAAGTATATTTTCTTTTGGTTTTATCGAAGCGTTCGATTCAAAGCGAATGTTGAATACACTGAAAAAGGTATTACGTCAGACATGGAATGCGCTGATGTTGCAGGTTTCACTTTCGTTACGTGACAAATAACATTGTGTTCATTTGCATGTTTATGTCGGCAGAAGCGACGGTCATTAATTTAATTTGTTTCCTCTTCTGCGAGTATTTCTTGTGGGTTTAGGCAATCGAAGTGAATTCTTTGGCTATTTCCTTGAAGTGAGTTCAAATATTTGAAAGGAAATGAAATATTTGCTTAAGTAAACAATTGAGCGTGCCCGAACGTGCAGGGGTTACGTCATTAGAAGGGAAAACCCCCCAAGCTAAAGATAGCCGGGGACAACGTAATCTCGGATTGTGTGACTAACGTGACTACTTTGCTTGTTCTTTACTCATAATGCAAACAGATTAAATTTAACCGTGACTTTTGAGAAAGAAAGCTGTTAATAAGCCAAAAATATAAGCGCGGTTTTAAGTTGCTATAGCAACTTCTTGTTTATGTTTATGTTTGTTGCTCATAAGGGGAAGATAGAGTTAATGTATGATAGTCTTCAGTTACCCCTGTCAGCTTCCACTAGCTACTGACATGCCTTGTCCATCAAATTAAATCATTCAACGGTTTCAATTTGAACTTTGCGACTGATGAAGGGGTTATTCCCGAAACGTTTCGCGGAACAAGACAACATTTTAAATAGCACTTTTTAGAGGAAAACATTTTATCTTACTTGTCCATCAAATACCTGTCGGAGCTCAACTGGAGTCAAATGATTTGCATGCTTGAAATTCACTGATATCAGTAGCTATGATGACCAACTTTGTTGAGTACAAAACTTCCAGATTTCATTTCATTTTCTTCATGGGCACTGCTGGAATTGACTGATGCATTAATCTAATGAGTAGAGGCGAAATTCTCTCAACTATTGGAGAAATTCCATTGCAGAGTCATTCATTAGTTATTTTTTACAAGTCTCCCCCTCTGCTGTCGTCACCATCATCAACTCAAGTGCTGTACACAGCAACTGCTACAACCACTGCATTCCACTACATTGTCGTTGCCAGCATGATGATGATCACCACTGATTGTTGTTCATCGTCATCAGTTGCATAGGGTCAATATGCAAGTGATTTCTCCAGGGTCTTTTTGATCCAGACACCTCGAACTCATCTTTTACTCGAAATGCGGCCTCTTTACGCGTAATCCATAATGCCACGGCGTTCCTTGCCGAGAGTAAAGTGAACTTGATGGTATCGAGCGCACTTTCTTCGGAACTGGTGAACTATAAGACGGATAGCTCTGGATATAATCATCTGCAGGTAATATGCTCTCAGGTCGTGGGTACCTTTTGTAGTTGGCAGGAGGTAAAATGTTCCCCTCCCAATCTATTGGCGGAGCTCGACATTCACTTTGTACTTTCAGCGTCCGCGATTGCAGTTCTTGTCTTCCCTGTTTCTGCCATCCGATTATTTTCTGTTTAGTTTGTGGCAATTTCATCTCATGTAAAAATTTGTGGTAAGTGTTTTTGCCAATTCGCGAGGGTTTTGGTACAGTCAATGGGTAGATGTCTGCAATCATACTTGGCGTCGATGGTAGTGAATTTCGTGTTCCAAAGTTAGCGCTGTGTTTCGGACGCACGAATTTGAAATTTTTCCACATGTTGCTGTTGTAATGGTCGTCAATTTGTTGTAGCTGCGAAGTGTCGAGACGAGTTATATCAAGCCAAAGTCGTTGTTGAGCTGTATTCGGTGGCTTGTCTCGTTCATCGTATGGTGCTTGACGAACGAAGCTTTTTAAGTCGTATGTCAGTTCTGAAGGAGATTCCCGTCTCAATGGAAGCCCGAAAGTGGTTTTCGATCGAGGAGAAAACGCCATTGCTGCGAACGATCGAAGACCTCTGAACCGTTGCCATGGAGATTATGGAGCTTGCATGACATTACGCGGGAAAACAATTCGAAAGAACTTCAAGTTCAGAAGTACTGAAACCAAATTAAATTCACGCTAACCCTGGTAAACCTATGTAATCGTAAAAGCTGGACCCAAGCTGTAGTAATTGTAAGACATCGATGAACTCATTAAAGTTAATGTTGACTTACTATGTCCTGGATTGTTGTATATTAATTTTGTAAAAGAAAATTTGATTTGGTGTATTACATGTAAATCCAATAGACGAATTCAAAGTTTGAAGATGCTTAAGGCCTATCCGCTTTAATGAATTGTTATTCCCATCTAGATGGTGTGAACTCATTCCGTTATATCGGAGAAGAGTATAAACTCGACAGCTAAGCAAGATAATCGTATCTTTATGTCACAGAATATGGTCAGGGTCTAATCGTCTAAGCACTGGGGCTAGTTGTCTGGGGGCGAGTTGTCAAGATACCGCAATAAAACATCAAAAAGTCCACTTTCTTTCTTGACATACCTTAACTGACATATGGTTAGAAATACCACCCCCACTCCCCACCCTGTCTCTAACAAGCCCCCAGTCCCAACCTGTGTACAGCCCAGAGGCTACCCCAGTCCCTGCTTCAAAAGGTCTTAAATAAAAGTATAAACATTTTTAAAAAGCATTCTCTTCTCTTATTCAAAACGTAAAGATGACCAATTCAGGTCCAGGGTTTTCTTGCTGAAGGCCGGGAAAAAAAGAAAGGTCTGATATCCAGGGTGACAGTGTAGTATTTGAATAGGTACATCCACTTTAGACACAATAACACAAAGCTTTCAGCTAGTTATCAAATTTAACTTTTATTACTGTTGCCAGCTGTGGCAGCCACTTTTTCTGTTTTCTATAACAAAACACAACGAATCTTCTTTATCAATTATGTATATTATCTACAACGCTTACAAAATGCACCAAAACATATGCGCACCCAAAAAAATAGTTCATACAATGGGACATTATGTAGCAAATCTCTTCTGATAAACAGTTGGCAAACCAATTTGAAAATGGCTTCAATAAATATTCTCCGTATTTATTCCAGGGAAAAATAAAATTGGTTGTCATAAACTCTGTACCAGCTCGATGAACTTAATTAATCTATCTACAGAATTCTGTGCTGATTTGTTGCTGGCAGAGAGTTCGCTCTTGGCTTGCATTTGTTCCTGGGATAAGAGATGGATGAAAAAGTATAAGTAACATAACTATATATTAAATACTAAAATCAGCCAATTACAATGCTTGATTGTGGGGGTGGGGAGGGGGCTCAGGGGGGGATACCTGGGAGTGACAGGGATGGGAACTCTAAGAGGAGGGAGAAGGAGTGGGCAGAAAGTGGGATTCCTAAGTTCAAGGGCGGACAGGGGTGCTGGAACAGGGGACGCCCAGCTGATTGTTCTGCATTCATGAGTCCTATTTAAAGATTCAGAATTTCTTTTTCAAGCATTATTACTATACTTGCTTCACTGCTACAAAGGTCACATTGAACTTACCATTATTGCGTTGCTAAGCTGTTTTGCTTTTGCCTCTAATTCAACTCTCTCTGCCTTTAATTCTTCGCTTCTCTTCAGTAGTTTATTCTTTTCCTCTTCTTTTGCTAAAAAGCGACAAGGAAAAAAATATTGTTTTTTTAGCAAACATAATTATTGTTTTGTTTTTTGAAAACAGTAAAAATAATTTATCATGTAAACTTCATGCACCAAAATAAATACAGTTGAACTTCATGTTAGCTGACAGGAGAAGTGTCCCCTTCTGGGAGTATTTTATATGGGGCTGGGACCATTAACAAGTGTCTGCCTGTGGGAGGTGTCTGCTAATACTGTAGATTGGCTTTCCTACTATGGGTTTTGTAAGCCAGATAAGTAAGAAAAAAACAAATAACAATTTTTGAAGAAATTCTTCCAAACCTGTCTTGTGAGCCAAATAGGAATGTACAACAGCCAAAGTGCCAGGCCAAGGCATTGGGTCGTCTTCTTCGACTCTTTCCTGAAATAAGAGAAAGAACTCACATTTAGTGGTGAAAGTACATTCAATATTATGGTATGCACAAATCTGTCACCTGTCATCCCTGTGTTACAAAAACAGATGTCCATTTGTAGGCAGGATTTTGCTTGGGTGGGTGCAAGCACTGGAAGCATGAGCATCTAGGGGTGATCGCGGGGTATATTTCCCAGGGAAATTTTGAAAAATCAAGTCCTTGAAGTCCACTCTCCCTGCATTCTGAGAGTCATTTTAACCCTACCTCTCAAATTAAGTGGACCTTTGTGGCACGTGAGGGGGTGCAGACACACCCATTACACCCCCCTGCCTACAACCCTGAAACCCAAATATTACAAGCGCTTTATTATAACAAACATATCTTACCTTGCACTTTGGACAGAGCCACATACCAGGAGGAACAGCGGTGAGAGGAGGATCAAGACAGCTCATGTGATAAACTAAATTACACGTATCGCAGAGTAAAAGCTCACCACTCTCTTTACATATGGTGCACACTTCATCGTGATTGTCATCCTATCAATGAACCAGATCACAAAATAAGCTCAGCCTAAGGAATGTTTTTATTTTTAAAAGTTTTTAAATAGCACATAACATCAAGTGATCTTTTAACTGATGAAGGCTTAAAAAAATATATAAGTCAGTGACAACACCAACTTTCATCAACTTAAACCAGGCTTACTACTGGATCTTAGGCTCAACCTGCTCCATTCAGTGGCCAGTAACTTTTTACTAACTAAAGACATCATATTTAACATGGTAAAGCTGATAAAATAAAATAAAAATCATTCATTACCTCATCTACTGGAGAGTCTGCTGTTATAACCCGTTTGTACTTGAATTTCTTGTGCTTCCCATTTTCACCATATCCTCCTATACCATTCGGAACAGGTGACATAGGTTTTGGTGAGTTGGGTGCACTGTTGAACTTGGGTGGACGGCCTCTGCCTCTCTTCACTGGTAACATTGTTATTTTTTTTATTCTCTTGGGCTTCGAAAGAAAAAACACAATATGATTTAAGCACAATCTAATAACACTACTGTTGATAACTCTTCCTGTGACAAGAGAGACTGGAACATAAATACACATGTAATACTCTCTGTTAGGAGAGAAAGTGGTTGCACAATGTGGCTGCACAGAAGATACATTCTACAAAGAGAGTCCTTCAAAGAGAGTTAATCAAAATCCCAAGGGTTTTTCCAGCTGAACAGATTTATATACTTCCTTATGATGATTGCCTACTGACAATGTTTTTCAAGTTTTTGGATGACTAAGTTTCATCATATTGGTACACAAATGCTTTGACAAGATATACAAAATAAATGTTATCATATCCTTTAATCCCCAGATCTTCAATAGCCCATTTTGTTAACAGTTACATTTCTGTATAACTAAATTGACAAATTATATGTAGAATCAGAGTGAATTTCAGTGAAAAACTTCTTAGAGATAAGCTCACCTCAGGGTCAATATCCAAGGCATTCTGCGGCGAAATACAAGTACTCCTTCTTTTCCGTTCTTGTCTCTTCAGCTGAATTTCTGTTGTGAAAATAAAAAGAAACACAGTTTGTTAATCAATGGTTATCAGTGCCTTGCACTAAAATGTTTAGATTGATCTACACTGTTGTATTATCATATCCCTGCATAATGTAACATGATTAGCCAGATATCAATACAACCCTACTAGTATATCCTAAAAACAGAAAATGCAACATCGATGAGTTTAAGGTATAGAATTAACCTTTAGTAGTAAAACTCCTCAGCATGATAAATCATATGTACATATACAATGACTAGGCCGTTACCTAACAGTAAAACTAATAAATCTGTGATCACACAAGTCTGACAGCGACAAGGAAAGATGAGACGCACATTTCAACAAGTGCAACATCTTCTACCACAATGACAGTCTCACAGTATTATAAAAACACAGCACAAGTTTAAATCACTCCCTTGAAACCCTAACTAGCTACTTCATAGTTTGGCGGATAGTCTTGACCAAAAAATCTTTAGATTAACATTATTTTCCATTTTCATGACATTTTCAAAACATAGATGGAATACTGAAGCAATATTTTCCTCTGAAGAAATCTTTGTTTGGAAGAGGCACAGAAAGAAAGAAAAAATACTAATTAGTAACTAAACACATTATAAAGATGTGGCCAACCTTTGTCAAACTTATCAGACAATTTCCTGACAAAATGTTGAACTTAGATCTTGATTCTTTTACTTTTGCTCTCAAGCTAGATTGTCTGCATCTTGTGTATGCTTGATTTCCACTGAGGTATTTGAAGAGACCCAAGGAACCAATAGCTTAACGACTCTTTTTAAGTATCAAAATTACAGGATGTGTATCATTTCCTTGACATTCAGCAGCAATGTGCACAATGCAAAGGAAGACAATGTATGCAATAACAGCGCTGATATTACAGAAGTTATTTACTGAGTTCTGTTATGCATCAGTGGAATCAATTGATGTCTGCATATTAATTATTATTAGCAGTAGCAATGTTCTCACCCCGTCAACCGCGACAAACTATACTGCATATTTACTCAATCTATTTTTTAAGACCACTTTTAGTTGACTGTTCATTAATTTAAGATCAGATTTACTTGTAAAAACAAATTAAATTTTCTCTATAGAAAAGTGGTTACTACTGACATGTATATGTATGTTCTAGAACATAGTAAACAAAATACAGCCACATTAAATCCTACTATTTTTATTTGACCCAGACAAAAGCTCATTAATTTATTTGTTTTCATTTTTAACAAAAGTACATGCCACAAATGCAGCAAACAGCAAAATGCTGTGATCTTCAAGACTACTGTGAATGACAAGTTGTAACAAAACTAACACACTGAAACAGTCCATGTGCACTGATATAACGGTTAAAAGCCTGACAGTGCCGACAAGCTAATGAAATACTTCAATTAATTGGAAAATAACTGGTCAGTTTATGGCCAGGGAATTTTTGAAGCCAGAGTTGTAGAACTATTTTCATCGTACATTATAGCATGCAACATATCTCACATTAACCACCCTGCTGAGTATTGTGCAATAAGGGACTGACCATTATTTTTTTGGAGCCAGGATGTAAATTCTTTGAAGACAATCAATCTTTTGTCTGCGTTGTTGTCTGCACAAACGAATTTTTTTCTGGTGGCAGCTTCCTGCAGACAATTTTTTCATGTCTACAATCAATTTATTCTGGCTTTCTTTCGTTTGCAAACAATTTTTTTTTCAGGTTTTTTGATTCCCCCCCCCCCCCCCCCCCCATAAAAAAGAGAAAAATTATAATGGTCTAACCCTAAGCAGCTAAGCAGTAGTTAAGAGGAATGCCTACTATATTTCTGTTTGAAAATCAAGACCATTTTCTCACTTTAATTTCCTTTATACAGTAATGGCCCACGTATAAGAACCCATTTAGGCTAAAATTTTAAGTTAGGTTCTTATCAGTGGGGTTGCTGTAAAAGTGTATAGGTAGAAACTGCTGAATTAAGATCATCAAAGACATCTATTTAAAAGTAACTTGACATAACTTTTTTCTTTCAAGCTTAAGTACCATGTATGTCTATTGTGTTTGCCATTCAAATAATTCCCCAAGTATTTGCAAGTACTGTACTCTACTACAGTATCAAAAAAAGCTTTCTGACCATCTCCAACTCTATAGGCACTGCTCTATGGTACAAATAAATGATTTATACTGTATTTTGAGATGATATTTATAATATATATATTATATTCAGATGAAATTCATATGAAAATATAAGAACCTATTTTAAGAACCTTGGTAGCCTAAATTTGCTTTCAGTACCATTTATATAAGAACCTATTTAGGCTAAATTGAAAAATTCAGGTTCTTATACGCGGGCTTTTACTGTATTGTATTTTACATCACACATGAACACATTGGGTTATTTGAAAAAAAGGTTAATATCTAATACAGCAATTCCATACAGTACATCTTTAGTTCCACTGCTACAGGGCCAGGCAAAGACATGTCTACAGTATCTCCAATGTAAAATTGTACCACTGATTAACCATGTGGTATATAATTCTGTAGATTTTATAGCTCTTACCAATTAATGTCTGTGGTGTAATGAGTCCCAAAGCAGCCATGAATTCCATTTTCTAAGGAGTTGGGGAAAATATCAAGAATTATTCAATGCATCAACAAAACAAGAAACAGTTGTCTGAATAACTTCTAAAAATAGATAACAGCGCATTGTCTTACCAAAATTTAGTTGAGTAAAATACAGTTCAGCCCAAAAGTAAGTTGATAGTCTCAACGCGATCCTTGCAACTTTAGACTCGAGAATCTAAGTTCAAGTCTCCAGTCTCAAGAAGCAAGGCACTCTCAAATATGCAAACTTGAAAAGTCTTTTGTGGAACATAACATGCACAGTTGCGTGTCAAAATGCCACATTAAATAACATCACTTTGATTTGTACCTTGGGTTCAAAAATCTTTTCTGCCGGTTTGGTAACCTCTTGTGGCAGTATATAGCTGTTTTGAGAGGTGGGACGCGGCAGTATTGGTTGCAGGTGATGAGACGTAAATGGCCGCCCACTGTACTTGAAGGCACTGTTTCGTACTTTGTTATTCTGTTGGTAGTGTGTGGGAATGCTGATTGGACTTGTTATTGAAGACTGTGTGTGGACAGGAGAAAATACAGCACCCATTTGTATCGCAGATGCAGCACTTTGACTTGTGAACTCAATTTTTCCATGCTGAAGTAAAATTAATACATAAACAAAGGGAAAACGGAGAAATAAATAAACACATAACATAAAAAATTATTTTCAATTGAAAATGTTGTAATCGTAAAAGGAAATTGCTTTTCACTATCATGACGATTTTCAACTCGTCAAGTTAATATATAATTCACGACCCTGGCAATGACTTCACTTGAGAAGATAAGGGCTAATAATATTACAGATGCTATCTACATTTTACAATCTAAGTACACATATCCAATTTTCCATCAATTTGGTTTTTGTCTCCTTTGTGGTTTGATTTTACCCTTGGCACAATTACATAATCTCAGGGCTCGACACTAACTTTTCAACTTACTAGCCTAGTGGCTAGTGACAACTTAGATGTTACTAGCCAAAAAAAATTTTTACTAGCCACGCGGTGATGTCTCCAGTTAAATATCTTCTTATATCCATTATGCCCGGGATTATAGAATTGAAAAAGCAACAAACCGCTTGACACAGTCGGCACAGCTTGTGTCACGCTTGACTGGTTTAAACGCAGCGAACGAATTTATCATCTAAATGAATTGCGCTGGTTTTAATTTTGTTCAATGGACTTGTGTTTTCCTTACATCAAATCTCTCAGGCCGACACCTCACAAAGGAAAATCCAGACATTTTCCCGTTAAGACTTTCAGGACTCTGTTTTTCTGTGAGACTTCTTTGGAAAAATATCGAGACACCGAGATGTCATTGTTAACACTGTCAGGTCTTCTTTACAAACAGGCACCGGGGTAGAAACGTTTCAAAAGCAAAACAACTATCTGAACAATACTGCAAACTGCTGTTGGCGAAATTCAAATGCTAAAAACGGCTGATTTAAATTTGGAAGGATATAAATCTTTCTCTAATTATTTTTGTAGTGGCAAGCTTTGTCAGTATGCATATGATGACAAATCACCGATGTGTTGTTACTCAAAATGAAATGTTATCCCTTTATAGTTCCGCACGATTTTGCGCATGATTTAATCAGGAGAAGCTCGTGTTTTGTTCTACTAATTTCAAAACAAAAAAGAACATCGATGTGTGCTTTCAGAAAATGCTGTCTTGTTTGTCAAATGCCACGCAACGAAAAGTAAACAGTCTTAAATTTGCATACGTGCTGAACAGCAATGCCCAGTAATATGGTATGTCAACAAGAAAGAAATTCCGAGAAAATTGTTTGCGTGTGGCTTCCTTGTGAATGACAGAAACTGGTTCGGCCAATTTCATTTTGCTTACTAGCCAAAGTGGCTAGTGGAAATCGAAAACCCACTAGCCAAAACTGAATTTCTACTAGTCTGTGGCTAGTTGGCTACCGTTAGTGTCGAGCCCTGAATCTACTTTTTTCTGGTGTATGATATGGGTAATATATGATAATGAATTTACAATGTAAAACAAAGACAAATACCAGATGGTATCAAGAGCAAAATTGAACCACAACACATCTAAGCAGCACCAAGATCCGTCAAAAGCATGTTAGAAAGGAAGCTTGCTTTGGACTATGAAATTCTATCTTGATAAATAACAACAAAACATACTACGCTTATCAGTTGAGTATGCAAAGAGGGAAGTTTTGCACCCATGTGTTACCGTTAAAGCTCTGCTGTTGTCAGGGATGACAGAGCTAGTTTCCATTGGAAGCACAAGATGTTTCCAATGGAAACCACCTCTGTTGCCCCTGACAATAGCAGAGTTTTAACGGTAAAACTTAAGCGCGAAACTTCCCTCATTGCATACTCAACTGATAACCATAGTAAGCATTTAAATTTACCTACAGCACTTTAATTTATAACTGCAAAACAAGAAATAAAATACCTGTGGAGAAACAATAACAACTGGAGGTGGCTTGGGCTTCAGTCTTGGTAGCTGGATCGGCAGAGGCTTTTGTGCAGGAGCAATTTTTATGGGTTTAACATCCATAGGTTCAGTTTTAATCGACAGTTCCACTTTGGTTGATGGCTCTAATCTGACCAGCGATTTACTTGTTGAAAATACAGCTTCCTTGTTGTCAAGCGATGTTATGTTATTCGAATGGTTGTCACTAAGTGGTGACTTAATATTATTTTCCTGGAAATAAGAGTTAAAAAAAGATTGGGACCAGATCCATAAGATTGTTGTTTATCTAGAAAATGTAAGACAAAAACTGAATGGTAAGAATATTGTCATAATTCAATTCTGACCTCCTTCAGGGCTTGGCACTGACTTTTTACACTACTTTCCACTTTGGAAAGTATATTTTGAATTTTATTTTCCATCTCAAAATTTTATTCCCCAAAATGGCAGATTTGCATCCATCATACCACTTGACATCCGTGGGAGCTCTCTTGATCTTTCAACATGGTGGAGAATGCAAGAACAGTGCAAGTTCACCATTTTTAAGAAAGAAAATCTTCGTTGTTTTTATGAACTTTTTATACATTTTTAAGTGTAACATTTGCTTTCCAGCTAGCCCAAAATTTTCTTTCCAGGATGGTATTTTGGTTTATTTTTGTTTTGTTTTTTTACTATCCAAGAAGTAAATTTACTTTCCAATGGAAAGCAGGTAAGTGTTATTGTCGAGCCCTTTCCAATTGATCTCTAAACATCCTTGTGACCTCCTTTTAACAGAAACAAGAATTTGGCTTCCTTTATAACTTTGAAAAAATTTATTGAAAACCCACCCATAAAAAAAATAATTAGGAAGGAGGGAGAGCAAGTCCTTGAAACCTTACTACACATTGACAAAATTAGGTTGGAGATGACTATGCGTCATTCCCAAAGGAATATTATATTCCAA
Organism: Meandrina meandrites; assembly: GCA_963693305.1. Classification (NCBI taxonomy): domain Eukaryota; kingdom Metazoa; phylum Cnidaria; class Anthozoa; order Scleractinia; family Meandrinidae; genus Meandrina; species Meandrina meandrites. The sequence goes on along the minus strand of OY855912.1, from coordinate 28,780,526 downwards.
CCTGAATTGCCTCAATAGAAACATCGCAGGGTAATAGTTATGTTGTGGCATTTCTCAAATTTGTATAGCTCTGTCGGATAACATTCAATAAAATAGTAGTCACAGTTATGCCCTAAAATTTCTAAAATGCCATGAATACTTTGCATTTCTGTTTGCTCTTGCCATCAAAGACATTTCATCTATGGGACTGCTATTTTTTTACAGCACTAATTAAGTCCTATACCTCGCCTCTGAACTCTGTCTTGTTCAACAACTCTTGTCTCAACTGTTTTACGACATGACTCTGCAAAAAAATCCCATAAAAACTCATTTTTAACTACCACAAAAAACAAAAGAGGGACATTTCAGTAAGCAGTATTTTTGTTAGCAGTAGTTTTTATAATACTCTAGCTCAACTGCATTAGTGGTAGGTACATATGTAGCTCAAGTCTTTCTTCTCTTATAAAAGTTATGTATAGTTACAGTGCTTCAAGCTCAAGTTTTTCAGAAGTCGCCTTTTGGCGACTTCCTTTTGTAAAATGGTCGCCGCTAAAAAAATTTTGGTAGCCAAAAATCAAAGCGTTTTTAAAGCAGGACACCTTATGTTGCCTTACATGAAGTAATACCGCTGACCATTATGAGCCGAATTAAAATCGTTCGAAGAACGTTCCAACGTAGTTATTTTCGTTTGCGTTGAAGAGTTTTTTTGTTGAACTGTTCCAATTATCATGCAGAAAAGTAAATAAAAGATTAAAGAAACAGGTAAGGGAGATAAACATGCAAAACAAGTTTAATTCTTGTACAGTACACTAAAACAATGGAAAGGAAATGTGGTTTGCAAACTTTATAGGCGGTTCCATGATCGAAGGCATGAAACAACAAAATTAGGAGTCTGAGCAATGAGGTATCCTAAATTCAAACAGATAAGATAGGCGATTGAAATAGTTGTAATTAATGAAAAGTTTTGTGGTCAAATTTGTTTGGCTTAGTGATTGAACTGCAAAAAAAAAATGTTGATGCGTAGCCAGCCCTTTGCATTACACTGGTCGCCAAATTGGCGACCTGTGTGGAAAATTTAGTCGCCAAATTTTATTTCCACTCGCCATGGCGACCAAAATGGTCGCAGCTTGAAGCGCTGAGTTATGATGAGTAATTTCTTGGATATTGATTTCGTTATGAAACTTAACGATAAAAAGTCACGACGTTTCGACCTCTCCGAGGTCATTTTCAAGTGCGAGTAAAAATATAAAAATTAGCATAAATATATTGAAATAGTAAAATCAGGCAAAAATGTCACAAACGCTGAAATGCGGTAAAATATGTAAATATGTAAAAATAAGTGACAAAATATTAATGAAGATAAAAGTTTAAAGACTAAAAATAAACTTTTATCTTCATTAATATTTTGTCACTTATTTTTACATATTTACATATTTTACCGCATTTCAGCATTCGTGACATTTTTGCCTGATTTTACTATTTCAATATATTTATGCTAATTTTTATATTTTTACTCGCACTTGAAAATGACCTCGGAGAGGTCGAAACGTCGTGACTTTTTATCGTATAGTTATGAATAAATAAATAAATAAATAACATAAAAAAGTAATGTAAACATTATTAATGAACAGAAACAGGGAAATGTAAATATATTAAAAAAATTTCAAGGTTTCAACAGGATTTGAACCCATGACCTCCGTGATACCATTGCGTTGCTCTACCAGCTGAACTATCAAGCCTTGATACGTTGGGAGCACGTCAATTGTAGGTTCTAATATCCCGCAAATGGAGTGGATGATGTAATGAACATAACTGTGGAACAATTATGAAATGAATGAAATGATCCTCACAATTTGAAAGTAATTTAAGCAATTGCATTTTAAGCCTGAAAAAAAAAATTGAGCCTAAAAATGCAATTGCTTAAATTGTATTCACATTGCAAGGATCATTTCATTCATTTCAATTGATCAGGATATTGATCAGTGTGGGAAATGTGGGCTTGTAGATACATTGTTAATAGTTTGGTGGCTTATGGGTCAGTGGCTTAACAGAAACACCTATTCCTACTTCAATCTATTAGATTTACAAAGTTTACTTTGCGGTTAGTGATCAAAAACTGCTAGAGAGTTCTGTTAATGGGTTGATCAGCATATCAGAACGGTAACTAAACTACAATCTAAACTACACGTGTGCATTACTAGATTGAAATCTAGCTTCCTTCCTATTAGATGCAGCAATCTTTCCTTCCTTTGTCACTTTTGCTCAAAGAGAAAGTAAATCCTGATTCTCATGCTTTGAGTTATTTTTATTTTTTATTAGGGTTTAATAGGGTCATGAAGCATTGATTTGAAATTCTTAGTTAACAATAATTTTGATCCAGGCTACGGAATTTTTTTAAAAGGAAAATCCAACAAAACCCTGCTTTAAAAGCAAGATGGATGGCTACCATAAAAACATGTGACTAGTTTGTGGCTCTATTTCATATGAGCAATGTAAATACTATTCAGAAATGCATGCAAAACAATAACTGCAGAAAGACAAGGTGAAATAACAAAAGGACAATATAACGCTAAAGAAAAAAAAAACTATTCGATATTGAATTAAAACTCCGTGATTCATTGACAGAAATAATTTTTTTCCCCATTTTTCAAAACATCGCTCAATCAATGCCTTTGACACTAAGCAGATACGAAAGTATTTAAAATGTGTGATCTCACTTCCGCTACAGAAAGCCATCAATTACGTAGAAAGATGTGAAATCTTACCTACGCGAAAGAAACGCTCATCGAAAAATTTCGATTCGATCATTCAGCGGCTGTGCTTTATTCCGGTACACAAATTTCACGGCAGAACAGTCCGAGATTTCGCGGCAAAAACAAATTTTTTGAGTCGCCATGTCACACCTGTAGCAAGTCCCACGGGACTTTGTCGCTTTCTGATTGGCTCCCGTGAGCATTGAATGCCCTGCATTTTAATTTTTTACCACCCTCTATGCCTCGACCAAAACCTCCTTCCTTATATTTGCATGTGATTTTTATGTCTACCCCCAAGTATTTTTTTGCTCCCAAATAAACTCGCTTGTACGCAAAAAACTCACTTGTTGTTCGCTGAGGCTTGTAATGTGTGCTTGAAGGCTCTGTAACTTTTTCTGGAGGTCGGGATTCTGTGAAATAGAGATATCCGTGTTTAAAAATATTTCTCAAAAACTGCGTCGAGGCAAAACAATTGAAACCCAACACACTGAAACATTCTAATCATAAAAGAAGCGAAATATATTTACCTGTGGATCCGTCTTGATTTGTTGAATAAGAATCTACAAATATCAATAGAAAGCAACGAGAAAATCAAAGCTGAGAGCGAAATTAAGCCGTCCGTCGAAAATTATGCATTTACTAGAAGTTCAAGTGAAGTAATGGGGTGGTATAACACGGCAAAATTGATTAAATATGTACCGACTCGACTCGCTTGACTTCGAAGAAATTCGCGGCCCCGTTTCTGCGCCAGAAAAAAACATTCTGGAACTAACAAGCTTTGCTATCAAGTATCAAAATATTTCCTCTTCGAACTTGCGGCCGACAATAACACGACATAAATGAGCATTCAGTAGTTAGAATATCGCAAAAACCTTTGCCTAATCTGCATGCATAACACTTGTGGAGATAGTTTTGTCAAAAGCTCTGCCGAACAGAAAATAGCCTACCTGATGTTGCTGAAGCTGGCTTTTCAACTGCGACCGCAATTTTTCCAACTCCATCGAGCAGCGAGGCTTGTTCTTTGCGGGGATTTTTCGCGATTTATAAAGGTTGAACAACCGAGGGGTACCGTCCACAGTCTCTGAAGGGAACTGAAATGACCAAATACGTACAGCAACTAGAGAACTCGGCTGTCGAGTTCCCGGATGAAGGGTGCTTTCTCCGCGCCGCCGGCAACTGGGCATGCGTGGTGTGTGTCAAAATGGCGAAGAGAGGCGCTGATAAAGAGCTTACTCAAGATAATTGGGATCAGGAGGAAGAGGAAGAAGAAGTAAGCAATTAATTCCACGGCTGTCAGTTTGTGTTCACATTCCCTTCGCTTGAGTTAGAGTAAAGGCCCATATTTTACCCTGGGGTCGGTTGCAAAATATGCGGATAAGTCTGTAAGCATGCATTTGAAGCATGCCGCGCACATTTCAGACATTATCTAGAATTATCTCTACGCTTGTGTTTTGATAGGTTGGTCATTTTAAAGTTGCAAGTACTGAAGACCTGAGCAAACGAAAGTGAGTAAATTCGATAGTGGATCAGCTTTGTGGATAATATGTTTTCACAAATCCCCTGGCTGGGCCTGTATGTAGTGAGGTTTTTGTTCTGGGTTGTTGTATAAAAGCTTAATTATCTGGTTTGACAAAAACAAAAAACAACGACTGAGATAAAGGAAAGAAACATCACATCCAAGCAAAAACAAAGAAAGTGACATCTAGACACAAAATGAGTTTTCAGTGGCATTTTGAGTAGTTGTATTGTAGGTGATACTTGTAACTACTAATGGATCAGTTTTAAATGTGCTGAATGTTTTTCTTCAGGATTATTAAGGCTAAACGGAGAGGAAACAGCTCGGATAGTAAGGTATAAGACAACACCAACAATATTAGTATTTAAAACTGTTTATTATATATTGTAGACTCTCAGGCCCTTGTAAGCACAGGATATGTGATGTCACTTGTCCAGTGCGACTGACGGGACTAAGTAGCCAATGAAAGCATCCTGAGTGGCATCCTCCTGAGTGGTGGTATTGCAACTATATATTAGCCTATGTCGCTGTCGATACCTTTCTAAGTTCGCAGAGCGAACAAAGAAATCTGTGAGCAAACGGGTCCTGCTTCTCTTCATTTGCTTGTATGATCGTTCACTTGCAAAGGAATTGACTGCTATGCAGGCTACTATATATTTACACAAAGTTGTAGACTCTTACGCAGAACAAGGATGGACAACTTCGAGCGAAAAAATATATACAGTAAAAAAATCTAAAAAAGTTAAAAATTTTAATAAAAACAGACATTTCGGTCAATGACCTTCATCAGTTGCAGTGCCAAAGTACAGTGCACAAAGTTGTTTATATTTTTTTTTTAACTTCAGGGTGGAGGTGTTTTCCAAGGATTTACAGGATTTGCTGGGCTAAATAATAACCCCTCAAGTTTTCCAGCCAGCTCTTTTTCTATCAAACCTCTCACTGGAATCTCTAGTTCAACACCAGGCTCAAAAAATATGTTTAGTGGTTTGAACGCCTCTTCAGCGCAACCCTCAACCAGCACTGCTTCACCTTTTACATCAATTGGTAGCAATAAAAATGGCTTCAAAGCTAATTCTTCAGATGATTCACAAGCTTCAAAAGCATCAAGCAGTTCTTACAAAGATAACCTTAGGGCTCTCAATGAAAGTGTTTCCGCTTGGATACAAAAGCACATTGCTGAAAATCCGTATGTTGATTTAACTCCAATTTTTAATGACTATAAAGAGCACATGAAGAACATTGACTCGAAGTTTTCAAGCTCGACAGAGGAAACAGAAAGTTCGTCAAGTGCATCAGAGGCATTAAACACGACAAAACAACCAGTCGTGAGTTCAGCTTCAACATTTTGGGCTCCATCTAAAGAATCTCAGGAAACGGAAGAAAACAGGTCAAAAGTGTCGAGTACAGGTAGGAGTTTCTAGCCGTTGACAACTCAGTTAAACTTGATTAGAGAATATTATCTGTTAAACTGTAAGTTAAAATTAACACATATGTGACTTTGTATGTGTATACTGTTATTTCTATAAACGTTGTCAGATCAAGGCTTAATGGCAAGACCGAAAGGTAGTATGGGTAGAAGAGAGCTACCACATGCACTGAATACTAATGAGATAATAATGACATGATAAACTTGATTTTGCACGTTTTTTTTCTCTTCCAACGTGTGGAAACAAGATATTTTTAGTCACACTGAATTTTGGGTCGCCCACTACCTCTCAGAACGAGTTACTTCATTGGTTCTTAAAACAATAGATAACAGGTCATAACAATACCCCTAGCCCTGAATAACAATAGAGGTAGTGTTTACAGCGGGCGAATGAAAATAGTGGTTCTAGAGAGGTAGTCTCTTACTGTGAATTTTAGAAGAATTTTCAAAACTCAAAGCCATGTGACAATGAATGTAAAGCTACAGAAAAAGGACTTCTGAAAGGAAAAACAAATTCTTCATTTGCAAAAATACAAACTTGTTTATTTCCTGTAGCCCAATATGCAGAAATTCCAATGAATACCCAGACAACAATTTGGTCTAGTCTGATAAGCTTTAGACTTTGATATGACAACGTTAATTGAAATAGCTGTATGAATATATATGTTACCATAAGCTTCATGTACATATACAAATTCGCTTTGCTCAATCAAATGTAAATAATTTTACTGGTACACATAAATCCCTGTAAACAGTGAAGCAGACAAGAAATATGGAAGAATATGCAAGCAGATCCAAACTATGATGAAAAAAGAAAATACATTTGATGTGACAACCCTTAAATTTTAAAATAAATGCTACATGTAAATAGACTACCTTTTATTTGGTCAGTCTTATAATTGTCTTTTCTACATGGCAACCTTGTTTATAGAACAGCTTTTCACAAAGTTGACCAAACTTCAATTTTTCAGAAGTTCAGAGTTCAGAGAAAGAAACTGCAGTAGAATGTCAGCCAGGAACATCACAAGAAGACAACACAGAGGAGAGAGTTCCCAAACCAATAAGGTATTGTCAAAACAGTGAACCAGATGAAGGTGGAGACAGGTACACTTGCAAGGAAGTTATTCACTTACTCACTACATAGACATGCAGCTACCCTGCTTGCTCTCTCCCTAACCCAGTATCTCATCACTCTGTGTTACACTGAACTTTCTCAACTCATTTTCTCAGGGATTCAATCACTTACTCAGCCTTTGATCAAACAACCACATGCCTCTCGCAGTTATACAGACCTGCATCAATGTTATAATTCGGAATACAGATTGTAATATGCTACCCTTATTCACCCCAAGCAAGCAACATATAGTTGTAAAAGAAGCTGACTTCTGTCAGTGATATTATGGTAGTTTCATGTATTCAGCCATGTTTAAAGGAGCTGTGGCAGGGCTGTGCTCTGAGGGTGCCCAGGTGCCTCAGGCGACTAACTTTTGCCTTTGGGCGACCAGATAATCTCATTTCTTTCATATAAGCTTTATGCTAGGCACCCTGGATCTCACAGTTCGGAACCTTTGGGCTCCTTGTAATTTTTTGAGAGCACAGCCTTGTGTGTCACAAAGTCTAGCCCAATTTGCACATGGGAAATGGCCCTAAATACTGTTAGGCTGAACAGTTATCAAAGTTAATCTCATTTGCTTATAACTTTAAATTATAACACCCGGGAGACACATTGTTTTGGTTGTAACGAAGCTATGGTCTTGTAATTAAAATCCATAGAAATAATTTCTTTGAAAACATCTAGTTTCATAGCGAGTATTTGGCAAAACTTAATAAAACAAACTTAACTCAGCCATGACGCAGTCCCTTTAAGACGTCATCTACTTGATACATTGATAAGAATGAATATTGTCTTGACAAATTACTAAATTCTCGCAATTTACTTTAATTTTTGAAAAAAATATTTAAGCTTTGGACTGAAAGACTTAAATTTATTGCTAACTTCAAACACAACATAACAAGTTTGATTTTCTTTTCACATTCCAGTGTTGTGGTTGCTGAGGAAGGAGCTTTCCACTCCATAAGGTGTAAGCTGTTTTTTAAGCGTGAATTGGCTTATGCTGAATTGGGGATTGGAATGCTTAATTTGAAGAAACTGGAAGGGAGGACTCAAGTGCTGGTCCGAAATGACACAACTCTGGGAAAAATTCTTCTAAATGTGTACCTCTCAGAAAGCACCCCTATCAGTCGTCCAGGAAAGAACAATGTGATTTTAGTGTCTGTTCCAAATCCTCCTCTATACTCCAAACCAAGTGAAGGAGACAACAGCAAGCCAGCGACATATTTAATTAGAGTGAAAACGGCAGAAGATGCAGATGAACTGTTTAAACAGCTGGACACAAATAAAGCCACCAAGAATTAACACTACCTAGATTTTAATCATAGCTGTACAGATTGCATGTGAAGTTCAGAACACTGCTTTGTACGTAAAGCAAGTTACACATTTTGGTAATAACAGAACAGAACTTAGACATTCTCATCTAATAGTCCCAGTAATGGTAGATTTGGATTCATACACCAAACATGAATTTCTTTTGTTCTTTTGCCCAAGCTGAAATAGATTCGTTAGTAATGTTTTCTTTCAATTCAAATTCTGCTTAAGGGAGACAAACCTTTAAGCAAACTATCTCCTTTATTTTCGACAGTCAGTAGATCTCCAGGGGGTGGGGGGTCCAAGTTACCGTGAGCATTGAGCTACACTGTATACCATCAAAAACTCACCATCACCTGAGGACATCATTTTAAATAAGTCGTGCATCTCTTCACAAAAATAATTGTCCTCTGGAAAATTAGCACTGTTGATTTTGAGACTTTTCTACTGATGAGACAATAATTTTTTTTTATTTTAAAAGAACTTCATCAAGTTATTTTAAATTGTGTGATCTTTTTAGTTTATTGGATGTCAGTGAGTGAAGTCATGAGTTTATTTTCAGTTTCTCTGGATTATCTATTTTTCACAAAATAAATGAAGATTTTTTAACACTGTCATTTTGTTATAGAATTTGTCTGTTGTGTCCTGGCAAGTAAATCAACATTACTGTTTTGTTCAAAGTCATTCACCAGTGGACTGCAGTATCATAACAGGCCCTTTCCCAGTAGCATGTTCTAGTGTGGACTGGGCTTTACAACCAAGGTGACTTGTGTTTGGCCACCATGACAGGTTGGGAGTCATGGCTGTTGTGAGGGAATTTGCCAGCTTAGGGAGAGGGGAAGGGGCAATGCAGGAGGGTTTTTCATATGATTCCAATCAGTTGCATCATGAAGCTGATTCCAAGAATCCAGCTACAACTTTTCAGCAATATATACACCTAATAAGAAGACTCATAACATAACAAAAACATAACCCATGAACAGTAAGACCGAATGAGATTCTAGGTAGTTGGCATTAGTCAGCTACATGTAAGTTATATTCGTTTTAGTGATAGTCAATATATTTTTTCTCTTTGAGGATCTTGAGAGCATGATTAATGCAGCCTGTCTTATTACGACAAGGAGCCCAAAAGTGTGACCACTTTTAATTTATTCACATGCTTTCGTACAGATTTAATCCAATCAGAAGTCAACTGGAAGCTGTCCTCGGCTTCTGATTGGATAATGACTGCACGAAAGAATGTGACTTCAATATTTCATACTTTTGGGCTCTGTGCTGTGTCATATCAATTCTGTCGCAGACAATTTTTTTTGTCAATTTCCCAGTTAACAGATGGGTTGTATAGCTCATGGTGTCAATGATTCTCCAATTTGGTGTATATCGTATTTCTTTTAAAAGAAAAAATATTGAGTTGTTGCCATGGTAACCAGCCTCGACAGGTTTATATCTCCTATGTTTATTTTGTCACAAGGCTTTTAAATTTACAACTAAGGGGCGACATTTTATGTTTGTCATTACTTCACCTGCTCTTTAAACTACACTTCTACTGCAGATACTTCTATGGCTCTGAGACTAAAAATTATGGATAATTTTTTTAAAAACATATCTATATCTATAAATTATAAAATTGGCAAAGTTATACAAATAGTATTATTTGTTGTTTGAAAAAAGAAAGCTATAAAAAAGTTCTTTTTGCTGAGTTTTATGGCTTGTAAGTGGATTACTGGTATGTTATCTTAAAGGAGAAGTTCACTCCAGAATGGCCATTTATTTTCTTTACGCCAATAAAACGTTTATACAAAAATATGTTATTCACCAAAATCTCAGCATCCAACGAGCGCTAAATCCCTACGAAATCTTTCTCTAAAGTAGCCCAAAATTCGACAACTGAACGCCGCCATCTTGGAGCTAGTAATGTATGCGTGACGTCAAAGAGTTCAGCCTGAAGCTTAGCGGGAAAATTTAAATACTCGAAACTCCTTGTTTCTTTGTAGTGGCTTTTGTTTGTCAAAATGCCTGTTTGTGCAGCTCCATGTTTCTCAAACAGATCTCCTAGAGATACAAAAAACCTTTCACCTTTTCTTTCCTTTCAGACAGGCATTTTGACAAACAAAAGCCACTTCAAAGAAACAAGGAGTTTCGAGTATTTAAATTTTCCCGCTAAACTTCAGGCTGAACTCTTTGACGTCACGCATACATTACTGGCTCCAAGATGGCGGCGTTCAGTTGTCGAATTTTGGGCTACTTTAGAGAAAGATTTCGTAGGGATTTAGCGCTCGTTGGGTGCTGAAATTTTGGTGAGTAACATTTTTGTATAAACGTTTTATTGGCGTAAAGAAAATAAATGGCCATTCTGGAGTGAAGTTCTCCTTTAAAATTGCAGCGGATTCAGGTTGTTGCATTTGTTGTTGCGGTTGATTGATTAGCTTGCAAGGCAAAATGACAGATGTCCCGTCAGGGAAAAAGCAAAACACGCTTCTTCCCGGACAGGACATTGTCATTCCCGCCTAGTAACATCTGTCATTTTGCCTCGCAACGTAATCAATCAACCGTGACAACGAGCAAGACAACTGAGACCGTTCAATGCTCAACCTGAATTGCTGTAGGACACAACTTTTTTAGCTAGTTAAAAGTTGTTACCACTGACTGTAGCATGTTCCAGGCTCCAATCATATTGAAACCATAAAAATTCACCATTACAGAATTGTGTCCATCGAAAAGCATCGCACAGGAAAATGCAAATTAGTAAGAAAGCGAAACATAGATAAATCTCACTCTCTTTTGGGAATTCCGCCCTCCAAGATCTTAAGAAACCGAAACCAGCAGCAGCCTTTACAACCTCCTTTACAGTGTGTTACCCCACTTTTTCCTGCTGCCTGGTACCAAATTTGAAAGCACCCTATAATAAACAGCACCAAAATATTTGGACCATATTTAAACCTGTGAAAAAGTAGCCTGTGGTGCAAGCATAATTTTGGGTGTAAGCGCTGACTAAATCCCATATTATGAATGCCATCTTGGATGGGTTGGCGCTCAGAGGGCTGGAATGAGTCAAACAGTGTCCGCAAGGGAGAAGCCAGGGTGCATTTAGTGTAAGTTACGCCAAAGATCTTCGGCGTGGGTTTTAAAATTTTGCGGCGTACCAGCGTGAGATCAGAGTTTTTGGCGTCCAGCGGAGGGAGGTGAAGACGACATTTGGCGTAACCCTGGCCTGCACATTCATTCCTACTGGTGCTGGCATATCAGTTGCTACATGACTATGTGAGGCAAAGTTACCAGAGTCTGCCGCCCTCTCTTTCGCAGCTAAGCGGTAGCAAAGCAGCATTCCTCGTCGAAATGGCGTAGGATTTTGGCCGCTTATCAGGCGCTTGGGGTGAAATTTTGAAACCCTTGGTGTATCTTTGGCGTAGGATTTATACGGAATGCACCCTGGGAGAGAAGTTGACAGGAGGGGGCCTTGTTCTCTCATCTCCACCCTCTATTATCCAGTGCTCACCCAGGTACAACTAAGATCCTCCCTCTAGATACATGGTGTAATATAATGAGTGGAGCACCTCCCAAACCCCATCCCGCCCTCTCTTATCCCAAGGCCATGCAGTTAGACTAGCTTGTTAAGAAATTTAACCACACTAGCATGGAACTCTCCAGGGTTGTCAAGGTAACAAGGGAAACTCGGATCCTTGTATTGCATCGGTTTCATCACAAAAACTTCACTGTTAGGTATATTCTTCATTTTTGCAACGTACTGGTGAAAATTTACGTCCTTCTCACAATAAACTAGAAGGGTAGGAAGGTCAAGTGCTTTCAGTTCGTCATCTGTATAATTGGCCACTGCATCTGGTGTTAGTGGAATAAAGCATCGCAATTCCTTGCTGTGTTTTTTGTTCATTACAAACGGCATTGCATAAGAACTGCTCATAGACGGGGCCACTAAAACTGGTCTCTCTAAACCCAGCTTCTTTATCAATTTATCGAGAAACTGAATTCTTCCATCATCTTCAGAAGGGGCCTTGACTGTTTCTGATTTTCCATGCTGTGGCAAGTCCACTGCTATAGCTCTGTAGCCCTTAGAGCCTAATGCCTTCAACGTCTCACTGTAATGCCAATCGATGGATGAGGACCGAGTTCCATGCAAGAGTAGCACTGAAAATCGAGGAGTTGAAGGTAGAACTTCACGATAAAATATTCCTTTACCGGTTCCATTCCAACTTAGATAGCTATGTTGTTCGTGTTCGTATGGCTTGTACAAAATCTCCCTATTTACTTCCACTGGTTTCCAGAAATAGGAATAGTAAAACAAAACTGCCAACGACATAACTAATGAAATACAAATAACAACATGCCATCTGTTGACAACCACGTTCGCCATCTTTCTGTTTTACGCATACAGGGTCTGGGGACAAAATTTGAGATCGAGGCCCGCGGGTTCACACTGAAAGTTTCTGAAATTTCGGAACGGGGACGATTGGTTTGGCAAATCCAAGGGAAATAAGATTTCAGAAACATTTGTCAGTTCGGTCAACCGGAATATGATGTTCCATTTGACAATGGGAAATTTCCAGAAATTTCAAACTTGAATATTTGGTTGAATGGCAACCACCCCTTGTCTTCTGCTGCACCCTATTTAACTGTCTGATAATGCTGGATGCATCCTATCATAAAAAGCCCTGTTAATACTCTTTTAATGCAAGCTCTGTTTCAGTGTATGGTATTTGGAAGTTCCATCAAAATATTCACATATTAATTTTTACCAGTGCGTTGGCGACAAGTCTCCCTGGTGGCAAGGTGACTGGCATTCCTACATAGCACTTCATTTGCAGGACATAACGGTACCATACAAAAATTTTTCCACTTCCCTCTGAGCAGTTGGCTACTTCCCTCCACCCCCCCCCCCCCCTGCCCTCCAAGATTCTTTCAAACAGTCATTAACTCTACTCAAACCAGCTGTCTACTTCAAATTTTATTGAAACCTGAATGTGTTATGACGTAACACACAAAAGTTCAGTGAGAATGTTAAAATACATGTCACATCCATCAAGGATGTCAAATCTATTATAAATATATTTTTTTCATCTATACCCCACTACACAGCCTTTTACTGCCAGAACTAAAATAAATGTTTCAGCTCAAATTATTTATAAGCCTAACAATATATAAACATCCCTTAATGTCTTCCTTTACGATATTGTACTTGTATAGTGCCGTTAATGGGCTGAAAACAGCCTACGACTTCCACAGTTAGTCCATGTGAGCAGAACATCATTAGATAATAATATTTGGTAACCTATCACTGTACATTCATACCACAGACAAAATTAAAGCAAGGGACAGCATTATGAGACTATTCTATTTGCAGGAGTATAAATAGTGGCATGATCTTAGTCATGTTGTGACCCTATTAGGCAGAATGGCACTAGTTTGCTTGTGATAACCTTCACCCCAGTTTGCTTGTCGTAAGCTCTTATTTGTTGGTTCGGGCAGTACTATACATTGCCATAATCAACAAATAAAAGCTATAACCCCAAGTAAACTGGGGTGAAGCTAACCACAAGCACGCTAGTGCCATCCTATCATAATCCACTGAATAGGGTCACCCTAGATACAAGAACAAACAAGAATATGAATGATATTCATGGAAAGGATGAGAAAAACTAAGATAAACTGTGAGCAGTATGGCTTTGCCACGCTCTTCACAAAATTTTCGATTTCACTCAGCTCAGCATTATAAATAAATAGAAGCTGTTTATCATCTAGTAGCAACCTACAGACCCCCCCGCTCCCTCCCTGGGGGTACCTGCTAAACACTTGAGTGTGGGTGTGCACTTTGCTAACTTACTCTAATAAGGAGGGGGGGGGGGGGGGGGGAGAATGTTTAAGCCCCCTGGTCTCTGACCACTAACACATTTTAAAAGACAGCTTCATTATATAGATACACCTTCTCATACAGGTACATACTGCACTAACTTTGAAATTTACACCCTAAACTAGTGGTACCAAGATATAGCTAGATTTTAAATACCTGGTCCCAGTTATTCAAACTGTGGATAACGCTATCCACCAGATAAATCACTATCCAGCGAATGGTGTAGTTTGTCTTGTCAACGCTTATTCACCAGATAGCATTATCCATGTTTTGAACAACTAGGGCCTGCTCAAAAGTACAACAAGCTAACCTCGTTCCCAGGGTCTCTCTCTCTCCCCGCACCCAAGAGCGGGGGGCGGGGAGAGAGAGACCCTGGGAACAGGGTTGACAACAAGCATCCCTATCAAGTGCAGTATAGGGAGGAGGCCTTCTTTTTACCCCCCCCCCCCCCCCTCCTGCCCTTCACACTCTAGGCCAGCTACTGCAGCTTGTTAAGAAAATCAACCACTCTTGCATTGAACCCTTCAGGGTCGTCAAGGTAACACGGGTGACGTGCATCCTTCATCATAAAAACTTCACTTTTAGGAATGTTATGCATTTTTTCAACGAGTTGCTGAAAACCTGTGTCCTTTTCGCCGTAGACTATCAGAGTAGGAAGATCGAGGGCTTTTAGCTGGTCATCTGCATACTGTGCTACTGCACCAGGGGCCACAGGAATAAAGCCCCTGACTTCCTTGACGTGCTCTTTGTTCATTACAAACGGCATTGCGTACGACCCGCTCATCGATGGTGCCACAATAACTGGTCGCATTAAACGAAGCTCCTTTATCAAGTTGGACAGAAACTGTATGTTCCCGTCACCCTCAGAAGGGACCTTAACAATTTTCGATTCTCCGTGCTGAGGCAAATCTACTGCAACAGCTGTATAACCTTTAGAGCCCAAAGCCTTTAAAGTTCCAATTTTATGCCAAGTTTCGGATGTAAACGCAGCTCCATGCAAAAGCAGCACTGAAAATCGGGGACTATCAGGAATGACTTGACGATAAAATATTCCTTTCTCGATTCCATCCCACTTTAGATAGGCTTGTTGTTCAGTTTCGTCCTCCGTGTTCGAAATGTCCTCATTCGTTTTTACAGTTGATTCGGTCTTCCAGTAAGAAGAATAGAAGTAAAACACTGCCAACGACCCGACCAACAGGAGAACAAGGAGAACGTGCCACCTCACCGTAATGTTGGGAGCCAAGTTCGCCATGTTTGTTTTTTGCATAAAATACGGTGGGTCTGGGAACGAAAGTGTTTTGATGAAGGGATTTGAATAACTAATTAATTATAAACTAATTACTGTTTCCATGGTTATTTCAGGTCTCTCAAAAACTTTCATGTCAGATATTTTATTTACCGATGTACGCATATTCAAAAGACATATACAAAGTAAGCTTAGTCAGAAAGGATCGAGTCCCGCCCTCCCCATGAAATGTGCCCCCCCCCCCCCCTACCAACATCCCCCCATCACCTAAGGAAAGCCCCTAGCCCAGTTTCACAAAATAAACTGACAGGAACCCATAATGGGTCCTTGACTAGGTACGATATAATTTAAAAAAAATACAATCTTTTAATTGTATTTTTGGTATTTTATTCTATTTAATAAATAGCAGTGACCTAGTTTATTTTGTTTAGATAATGTTATACCATGCGGTATTCTTGTGTATGCACCCGACATTTTTCAGACGCAAATAACAAAACTCGAAACCCGGCAATTTATATCATGTAAATTTTTAGATGCAAATAGCCCCAGGTGTCCCACGTTGACTTGTTTTTGCAAACTCGCAAAGCTAGCTGGGAATGGCTAATATCACGTTCGAGTGAGTATGTCGAGTGTGCTCCTTGCCCCAGTAGCTGCAAAATCTGCAGACTACATGAGTTTAGGAAGGGTTTCTCCCTTTAAGATCAATTGGAGAGTTATTATTGGTGTTTGTCTGGCTTTCACTATAGTTTTGGTATACTATTTGTGGACGCCGAGTGAAATGGCTTTCCGTGGGTACCTCGAATGGGATGGACAAGCGAACGGAATATTCTATCGAGAAGAAGTTCCCCCAAATGGCGGACGGTTCACCGTGTTGTTTCTCCACGGTCAAGCATTTTCTTCGCAAACCTGGGATGATCTCGATACTTTGAAGCTTCTGCGGTCAGAGGGGTACAGAGTGGTGGCGGTAGATTTGCCTGGATTTGTGAAATCCAAGGACGTTGAAGTCCCAAGAACTTCAGAAGAACGCCGTGTATTTCTAAACAAATTCATGGAAAAGCTGCAAATTGAGCGCCCTGTGATCATATCACCTTCTATGAGCGGTTCATATGCGTTACCGTTAATTTTTCAAGGTGATCAAGGGCGCAATCTGAGGGGATTTGTTCCAGTGGCCCCAGTTGGGACCAACACATACAGTGAATCTGACTACAAGAATCTTCAATTGCCAACTCTTATTGTGTATGGTGAAAATGACGCCACGCTTGGAGTTTCATCTTTGCGAAGGCTCAGAAATATCCCTGAGAGTATCATTCATATGATGAAGGGAGCTGGACATGCTTGTTACATGACGAATCCCAAAGAATT
This sequence comes from Meandrina meandrites, assembly GCA_963693305.1. Lineage (NCBI taxonomy): Eukaryota > Metazoa > Cnidaria > Anthozoa > Scleractinia > Meandrinidae > Meandrina > Meandrina meandrites. Next base: position 28,763,956 of record OY855912.1, on the reverse strand, counting down.
TCATGAGAATTTGGTCAATTTTCTAAGCAAATTGGAAGAATGAAAACTGCATTTATTATTAATTAGCCTGTAAAAACTATTTATAAAATTAAGTTGCATAGCTACTTGAAAAAGACGATTTCGCTTTTGGACCCACCATTTTGAAAGGTGGACAAACATAGTGTGAAATATGAATTTTGGAAATCCAATGCCAAAAAGAAATCTTTGGCAAAAATTAATATCAAAGCCTGCAAATTCGAAATAGTGAGTATATGACAAAGTATTTACTGATAATATTTGAGGGATGCTGTAGGAGGTGTTAGTCACATTTTCAGTTTCCAGTTAATTTTCCTGTACATTTAACCAACATACTAATGTGGGGAGGTCTGTATTGCCACGACCTTGGGCAAATATTCCCCAGTATAGCCCTTGTGCTCGGTTAGTAAGATTTAACAATAATTTATGCAAAACATCAATCTGTTTTTGTCATTGACAATTGGTGGTTTTCACTGTCACGCAATAAAAAAATAAAATCGAAACCATTCAACGACAGAAGCTATGAATTTCAGATTTTATAGAAGATAAATAGATAAACAATTTGTCCAAAACTCAGGTCTGTGCGGTGCACCGTTTGCGAGTTATTTGCCGAAACTTTCCACGCAAATTTATAAAGCTCAGTATGGAGACGCCATATTTGTGTCCTTTCGAGGGGCACAAACATGGCCGCTGTGATGTCAGAGAAACCATCTGGAACTTAATTTTGCTATTAATAGCGACTGCTTTTGGCTCATGATCTATTATACTTTAACATAAACAGCACTTAGTACATTGGGAATGTTCAATCTACCAAAATGGAAAGGAAAGGCCTTTTTTGAATCAAAACAACTTTGTCACGGCACTCAGCTTGATATCACATACGGCGGAGAACTCGAACATTCAAAATGCTCTGTTTTTAAAACGAAGGGCACAACCAAGCTCGAAATTTGCGAAAAGATATATTTTTAGGTTATCTTACACCTAGTGATATCAAAAGTTTAGCAGACCTATTAAATTTTGATTTCAGAATTTTATGACGTAACATGAAAACCAAGAATAACATGTTTTGAATGACATTTTCTATCAAAACAAAGTTTTACTCTAAAATGGCATTCATTTTATTTGACATGGATATTAGACTTTGTCTGGAGTTTTTATGACATGTAAATACACTTTGTATTGAGCACTGGAAATATGCTTACTCAGTGACATGGGTTCCCAGTGAACTGAAACCAAATTTAAAAAGTAATATTCAGACATCAGTCTATAAATATAACAACACATGCATATTAGCATATTCTATGCAAACAGTTTTAGAGCTTTCTCAAAAACTCAAAAATATTCATTTACTAAAAATAGGAAAAGTCCAAAGGTAAAGATAATGCAAAAGTACCAGAATTGTTACATTTTGATAAGATCGAGGCATAAAATATAACATACTTAAAAACTTAAGGACAATATTTAGGGTTAATTTGGGTGGTACAATTTCTGTTTAGAGTGATTTTACTAAACCCATGCAATAGTTACTACACTGTTAGACGCTAATTCCATTGTTTTTTGTTTTTGTTTTGTTTAGTCTTGACTATTACGGATATTGTTTCATGGATTAAATAAAATCACTCTAGCATTACTGTCACATGCTACATGCTTTCAACTAGATGTAGATATATACACCTTATTTGACGGTTTAACATATAATACGCGCGGATATTTTGCGAGTTGCGTCGAATACGGGATTTATTATTCCACTAAAAATTAAAGTTCAGTTCAGCCATTTTGTCGCTCCACTTTCAGTCCGTATTTTCGCCCCGTTCTACAGTGTAATAACGTGGCATATTTTGCACGTTCTTTTGCCCTAAATATGGTAAAATGGCGCAATAGTGGAATAATAATCAACAATATTCATGTCGTACATTTTATGACATGGGAAAGTTGTAGGCAAAAATCTTACTGTCCAAATCAGCAGATAACATTAGCTAGTCTGAGCTGCCACAGATTTTCTTCTGGATCTGAATATTACATTTTTTGGCAGTTGGACAAGTGCTGTAGTAATATACAGTTTTGCTGACAAATAGCATAGCAAATAAGGTAAAGTTAATTTTAGCCACTCGCTGACATTGAAGCAAAGCAAAGCATTAATGTATAAATATTCCTTCTTGATATAATATGATATGGTATATCTTTGGTGGGAGGCGTGGTGGTCTAGTGGTTAGTGCGCTGAACTCCGGATTGGGCGGTCTGGGTTCGAGCCCTGGCTGGGGCACTGCGTTGTGTTCTTGGGCAAGATACTTAACTCTCATAGGGCCTCTCTCCACCCAGGTGTATAAATGGGTACCGGCAAATTTACTGCTGGGGTAACCCTGCGATGGACTAGCAGCCCATTCAGGGAGGAGTAGCAATACTCCTAGTCGCTTCATGTAGGAAACCGGGATAAGCTCCGGCCTGATGGGCCGCTAGGCTCATATACAGACTTTTACATTTTATGACATGGGAAGGTTGTAGGCAAAAATCTTACTGTCCAAAGCAGCAAATAACATTAGCTAGTCTGAGCTGCCACAGATTTTCTTCTGGACCTGAATATTACATTTTTGGGCAGTTGGACAAGTGTTGAAATAATGTACAGTTTTGCTGACAAATAGCATATTAATTAAAGGCTAATAAGGTAAAGTTAATTTTAGCCACTGACTGACATTGAAGCAAAGCAAAGCATTATTGTATAAATATTCCTTCTTGATATAATTTAATATGGTATATCTTTGTGCCAGTGATATTCTGTCTTACTCATAAACATAGCATAATGAATGTAAATATTGTTATAAACTCTGTGAAAGTTGCAAGAGTTACTACAATCAGGAACAATATTTTAAACCAGGAAACAAAGCCTTTGGGAAGTAAATTCCCACTATAACAGTGATAAGGGTGCTTATTGGAAATGTTATAATAAAATAAATCGATAAAAATCCAGTTGTGTAGCAGCTCTCATAAGCTTGTAATTCTACTGGTCCTCTAGTTAGCAGCTGCTATTGTTTTTGGGGCTAGGGGCATTGTTCTTATTGTTTGTTCTATTGTTCTCTCAGCCACTCATGTGAGACCTTACGAGAGCTGCTACATCCTAAAAAATCTGGCTCAGGCATAGCTCGAGTTCATTTTTACCCCCAAGATGTACCAGTTGTGTAGCTCCAGAAAATATCCTTACCAACCCCATGAGAGGTCATTGAAAATTCTTAGGGGGTGGGGGTGGGGTTCTCAAAAGCCAACCATCGCAAGGAAAGAAAGTATGAATCTTACAGTCAAGCGCCTCAAACCGTAGCCACCCGACTAAGTTTTTGACATCTTTTTGACAAGTTTTTGATTAGTTTGATGGCTTCCGGTTGCACAACGGTTCATACGCACGATCTGTGAAACGTTTAGTTTCAACCGGTTTTACAAGCCCAGAAGACTTGTCAATCAAATTGAAAATTCCTTTTTAGCGCCCTGGTAAGGTCTCACAAAAACCGTAAAATACATTTCCTCTACGAAACGTTAAGTTTGACCAAATTTTTGTCGGCATAAAATATATTTATTGCCAGTTGTTTGAAACCCTTTCAAACTCTGACGTTTGACGTTTAAAGACGAATCATGCAACAGTTGATACCCCGCCTCCCATTTTTCTAGGCACCTGATTGGTAGTTTAAAGCAACCGGCAGCCATAAAACTCATCAAAGTAATCAAAAACTTGTCAAAAAGATGTCAAAAACTTTGTCGGGTGGCTACGGTTCGAGGCGCTTGACTGTAACTGGAATTTCTGGAGGGGTGAGCGCGGAGAACTCAAACCAAAAAATACTTCTGTGGGGAAGGGTATGGGTATTTTCTGGAACAACACTTTCAAAATTCCTGTTTATTTGCGATTGTACAAAAGTACCCTTTAAAGGTAGCATTATATGAAACAACTGGAAATTTGAAACGAAACGGTCAAAGCGCTCCCCACCACCCTCGGAAAAGCAGATTGTGGGATGGTAAACACAGCAACGCGATCATGTGACTAGCACGGAAAGAATTTGCTGCCCCTCCCCACCCCCGTAACGTGAAAATGTTTTCAGCAAAGAAATCCGTTACTAAGCAGCAAAGGTTGAGTCGTATTATTTGTTTTGATATGAAATTCTTTTTTTCTGAAGCTATTATTTCCTTTTTTTCTCATCCAAAAAAGGTATGCTCAGTTGAAACTTCTCCATAGAAGAGAGGTTCAAAACGTACTATATTCAATGACTTATGTTATTTTTTACTCGCTGCAATTAAAGGCAGCATTTGTTTATGATAATAAAGACAATATTTAATGACAAATAACGCAAGTCGCTTACAAATGAAACAATTTAAAAGCACCGGGAAACATGTTTCTCAGTTACGCTTATAACACACTGCAGTTGATGACAAACAGAAGATTTGAAGTAAAAATGAAAAACAAACTTTTAGCGGAAGTAGTGCGCATATACAATAAATTTCGAGAAGTAAACAACGCCTTTCATCAAAATGGTTTGACACATGCCAATGGGACTGTTTACTTCTAGTCTTTGAATTTAAGCTGAATTTAATTAAGTAATCAGACGTTTGTTTGCAGTTCTTACCTAAGGTGTCAGATTTCTCGATTCTTGTGAAAATGTTTATGCCAAAAAACTTCACAACTGCATATGTGGCAAACAGACGGTTACTTCGCTTCACTGACTGATTTCAGTGTTTTTCGAGAGCAAAGATTCTCCAGAAATTAAACTTTATGTTCTTATCGACATAAGGTAAGATACTTCAACATGTTCAATTTATCTAAGCGACTTTGGTTCTGAATTGCCGAAAAAAAACTAGCTCGCTTTCCCTTTGGAAATCAGTTTCTTTAAAAATACTTGACCTTCTTCAATTGTTAACTTCTTGCAGGCGATGAACTCAGATAAAATCTGGGTAAATCGACCACAGCATGGTTTTAGTTTAAGATTTTTGTCAACCTCAGTACTTCTTGATTTGGTTTTGAACGTAGGAACAGAAAAATGCTGGCACTAATTTTCACTACCAGTTCATGACCTATAAATGAGCGATGTTGTTCAGTGATATTGTTGTGGTTGTGTTAACATTTCAGTGAATAAGTCCCGGCTGCGAAAGGATGAATCTTTACGGAGTTTTCTTGCTTGTCTTCGTCTGCCAAATCATTACCATTACAACACGTAAGTGATAAGGTGGTAGGATTTACAATATGTTAAAGACAGTAGTTCGCTAGCACCTGAGTGCAGTTACAGGGCCGTAGCTCGCATGAGGCAAGACGAGGCACTTACCCCTTTGATTTTGGCCTTTTTTTTAAGAAACGTTGTTTTTAAGAAAATAATCACTAGAAAAAATTGGAAAAATACCATGGAAAATAAAAGAGCATTTCTAAGCCGGCTCTGGATTTCAAAATTTTCTGGGCGTGAGCCGCTAAGGGAGTCTGGGGGGCATGCCCGCCTTCGGCGCTCGAAATTTGACTCGTCTTGTTCTGAAGTCTGGATACGGTCCCGAGTTTACCGCCAAAAAGTATCCAACAAATCCTGAGGACTTCTTTATCTTCTCAGCTCACAACTCTCCGACTACATCATGATGTGGATTTATTATCTTTTTAGTGGCATCCAAGCCTCTCACAAAGTGCAACAGGAACAGTTACAGGAAGCTAGGCTGTTTTGGGGCGAACTCCAAACCTTTACCTGAGCTCTTGATAACTGACAGAGATAAGAAAAGCGATAAGTACGACGGCCATAAAATAATGTGGAACGATTGGGAAAAATATCTTCACAGGTATGGAGTATTTGATGTTTTACTGTTTCCTGATGCTTAGTACTTAAATTAATAATTCATAAAGAACAAAAGAAATTAATGTTTAATGAGTGTCTTCATATCTGGTAAAGACACGGCTAAACTTTACTTCCAATTTTCTAGACCAAAATAACCTCAAATCTAAATATAAGTACAAGAATGAGTTGATCTATATCAGAAGATTTTGAAGCCGTTCAATAAATTCGCAGTTCGTGTTTTATCAAGTCTAAAACACTCCTAGTAAATGGTTTGAACCCAGGAGTATCAGTAGTTCGTATAGTGTGATCGTCCAGGTGAAAGTAGTTCTGAGAAGAACTGTTGTAGGTGACTCACGTTTCGACAACCTGTGCGGAAGTCATCTTTAAAAAATGCTGCTCATTTATTAAACATTACATAACCCATCCACATTAATAACTTCTTCTTTCCTGAGTTTGCCTCTGTTTAAAAACGTGACGTTTTAAGACGGAATCCACCAGCAAGTCGAGTAATATTTATTTAAGTTGGACAAAAATCGAGTACCAGAATAATTTAAATCCTATTGCGTTATTTTCTACCCTAAATAAAAGGTAAAGATGTAAGTAATTATCCCTGATAACACCAACAACAATTTCTTATCGGAGTCTTAGAAAATGAAGTTCAAAGTTCACAAGCTATAGGGAAATTCTCACGTGCAGCCATTTTGTAAAATCGTCTTTAAGCGATTCAGTGGAATTCAGTGAAATTTCAAAATTTGTTTTCCGTGTTTGGTGTTGTTAGAAAAGATTTCTTTTGATAAGATATTTGAAGCAGTAACACAAAAGTTTGCAATAAGGTGTAAATAATTTTGGTACAACAATTTCTTATCAGAGCCTGAGAAAATGAAATTTAATGTTCACAAGCTGTAGGCAAAAGCTCGCGTCTTTTAAGCGATTTAGTGGAATTCAGCGGAACTTCGAGATTGGTTTTCGATGTTTGGTGTTGTTAGAAAAGATTTCTTTTGATAAGATATTTGGAGCAGTAACACAAAAGCTTGCAATAAGGTGTAAATAATTTTGGTACATAATTTTGTCCAAGAACTACTCGAAGTCCTGGCGGATTCCGTCTTAATTGCTTTGTCGATAGTGTAGCCGTTATTTTCCTGGGCCCAGTTGTTCAAAGGGTGGATAACGCTATCCACCGAATAAATCACTATCCAGTGGATAAGTGTTGACAAAGCAAACCAGGCTATCCACTGGATAGTGATTTATTCGGTGGATAGTGTTGTCCACGCTTTGAATAACTCGGGCCTGCCCTATATTGTTTGAAGGTTTTTGTCTTTTTGATATTCCTTTGTTTTACATCACCGGCGAGTTTCACAGATTTTTACACCTAGAATGAACCGTTTTCTTTCGGAAACTTAGACTATTTGATATGTTTTCCCTTGTTCGAGTCATCAACTAAGACAAAGACAAAGACAAAGAACCTTTATTGATTTATACCGCTCAGGGTAGCCCCTTCAGATGCAAAAAGCTGTCTGTTATCAATGGGAGCCCTGAGCGCAACAATGTACTAAAACTATAGCATACATATGCATTACGCTAACATTAATAATAATATAGATAGAAAACTATGTACATCAAGATAGTTCGTTAAAAAGAATGCAACCATAGTAATAGAAGGATCGTTTTGCGATCTCAGTCCTTACAGCAGGCGGATGTAAAAGGTTGCTTTGTCTAGTAGCGCGCGCATGGATTGTATTATTACGTTTAAAATATTCTTTAAAATATTGGGGACATTGCCCTTGCAGGCATTTCTTAACGAGTTTAAAAACAGATTTACTACGGCGCTCCTCCAGCGTGGGCCATTTCAGAAAGTCCATTGCCGGGTTGCTGCGCACAGTTCGTGCAACTATTCTGGCAGCCCGGTTTTGGAGGGCTTCAAGGTCTTGTTTGTGACCTACTCCGCAGCAGCCCCACACACTTACAACTAGAGAATGAAGCTAACTGTTTTAATCGACAATAGAGACTTTTGAATAAGCAAAGAGGAGACCCAGGAGATCTTCGAAAATGTCACTCAATCGTTTATATGTGGAAGACATGGAAGGCCGGGCGGAAACACAGACTTTCGGAAGCGCTGCTTGTCCAATCCAGAGTCAAGATTTGATTGTTCTCTGCATGTACTTCTAAAAACGCCCATGGACACTTTGCATAAATAGCGTCCAAATTGAATAACAATACTTTGTAAATCCTTAGCCTCATGTGGATGTTTGTAGACAAAAGATTTTTTACGTGAATGTGAGGCTTGGGATGTATAAGTAATGTTATTCAAATGCAGGCGCCATTTATGTAAAGTGTCTATGGTATACGGTTTATAGTAAGCGGCAGTGTAGACATAAATATTTTGCAATGTTGTTTAGCTTGGAAACGTATTGGTGTGACTCCAGCCACTCCCCGCAGGGTGTGACTCCGGAGTACGGACTCCGACCATTCTCGCCTACAGACCTTGTCGCTTCTCTTAGCCGGCAGGGCCTTGGCCAAAAAACGAAGGGCTCTGAAGACATGGGATTTTTGAATTTAATTCGAATTTTTTTGATTGGCCGTTTGAAACAAAGAATATTGAGCGGAAATAAAAGACGCCATGACTCTCCCATGCAGTATCTTGAAACATCACGACTGCATACATAGAATCTGGGACTGGAAATACTTTTGGTCTTCAGAGCCCTTCGTTTCTCGTGCCAAGGCCCTGCCGGCTAAGAGAAGCGAAAAAGGCTATGGGGACGAGAATGGACTCCGACGAAATTTTGAATTTGAGCCCCAGTCCCCAGGTTAATTTTCACCGAATAATTTTAAACACATCGATGCCTTTGTTCTTTTCATTATACAATGTAGCCTGGCCTGCCGCTGTGCCGAGAAAGCACGAAACCAAAACCTCAAAGTGTTTGGACTGCGAAACTATGGAGAATGTTGGAGCGGGCCTGATGCAGACAACAATGACCACGATGGCCGTTCAGACAACTGTATTATGAATTTTGAACTCCCTCCACCCTGCGATCTAGACAGCCCCATCGAATGTATGGGTGTAGGGAGAACAAACTACATTTATAGACTCGGTAGGTAAAGAATCTTTTAAAGTCGTGATTTGGAGATATTTGATTTAAATAGATTATAGCACACCATGCATGAAAGGTGAAACATTTATGTTCACTTACTATTATTATTACTTATTATTGGGAAGCAGGGGTTGCGCAGTGGTGAGAGCGCTCACTTCCGGGTTCGATTCCCGGGCCCGGCGTCATGTGTGGGTCGAGTTTGTTGTTGGTTCCCGTCCCTGCTCCGAGGGTTTTTTCCGGGTTCTCCGGTTTCCCTCTCTCCATTAAAACCAACATTTCCAAATTCCAATTCGATCGGAAACACAGGGCCCCACCAGCTTCTAGCCTTAAATGCTACCGTGTCTGAACAAAGGTAGTTTATTTATTTTATTTTTATTTGTCCATAACGAAGCTTGACATAAAATCGAGGAGAAACAAATACTACTACTGGCTATCTTTCTTGCTTGTGAAACAAAATTCCATATTGATGACGTTGCTCTACAGAACCCTGTGCAGTGTATCTGATTGGCTGTTGCTCGGTTACGAATTTTCGCGCGCAATTAATAACCAATCAGAGACGCTCCACGGATCGTTGTAGAGCTACGTCATCATTATGGAATTTTTCCGGTTCAATCCCATAAGTCTCCATCGAAGAGGAAGAATTGAGCGCGAGTAGAAAAAGGTTTTGACTCAGATTAACGCAAGGACGAATCCCGGGGATACTCCCTAAAGTGAGCTATACGTGGATGCTCCGCCCGTTAGGGGTATCTTTTTCACCCTGTAGGTTTTTTTTTTAAAAAAAGAAGGTTTATTTGCTCACAATTCAGGCTATTGGTAGATAAAAGGGTAGGGATTTCACGAATTGAAGCGTACAAATGAGTAGGGGAAACTGTTTTTTAGGTATTTTTAAATGCCTCAATATCTTGAACTGACCCCATTGAACGGTCGAATGATTTAAGTATTTTAAGAGGGAAGTCACAAGTGGTTCAATGGCTGCTCCTCCAAATCCGGGAATAATCCGGGTTTAGCAAAAGAAGCGTTAAGGCGATTATCATACAAAATTTTGCTCGCTTCAAATTGCTTTTGTTAAAATAAGTCAGATTTACATGAAAAGGAGCACTTTTTGAAATAAATTGTCCTTCTCTATTAACAAAACAATATAACCAAATTGATTGCAAGGCTGGTACTACAGTAGTCTCCCTCGCAGCCGTGGAGCGTTGCGTGACGACACTAAAAACGGCTGCGAGGGAGACTAGTACTACAGCCAAAAAATATGTAGTAACTCTTCTGTAGATATTGGAAAGGGGCGCCATTTTATCGGAGGTAATGGTATATGAAATGACAGTAGAAGCGAGAATCGAGTTAAAGGTTTGGAACTCGGTGAGAAGCCTCCTCTTAAATGAAAAATGTTTGAGTACCCCTCCCCCTCCCTCCCGGGGGACGAATCGAGCTTGTCTCTTTATGTGTCCTGGTTTTAGTTTGAAGAGAAACAAAAAGCCACTGTATGTCTCAAAAGGAAAACCACTAGCTGTCTGACGGCCTGACTGGCTTATTTATCCTCAGTCGAGCTCGAGCCTGAAGACGAATGTTCAAAAAGTCCTTGCAGAAACGGAGCAACATGTATCAACACAGCAGGAGGTTTTCGCTGCGCGTGTCCTCAGGGATTTAAAGGAGTTCTCTGTGATCAAGGTATCTGATGGGAAACTTAGCCTTCTGTGGATTTACTTATATTATGGTTCCGGAATGGATTTACAGTCCAGCTTAGCTTCGCGCGAGTGCTTGCATCTGTCACATGATACTTTTTCGCACGGGTACGGTGTCCGTCTTTACGCGCGATAAAGATACAGTAGTGCGCGGAGATTGGGGAGAGGATAAAAAATAAAATAAAAAAACGGGCGAGCGAGCGGTGGTCGACGGGGCTAGGTTGTTGTTGGTTCTCTTCCTTTATCTAAAGGTTTTTCACTAAGTTCTCCGGTTTTTCTCCCTCCACAACAATCAACGTTTCTAGATTCCATTGATCTGAAACTGAGTGGATGAATTTGCTGCTGCGAGTTCTTAAGTTCCTTTTCATTTTCATTTATTTTATTTTTACGAAGAGTAGTGGGAAAACTAACAAGCGCCCAGCGCCCGTACATATTCTGCTATCAACTTTAAAATCTACCTTTCTGACTTCTAGAAGTGCATCTTGTAGATTTGAACCTTAAACAAAAACATCTTAAAGCAAGTCCAGTAATATCATTTATAATCGTTTGTTATATTCAGACGTGGATGAATGCGCGAGCTCTCCGTGTAAAAATGGCGGATCATGTAGGAACACTGTAGGAGGGTTTACATGTACATGTCAACAGGGATTCCAAGGAAAACTCTGTGATCGAGGTATCCTTTTCCTTTTCTATGATCACCTGCTTAATTCTAACCTGGACTTTAGAAGCTGATACATGATGCACGTTCTTGCTTGAATTTGACTTTTCCCTTTTTTCTTTGTTTTGCATATGAGATATAAATGAATGCGAGTCCAAACCTTGTAAGAACGGAGGGGCATGTGTTAACACGCTGGGTAATTACCTCTGCAAATGTATTCCGGGATATACAGGGACGCATTGTGAGCAAGGTAATAAGATGATGCTACAGTCTTTATTTAACTCTGTAAGAACATTTTCACTGAGTGGCAATGATGTTTTCACCTCTATTCGTATAAAGCTTTATATTTCATCCGTTTTACTGTTGTGGCAGGCACGGACGAACGGTGACGTCCCATTGGTTAGTATGTCGGATTCATGATCGAGAGGTCTGGGTTCTAGTGCTTCATTTTATGAATTGATTCTCAGGCCTCTTTTAACTGAGGGGTGAAATTGAATTTGGCCAGGTGCACAAAGCAAGAGTGTTGCGAGCAAAGAAATATTAACAACTTTCTCATAGTCGTACGAGCCTTACTTTCCTTCAGCACGTTCTCACTATCGACAAAACTAATCTAAGCAGAGTGCGGAATGTTTGTTACATTTGAACCTAGCTTTATGGCCTGCTCCCGAGAGTTCCCTGTGTAACTAAAATCAGTTGTAGAGAGCCGGAGAGCTATGCGAAAGATCATATGTTTGGCCCCCCTGTTGGGAGAACTCAGAATTTCATTGATAACTAGTTCGTTTAACTTACTTGTAAACATCTTTCACAAAATTCTAGCGCCTTTCAGACATTCCTTTCAGTACCTCTGGTGAGTTCCAAGCCCCTTTTATATGACAGCCCCCCCCCCCCCCCCCCCTTCCCTCAAGTACAACATTTGGAAGGAAGTGTACGAGTGATCTGTTTTCCATTGCAGACAAGGGATTTAAGTTTTAACATTCGTAGATTACATAGGATAATCTTACAGTTGATTATGCTCTGTTGATCATATTCAGATGTGGATGAATGTGCGAAATCTCCGTGTAAAAATGGCGGATCATGTACGAACACTGCAGGAAGTTTCACATGTAAATGCCAACAAGGATTCCAAGGAAAACTCTGTGATCAAGGTAGTATTCTGTTCATCTCTCAGCTGAGGGATGAAATTGAATTTGGCCACATCCACAAAGCAAATATTTTGTGGAACTTTCTCATATTTGTAGGAACTTTGCTTTCTTTCCGCGGTATATTCTCACTATCGACAAGACTAATCGAAGCAGTGTGCGGAATTTTTGTTACATTTGAACCTAGTTGTGTGACCTGCTCCTACCTGATTCCTGAAACTCAAATCAGTGGTAGAGCTGGAGAGCTGCAGGAAAGATCATGTGTTCGAACCCCCCACCCCCGCCTATTGGGAGAACTCAGAATTTCTTCCCGATCAATAAGTAGTTTGTTTCACTTACTTGTTAACAACTTTCACAAAATTCTAGTGCCTTTTAGGCAAGCCACTTGAATATGACAGCCCCCCCCCCCCCCCCCCCCCCCCTTCCCTCAAGTATTACACTTGGAAGGAAGTGTACGGGTGATCTGTTTTCCATTGCAAACAATTAATTTAAGTTTTAACATTTGTAGTTTACACAGAATAATCTTACAATTGATCATGCTCTGTTGATCATATTCAGACGTGGATGAATGTGTGAAATCTCCGTGTAAAAACGGCGGATCATGTACGAACACTGTAGGAAGTTTCACGTGTAAATGCCAACAAGGATTCCAAGGAAAACTCTGTGATCAAGGTAGTATTCTGTTCCTCTCTCTCAGGATGAAATTAATTGAATTTGGCCACGCCCACAAAGCAAATGTTGTGTGGAAAGAAATATTAACAAATATTAACCTTGCTTTCGTTCCGCGGCACATTCTCATAATCGACAAAATTAATTCCAACAATGTGCAGATTGTTTGTTACATTTGAGCCTAGTTGATGGCATGCTTCTACGAGTTTCCTGTAACTAAAATCAGTTATAGAGCTTCCGAGAGCTGTGCGAAAGATCCTAAACTCGACCCCTCCCTCTCACCTGTCGAGAGAACTCTGTTCTAAAAAGTTTGCCTCATTTACTTGTTAACATCTTTCACAAAATTCTAGTGCCTTTTAATCCCGGGCCAAACGATGATGATAGCTGATGAGAGTTCAAACTCTCGCTCTCCTTTGGCCCAAAACTCTCATGCACTCTCACCGGCATTGAACGTGCTCAAATTTTTCATGAGAGTCGATAAGAGTTTTCTCTTTCTTTCTCTCACTCTCGACAACTCTCGCTCTCGTTTGGCCAAAGTTGATGATAGTCGATAAGAGTTGACGAAAACTTTCATGAGAGTCAACTCTAATTGACTCTCATCTTCTACTGTCCAGGGCTTTACGCATTCCTTTCAGTACTTCTGACGAGTTCTTAGCCCCTTTTAAATGGAAGCTCCCTTCCCTCAAGTATTACCCTTGGAAGGAAGTGTACGAGTGATCTGTTTTCCATTGCAGACAATTAATTTAAGTTTTAACATTCGTAGATTACACAGGATAATCTTACAATTGATTATGCTCTGTTGATCATATTCAGACGTGGATGAATGTGCGAAATCTCCGTGTAAAAATGGCGGATCATGTACGAACACTGCAGGAAGTTTCACATGTAAATGCCAACAAGGATTCCAAGGAAAACTCTGTGATCAAGGTAGTATTCTGTTTCCATTCTTGTTTATAATTTGTTGTTTCAAAAAGTGAAAGAAAAAAACTTGCTTTACTTCATCAATTACCCGACTCTCTTGGAAACTGCATGTAGTGTTGAAACAACAAGCTTTCCAAGGATTCGCGAATCAATGTTGTTCATCACTTCGAGTCGTTTTTAGTGGTGGTGGTTCTAATACAATAAGCATGATCCATGTTACACAGCCGTCGAAGATGTGAATCAACGTTAGCACTTAGGACAGAAATCAGGTAACTTTCAATAATGGATGGTTGTATCTGGCTGAATGGCAATTTCTAGTCATTTGCGGTTAAATTCCAAAAAAGTCGTATCCAGGTTGAACTGATATAAGCTATTTAACCAAAGGACATGAAGGAAAGTTGATTTAACCTATTGCCGATTTGCTTTCACTTTCAAAAGAACTCTGAAAGAGATTTAGTGGGCTGTGTTAAGGTCGCGTTTTTGCTTTGTTTAACCTTTGGTGTATTCCATTCATTTGAGATATAAACGAGTGTAAGTCCAAACCTTGTAAGAACGGAGGGGCATGTGTTAACACGCTGGGTAATTACCTCTGCAAATGTATTCCGGGATTTACAGGGACGCACTGTGAGCAAGGTAGGTAGAGAAATCCTTAGTATAAGCTGTACAAATATTTGAAGTAGTAGGATCCGGTTTCTAATCGTTATTGTCTTCACAAAGCGTTATACCATTGGTTGATCTGTGCCAGTCTCAACCAAATCGAAGTCACCGTGTTGTGTTCTCTCACTTTAATTTACGAATGCATCTCTCCACCTAGAAGTATAAATGGCAATAGCAAACTTCCATGGCAACCTGACAAAATTATGGGGGATTACTTGCGATGGACTAGTAGGGAGGGGGATAGGGAGAAACGGGAGGGGAATAGGGAGAAACGGGAGGAGGGGACCTCCACCGATCCCCAGGATATATATCGAACGGGCGTTACCCGGCTCACCTTAACGGCTGATGCATGGGTTCTAATCAGGTGTCCTGGCCGCAGTATTTAAAGTTACGTAGTATCTGAGGTTTGTGTTTCATTTGAGAAAGACAAATGTTGCAGAAATTAATTTTAAACCCATTCATACGTAGTCGTAGATCCCTGTCAAAGCAGCCCTTGCCAACATGGAGGTAGGTGTGAGAGAGATGGAAATGGCTTCAAATGTAAATGCCGCATTTACGGCGAAACGGGGTTCACTGGTACACACTGTTTCTTTTATCAAGTACGACCAGTGTAGCTAGCTAAAGAGAAGCTGCCTTGAGACAATCTTGGCTAAGGAATGATTGTACAATTAAATCAGAACTTCGTGCAAGTATCCCCCTTATAAGAGGCAGCACAGAATGGAAATTGTTGAACGTTCAATTCACTAATCAGAAGAATCGACACTGTTCAAATGAATCAACTTGTGACAACTTACCATTCAAGATACCGTTCGATTTTCTGCTAGCAGGAGGAATTTGAGAAAATTTACGCGAGTTAACTTCTAAAGGTAAACTACACATACTGAAAACCGCGAGTGAGTGCATGCTTAGAAGGAGTTTGCGTATACAGCCCGGGAAGGTGTAGGTAGGAGGTGTAAATACTAAGCGGAGACCGAGAAGGCGTGATGTGATCTAAATTCGTGTGGCTGGTGATGAACAACCAATTCATGTCTGAACCATGAAAAGCGCATGGAGACTTTTTTCCCTCTTTCGCTGCAGACATTGACGAGTGTCAGCAAAGTCCATGTGGTAATGGCAGCACGTGTGTGAACACCTTGGGCAGCTTTCACTGCCTGTGTCCAGCGGGATTTCAAGGGAAACTTTGTAAACAAGGTAACCACGGCGACGTCACGTAAAACAGAAAGAAACAAGAACCGTCTAACACAATGCCAATGAATAACCCTACAATTGACCATTGCTCGCCACTAGAGTTCTTAGTAGCTCAATAGTTTGAGCGTCCGACTTTTGTACGGAAGGTCGCGGTTTCAATTCCCATCTGTGAACTCAGAAATATTTGTTGTTTTTATAGCACACTTCGCGGAATGTCGATAATCAGCCTACACAGCATTTTTTCCTCATTCTTCACGGGGGTTTAGCAAGCGTGGAAGCATTTTCAAGCTGAGCTTAAGAATCAGTTTCCAACTATTTGTACTAAAAAGGGACGACGCTCAAAACCTCAGCATTTCTAATCAGCTACAGCTAAGGATGAAAAGCGGTGACAAGTAACTCCGATATTCGAACCAAACCTTACAATCGATTGGCAAAATGTTCTCCCAGCATTTTAAACTCTCTTTATAGTTTAGAATTTAGCAATGTGAAAGTGCAATCGCTTCTTCGATAACAAAACGCCTTTTCCTATTTACTGTAGCGCATTGAAACTAGTATAGTTTTAAGTTTAACCCTCTCTCCTCATTTCTACGTCACCGCAACATTCTCGCCTGCAGTTTTCGAACGCCTAGCTACGTAGCTGGAAAGCTCCTGAAGTTTTTAGGCCAAGCTTGATGGATTGTCGCGAGTTCGCTTTTAGAAATCAATTTTAAATCATAATATCATTAGATCGTTAAAACTAATTGGCTTTTCCATTTCCAACAGGCTTTGACGCGTGTTCTCAATTTAAACCTTGCAAAAACGGAGCTAGTTGCGAGAACAAACAAGGGGGGTTTAAATGCTTGTGCCCTTCTGGAATAACAGGAATGCTGTGTGATATAGGTAAGAAATCTTCTGTGACTCAAAAGAACTTAATCCGTCGGGGCGAGACGAAGCAAACCGGGCAAAATAGGCGCCATTGATTGAGCTCGCTCCGATTAATTAACTGCCTCTGTGTCTCCGAGGATAGGTATAGTAGTCACTATATGTAGTAGTCAATATTGTGTCCCCGGCCCACCCTGGGTCACTTATATGAAAGGCAAGGGGAATCTCGAAGTACTCCTAGTCGCGTCTGGAACTGGGATAAGCTTCGTCTTCATGGGCCACTAGGCTCGAACGCAGACTTCGATTTCCAGGCAATTTTATACATTACAAACAATGACTCACGAGGCTACGTGACTTCAGTTAAAAAAAATGGAAAAAGACCCAAAATCTTGATATTTTAATGGCGATGTTTTGCTTCCGCAGATATAGATGAGTGCCGTCAGTCTATATGTTTGAATGGCGGTACATGTGTTAATACGCCTGGAAGCTTTCACTGCACATGTAGGACGGGATATAGCGGAAAGCATTGCGAGAAAGGTGGGCTTGAATTGCTAAAATAATAATAATACCTAGCAAGATGTACGCCTCCTGTACCCTTCCTGTACCCCTCCTGTACTCCTCCTTTACCCCTCCTGTAGCCCTCCTGTACCCCTCTGTACTACTCCTGTACCCCTCCTGTACCCTCCTGTAAGCCTCCTGTACCCTTCCTGTACCCCTCCTGTAACCCTCCTGTACCCCTCCTGTACCCTTCCTGTAACCCTACTGTACCCCTCCTGTACCCCTTCTTTACCCTTCCTGTACCCCTCCTGTACCCCTGTTGGCCGATAGAGGCAAAATCTGTGCCCCCGACTGGAGAGCGCTGTTATTGATAATTCCCGGGGGTAGGGGTTTCGAGCCGATGATTTGATGTGCAAAAGGGTAAAGGTTTTGTCCGTTTTGTTTCGAAATAGGATATGTTGTGTGTACTGTGGTCAGTAATTGGGTTAATACTTGGAAAAACTATGCCTGTCAGTTCATGGATAGAGTCAGGAAAATCGCATATTTTGCTCAGAAATGGGGTAAGGGTTTCAGAAAGGGGGCCTCACTCAAACTCAACTGAACTATCGAGGAGTAACATTCGAACGTACTCAGATGTCGTATCTGCCTCTCTCATCTGTGTTGATCTCAGCCTAGTATCCAGGCATTCCCAGGCATTCCCTCCCCGCTTATCGATTTGGCGCGAAATTTCGAGACGTCACCGTATGACACTTCTCTGACCGACACGCCAGCCCGTTCCCAGGCCCTTACGTGAACCTCTCACTAGCCCGAGAGAGGAGGAGAACGGCTAGGGACTAGGCTGTGTTGACCTGTGTTTTGTTCACCAGGCGGCTGCTCTACGCCTGCTGACCGATATGACGTGGGTCTTGTTATTGATGGCAGTGGAAGTGTTGGTAACCAAGGATTCGTTGAAACCAAGATGTTCCTCTTAAAACTGATTGATCAGTTCACGGTTAGCGCTGAGAAAACGCACTTTGGAGTAATCGTTTACAGCAACGATCCAATTTTAGTTAGCCAACTCTCTAGTCCCATGAATTACCACCCAATCCAGCTTAAACTAAGGATCCTGTACGTGGAATTCCCGGATGGAAAGACGAGAACCGATAAGGCGCTGAAGATGGCGGGAACAGAGTTATACGCACCGGGGGAGGACAGAAACCTAGTCCCGAATGTGCTGGTCGTAATCACGGACGGCAAAACTGGAAAAGGCAGCGAACCGTACAAGAAAGTTCTGAGATCTCTCAAGGTTTGTTAAACACTTAAATAACACATAATAGAATGAAAAAAAAAGAAGAAAAGAAAAGTCAACAAAAACAAACAAGCAAGTAAACAAAGGACAGGAAAAGCAAAACAAAATAACAGCAATGCAGTGGAATGGTAATTGATTTTTTATTGGCGAAAAGTGCAAAGTGTTTAAACCAATCACAGCAGGAGAAAACAAGCAACCATTCAGAAGAAAAGCAAAAAGCAATTTGTCTTCAGTGCAGGCAGATGATTTACCTTATTTGGTTTTAGTTCCGAGTTCTGATTGGTTCATCGAGCTATTTTCCATTGAAATGATTGGCTAGCTGTGATTACTTTGCTTTTAACTAGGAAACCGCTCTATCGTGAGGGGTGGGGCGGAGGCGAAATAAACCCTCTCGCGTTTTTGCTTTCACGCTCGTGTCCAGTTCGCTCGCATTTCTTTTCGCGCGTTCAACGATCGGACAAAAATCACAGGGTCCATCACATTAATCTTGCCTGCTATTAAACACGCCTTTTGTTTTGTACCTGCCATTTTGAATTTTAAATACGGGGTCTGCTAGCTTTAGTAGGAGGTCTGGAACTTAGCTCAGATAATGCGAAGTCTGGAACCGAGAAATCTTCGGAAAGCGCTCGTTCACACTAAGACTGGTGGTGTACGACAGCCCAGCCAATCAGATTGCAGCATTTACATTAGCGCAGTTGTAGAATTATACTTATCTTCTTTATTCTCCTAATTGTTATTCATTCTCATATTGTATTTATACTTGACTGTGCTTCCATGTTAGGAACATCATGTGAGTATCATAGCCGTTGGCATTGGAAGTAAAGTGAGCAGGTCCGAGTTGAGAGAGATTGCCATGGGCAGAAAAGACCGAGTCTTGCAAGTAAATTCCATCGGAGATCTCAATTACAACTTCAGCAAGAAACTTAGTGACATGATTAAAAACAGTTGTTAGTCGTGTTCAAGGGTTTCTTGGTTCAAAGAACAGTGATTTAATGCATAGGACACAGGAGAGCGGGCAACAAAACTCAACCTCAAAGCTAAATAACACGGGCCATAACGTTTCTGGTACCACTTGTGTCCCAAGACATTTTGTCAAGTATTGTTAAACGTTAAAAACCTTTTTGGAGTTAAACATGGGTTAACGTTGTAAAGACAACAAATAAAGGCGAATGGACTTAGTTTTTGTTTGCTGTCCACGATTGTCAGTTAAGAACTGGGTCACGCAAAGCATTATTGGGCGGCTTTCCAACCCCCTGGTTGGAAAACACGTTCCCTCTGGGTAAGTTCCCTGGGATGTCGCTTTCTCGCGGGGGCGGGGGAAGAGGACATAACTCACAGAATGAATAAGTAACCATACACAAACTCCCTCGTGTAAATTCTACCCTGGAACGAGTGCAAGGGGTATCAAAATTCTTTGTGCGGTTCGGTAATAAGTTGAATGTAGATATTTGGCCAGCCATGCGCATTTCTTAGATAGCTCAACAGTCGTTTTTTAAAACTTGGAGACAAACAGTTCTCAGAATCCTCCACTTTAATGCAACTTAAATTCCGCTTCAATGTAAGATTCACAATATCGCATGAACAAGTAATATTTACAGATCAGGCTAGGCTGAAGTATCAACGTTATGATAAATGACAAACCGTTCTAGCGAGTAAGGTTGAAATTAATACAAACAACGAAGCGTCACGCAGCCAAAAAGAACTAATCGAAGAATCTCACACAAAAATATCAGATCTTGCACCAATAAGCTTCTCACAGCTGAGCCTGTGGGCCTATGGCATTTTGTAAACAACACATTAACCGCTAACAACTGTCGCAAGTACCATTTACAAGTGGTAAAAAGTCGTAGAAAACTTAATTTATCAATCCTATAAACTTAATTCGCTACTTTGTACAAACCGCGAAATTTAAAAGAAATATACAAACCAAAATATAGCTTTCTCAAAGTGAAATTGCAAGTTTTCGTCAATACTCTGGCATCACGCAAGAGTACGCGGTATCGCGCGATATCACGCTAACCTTGAGCACGGAACTGCAGCATCAAGTATTTACGAGTAAAGTGTTTTACAATAAATAAATAATATCTTTTGGAAATATATATTAAATGTTATCAATGACAACTGTCGTTAATGACACTCGATGAATCGATATCATCTGTCAAACAGCCATCTATGACGGCTAGACAGTTGGTGCCGCATCTGTCGATCAATCATCAATGACGGGTGGACACTCGATGAACTGACATCTGTCTTGTGGGTGAAGGAGGAACACGTGATGGCGGTGGAGGGGAGACTGGGGCAGGTAGAGCCAGGATTGTGTTGTCAAATGTAACCTAGAACGATAACAAGCAAAGTTGTTGCTTTTAGTTTGAACGCATGCGGGACAAGGTGAATCATTAACAGAAGCCCATATTCGGGAGTTTACAAGGGCATCATAGGTTTGGGAGGCTAAGAGGTAACCTATTCTTAGGTTAAGTCTGCATACGAGCCTAGTGGCCCATCAGGCCGGAGCTAATCCCGGTTTTTGTAGCATAAAGCGACTAGGAGTATTTCTGCTCCCCCCTGGATGGGATGCTAGTCCATCGTAGGGTTACCCCCAGCAGTAAATTCGCCGGTACCCATTTATACACCTGGGTGGAGAGAGGCACTATGAGAGTAAAGTATCTTGCCCAAGAACACAACGCAGTGCCCCGCCAGGGGTCGAACCCGGACCGTTCGATCCGGAGTCCAGCGAATTAACCATTAGGCCACCGCGCCTCCCTAATACTGCTGCAAAAATAGTAGTAACTGAGTGAATTGTATAACCCTTTCACACAACTTAGATTCTGGATGGTTTTGGTTTGCAAAGGAGACAGCCATTTGTCTTTTGCAACAACCAACATATGCGAAGGCGACTAGAGGTGACATTTTGATATTTCTCAGTAAAAATCTGTGCGCTCCTGAGTGATTGACAACTGTCAAAGTCTACTTACACTGTTCCTCGTCACCGGTCCCCCGCCGGGTATTACTGTTCCACCAGATTGTCTGTTTAAACGAGACCACGTGGCCTTCAGTTCTTGGCGATGCTGACGATCTAACGTGGAAAAAATAGTATGAAATCATTCAACGTGTTCCAACCACTCGGAGTGCAGGTGTCGTCCAGTGAGACAATCCCGTGCAAGGCCCAAAATAATAATGATTTGATATACGTCACTCGTTACGTTTTCCACGCTTGCAATACGTGTTTTCCCGCGCTTGGTACCGGTAGGGTGGTTACGAGTTTTCCCGCGCTTGTTACCACTTGCGCGTTTTCCCGCGCTTCGCACCATATACAGGTTTTTCCGTGCTCGAAACGGGTTATAGGTGTTTGCTTCGAGTTCATTGGCTTATTTGCTATTTGTAAGCGCAGAGATTGGCACTGAAATAAGCAGCCATTATAAGAAAATTTTCCAAACTCTTAGTAAATGAGATAGCCTATTACTTTGGTTTCAGTTTTAAAACGGACAATTTAACAAATTCTCGTATCACTGAAATGCGCCAGTCTCACCTCTTGCTCGTAGAAATCCTTCACCACAGCTTACGGAAACATACTGATCTCTTTCTATTTCGCCGAAATGTGTTATCTGGAAAAAAAGTTTAATTCACGAAATATTAGGAGCTTGGTCTAAACAAACGATAGGTTAACAAAGGAGACAATTGGCAAGGAAAGAGAGAAGGAAAGAGGAGCTGAAGGAAGGCAAGGAAAAGCAAGGGAAATGGGTATCCCCCAAAAGTTTTGAGCAATTCACGCTTGGAGTCAAAATCCAAACAGCGCGCGCTTATCAAGTATGATTGAAATGAAAGAGCTAAACGAAGATAACTCAAAAAGTAAAAAACCAGGCCAAACCTCATCTCCATCCAGTCCGAAGAGTCTTCTAGCGGCGCTACTCAGATCTAAACGAGTGGTACATGCGTCCAATAACTAAATAATCCAACAAAACATTCAGTCACTTTGAATGTTAAGGAACATACTGAAACAACAAAGTGTTCACCACAAACTTCTTCCCTTATGGTGGCTAGTAACGGTTTTCAACACTTGTACCTTGACCGATAACTACCACCCTTTATCAATTGGTGCTAAAA
Source organism: Meandrina meandrites (assembly GCA_963693305.1). NCBI lineage: Eukaryota > Metazoa > Cnidaria > Anthozoa > Scleractinia > Meandrinidae > Meandrina > Meandrina meandrites. The sequence goes on along the minus strand of OY855912.1, from coordinate 28,741,407 downwards.
TAATGGAATCAATCATTAGCTAATAAGTTATGACCACCTTGACATAATTGGTTGCCATATTAACAGTGTAGCCTACTGATCCAAATGTTAAGTTGTCTTGTTTGTGTTACAACTCAAAAACGAACTCGGTGACACTTTTTACAAATTCAAATAAATTCTCCGTCGGGATGAGGAGGAGGGAGGGGGTAAGAGCCACCTTAAATTTTCAAAAATTTAAGATGGTTAATACAATCTAAGATTTTAAATCGAATGCAATCTCAACTGTTACATCGAAGCAGTGAGCACACACCTCTTCCATAGTTGCTCCAAACACAACTACGGCTCGTTCTTTGGTCTCGCCATTTGGAACCGCCTTAACTCGAACCTGCAGTAAAGTTAAAATAGAAAAAAGACTTAATTGGACCTTGGGAGGCACGGTGGCTTGATGGTTTGAGCAGTGGATCTGGCATTGCGTTATGTGCTTGGGTAAGGTACTTGCTTAGAGATTTACTGAAGAATTGGAATTTTTTAAACGATGGCATTGAATAACTCAAAAGAGTGTACTCAGGTATGTCAGCGTACCGTTTTTGGTTTTAGATAAAGTCGCTGTGTAGATTCCTTCGCAGTTTTGCACAGCACAGCTTCACCTTGATTTTGCCGTGATTTTACTCCTTGGAGATGACTCTAGGGATCGAACAAAAACGACAAAACATGTTTAACTATGATTTACGTCTTCATCACAAGGACCTTTCATTCAAATAAAAACAAAGTTTGTCATTTAGTATCCATAAGAAGTTGGGTATCTTGTTTTAAATGTCTTGGGGATGGGAAGGAGAGCAAAAAGGGGTTGCCAAAGACAGCAGGAGGGCATAATAGAAATTTCTTTTATATCAATCAAAACAGGAAATCGAGAACGACCTTTTTACCCCAATGCACCAAAAGTCATGGTTTAAAATAAACAAATGTCACCATGTGGACTTGCGGGATGGCGGGTGGGTGCTTTTCTCACGTTTAAAGAACGAGAAATATTCTAGATCGTTTATTTGAAGCGAACTCGGTCGAACTTTATTTACACTTCACTGAAGATGGAGCAAAGTCACTTTAGTTTGCGAGCGATATGACCTTTTCTATGGCGCGATTTGACTTTGGTTGGGAGCGATCTAACTGGGAGCGAAGTGACCGGATACCAGCTAAAAGGTAAGGTATGTACCTTCAGTTCACTGATGGCCTCTTCCTTCTTCTCCTCAGCCCTGGTAGGTTCATGCCATGCAGTCGTCAACCCCACCCCTCTGGGGGAGGATGGAGGACTTCTTCCATTGATTCGACGTCCTATAAGTAAAGAATTTCGAGGATAATTAGACACAGAGTACACGGACAGACTGTGACGGCTACACAAATAAAACCCGAATCTCTGAAAGACTTGCCGTCAACTCTTAAAACTCTCTCAGGATACTAAACACACTTCTTCCTGAAAGACATGCTAAGAATAATCCTACAAGAACGCGTCTTCTGATTCAGGCAAAACACCAGCGCGAACAGGCCCTCCTGTCTGGGTTTCGCGTTGGTTTTCGCGGGAGCGAGTTCAAAATCTTCTCACTCGCGTAAAACACCAAAACCAAACGAGAGAGCCTGCTCGCAGGCTAGGAAAAACATGTCTGCGGGATTTACTAGCATTTTAAAGAGTCAATCGAAACACAACTCCTTTAGTTAACTTACCCTGCATGTGCCTAAGCACATGTTTCTCCTGGTCAAGATATGCTTGTACCCAGGTTCTCTCCTCTCTGTGTTTCATCGACAACAAGTACTGCTTATCAGCCTCTGAACGAAAAAAAAAAAAGAGAAAAAGAAATTGATATTACTCCAACTTGAATTGGGATAAAAAAAATTGCCCTGTCTTCCTTTGTTAAACATCTAGACTGGGTGAAACAAAACATGCTTGCTTCCCTCAGGGCAGCGATTTATGCTTAAAACCTTATTTAGGAGATACTCAGTGTTGCTACATTGTTATGTTTCAGTTCATTCGGCAAAATAATTCAGAGCTGCAGAGTTCCGTGGAGCGTCTCTGATTGGTTGTTATTTGCGCGCGAAAATTCGTAACCTAGGAACAGCCAATCAGGGATACTGCACGCATCTCTGTAGAACTACGTCATCGGTATGGAATTTTTCGAGTTGAGAGAACGCGAACGTGAAACATACCTTCCAGGGGTACAAACGGTTCACCACAGGACACCCACACATCAATAGGCCAGCGAGCGTCCCACCTGGGAAAGCCCTGCAGCTCCGTATTGCTTACGACAGGCACCCGGCCAGTACGTCCGTCACTGACACGATACGTTACATTCCCAGAGGACTGATCATCCGCGTGCTCATCTTCTGAAATGTTCAACTCGTCAAATGCCTCTGTCTCTAGCAGCTCATTTTCCCTTTGTTCCGCTGCAGTTAGCCTTGTCCCTTTGGATCTGGAAAATGGCCGATTCTCGGCTTCAACGACATCTACTGCGTGTCCGTTACGCACAAGTCGTTCTTCAGGGATCTTGGAAACAAAGAACAAAAATATTTTGCTGAAACGTATAATTAACCTTGATTATCCGCACGGAGCGCAGTTGTTAACAAAATAAAGCTTGCGCGGCGATACCTTTGAAACAGTCTTTAGAAGGCCTCGGGTCATCTTCGGAAATGGTTGTAGGTTTTTAGGGCGTTTAGGTCAATTTTAGAACATTCAGAGGTCCTTGAAGAACTAAAGAAAACTTCGCCACTACGAAAACGGCCCTCTACTCAGGTAAAAAGAAAGAAATTTTTGCCCTCTATGCGTCACAACGCAAATAACTGCCTACAATACAAGAAAGTTACATGCTAGAACTAACCGTGTCAGTGCGGTTATCATAGTTGCCATCTGTTTGCTGTGTTTCCATGTCATTTGTCTGTTCAGTGTTTGTAGCGTATGGTCTGACAAGCTGCTGTACATCAGTGATGAGCTCTCCACAACATGTGTACAGACGCCGGGCAGCTGACGCTAGACCAAGCTTCACCGTGCACTGATCAAGCAACTAAAAAACAAAGGGAAGGAAAAGATAAATCATCTCTTCATTACGATAAGGCTCACCAAGCGTGCGCTTGAAACAAGGTTTTAGGTATTTTAGATCAGAGTACGAATACGAGATTGAGTGGCTTTTCAAGCCTTATGCTTATGCTTTCGATTGCCACATTTCACATTGATCTGTTCTCATATCGATAGTCTCCTTTTCAACTGGTCAGCAACACGGAGAAGTGAGGGCTTTGGGAATGTAACTGGATTTAAATTCGATATCGTGTTCACACTGCTATCTAACGGTACCTTTCTTAGCATGAAACGACTATAGGTGTATTTCTTTTTCCCCTGAATCAGTGTAATAGCGTTTTCCCCCCTCACCTCACCCATCCAGTGTTGTCAGGTTACCCTTGTAATTTGAGTGGAACAGCGGCATCGTGAAAGTCTTAGCACTCCACTAGGAGTGTTGCTACACCCCCCCCCCCCCCCCCCCCACCCCCAGAATGGATTTAACAAAGAAAATCTCGACCCGGTGGGTTTGAACCCATGATCTCCGGATTTGATCTTTTGACGCTCTACCGACTGAGCTACGAGGCCAGATGGGAGCAGGTCGGGTAATTTAGATAGTGGATTACAAGTGATATAGATATAGGATAGGGAACGCGTAGCACCCTTGAATATAGGAATTAAAAATATTTATAACTCCTATATTCACGGGTGCCGCGTGCTTCCTATACTATATCCTTAACATAACACAAATGTCTTCTAGAGATGGTCCGTGTTAGACAAGATGATGGTAGGTTGACATACATACCGCATGAATGCTCGAGCCAATAATGATCTCCCCATGCCCTCTGCTTCCTTCGCCGTTCTTAAAGGCCCTTATTCTGACGGCAGGGACACTCTGAGCCATGTGCAGCTCACGAGTGATGGTCCGTACACTGCCTTCATTTCTCAGCCTCTCCAGCTGGTGTTCCCATAAGTCCAACGTAGCTTCAGCTTCAAGGGTTGATAGATCCACCTGTGGAACGACAAAGTAGCCAGACATATTACGAACAAACACATCGCTTGATCAAGAACTTCAAAGTAAAAAGGAGTGTTTAGAGTAAATTAATTTAGTCTTGGTTGGGTCACCTGTGACATACCTTGCTGTTCAAGCACTTGAAAGAACTACTCAGCCTCAGGCCCTGCTCTTGCGCTGGAAAATAGTTGAAAAATAGTCGCAAAAGTCTACACTTTTAGCAAACTGGGTGACATAGCACCAAATGGTGTTAATAACACAACAGGTTTGCACTGACTTTCCAATAAATTAAATGTATTTCAATCTCATTTACCTTTACAACGTATTCCTCGCATTTGAGGATTATTGGTTGGGTTAGAGGTCAGTACAAATAAAACAGGTTAAACAGAATGATGCATGATTAATAGAAGACATATTGTTTGAAAGTGAAAGTGAAGTAGATTGCTGCAATGACCTGTTGTCATTGTGGTTAAAAAAGAGGTATTCAAGCTGGCTGTTGAAAAGTCATGAAAAGTGAAATCTAGAGGAAAACCTTGTACCTTGGAATTACAGTCCCTGAGGGTTTATTTAGTCTCTTATCTAAAACCGGGACCGCGATTGTTAGGCATTCTTTTCCATATACAGTATAACTTTACGCATGTGGTATCTAGTTGGTATCGCACTGATTAAATTATTCTTATAGAAGTGGTTTCCTTACCTGTTCCTAATGCACAGGCAAAGCCTGTATGGAAGTGATGAAGTCGCTGTAGTTTATGTCTTCCTCGGGAAGATTTTCCACAAGCTTCACACACGTAAGTCTCTTTAGACATACCAGGCATGTAGATATAGCCCTGAAAATAAGTTAAATGTAATGAAAAGCTAATGAGCTCGTTAATTCTAAAGATAAAATTCTTTACGGTCTTCCATGTAATTCAGGTTAAGGTTAAGTCTGCATACGAGCCTGGTGGCCCATCAGGCCGGAGCTTATCCCGGTTTCCGTAGCATGAAGCGACTAGGAGTATTGCTACTCCCCCCTGGATGGGATGCTAGTCCATCGCAGGGTTACCCCCAGCAGTAAATTCGCTGGTACCCATTTATACACCTGGGTGGAGAGAGGCGCTATGAGAGTAAAGTATCTTGCCCAAGAACACAACACAGTGCCCCGGCCAGGGCTCGAACCCGGACTGCTCGATCCGGAGTCCAGCGCACTAACATGTGGTAACTACATTTTAAAATGAAATCCGAAGCACAGTTGAAGTGTGTTACGTTTGTCCATATTGCAATCCATTTCCATTCTCGTTTCCTGTCGTCTAGGTATATTCTTGGATATTTCAGAAAATGTATCACAATGTTTCTTTAATATAAGCATCGTGGTTTTTTTTCTGTATGTTTTCGATGTACTTACAGGTTGAGGAACTTGCTGAGGTCCAAGCACGGCAAACGTACACACGTTAGACTTGTTGGCAGCAGTTATTTCTATAATCAAAACATCACAAGTGACTCACTAGTCTGTAACTGAACTTATTTAGAACCAAACTGTACATCATGATCATGGCATGATACTAATCTAACGGATACCCACAATATAATACTGCAGTTAAGACCAGGAAAGCAGTGCAAAATGCCGGAGTGATGTCAATGACAGTTAGCCTCTTCATATCAAGATTAAAAAATTAATTCTCCTAGCACATTGTCATACATCTTTAAATCCTAGTTGTGAGAATTCGGCCTGCATTGCAGGCCTAAAGAGGGAAGAGAGAAGGTTTACAATGTGCACAAGCTCAAGCACGAGGAGATCTCGTGACCAAATGCTGCCACACAGGCTATGTTGCATCTAGCACTAATTTTTCACGTTTGTCGGGTCACCCTTTACCCCTCGGAACGAGTTATTTCATTGGTTCTTAAAACAATAGATAACTGGTCATAACAATATCCCTAGCCTTAGAAAACAATAGAGGTAGTGTTTACAGCGAGCGGTCCAGCGAGGTAGCGTCTTACTGCGTTCATCCTGCGCAATCCTTCTAAATCTTTCCCATTGTTAATCATCCTTTATTATTATCTCTTTGGTGTTTTTCAAACCTAGGAATCTAACATTTTGATGTTTACTCTTAATTAAAGGCAATTTTGCACAGCACATAAAAATTCATATATCTAGGCAACGCTCCTTTAAGCCTTGTGAAGTTGTTAGTTTAAGCATACCTCTGTTAGTTGTATCTGCAGCAAAAGCCTCAATAAAGCCAGTAATAGGGTCGTATCTCCACAACTGACCGGAATTGCCATTAGCACAAGCCTTACGGTGCGCCACAATCACTGCCGCACCTTCGAAGCCTTGCGCTGGGGTGTAGTCCAGGGAGAACGGATCATTCCCCAGGGGAGGGGTGGTGACTGTTAGTACCAGCTGTTGGTTTGAGCGCTGGTATATGAAACTGAAATAATCCATACAAGTATGGCGTTAGTTACATCATCTCCAATAAACTACAAAAAAGCACGTAATAAATGATGAATACAAGAATTAAATAAAACGTACCCGTCTTCAGCAATGACCCATCTCTGGGTAAAATCCTCCAGCTTCTTCTTACACAGTACAACTTCAGCTTTTCCCTTTACAAAACAACACACAACAAAAATTATTTTTCATTTAGCACAAGTTTCCGCATGTAAATTTTTCCCTTTGTAGATGCAAAGTTTCAGTAATACACGGACCAAGTTTTACACGAGTAAGAGTGAATCTTTGTTAGCGCGGTTTTCACTTGAGTGTCGAAAGTAATTCGCGTTTGCTTTGGTTTTGCATTACAACGCTTAGTGATTGGTTTAGAAAACTCGCGCCACTTTCTCATCCAATCAGAAGTAAGACCAATCGTGACGCGCTCGCACACGTTTTCCCGCGCTTTGCGCCTGCTACGTGTATTTACTTCAAGATTTCATTGGTGTACTGGATTGCCTGTGCATTTTGAGATCGGCCATTCTATCTCCCAATGGAAAATGTATGGATTACGTTAGGAGAAGTAATAAGCTGACAGCTGTTGTGTGTACCTCATTAGAAGCGTCAGTTAGTCCTAACACAAGGGACGTGCCCTTCAGGCTGATGAAGCCGTCGTTATTCAGGGACCACCTCTGCTTCTGACTTGGATCAGTTGGTTTAGCATCTTGGGTCTTAAGAACTTGACGTCTATCAAACAACAATCATACATTGTGAGCTTAGAACAATCCTGATGAGCCATAAGATGAAGTATGAATTAAAACAGAAAATCTTCTAGTGACTATTACAATGAAGTAAATAAGTCAGGAGTCTGTGTTTGGGTCTGGCTGCACATCAGACTGGAAATTAACCCGGAGTATTGCTACTCCCCCCTGGATGGGATGCTTGTCCATCGCAGGGTTACCCCCCAGCAGTAAATTCGCCGGTACCCATTTATACACCTGGGTGGAGAGAGGCACTGTGAGAGTAAAGCGTCTTTCCTTAAAATATTTCCTTACCGATGCAGCAGCAAGGAAAAGAAGACACCTGTACACCTGCGTTTTCAAAGCTAAATATCAGTAAGAAAGAGATTATTGCAACTTCTTTGGGATTACTGTAGACGGCTGTAGTCTAGTAGCATTTCCTCCATATTTTTCTTATAAAACCGAATTATGAATGGAGCTAAATAATCACCGCCAACAACAAAAACAACTTTATTTGTACCCATAGACTAAGTAATACCGACTGTCCACGTACAGCTATGCAAATTACGAAGTCAATGCAGCAGTGAGTCGTTATTTACAGATGAGGCGCAAACTGATACATAAACAAACTGTAAAACAGTGACAATCATGAAAACAGAAAGGACCAGCAGTTACCTGAATTTCCTTTGCAGCTGTCGATCAGAGAACATGACTTCATCATAGAAGTCATTGTCTTCTTTGTCATCCACTGAGGGGTCGTCCTTAAGCGTCTTTTCATTCTCCCATGGCCACTGTAAGGTCTTCAGTCGCTGCTCAGCGCGAATATGAGACCGCTCGTGAGCATTCAATGCATGGCTGTAAATATTCTCTGGACTGTAAAGAAAATAGCACAAATGCCATAAGTTTGAAAAATCAACTCTCCTTATAATTTTCCTTACATCTCTTTTAACCTTAGTTCTGAGAATTTCATGGCTCATCAAGATATTATCCCCTAAAAATAGCCTGCGTCAAGCCAAGTGGTCCATACCGCCAGAGCTTATCCTGGTTTCCGTACGATGAAGCGACTAGGAGTTTTTCTACTCCCACCTGGATGGGAGGCTAGTTCATCACAGGGTTACCCCCCAGCATTATTTCAACTGGTACCCTAGGTGGAGAGAAGCACTACGAGAGTAAAGTGTAAGTGTTGCTTAAGAACACAAGACAGTGACCCTGGCCAAGGCTCAAAGGCACAAAGGTTAATAAAAGCCTGAAATACCTCTCTGCATTCTCCAAGGATAATTCCTCTTGATTATTACCAGTTGCTAGTTTTTCTCGTTCCTCAGAACTCAGCGCACATTGTGCTACGCATAAACGAGAACCAGTAGTGACCGCTCCGTCAATATGAAGAACCAAGTCTACGACAAATCAAATAAATATCAAATTAATAATGGCAGGTTGCCATCTGATCACAGATGAACTACAGGTATAAATTTAAATAAAGTCAATTAAACTGTCCTGGTTTATATTGAGATACAGCTGTACATAGCATTCTGAGCCAATAGAATATGGACTTACACTCTTTTCCGATTTATTCAAGCAACTATGAGTATGGCTTCTTCCCCTGGATGAGATGTTAGTACATCAAAGATAGCTCCCATTTTAGCCAAGGAGTTGCCCGAACAATTAATTTTGTTTATACTCCTAATCCAGTTTTTCAAAAGGTGGATAATACTGTCCAACTTGAATAATCACTATTCAGCCTATGAAAGTTACCAAAACCTACTATGTTACCCACTGGATAGTGATTTATCTAGCAGATAGCATTATCCACCCTTTGAACAACCAAGAAATGGGTGAGCTGAGGCAATGTGAGAGCTTAAAAAGTACCCCTACATATGCTCAAATTCACGACCCTTACCACTAGTCAGAACTGGGCAGCCAGACTGGTAAAATCAAGAAGAGTTTTCCATTGTTATTCAGATTTGTCCTATCTAATCAGTCAATGCATAAATATTATAAAATGTTGCGGTGGATTTGTGCAAAAATCTTGTGAAAAAAAAAATCCCACTTCACATTCAAAACACCAGACTGGCCAGCTACTTCTGACTTATGGTAAGCGCCATTAGACCTGCTCAATCTGGACTCCAGTGTACATACTAAATATGAAACCACTGCGATTTAAGTGTGGGTGACTTCTAACAGACTAAGAAGGCAAAAAGAATACCTGAAGGATCCCTCAAGGCACAGTACTGCCTAATGTGTGAGATGTCAGATGCAAGGTTAGCAAGTACCGCCCTTCTCTGCTGTTCGGAGTAAGACAGTTGCGGATCACTCCATGGCTCACCACATGTCACATACACCAATTGATTTCTCTGGAGGTCTGATAGACTGCTTACTTCTTTTCCATCTTCTGTGTACAGCCTTCTTGCCGCAAAAGGTAAACTGACAGCTTCAGTGCATCTATCCAAGAACTGTGCAGCAACAAATATTGCTAGTTAGAATAAAAGCTAAAATGTCTCAAAAGCATGTTCCATATAAAGTGACCTTAGGAATCAAGTTTGATTTCAAGAACATACCAGATTCAACTCAAGCCTTTTGTGATCAAGAGGATGACAGGAACCTGCAAGGTCCTCACCAGACTGCTCGTGCTTGTCAGGGGTAGATCGCCTGAAAAACAGTCACGTTTTACATGTATGATCAGGGACATCTATGTTGGTTATGTTGAATGAAAATTTTATAGGATTAATTTTCAATCAGAAGAGAGTTTTTAAGACAAGATTATTTACCTCTTGTGCTTTTTGAAAGAGCTGTTTGAACTTGTTCCACTGACATCGTGCAGCATCTGAAGAAGATTTGATTGATAATTATGCAACAAAGATATGTAGTAAAAAAGTCTCAATGATGAGTAGCTTAATGCATGTAGGTCAACCCCGTTGTTTCAGAACTTGAAACAGTTGCAGAGTCACTTAAGTTCAGTTTCTTCAAATTGTTGTACCATAAGTACTCTTATGTTATACAGTTACTGTAGTTCATAGCAAACAATTATTATTAAGTCATTTGAAATAACTCACATTAGTCAAATCTGGACCAACAACTATGACAGCTCTGCTGTGATCTGATTCACCATTTTTTAACACTCGTAATCTGGCAGGGATCCCTGAACATTAACAATAACAAATGATCAGCACACGACCAAAACACACTGATTCACACTGGCACTAATAACTACTTCATGTACACATAATTACATCTGTATTGCATTGAATAAGTCTAATAATAATTATTAGTCTTACTGAACATTTATCGGTTAAATCAATAGTTATTTTAACACTGTGACCATGAATTGCACACTACACTGAACCCTAGTACTGACAGGACCTTAACTTCAAGAGTTATATCTTATCAAGTATAAAATAATAAACAAACAAAATAATGTTTCAAATTGGAAGTTTCTCACTCTTCTTAGCCATGCATGTACAAGGCTAGGGACTTTAAAATCGGAGACAGAATACAAGCAAGATATTGAGTATGAGTATGACTTTTCAAACCCAGTGCTCAATTGGTTTGATTATTGTGTTTCAGACCAATCTCCTACCGATATACATAGTCTCTGATCAGCGTGAAGACTGAGAGCTCTGGGAATGTCGCTAGGTAGAAATTTGAAAGTCCTTCTTTTACTTCATCTCATACTTGTGTTGTTATCTAAAGGAAGGCCTCTTTTAACAACCACAAACGGGGAAAGAATCCAGTTTACAAGCAATACTTTAAAATAACCCCTAAATATACAAGGTAAACGACATATCTAACGAACTGCACCAATTTACTAGCCTGAACTTACTATCACCTAAATGCTGTATATTTTTAGTCCTGTTTTCAGTTTTTAATTACTACTTAAGTTTCATTTAGACACTGAATAAATGCAAAGATATTTGACAGTCACCACTGACAACAATATCCATAACAAAAATATTATTAAGGTAAAGCACATTACAACTGTGATAATTCCTTAAATTTGCTAAAAAAAAATTGACCCAATGACAAGCATTTTGTATTAAATAAAGGAAACAATATTAAAAAAGAGAGACATTGTAAAAAGTAAATATCACTAGATAGTTTAAGTAATCTTTAAGTTTGTGTTTAGTACTTACGCATATCAGTGGTATGTATGGCTGCACTAGTTACATGTAAATAAAGCAACTACACTTTAAATGCGCAAAATAAAAGGTGGAACAACTTTCCAGAAATGTACTGCCTTGAGGGATATTCAAATGTACAGCAATGAAATAAACTTTTTTTACAATTCTTTTATCCTATTTCTGGGCAGAAAGATACCCAATTTGACATTAAAATGCTTATAAACAAGCTGATCAAATCATATGCAAAAATCGCCCAGAGATGAATAATTAATTTCTGCCTTAAAATGTCACTATTACTTGAGGCACCTGCTGAATGCGGACTTGTAAATTAACTGAGAACAAAATTGTGCTTCCATAAATATTATGCTCGTATGCATCCTTCAGTCATTATACCAAACAATCTAACAACAGTTCATGAAACAACACTTATCTGCGGCCCAGAAAACAAAATTCAACAGATCTTCTGAAATTTCTGAGATTATGATAAAACATAACATAAAACTCTGTAACCCAAATAGTTAAATCAACAAAGGAAAAAATTCAAATTTTTTGAACCTTTAATTAGTACATTTGAAATAAAGTTTAAAATTTACTAAAATAAAAAATAAAAATTTGAGTTCATATGGCAAGGCTAAATTTAAACATTATGTTTCCAAGCCAGCAGTACATGTATAAGTGGCACTGTTAAACATAATTTTGAAATTTAACTGCAAGGTTTAACTCATTAAAATGCTCAAAAGTTGTTGTGTTGACTGTGAGTCTTGTGTTCCCCCTCTCCCCCTGATCAATGTTGTCTGAATTTTTGGATTACATTCATACAAGCCACAACTTTGAAAGTGGGATAGGGAAAGGTTCAGAATGAAAATTATTTGTTTATTTTAAGAGCCAGGCCGGCTATTTTGCAAGTGGTTGTAGCTTGTTGTTACCTGTTGTAACAGTCTTTTTCTGTGCGGGTTTCTTGACTGGTGGAGCATAAGGCAGCAAAAATCCTTCCATGGGCCATGTAAAGTCCTGAGTGACAGGTAAATAACAGGCACCTTAATTAAGTTAACAACCATCTAGGCATGTACAAAACATCTTAAGTTGTTAAATAAATCTTGATGCTCTTTTTGTAAACATTTTGAGGTTACTGTTTATTAATAACAGAAAATCATGTACAACTATTGCCAACATACAAATAAAGTGTAGTTTGTTAGTTGTAAATGAAAGCATTTTCTATTTCTTAAATTAAAAATGTCTTGAGAACAGGGCTTGAAAACAAACTTGAAAATTTCTAGCTTGCCCTTTGGATAAGTAACTCTTGCATTGTGCTTGCCCAGGGTAGTTGTATTCTTGCACAATGCACTTAAAAGGCTGAAGGAAAACTGCTAGTCTTTCAGCTGTTTTTCTGTAGGGTGGCAAACAGCCACCAAATTTGTGGGGAGTTGTTCTTCACTTTTACCATGTAATTTATGATGAAAAAGTATATTGAGATAGGATCATGTGGATTTACTTATTCCCGTACCATGTTCCATGTTCCATCTTCGTTAACTGGCCACGACAAAGCTCTCTTGTTCCACTCTGGATTAGGAATGGTGGAGTATTTCCATTGGCCAATATTCTTCAAGTCTTCCTGTTTTATGGCCCATCTGCAACAGAACAAATGAACAAAACCAATCAAGATTTATGTAACAATATCAAAATTATTATTTGTTAAATTAACATTTTTTTGTGTACAACAAGTTAACACTTTCACGGCCACTGTTCAGGAAATGACCTTGCACTCCTCAGGGAGAAACAAAGACAGGACTTCATTACTAACCTCTGAGTACCTTCTCCGTGCTTTTTTGGTAGAAGTACAAGAGAATATTTTTGACCAAGGAACTCATCTTTAAGCTGTACAAGGCCGGTCTCGGCACTCTCCTCGGTTTTGTCTGACAGAGATGGACTGGGCTGTAGACCGACACCCTCCGAAATTTGATCACTAAGCTCTGGCTCATCCATGAAATGTAGATTTTCCAAGCCATGTGACACCTCTTTCTCTGGTGAAGGGGACTGTGTAGGCTTTTCATCAGATGCGGCATCTGTAACATCATGATCTTCAATGTAAGTGAGCACAAGGCTTGGTTTTGAGAGAGAGTACACCTGTCCTGTTGGGCTAAATCCCCACTGCTGGTCGGCATCACTAGGATTCCTGTAGGTATACCAATCAAGGTGTTAACTCAAAAAAATTATCATTATGAGTTTAAAAAAAAAACGTTTACTGGGCAAATTATGGGGATTTTAATGTGAAATAACTTTAACTTATAACATTAAATGAATAATACTGTCAAAATCCCAATTCCTCAAACCCTTGATTTTTTGAACCTTACTCAAACCAAAAGTTGTTCCTCTTGGATTTGGTTCACTCAGACAAACACAGTGACATCTTACTCTGCTGGTTTTTCAAATGCACAATTTCTCAAATCAATTTAATTTGTTTCTCTTGGAGGTTCAAGAATTCAGGATTCCATCATAATTATTGTTAAGTTAGGATAGCAGGTAATTGACATAACAGTTTCAGAGGATTGTGGCCAATATGCTGCATAATGCTTGAAACTAGCCACGATAGATTGAAAACCACAGGATATGCAACAAAGTTAGACTGAGTACCTTTTAGCTATCACCACAGGGTACCCTTCCACTGTTGCATCTGCATACTTCACAATGACAGCATGTTCAGATCTGGACAGCACTAGCTGCGGCATAGCTTTACTATGAATTAAACCACTCTGAAACAACATGGTCGAAACATCATAATATGTATCTCAAGATATTATAGCATGGCAAAAATTTAACTTCTAAATGAACTGCAATAATTTTTTTTCCAAATCTAATGTTACAGCAGTTATTCAACTTTTTAAAAATTACCATTATTAGTTTGAGGGAATCCATGTTTTTTTTTTTTTTAATGTTTAAATGTTGATGTTGTTTTAATACATAATTTGTTTAAAAAATTACCTCCGTTGACGCATGTTTTTTTTTCATTTTTTTTTTCATTTGCAACTACTTACTTACAACATTAATATAATTACAAAATATAAATCACTAAACATTACACAAGGAGCTACTTTACAATACTCTTACTTAACTAAGCTAATACTGTTAACATAACATCACTACTTATTGGGCTAACAATGCAAACAGAAATAACAAAACAAAAACATAGTTCATAAACGTTACCAGGAAAAGGAAAATGAAAGAGAATAAAAGATATAGCAAGAAACAAAAACCAAAAGTAAACTAAATGTTTTGTATAAAATTCCATTTCTTAATATAGTTTTCGTATTTACCGGATTTGACAGCAATATGTTTTTCTAATGCTAATTTGTCGCGAACCAGAGATATGTACTCGTTAAACTGAACTTTATTTTTTAGGCCGGTGTTAACGTATAAAAAGTATTTGCCTAAGATAATAAGATGGTTTAGGGCTAAGCACTTACGAGGAGAGTCCAAAATATCATATAAGACATCTAAGTTCGAAAGATGGACACTTTTTCTACTATGAACATTGTACCAGTCTTGAAAATCTACCCAGAAAGATTTTGCTTGAGTACATTCTATAAAAAGATGCCAGATGGTATGGAGCTCGGAAGGGCAAAAAGGACAAGTTGGGGAGTCAACTTTCTTCATCTTGTGTAATAAGCTATTCGTAGGTAGGATGCGATGAGTGATCTTGTATTGGAACATCATCATTTTGGTTTCTTTTGTAACATTAAAGGGTAAAAGATAAACCTTGCACAGGTTTTTCTTTTCTACTCCATATTCAGTAAGTTTCCTTTCCGCGGTGGGGGGAGGTAACCTTTCCAGGGATAACAGTTTTTCATAGAGAGTTTTGCAACTCAACGAATCACTTATTAAATCAAGGGGTGTGATGAGTAGTTGGTTGTTAGAGTTTAAAAGCTTTTTCCACGAGCGAGGAAAAGCAGAAATGATACTGTAATACTGTAGAAAATTAAACTTTGTCTTAAATTTTTGGCAAAGAGCATTAAAAGATAGAAAGTGATTTTTTTCTGTGTCAAGTAAATCTGATATGTGAGTGACTCCAGCCTGGTGCCAATGTGGAAAATATACCGATTTTTTATTAACAATTAGAAACCTGTTGTTCCAGATTACTTGCTCTAGTACCTCAGATTTATTTTGAGGATCGGACGAAGCAATTTTCTGCCAATGGGCTATGATGTTTTTGTAAAATCTTGGGAGGTATTCGCTTAGGCAAAGAAGCTTACAGTCATAGTTACACTGAAATAAGAAAGTGCCACCGACGTTGGCGAGGAAAGAGGTTGGAATATATTTCCATGGAGCGTCGTGGTCTGAACATATGCGGGTTACCCAGTTTAGTTTCAGAGCTTTGTCAAATATGACGAAATCTTTCATTTCTAAGCCACCATCTTTCTTAGATTTTATCAGAGTCGACTTCTTGATTTTCGCAGGTTTGTGGTTCCATACAAAGTCAAAAATTATTCTATTCACTTCTTCAGCGAATCGAGGTGGCGTTTCCATGGAGCTGCAGATGAATATGACTTTTGAAAGGGCTAGAGTTTTAACAATGTTTATTCTTCCATAAACAGAGATATCCCTTTGAGACCAAAAGTTTAAAGTTTTCTGTAATTTTGACAGCTTGTCGAAGAAGTTTCTTTGGTCTGACAAATTGTCGTCGTACGAGAAGTGTGTACCATACCATAATACCATGTTTACCATAATAAAAATTATCCAGGCATATTAACTGTACCTAAATTAACCCTTATCATGATAGTACATGTATACATTAGTTAAATTGGAAGCTCCTTATTTACAGAAGTTTAATAATAGCAATTTATGACGGGCCACTTGTAATCAGTCCTTTTATATTACATTGTAAGCATGGTACAAGACTGAGTAATTCTATACCTGTGTTATAACCCACTCTTGAGCATCTGGAGGCCACAACTTCGTTTTCTTTTCCTTTTCTGTAATAGTTAGTTCTGGATAAAGTACTAGGTTCTTATTCTCTTTGTACTGCAGGAAACAGCCCTTCTCATCCACACGCATAACCTAGTGCCAATTACATCACATTAGTCCTTGAACATAAGGCTGGCATAATTGCAAACCTCTACTGTATGGGGTGGAAAATGGTACATTTGAGACTTTACAAGACTGATATCTTTTCTGCAAGGTCAAGACTTTCTTAGGCTTGCAAAAGAAATTGAGACTGAGAAGGCATTGTAAAAAAATTAAGTCATAGTCATAGCAAGGGGGGGGGGGGGGGAGGAGGTGCAATGAAGTTAGCCCTATATGTGAAGCACCAACCCATGAAACAAGGCCAGACAACAACACTGGAAACTCCATCCCATATTTCTCTTTGGTAATCATTTTTATTTTTGTTAATCTCATAAACTTTTCTCTCGATTGATCCTTACTACGATGAATATCTTCCAAAAATCTTGGCAAAGTAATTAACAAAGATTTTTGCAAAGATTTTTGAAAGGAACTTTCAGGATCATTAGGGATTTAATGAGGATTTTACCACTGAGGATATGAAAAATTGTTGCAAAATCTGCATGACTTGTGCATTTCATTCTGTGCCCACCTGAAGATTCTGTGCTTGAGACAGTTCGCTGCCTGAGTTAAGTAAAGTGACCTGATGGCGTTTGCTGCCTGAAGGAAAACCATTTACTGCTCTCCAAAGGGAAGCTTTCTCCTTGCCACCTCCTTCATCAGCAAAGCTTTCTCTTTGAACCATTTCCTTCTCGCCCCAAAGTGACATGCATGTAGCTTTGTCTAAACACAGCTCAAGAACAACAACTGGAAAGCAATGACGGATTAATACAGTCAAATTGAAATAGGAACCATCTCTGCTGTCAACAACAACAAATTTACCTACTAATTCCCGATACAAAAAATAAAGAAAATTGATAACAAAGTGAATGGGTTATGACCCAGAAATAGTTCCAAAATTTATTTTTAAGGTAAGCATTACCCAGCTGAACTTATAACTTACATTTTGGTCAGATGAAAATGTTCTCTTTATAGCAAACTATCAAATCTCTCCTTTTTATTTAGTAACTTATGCAAACTTCACCTTATTAATTAAGAGAATGTTAACTGCTTTTGAAAATATCCCCTAGATCTCCACGGTGACCTTTCAACCCCCTCCCCACTTGGAATTTCCAAAGACCTTTCGGTTGGCTGACAGGTTTGCCTAATGTGCAGGCCATCTGTCGGCCGTTTGTCGGCCAACAGTCTGTTTGGGGAAACTGTCAGTAACCTGTCGGTCGTCTGTCAGTGACCTGTCGGTAGCCTCTCGGCCAACAGACAACCAACAGTCAGTTGAGGGGAGCTCTTCTTCGCGATTACCATTCTTAGAGTCATTTACCATGAGGTGGTTTGAAGTCCTCTCCATAAGACAACCATATGTCTTGATCATAAACCAAGTCATGCACATCTGTAATCTCCTCCCCATCCCGTGTAAAGACTCTCTTGGCAATCCTTCTTCCTGCTGGCCCGCCTCCACTGTCTGTCACCTTCTGACAGCTGGTACAGGCGTCAAGAAAACGATGCAATAACTGTGACTTATCACCCTGGATTCCTTTCTCAGCTTCATGTAAATTGAAGTAAAGAACAACTTTGTCATCAGAGGACCCATTTTCATGCACCTACATCATAAAAACAAGGAATGATACACTCAATATACTTATAGTGTACCAACAAAACACTTTACCAAACGTTTCAGATCAAACAGTTGATATGTACATGTAATGTAATTGCAAAAAAAACTGTCTTTGATTGATAGGATTCTTGTTGAATACTGGTCAACCATTTGAACTGAAAATGGTTGAAAAGGTGTTATATTGGAAAACTTCTGACTAGTTTAATACTGGTCGAAAAAGTTGATCAACCAAACCAACCAAAAACATTGCTTTTCCAATAGAATAGTCAACATGATAAAACCCAACAAAAAATGGTTGAACCCAAAAGAACATTATCTAATATTAATAAATGCTAAAATGCTGGCATGATTAAGAGATGCTAAATTGTTTAATTAACTTAAAAGATGAGTATTCCTGCTCTCACTCTGTAACATATCCAAATATCAGTACCTTTAATTTCAGTCCCTGTTTTCCTAGAAGTCTGCTCTCCGGAGCAATGTGTGTTAAGTGCTGATATCTGTAATTCTCCAATCCCGCTGACTCCTCATCATGTGTTGCAGACTCCACCATGCTCAGATGGGACTTAAGTGTTGGTATCACACTTGACAGATCACTGATGTGTTGGTCGACCTTAAATCATAAGTTATGCAAATAGAATATTGAGTACCAATGTTCAACAGAACATGCAGACATGGAATTATCTTAAGGAAGGTGAAAACAATTTTGAGTTTCAAAATGAAACTGCTAGTTGGCATGATATAAATGTTTACAGTGATCAAGAATATTCTACATCATTGTATAATTTACAACACACCAACCAGTTAGCCAAAATCCACTAGCCTGACAGAAAAATAACTTTGCTGGTGTCTGCAAAGTATGTCTGTAGCAAGCAGCAGTGTACGAAAAAACAAATCCTGTTTGATAGCCACAGGGCTAGTGAATTTTATCTATCACTTGCCCAATGGACAAGCAACATTTTTTGACTTCTTATCAGCAGATAAAGGAGGCTAATGAGAAAATCATTTGGGTTAACACTTACCTAAAGGGTGACATGAAAAGTCCATTTTCTTTGCACCCCGAGAAAGTGTTTGTTTCTAGTAATGGTTAGTTGTTGTAGTAGGGAGGTGTTTAGAGATCTGATTTACAGTAACAAATACTGACCTGGGGATAATAGTCTGAATATATGAAAGAAATTTCAAGGTTATATGAACAAAGTTTAGAAAAGATGATTAAGTCAAAAACGTTTTTTTTTTAATCCATCTCTTAAACTTTGTACATATAGCCTTAAAAGTTTTAAACAAAAGCTAAGTACTAACTTGTAGTTACTTCGTTATAAGTCTACTGGTAAAGACTTCATAACAAACAGAGTAGTACCCCACCTCTTTTATTTCATTTTCAATCTCTTCTTCACTCATGGCCATTATCTCTTTGGAAACAACTTCTTCGTTTTTAAGACTTTGTTCAAGCTGTTTGGGCAAGCAAATATAATTACAAGACTTGGCAACATTCTATTCATTGCCCTTAAACATAAGTTTACACTTGGAAACTCTTATTCCCTTGTATATCAAAAACCAAACTTTCCCTTTTCTTATTCACACAGAAAAGCTTTGGTTGAACCAGTTACATACATACGTACATACATACTTTTATTGATGCTCCCTAAAAAGGGTTTTTCAGCTCAATACAATACAATTACAAATACAGATTTAAATTTAAATTAATTAAGAATATAAGTATAATTTTTATAATTACAATAAATATGTCAAAAATATTCTAAATGTAAAAAATTAACCTAATAATACATTTGCAAAATGGCACCTAAAATCCTTGGGGCATCTTAAAGACTTAATGTTACTATTCAAAGAGTTCCATCAGTTGCATCTAAGCCTGAACACATGATGAAGTATAAACTGAGGAATGCCAGAGTTTCATACCACCAATGATGAAAGAGAAGAGCTGTTTGTTTGTTTGTTTGTTTTCTAGGGTGCTAATGGGCTAGTGATAGTTACTAAATATGTATAACTATACTAATAAAATAAGGAGTCTGCTGTATATGTTGTGGTTTAAATTAATCTTTGGTATAAAATTTTTCAAACCAGTTTGATTTTTAATTTCCATTGTCTCATATTTATTATCATAATCTAAAACAAAGGGAAATAAAAATCAAACTGGTTTGAAAAATTTTAAACCAAAGATAAATTTAATCTGTAACATATACACCACTGTCCATAATAGCAGACTGACTGTGTTAGCAGGCCAGGTATTTGTAAAGCAGGGCTTGATGGTACCTGTTGCTTGTAAGCTTTGCTCTGCTTTATTCTGTCCTTTGTGCTCAACAACAGTGTAGTAATGAAGTGATAAGCTCCTTTAGGACTGAACCTCTCTCCTCCTCTAGTCACCCAAACAGGTCCTAAAATGACACTAGTTGATGGCTGAAGAATTCTGTCCAATACTGGAACTACAAGTCAAGAGATGGCAATCAATAAGATATATAATAATAAGTGGATAATCACAAAACATGTAATCAATTGAAAACAAACATGGAACACTGTCTAGCATGAGTTACAAAATGTAGGAGATGTAAGCTCTGTTACCCCTCTTTCAAGCTACCCCTCCACTAACAGCCCTCTACCTACAACTGGACATCTCTCCACAACAGACAGGCTTTTTCATCCCACCATTGTGCTGATCCATACTCTTGTGTTGAAACCTGACTACCGTGACCATGATCTTTCTACACCTGCAGTCAGTTCATTCTGCTCCAGGGTGGCTATATTGTAGAAAGGTTCTACTGTAAGCTGCACATAATTGACATAACCAACCTTCAGAAAAGCTCTTGATTTCCTTTCCTTGCCAGTCAAACAGTAATCTGGCTCCAGACTCAAGATTTAACTTCTTAGTGCAATCATCCAAGAACTAGCAAAGAAATGCATGATATACTAAGTGCCAAAAATTAATTTTTAAATCCTTATCCTAGCTGTGATCTACAAAATGTACTTCACATGCATGTAGCTAATCTGATCTATTTTGCAAAATAATAACAAATTGCTTTAACAGTGTGCTACATTTTCCAACGTGGGAGGCGCGGTGGCCTAATGGTCAGTGCGCAAATTACTTTAACAGTGTGCTACATTTTCCAATGTAGGAGGCCCGGTGGCCTAATGGTTAGTGCGCTGGACTCTGGATCGGACGGTCCAGGTTCGAGCCCAGTGGCCGGGGCACTGCGTTGTGTTCTTGGGCAAGATACTTTACTCTCATAGTGCCTCTCTCCACCCAGGTGTATAAATGGGTACCGGCGAATTTACTGCTGGGGGTAACCCTGCGATGGACAAGCATCCCATCCAGGGGGGAGTAGCAATACTCCTAGTCGCTTCATGCTAAGGAAACCAGGATAAGCTCCGGTCTGATGGACCCCTAGGCTCGTATGCAGACTTAAGGAAGCACACTATTAGCAATCTTCCAGTTTAAATCATCATGTATTACTGTACCTCATCAAATCTTCCAGCCACTATCTCAGCTCCTTCAGAACTCTCACCATTCCTGAACACCAGTATTCTTCTCTTTTGACTTTCAACCAGTGACTGCATTCTCTTGGAGAGGGATGGTTTTGTGCGACCTCTGGAGCGATCTTCTGGAAGAACAATCCCACTGAGGGTCCAAGAAGCAGATCTGCGCAGCTCTTCTCTGTCTGTTACAAATAAATAAAACCAACCCAAAACCCTAGTTAGCTTTTCATGACATCCACTGTAGACACCATATTCAAAGTGTCACTCAGAAGCATGCAAGTGTTTTAATAATTACACTTTTGCAATCACCTTACTCTCATTAAACAGGATTTGGAAATGACCATGGGGCTGTGCCTAGTGCTTATTGAGGTTAAATAAATTCTGGGGTATATTGTTTTGGTAGAGAGATGTTTTCTACAAGCACAATGTTTTAGTTGAATTTTCATCAGCCAGGCCTGTATTATACCAAACGTGCATATATAATCTACCTGAAAAACTTGTGAAAACTACAGGAGCATTCATGAAACAACAAATTAGCACTAAGTGCATTTGATAGTTTGTTATAACTACATGCACTTTTAAAGGGTCATGGATTATTCCATGAAAAAATAAAAAAATAAACTGTACAATTATCATGGATGCACTTAACTCTAACGTACATTTTACAGCAACATGCCAATCAGGTTTTTACCTTTAGTACCAAGTCCATGCCAGCATTGACCTAATAATAAGCACAAGCTTTGGGGTTTTCAACCATTAATTTACTAGCTATATATAGCCACTCAATACCTCGAATAGCAGCAAATGGATCTCGGAAAGCCTCCCCACAGGAAACATACACATCAACATCTTTTGGAAGCTGCCTGGGATGTGTCACCAGTGTGCCATCAGATAGAAAAAGCTTCCTTGCCGCAGACACAAGTCCCAGTTTGTCAGTGCAGGTATCAAGAAGCTGCGAAAAGAGTGTATATTTTACCAATTTCACCTTTGTCTAAATTTATACTGCAATATTATCATTTCTAGACAAAAGGAACCACCATGGTACTGATAACAGTCTAATATTAAAACTGTTTTCTTTTTTTTCTTAATAGACAGCAAGTGAAGATTCAAGAAGAAAAAAAAAATAAAAAACCCAAGGAAGAACTTAACTTTCAACATGCAGTATGTAACTATGCTTAGTGTAACCAGTAAGCAAGAACATAAAAAATAGGGTACCCAAAGGCTACATTGTGGGATACAACATTACAACTCATTTGCATAACTCATTTGCATTAAGGGTCTTACAACCCGATCGCATTAGTGTGTGATGGCACAGGTATCCCACTACAATAGTTCATGGTATACATGGACATGTGGCAGATTCATGTACATGTACATGTTGTCCAGCTTACACAAATCAGCTTTCAAGATTTGTTTCACTTAAATGGAAAAAAATAGTTTTTATTTGAAAGAATTTAAAACATATTTCCTTCATTCTCTCTACAAGACATTTACATTATAGCTAGACTAATATACAATGTACCTGTTGAAGATCTGGAACTGTGATTCTTGCATAGTTATCTCTGTTTCCATTCTGAAATGCCCTGACGCAAATAAGTGACGGTTTTTTCTTGTACAAGGGCTTGCTTTTCTTACCACTTGTAGCACTAGAAACTAAAGAAAATTAAAAGTACTGTAAAATTCCAAAAGTACGCCCCCCCCCCCCCCCCCCACCTAAGAAAAGCCATCACACAAAAAAATTCTCCCAATAAAAGGCTGTCCTAAATACTAGGAATAACTGTAGATAATGAAGTGCGTTCGACATGCTCGCCACTGAAGAACAACATACTACTTGTAACTTGCCTTGCATGAGAAAGTATTAATTTCCCCATGCAAGGGTAGCTGGAATACTTTCTTTTGTGCTCCGTTGAGACCTTTAAGTGCGTACCCCCATTTAGGCCAACTCAAGTCAGAGTTTAAGAGTTGAATCATATTTCACATCAGAGATGGGGAAGTGGGTTTTTTTTTTTTTTATTCAGCTGTCTATTACATCATGTGGTATTTGAGATGCTACAGTTCCCCCAGAGAGTAGTGCTGGCAAGCTAAAAATTTACAATGTGTCAGAAGTAACAACTAACTTTATTTGTATTACCATAAATGGATATTTAACAAATGCTTTCAATTAGCAAAGCATGAAACCGAGGCCAATAACAAAAGCAATGCAAATGTGCATCCAAACGAAATCTCGATTTTTTTTCAACACAAAATCAGATCTGCATTCTCCTATCATTGAACACAATAAGCTAATGGGCTGTTATTTAGTTATAGCTCCAAAAGAAAGATATAGATTTTCCAGTTATCCGGAGCTTACATACATGTATAATACATGTATGTAAGCCCCTATTGTAGGGTTTCTTGTATGCACCAAAACAATTCAGTCACTGAAAGTATCCTGTCCAAAGAGAACATTTTCATCCAAAAATTAAGCCTCCTTATATTTAAGCCCACTCCAAGAAAGAGAGGGCTGAGTAAATATAAGCCCAAGGCTTACATGTGTTGCTGCTTATTTTTGGAATTTTATGGTAATATACAATAGCATATAGTGCGAGGCGCGGTGGTCTAATGGTTAGTGCGCTGGACTCCGGATCGAACGGTCTGGGTTTGAGCCCTGGCCGGGGCACTGCGTTGTGTTCTTGGGCAAGACACTTTACCCTCATAGTGCCTCTCTCCACCCAGGTGTATAAAATGGGCACCGGCGAATTTACTGCTGGGGGTAACCCTGCGATGGACTAGCATCCCATCCAGGGGGGAGTAGATATACTCCTAGTCATGCTACAGAAACCGGGATAAGCTCCGGCCTGATGGGCCCCTTGGCTTGTAAGCAGACTTTACCTACCTTTTTTACCTATATAGATGCTTTATGCTGCGAGGATCTACCTTGATTATTCTATAGTTTCTACCAATCATAAATCATACATGGGTTACCTGAGGTATTTCTGGAAAATGAAGAAGTTCCAGAACTTAATGAACCTGATCTGAGTCAAGACAAAAGTAGAAATATTTAGTACCGTTGCCATATCATTTTGCATTACACCTCTCATCTTAACAAAAAAGTGAATGATTACAAGAATTTTAAATGTTAAAAAAGAATGAATTCAAAAACAAATTGATGAAAGAATGATGTTAATGGAACTGATGGCCGGCCGGCCGGCCGGACAGACGGATGGACAAATGGAGGGCTGGAGAGAGGGAGGGAGGGAGAGAGGGAGGGAAGGAATGAGAGAGTGACTGATTAGTTAAGCAAGAACGAAAAGACAAAGGAACTAATTGAACAAATAAATGAACAAGAGAAGGAACAAATGAATGAACAAACAAAGCAAGAAAGGAAAGAAAAGAGGGTGGGAGAAGAAAAGTAGGAGGAACAAAAGAATGAACCAACCAACAAATTGATACCAAAATGAATGGAGAAGCTTAAAATTTCTAAGGTTACAAAATTGTACAATTTTAATAACCCACCTGTTTCTGGTTGCAGGAGCTGACACTGGACGGGTACGCTGCTTTGGACGTTGCTCAGCAGTAACCCAGTCTGTCTTGTCAGCCCAGCCAATAACAGTTCGAGGCATGCTTTCCCAGTTTGGAGGATCAGTGCTTCTCTTAGTTCTTCCTTTCTGGGACAAAACAGCTGACTTGGGTCTCTTCAACTGACCACTGCTGTTGGTGTGTGTTGAAACAGCATATGGAGACAACCTCGCTTCCCTTCGAAATAAGTGACAAGCAACTTAATTTTGTGGCAGTTAAAGCTGACGTCTACTTTTGCAAAGTACCAAAGCTTCAGGGTCCCAAACAGTGTGGTGGCCAGAGGCTGCTAATGCTAAAAATTTTACCATGGACCATCACTGTATTGCTGCTTAGAGCCCTAATTGCCACACAATCTGGGTATCCTAAGCCCCCCCAAACAAAAGGGCAGAGCTCTGGAGACAAAACCCTTTGGGACTCTCCAGCTAGCCTTTCTCCCACACTCTTTTATCCATAGTTGTCACAGACATGAAACATGCAGTTTACAATATTCCTTGACTTTTCCCTGACAGGAATACAATTTCCCAGACCAAATAAATACAAAATGTCAGATAGAGCAGTTTTCAAATGAGTGTCGTAAAACCAAAACCAAAGTAATCATTCTGGCCAATCACAAAAGACACAGACAATCCAGTGAACCAATCGAAACTCAAGGCAAAAACATGTAGCCAGTACGAAGTACGGGAAAACATGCACGAGGAAGTCGCAATTGGTTTTGGTTTAACTTCTGATTGGTTGAGAAAGTGGCGAGAGTCTTAGTGGGTGCAGATGTATATAAGTTAAAGGTCAAATAAGTTTTCAGGTTAAGTTTGTCTCCAACCTATGTTAATTCATTTCAACCTGGAGATACCACTCTTTTTGAATTATTCATTAAAAATTAATTCCCAATTAATTAATTCAATTAAGTGATGCACGGTGTGTAAATATTATAAGAGTACTATCTTACGGTTGAAACAGATTTAACCTGAAAACCAATATGACCTACAACATGTACACACAGTAAGCTCATTATCAATACGAGAAGAGAAAAAAATTAAAATCTTTACTAGTTTTAAACTTATCATCTGATCTTGTAAATGTCTAACCTTTCTTTCCGAACCGGAGGAGCCTTCTGGATTTCATCCATGTACTGAGCAAGCAACACGTCTTCATAGCTTATTTCGTCGCTCATCCCTCTTTGGAAGTACACAGACGCTTTTCCCTTAGCTGTTCTCGATTTTGAAGCCATTTTGATTTCAGTTGAGATTCATCAAGCAAACATAATAAAAGTACTCAAGTCAACTTAGAACTGTGTAGTTTATCCGCGTTACGTCCATGACAGCTGAACAAATCCGACCTGCTGTTAACCAATACTTTTTAAACTATTGAAACTCAAACTGCAAAAATCCGCCTCTTTTTCGGAACAGTTCAGTTTACAAACACATTTCTTCCTAATTTACATTTCCAAGATGGCGGCGCGTTGCTACGAATGACGTCACGTCATTTTGCAACGCCGCTGACAAGTTGATATTTTGGCGGGAATAATCGGGAAGAAGGCATCCGCCCTTTTCACCTCCGTTCACCTGCGTTTACCACCGTTCACCTGCGTTTACCTCCGTTCACCTGCGTTTACCTCTGTTCACCTTCGTTTACCTCCGTTGACCTCCGTTTACCTGCGTTTACCTCGGTTCACCTTCGTTTTCCTCCCCCCAGTCCGTTAACCTTTGTGCACCTCCGTTTACCTCCGTATGCCTCTGTTCCCCTACGTTCACCACCGTTCACCTGCGTTTACCTCCGTTTATCGTTTACCACCGTTCACCTGGGTTTAGCCATGGAGTACATACCGTCCGCTTGGTCTCCGCTTGGGCGTCCGGACGCGGGCTAAATTTCATGTCGGTCGGGGAGGGGCCGGGGAATAATTATCATTGTCTCATTAGCACCGTTTTTGGATATCAGAAAATGCAGACCGGGTGACCCCCAAATCCATTTTTTTCTTGCCATCTCCCCTTTATGAGAACTACATACAATGCAGAAGAAAACCTAGACTGGTTGGGGAAATTTGTCTGTTAGAAGGCCGTGTTTATTTCATTACAAATAACCTGCGTCACAGGGCTAAACAAGGACGTAATAGCTTCCTCTGCGTGGCGGCGCAGGCTAATTTTTAAAGGTTTTTATTTTGTTTTTAAAAACATAGAATAAAATAAATTATTTTCCTGCTTAAGGCGGGGTACACCTGAAGGCCGTTTTCCGCCGCTAAACTTGGTTTAATGCGAATATCTCGTCCGCGTTTCAAGTAATCCAGAAACTCTACGCTCATTTCACAAAGCTATGTTTAGCGGGGTTTTGTAAATTTTTGGGTGATTTTTCGGAATGTTTGGAAAGAGATAGTTTTTCTCAAAGGATTAGTAAAATTTGGAGAAAAAAGAAATATTAAAGATTTAATGTGATTTTAAAATTAGAATTTGAAGTTAAAAATTAGTAAATGGACACCCAAACAGTCCCCTGACAACCTGGGGTGCTCTTGCGTGGGGGTCAACTGTCTGTTGGTGTTTTAAAAATAATTTTTTTTCTTCTATATCCCTTCCTTAAACCTCTTAAAATTTCACTCAAAATCGGGTGCACCCCCGCCGGCCTTAATGAGTTTAAGAAGAAATCAATTTATAAAAGATTGCTATAAAAAATGCGAGGTGTGTAAGTGATACAGAACATGTCCGGGATTACAAGTTTAATATTTTGCTGAAAGCCAACAATCATATCTGGCTGATCAAACATATAAATCTTGGGGATTTAATTGTTTTAACTTAAAGCCGGTTGGTCAAGTTTCATTGTTCCCACTTTCCTTTTCTAAATAGGAAAGCCATTATCTTATTTTTACACAACGTTGCAATTGAACTGCGAATAACCGCTGACCGAATGGGCTCGTACCCGGAAGTGGAAAAGTCGGTTGGCTTTCTTTTATGTGCAAGGCAAGAGAAACGTTTATCACCTGAATGAAGGTAGTTGAACGTACAACAAGTAATATGGTGTGAGTTTTTGCAAGCCTGGAGTGTAAAGCAAGAACAGATGATCCGCAAGATTACAAATGAAATTGTTTGGTAGTGCAGCTAGCTGAGTACTTATCACAAATCTTGAGTAGTCATGGAACAAGCAATGAGCACAGGAGCAGATCAAGGCATTGTTTGGAGAAATGGAGCATTGGAGGCAGTTATGAAAGTTATACTGAATGCAACAGAAACACAACATAACTACAGATTGTTCGTTAATTCTTTGAAGCGGTACAAAACATTTCAGGAAGAACTGGAATGTAAGAGTGACAGAGGTGTACAGCTTTTGATGTCTGGCAGTGTCGCAGAAAATTTATTTGCTATTCATTGGGTCTACATGGATGGCAGAAGGGAGGCCAGCAATGATATAGATGTTATGCTTGTTGATTGCTCAATGGAAGCTGCAGAAAAGGGTCCGTTGGAAAAATCTCCTTGTGCTCGTCAAACAGCTTTAGCACAACATAAAGACCAGGAAAAAGTACAGTTGGCCTTTGAGGATAAATCTAAGCATGCAAAGAAATATGTGCTTCTGGTGCCGACTAATCATCCTGGGTATGTCCGGCTAAGTGAGCTTGATGAGGAAGGAAACACAACATTCATGACAATAAAGAGTTTCAAAGAGTTTTGGGCTGAGGTTGTTAATAAGACTGCTCTTTACTCCCTGGTCAGTGGGCCTCAACTTCCTCCTGGTGGTGTGGTCGTAAGCGGTCCAGCACTGAGCAGACGTGATCGGCCTGGCATGAGGAATAATTATGCTCATGATTATGTTCCATGCTTGCGTTGCAAAAAATGGACAACTTTGGCACATGGATGGGCTGACAGAAAACGTGCTGCTGATTGGCCAAAAAGAGAATTAATTTCAGAGATTGTGAGTGAAGGCTGCCATGTTGTTCCAATATCTCATGATTGTGTCGACAGTGGTGATGATTTGTGTGAAACTGAGTGGCGGCTCTCCTTCTCTAATGCTGAGAAGAAGCTTGTAGATTCACTGACAACTGGACAGCGTCAAAGCTATATCATGGCAAAGTTGATCATGAAACAAGTTATTCAGGAAATGAAGGACAGCTCATGCCCATCTGAGGGGAAAGCTCCATCGTCCTATCACTTAAAGACAATCTTTTTGTGGAAATGTGAAGAAAAGCCTTTGAAAGAGTGGAACAGTCTTCTTGAATCAGTGGTAGATTTGTTAAACACCCTGGTTGATCATTTAAGAAAGGGAAACATTCCACAGTACTTCATCCCAGAGAACAACTTGATTGGCAACATCAAGGAAAATGTTCTTGGTTCTGTAGCAGATGGAATCACGGCAGCAGTTAATGACCTTCCTATGGTGTTGCATCATGTGTTCCTAGCAGCCTATAACACACAGTTAGACTATGATGTGAAAGCTAGCCCAGTGTTAAGACTCACAGAGTGCCAATTGAAGATCTTTTGTGAGACAGGTTTGGCCGGAGATAAGTTATACCTGTACTGCATCTTGAACTCTCTTATAGATTCCTTGTCTGCTGCAACTGTGGGGACTTCAGATGAATCACAGCCTCTGGAAGATCACAAATACATTTTGAGTATCTATCTTTTGTGTCACAGTACAGCAGGAAACACTGCGAACCTGCCATCGCTACCAGTTTTAGGTGCATCAGAGGCAGATACAATTGTGATTCTTCTGTTTAACTACTTGTGGAATTTATTACAAGACACCCATATCCTTACAATTTTACAAACTGATGTGTTTGCCTTCTTGGCAAGAATTTTTACTCAAAATCTTGTCTCACTGTCTGCGAAAGAAAACATATTTAAAGAATGTTGTGAAGCAAGCCTTAATTTGTACCAATCTGTATGTGAAAAACTTGGAGTAGCCCAAAATTCTGATCTTTCATGCCGTGAAGAATTAAGCACACTTGATGGTGTTGACTTTATTTTTTACAAGAATACTGAGATAGCCAAAAAGGAAAGTTTTCAGTTTGTTGCCAACCGATTCAAAAAGTTTCAAAAAAGTGGTAAATTGAACACAGTGAAGACCTTGAGCTGGTAAAGGAGCATTTGTTTCAAAAATAATTGTAGAAACTGGAAAGTACATATATGTGTAGTTTTAAATGAACTTCAGGTCAATATGATTTCAGGCTAGTTAATTTTTATTTTCCTTTGTTAAAGGATTATATATGGCAATAAATATGAAACAAAAGAAAATACAAATAAATAAGGTAAAGTCTGTATACAAGCCTAGGGGCCCATCAGGCTGGAGCTTATCCCGGTTTCCGTAGCGTGAAGCGACTAGGAGTATTGCTACTCCTCCCTGGATGGGTTGCTAGTCCATCGCAGGGTTACCCCCAGCAGTAAATTCGCCGGTACCCATTTATACACCTGGGTGGAGAGAGGCACTATGAGAGTAAAGCATCTTGCCCAAGAATACAACGTAGTGCCCCGGCCAGGGCTCGAACCCGGACCACCCGATCCGGAGTCCAGCGCACTAACCATTAGGCCACCGCGCCTCCCACACAAATAAATAAGCTAGTTTAAATCCATTTTGAGCTAAAATGCATTTTCTAACTAAAGCAATAATACTGTAGAAATGCATGCAGTTTGGCTATTATACTGATGATGAACAGTTACAGAAATTTATTAGATATTTACAGGAAATGGTATTGCATTTGTAACCATGTAACCAAAATACCATAATACCAACCAAATTTATTTTTAATTCCCTTTTGCTCATTGTAGGATGCTTGTTTCAAAATTATCAGTAAACATCTTTAATTTGTAGTGTAAACATCTGAAATTTCCCTCCTAGATTACAGCAAAATGATAATATTTATATTTAATTCTAAAATGTTTGCTTGTTTTTCATGGAACTGATGGAATGTGGCCAAGAAAATCCTTGTGATCACTTATTCCCATGGGTAGTCTCAATTCTAGGAATTCCATATAATAGCCATTTAACCTGGGGCCAAAATCCATATAGCTTCCTGTGCACATTGCACCCTCTGCACGCATTGCAGACCTAAATGCAGTCTGTGCACATTGCACCATCAGCACGCATTGCAGGCCTAAATACAACCACATAGCCGGCTTTTGCACAAACCATGCCCCTCCCCCCCCCCCCCCCCCACACACACACACCTAAAGTATTTTAGTATCATGAGTACCACTTGTATTGCCAGCTCAAAACATCTTAAGACTGACTGCTGGTACTGTAAATGGTAAAAATAAGATGCCAAGGATTAGGATTGGGGGGCTTAGGTTATTTTGCTCGGAACTGAGAGGTTGCAGCAGGGAAAATCCTCTTGCGAATTACTATTCCCATGGGATTGATGCATGGTCAAGCCAAAAATTCCCGATTGGAAGCTCGGTAGTGAAATATGAAAGATGATTTCACTACCGAGTTTAAAATTTACCATCTTTCTTTATTCATCACCATACAGTATGCTATCGACACTGCCGATCCTACCAGTATGCAGATGAACCTACTAAATGGCCTTGCTCCCCATGAGTTCTTTAAGCTCAGTGGATAGAGCGTCCACCCGGTGTTTAGGAGGTCATGGGTTAGATTCCTCTCGGGGAGTTATCAGATGTTTTCTTTGTCCCGCACTCGTGACATGATGAATATTAAATTTTCATCTTTCAAAAAGCACTCTCTTGCTATTCCTTCATACCACTTAATCCAATATCCGAATACCAGAAACTGAATGCCAATAACCAGGCTAAGCTTGACTAGCTTGCAATGATGGTGATAATCTCTGACAGTTGCTAAAATATATTATTCTATAAACCAAGTCATGAACATTCCATGACACTGTTTGCATGGCACAAAATTTGATTTCTTTACTCAACCATTGTTTAATCTACATCTATTTAATATTAATACTGGCAGTAAAAAGAGTATTAAATATAAGGAGGATTATATTCCATTCAATAGCTTTTAGTTTTGACATGTTTTTGCTTCCATTTATCAACATGTCTTTTAATAACTCTCACAATAGTTTCTGAATGTTCTAAAAGTGCTGACTGGGCAGTTCCTGACAGATTTATTCTTTCACTTCCTGGGTGCAACACATTTGAAACTTGATCCTGTGCTGTAGTCCACACCTGATGGCATTAAAAAGAGAAAATGAAAAGTAAAAAACAATATAAATACGGTATGGTATGATTTATTAGTAACTTTTATTTATAACAGGAGAATTATGTGACAGAGTTTGATATAAATTCTGAGAAATCAAGGGTGTTTACCATTTGGCAGATCACAGACTGGTTGAAATGCATATGACCATTCAGCGCGACTGTAAGAGATGGTGTTCACTAATATAATTTAATTTCTAGTTAATTCTCTCCCTTGAGAGGAGATTGGAAACAGGAGAAATGAACAAATTTTACAGAGTTTCTGACAGTTTGCACCAGCTCGAATGAAAGTGTAATCCACAATTTCCAAATAGATTTCCTAGTAAATTAATGTTCCATCTGCTTTGTGTTTCCAAGTAAAATATCTGAAATTTTTGGTTAAATGGTATGCAATATATCCCGAGAAAATTTTGAGTATTCTCCTAACTTTTGCAAAATTATGACTGCAATGTACCAGAAGTCCATAACTAGAAGTCTACATCTCTGGTAATAGGCTTTGAGATATGTCTTTCGCGTGTACCTCGCGCTGCTCGCGTGTAGGCTATTTTTAGAACAGCTTTGCCGCGAACAAGAAGCCAATCACATTGAAGTATTTTTTAATTCGCGCCTTTGATTGGTTGAACAAATTTTTGAAGAAAAGCAGAACTGCAGAGGACGAGTGAACTCGAGCGAACGGCATTATGAAATTTCTGTTTGTTGGTCATCATAATTTCCGTTTTGTGAGGATTAAATCGTCCGGACAAGAATCATCAGGCCATCTTTCATCGATGACGATAGCATCGAAGTTGTAAAAATTCGGAGCATCCAAATAAGCAAGAGGACCTCAGTGTTTTGGAGTCAGAATACGAAATGGCAGCGGGCAAGATAGACTAATTCCGAGTCAAATTCAAAATGCGAAGACACTAAAGATTAATGGTACTCTCAAGATGAAGACAGGCATTAAGAGAGCAAGCGCATTTTGGCACAGGTTCGTTGCTATTTTGAAAAACAAAACCGTGGTCCCTGAAGCGCTCAACATCGAGCGCGGAATGAACAGAATGAAGTTTGATTCGTTTGAGAACAACATTCAGAGAAAACGACAAGTTTGGCGAGTTTCGCATGTTTTTGGAATTATAAGGACGGCATGAAAACAAAAGACTGACTAAGGTAATGTACTTGTTTTAATATGAATCGAAATACGAGTTTAATTCATCGAACAATGATGATTTCATTCACATCCGTCAAAAGTTTAATTCAAGTTGTGCTTCTCGGGCACTTCGCAGTGTGCAGCTATTGTGTTGTGTATGTTGTTCAGTATTTTAACACGAGGATATGCTGTACAAAATAAAGACACACTTAACTACTAAAAGTTTGGGGAACTTCTGTTCATAAATTCTCTCTTAAATTATAAAAAGTCGACCTGTTTGTTTTGTGAGTTTGTCTACTGAAACCCGGCGACGGGTTGCTTTTTCACTCGCCTTCAAATGCCACTGAACAGACGTTTGAAATCAATATCTACGATACTACTTCTGTCGAAATGTAAGAATTAAAGAGAATGGCCTATCAAGTGTTTTGATGTGATTTGATTTATTTCACCTGCCACTTTCCAAAATATTCGGCCGCAACTTAGAACTCCAGTCGTGTCGAAATAGTGGGTTACGTCATTTTCTCGCGAGACATCAGTTTCTAAAAATAGCCTACACACGAAAGACATAGCACGCGCCCCAATACCAGATGTAGACTTCTAGTTATGGACTTCTGAATGTACTTAATATTTTTTGCAACCTACTGATATAAAATTTTTATCTCAAGTTTACCAGAAAATATTTTTATTGATCTCCTGATCTCCCAATTATTATATTCCTGTTAAATTGACTGAATTCCTGACAAAAAAATTGCTTGTCTTCCAAAACAGCACTAGAATTTCCAAATTTACAATTAAATTCTAAATTATGAATGAAATTGAATGACTGAAAAATATGTTGTGGTTTAAATTTATTTTTGGTTTAAAATTTTTCAAACCAGTTTCGATTTTTATTTCAGATTATGATAATGAATATAATATGAGAAAATAAAAACTAACATTTTAAACCAATGATAAATTTGAACCACAACATGTACAACTTCAAACAACTTTTAATTCTTACCGTGTCTAATGTTCTATCCAGTTTGTCGTCATATAAAGCACTGCTGATAATTGACATGTCAACTGACTGAGGAAATGGCTTCAATTTCCGTACCATCCTCATTTGAGCTAAGCTTTCATTTGCAAAGAAAAATTCATCAACTCCTGCACTAAGGTGACCGGGTTTACACAGAAAATACTTCTGTCTTGTTGTGACATTTAATGGCAATGATTTATGTTGCATCGGCACCTTCATTAAACCAAGAATCAAAGCCATCCTTGTGATCCCAGTGGCAGCGGAAAACTGTAATACTTGTTGATTAGACACATAACGCTCAAACCACAGTTTTGTCCAGTCGTCACCAAACATGCCTTCCACAAGAGGATTTATCAACACAAGACTTGCAACATCATTTTCAAACATCTGAGTGAAAAACCTTGTATTCACTGCTCCCAGCTCAGCTCCAACGAGAATAAATGGTTTCGGCTGATCAGAGCTTAAAGTGAAGAGTCGGTGAAAGTCCTCAACCATTCTCTCACTTGTTGATAACTTGCCTCGTTTCGATTGTTCTGGGTCTGACCAGTTTACAAGAGGCCTCTCACTGAAGCCAAGTCCAGCTCTGTCATAAACACATATTCTGGCCACCTTGGAAATCTGAGGTGCAATCAGTGTCCAAGAATCAGATGATTTGCCTGTTGGTGCATCTAGAATGACAGTGGGTGGACCACGCCCTGAACAACTCATGAACAATTTTTGTTTCCAACCAATGTCATATAATTCCCCTGAAAATATAGAATTAAAATATAAATAATAACTTAAAAAAGCCTAACTTGACAAATTGGTGAAGTGGCCGCCATGTTGCACAACATCATATGTACAGGGCATGCTGCTAGCTATGATGACCATGAAAAATCAAATGTATTGTTTTCCTATTTCTGTACATGCACAATTCTTCCAATTTTATGGTTATGGGGCTCTGCTCTGCAGCCCTTCAGGCGGCTAAGGAGCTCCGCTATTATCAAAAGCTGCAGCGACTTTATAAAATAAAATTCCCTGACTTTGAAAAGAGTTTGCAATTTCCTTGATTAGATTATGCACTTATGTTTCCCGGGCCTTGAAAAATATTTCTTTTCCCCTGATTTTTTTCTCTACCTTTGTCAGCTAACAAGCATGTCAGAATTAACCCTTAAAGTCCCAAGAGTGATCAAAATCGATAATTTCTTCTTGTAAATCAATATGTATTTCATTACACAGGTCATGAGGATTTACCAAATCATCACCATTGGAAAATTTCCTTGATAGTTGAAGTAATTCTCTTACTAGTACAGTAAGAAATGTATGGAGACCATTAGGAGAATATTTATTTTGACCATATAGGTCCCAAAGTTTAAGCCCTAACTGGGAAATTTGTGTTCTTTGGCATTAGACACTTTACTCTCACAGAGCCTCTCTCCACCCAGGTGTATAAATGGGTACCAGTGAATTTAATGCTGGGGGTCAACCGGTGATGGACTGACAATTCCCATTCAAAGAGGAGTAGAAATACTCCTAGTCGCTAAATTCTTGCTACAGAAACTGGGATAAGCTCTTGTCTGATAGGCCACTGAAAGATTAAACAATACTAACCAGGTGGTCTTAGAGCATCTCCCTCTCGGTACAGTGCTGCATGATTGAGAAAACCAGGAATCAGCAACACCAAGGAATACTTCAGCAAACCCCACCAGCTGCTGTTGCCTGCCTGTTTCTCAGAAACTTCATTTTCAGCTGAATGGTTTGTCTATTTACAAAAAGGAAAAGAACACATTCTGTTGGGAAGGTTATCAGTAAAACAAATACAAAATGTGTTATTTTGATCATTTTTACCTGCACATGTTTCCCATTTTTATTTTCAGCTTTTCGTTGCCTCATTTTTATTGCTATTAAAAACAGAAATATTACAATTTATTATTATTGGCATGTTAAACATCAAGAACTTAAAGTTCTCCCATAAAACTTCTAACTCTCCTGTCTGGGTTTTGTCCGGCAATAGTAAGATGTATGGAATCATGCTCACAATTTTCTCAGAATGGCTTTGCTGGCATGAATCGCATCAAATTTTAACACTTCTAAGAAAATGGGGTAAGTGATAAATTACAGCCTTTAGGGATGGAAGAACTTTTAGCAGAAGAGTAATTAGGTGTAATTTTTTTTTGCAGATTTAGACAGAAAATCAGCCAGGACCTTGAAAAGGGTGTCCCTTAGGGACGGACCATTATTTTTCTGGAGGGGGGGGGGGATGAAAAATCTCTCTCTGCAAACTTTTTTTTTTTTATCTATGCACCTTTGCAAACAATTTTTTTCTAACAACGCCTTCCTGCAAACAATTTTTTTTTTCAATCTTTTTTAACCACGATCTGACACAAAAAGGAGGTTCGTTTTTGCTGCCATCAATCATTATTTAATTCAATATTTTATGGTGGTGACCAATAAACACCTCTGAACTCATCTTTTTCGTTTTCTGAGACGTACACTACGAAGATTGGCAGCAGTAATTTTTTTTTTAATTTTTCAATTTTTTAGCGAAGACTAGTGAGCAGCACAAGGAAAGACTTCTTGTGGTTGTAAGCTTGTCGTTTATTTCCGACACGTTTCGTCTCTAACTGAGACTTCTTCAGGGAATGAATACAACTAGCAAAGAACAGCATACATAGCACATTCACGTGTTTACAACTGCCCATGGAAGTGAATAATAACTAATTAAAAATATGTTGTAAACGAACGTTACAAAAACGCCGTAATATATATGTTATTGCGTGTTGTTATATTTTGGGGGGCATACAATTAGCGCTAATCGTATGGCCCCCAAAATATAACAACACGCAATAACATATGTATTAAGGTGTTTTTTGTAACGTCCGTTTACAGTATATTTTAGTTATTATTCACTTCCATGGGAAGTTGTAGCTAAGCACGCGAATGTGCTATATATGCTGTTTTTTGCTAGTTGTATTCATTCCCTGAAGAAGTCTCAGAGACGAAACGCGTCGGAAATAAACGACAAGCTTACAACTACAAGAAGTCTTTCCTGGTGCTGCTCACTAGTCTTCGTTAAAAAATTAAAAAATTAAAAAAAGTTTCTCCGACTATTTTTAATACATATGATGTTTGCAAACTATTTTTTTTGTCTTTTTAGGCCCTGCAAACAATTTTTTTCAATATTTTTCATCCCCCCCCCTCCAGAAATGTAATGGTCCGTCCCTTATTTTACTTTTTTGCGAGGGGAGGGGAGGGGGCATTGCAAGTCAACAGAAATTTCTGAAAATTAAGCGCATAACAGACCATAACAGAAGATGAAGTTGCTCGGTTTTGAAGATGACTGCAAATTGATGTTTTCTCACAACGTATTTGCGCGCAGTGAATCAGTACCCAGACCATCATCTGCTATTATACCAAAACGATAGGGGACACATTTATAACATAAATCACGCATCAACATGATGAACTCTTACCTCAAATCTTGCTAATCTTTGCTGTAACTCAGGTGTGTATAAACTATGAAAAACCTTTTCTTTGCTACGAAGCCACGTGGAGTACTTGTTATACAAAGTAAAATGCCAACTATAAATGTGACGCTGACCATTGATTTCGGCTCGGAAGCAGACGACTGTTTCCCAGGCTGTTTCCTATCAGAAGAGAACAAAGCAACCGTTTCCGTTCAGACTGTTTGAAAAAAAAAAAAACACGAGTAACAGAACCCCTAGCGTACAGATGTCAAGTCAAGTGTATTTTAAATTCAAAAGTTTTTTGTTTCAAGTTACCTCTTATTGGTGGACCAGCACATGCACTAGGACATGCCAGGACATACAGACTTCGTCAACTGTCGGTGAATTATGGTCTGTAGCATAGAATCTGTAGACTGTTAGAAATATTTGGACGGGAGAAGCGTTGCGTGACGATCGAAATATTAACAGTTTAGCCGCTCTTCTCGCGGCTTGGTTCCCGCCGGCGCGAGCTTATTGGATTATATATTTCTACTGAGAGGAATGTAGTCTCCTTCGCAGCCGTTTTTAGTGTCGTCACGCAACGCTCCTCCCCACACTAAAAACGGCTGCGAAGGAGACTAAGAGGAATGCAACTGCCTACCCATATTAGGCTCGATTTCCATCGTTCTCCCGAATCCTAATGTCTCTTCTCGTAACATTTCTACATTTGCGATTCTCTGAGGTTACTAGGTGCAGAATAACCAGAGACCAGTGCAAATTACATAGCGCAAGAAAAGACGACTTCTTTGATTTGTTAATCCATGAGCCCCACCCCCAACCGTCAGAATTAGCCAATGGGTTTATATTTAGATTACGCTCTAAATTACGATATAATTTCTTCCGATGATTAGCCCCCTTCTGACGGCCTTTACTGCATTTTATTTTACACATAATTTTACACATAATTTCGATGTTTATAGACACAGGAATCAGGATGACTGCAGATCTTGTTTTGTGTTAAATATCACTATGTCTAACTCAGAGTCTTTCCCATACTGTGTCCGGTACATCTATAGTTTTTCAGACGCAAAATTCCTTTGAAATATAAGCTCAACCATTTTTGAAACGCAAAATTCCTTCCGATAATATATAAGCTCAGTCTGGTAATTGGCTCGGGGATTATTTTCGGAATTTTATGTTATTTGGTCTGTTTGGTTACCCCCTTGCTGTAGACTTCTGACAAGAAAAATTCAGACAGAGGATTCCCTGTATCTTTTTGGAGTTGTCTTGAAAAAAGTATATTTTAGTAGGTACAGTGATTTGCAGGTTAGAGATCATGAATATGTTGTGGTTCAATTTTATCCTTGGCTCAAATTATATTTTCCTTTTTATGGGTATGGTAATATATGAAAATGAGCTAAAAACAAAGGAGAATAGAATTTGAACCAAGGATAAAATTGAACCACAACATACATATTTAGTTCACTGCTTCTGGTTGTTAATTAGGAACTGTAGTGTGGTCCTACGCTTTCAACTTCTTGGTATTTATGAACAAAATACCGGCCCCTCTTTTCTACATGGCATCTTACTTCTAAATCTAATCTCTAGTATTATGCGCTTTATCAGGGTTATGGTTATACTCCGTTTTCATTGCGGCTCGACAAAAGAGCTAATCCACTCGTGCTGAATTCATCAATATCGTGTGTCCATTCTTGCGGAATAACTCCCGACACTCTCTGAGTACAACTGAGACCAAGATCGGCTGGCATCTCGCTGAGCTCACGAAAAGAACTTTATCGATTTGGGTAAGATCTTTAACTTTTGCACAAGAGTTTCACATTTACTTTTTATTGACCCGTAAAACTCGCTTGTTTCTTTCCTAATTCAAGAGAATTTTCCAACTACTATCTGCATGATCGCCAAAAGTGCGAAAGTGGTGATTCGAGTTTATCGGTTACAGGAAATTCACCGTAACCTTTCGGTGAATGAGTTTTCTGAAAAGGCTTATTACGGCTGTCCTCACTACACAACTGGTTCTTTCATACAGTTATAAAACGGTTTGAATTCCGAGAGACAAATTTTATTTTATTTAATTTTATCATATTTTATTTTCACTACTTCAGGGATACTAATATATCACTAAGGAGATTACCACTTGAAATGGCAGCTCGATTGTGCTCGTATTGGGGTAAGTACTAACTGCTAGCTATAATGCAACAACTCTCTATTGTTTATAGCAACAGTTTAACAACAGGAGAAAGATATCTCGGTCTCCTGAAGTGAGTGGAGCAACTTACAATATAAGAAATCTCGACTTGCGCCTGTTTCGTGTCCGGCTATAGTTAATTTTTCACTCTTAGTTGAAAGTCTTTGAGGAAACGAAAGGAATTAATGAGAGCGAAAAAGTTGCCCAATTGAGAAATACTTGTATTCTTTCCTCTACGACCAGTTATTTCAGACTGACGATTCAACCACTCGTATGTAAATTCAGCCGCGATCGCTGAAACATCTACACTACACGTTACAATATCAAACCATATTAGCCGCAAGTATTTTTAATGGGTTTATACTCTACCTTTGTTCTGAGTTGAAACTTATATCACGCTCCTAATTCTTTCATTAACAATCCGTTTCCTTGAACTCTATTTTTGTAAGCTAAATAATATATACTGAGCATAAATCATAATCTCCATGGATGTGGGTAGTAATAAACATCAAACTCTTGAAGATCTCGGAAGCTGAGGTTTTCCGAACACTCGTGCGGTTTTGAAGTTATGTGACGTAACGGCGTCATGTAGTTCAGCACTTCCCAGTCCCTCTCGTTCTGTACATCCACAATTTCATCAACAATGGCACCGTTTGAAATCTCCCGGATGTAGATTCGCTTAGGAAACTGAAATAACAAGACAATTTTTCATAATATTGAATTAGCCCCTGAATTAGCACTAAAGTACTTTAAATTCCATAAGCACTATGGCGTCTGTCTTTCTCCGTAACGTACAAATTGATAAAGAACTGGCATTAATCAGTAATATCGTTTATTAAAAGTGTTTTTGATATTCTGACATGTACAATGTGCCGCAGTATTAATACTCTTTGATTAATTTATTTCTATCAGCTTTTATTTTATAAAGATATATCATGAGTTAAGCATCATCTTGGAAGTCAGTTCGTTGTCAGATCACATCATGGAATTTTTCAAACGGTCTCTGAGGTAACGGGAAAGTCACATTCGGGCCAAACTTAAAACACACAAAAAAATGTAAAATGCCTCTTTTCTGACCTTATATTTACTTTAAATTAATAAATGCGGTCACCCGACTAGTTTAGCTCTTTAGCTATTTTGGGTGACCAGCAACTGTATGTATTTTTAATTTATTTATTGTTTAAGTGGTAACAGTAATTTTTGCAGTTCAAATAAACCTTGTGTGTGTGATTGTGTGACGCAGCAGGCGCTTTTCACGGCTCCTGTATCATAAAGTGACTAGGGATATTGCCACCCCCCCCCCCCCCCCCTCCCTTCTGGATGGACTGCTTGTCCAGAACCGAACTACGCCCTCCCCGCCCCCACCAAGATTTTGCGTTTAGACGAATAGTTATGCAGCTCTCGTAAGCTTGTAATTCTACTGGTCCTCTAGTGTAGCAGCTGCTATTGTTTTGGGGGCTAGGGGCATTGTTCTTGTTGTTTGTTCTATAGTTCTCTCAGCCACTCATGTGAGACCTTACGAGGAGCTGCATGGCGACCCGTTTAGACGCGTATGTTTTGTAATACATAATGTGGCTATTGGTTGACTGACCCGGCTTAGACCACATGCAGCTGAGACCACGACTAAACGTCTTCTCTCTTACCTGTGTTCCAATCAAATCGTCGTTGCAATTGAAATTCATCGTTTCGTGTGTATGATTTACTGAGTTTGTCCCGCATGTGGGTAACTGTGTTGCTTTTTGTTTGATATTCTTATCTCGTACTGTTGCGGCCCGTGTACTGGTTTCTTTCCCTTTATCTCTGTTGTACGAATCTTTGCCTCTTTTTCTGTCTTTCTTTGACTCGTGATCCTCTTCGAATCGAAATCTATTGATGAGAATTAAATGTTAGAAATGGTACTCAGTTGTAAAAGACTGAAGCCCGGACACAACTAACTGTATTCGTTTGCAACTAGTTTTATGATTGCCGCTGAAAGAAAAGACAGTGTATCAGAACCCGATTCCTCAAACCCTCGATTTCTTAAACCTTCGGATAAATCAAACTAAAAGTAGTTTCTCTCCCCTAGCTCATGCAGTCGAGCGCTGAATTTTTTTCCCGGATTTCTTTAACTTTCTCCTTAAAGGTTTGACAAATCAGCATTCCGCTGTACCATCCCACCAAAAATGCCAAAATTAACGTGTATCTCTAAAGTGTAAAGTAAGCCTGTTCCAGGTGTTCAGTGGGGAGCAGCGCAAAAAACGGTGAGCGAAAACTGAGGGGAGATTAGATTAGTCCCCTCACCAGTTTTCCGCTCACTGCTCGTCACGCAATCCCGAATTTCGTGCTACCCACTAACCGAACGCCTGGAACAGGCTAGTGTAAAACAGACTCACCCACCAATCTGGTAACCCGAAGGTTACGCCCTTGCGGTTACTACTGACTTTATCACAGCATTGATATTGCCGCCTCTGCGTTGCATGAGTCCAAGAGAAGATGAGTCTTACTACTGTGTGCATAGACAGAGTCAAATTATTTAAGAAGTAAATTCTTTTTTAATCTAGCACAAGGCGACTTACTGGCATAACATCTCTCTGTATAGAGCATAGCGTCTTACAGCGTGATTTGGATGCGTGACACGTGACGAGTTGCCTCCTTCCCTGCCTGCTTCACTAGTTTTCCCTTCTGTTTTACTCGATATGGCTTGCGATGGGTACTTTTTTCCGGAGGCTACAAGGTTTTTACTTCTTTTTAAATCTTTTGTCTCATTTTCTTCCATGAATGATCTATAAACTTTTATTTCTTGAAATTTCTTCGGCGTAGATTTTTGTTTGGAAGGTGGAAGCTGAACAGAACTTTGTTTCCTTTTTTCATCGGCGTGCCTTGGAAAATACCACTCTCTTTCATTCTCTTGAAAGCGTTCAAATCGCAGATGTTTTAAGCGCGAGCTGCAAATCGCTGCCCTAATCTCAAGTGCAGTAGTTGATGTCCTTTGTGATGTAACACTGTGACGAACGACACCCTTAATGTTCTTTCCGCTATTCCACTGTGCAGAAAATAAGTCTTTCCTTTTCTGTTTGCCTGACCATTCATCTCCAAAAGAGGTAATCCCACTTCATCTTCTACATTTTAATCATTTTCACCCGGAAAAGACAGCGTTATTAGTGTCACTATGGCAACAAGCCAATGCCTGCGTCATAATTTTCGCGCTCTAGAACTACAAACGCTTTGCGCATGACAAAACTAGTTTGCTAAAAAAAACTTGACAAATACTATAACAAAGCTGGTCACAAAATACGTTAATCTGTTTTGCTGTCATTTCTTTCTTCTTGATTGCTGGCTTTACCACCATTTGGCCTTTTGTTTCGGCTGTCTTGAAGACAAAGGCTTCCACTTTATCACTTAATTTGAGCAAGCCGACAAGGCGGAGGAGTCAATATTATTTTGTTATTGACCTTCACTACCTTTAGTGGTCCGCTCGCCGCACGGCCTATGTGCCAAACGGGTTGTAAGAGGAAGAAAACCCTTACAAGATTGAAATATTAATTAAACCTCAAACCCTGACCAGACTCTAAGGTACACTTTGCCAATACCTTAATCTCCCTTTTTGCGCTGAAAATAAATTTGACACCACCGTTTGGTGCGGACCACTAAAGGTAAAGAAAGCTTTTAATTTTTTTAATCAACCATCATCCATTATGCCGGATTTCGTTCATTTCTACCTGATATCCTACAGGGATTTCCTGATAGCTTTTTGTGCGCCTTCCAACCTTTTAAAGGGTCCTTGATATGTACACTTAGAGATTTTCGGTGAATCCTTTTCAACCGAGTTGAAGTTTTCTTTTTTTCGACTTCTTGTTTTTATGCAGCGCTTTATATTTTCCACTTTTAATTGTCAACACCATGCATGGTTTCATTTCCGCTCGTTTCTTTTGTCTCAGCATAAAACCTTACTAGTTGTTGATTTTTTCGCCCCGAATTATCTTTAAGTCGATCTTAATATTTTACCTGAATCGTGAAGGAAGGAACTGCTATTAAAATATAAAATGATGAAAAATACTGAGCTCAGAATGCGTGTTGACTTTGTTTAATTTACAGAATTTACCGAAACTACCACAGTGATATTTTAGTCAATACTGAGGTTTTTTTTTCATTTTGAGTTAAAAATACAGCGCGGATTTAGTGATCCATTAAAATGACTTGCGCCTTAAAAATTTAAGTCGGAACGCATTAAGAATTAAACTTTTCTTATTCGTACTAACCTCATCCTTTATGTTGCGGAAAAAAGCTTTTAGCTGACTTGAACATGTTGCGGAAGCAAAGTGGATGTGATAAGCTGGCAAAGATTTTGTCAGCACGAGTGATTATAATCAGTTTTTTTGTCCTGTCGTGTTTGATTTCCTTATGAACAAACATTCCCTTTGTGTGCTCTTTATTCCTTAGTAACGGTCATTCAAATATGTTTGCGCTGTCGTCTTCCGTTTAAAACAATTAACCCTTCAATGGGTTTTTCAGTTT
Source organism: Meandrina meandrites (assembly GCA_963693305.1). Classification (NCBI taxonomy): domain Eukaryota; kingdom Metazoa; phylum Cnidaria; class Anthozoa; order Scleractinia; family Meandrinidae; genus Meandrina; species Meandrina meandrites. The sequence goes on along the minus strand of OY855912.1, from coordinate 28,697,013 downwards.
TTGGTGTATTATTGAAAAAGACTCAAAAGAAGTGTTTCCTTTACTTAAAAAAAAAACGATTCCTCAGTATCAAGAGTAACCACATTTTCCGCAGGAGGTTAAAATCAGTTTCGGTGTTGGATTCACGCGGTCTCAGATTGATTTCGAACAAATCAATGATCTCGTCCGGTCTTGCGCGCGCCTTATGTGTATCCAAACCGTCTCCTTTTGTCTTCCCTTTTTAGCTTAGTGGTGAAGAAAGCAATCAACCCTGAAGAAATTATATACACATCCACTTGCTTTTTTTCAAAAAGCCAAAATATGTATTTTAAGATACAATAAAACCTCAAATGTTGTACATGTGTTTTGAAAGCGCGCAATGCAGCTTATGGCGGTAATTCGATTGTTTCAAAATCAATTTGCAAATGAAAAAAAAAACCTAGCTGGCCTTAAAGGAGTTATTTTCTCTTTAATATCTAAGCTGTTTCGTACGTATATCTTGTGTTTTAGCCTCTTTCTTCAGGTTTTTCTAAGCAAAAGTTGTTCACAAAACAAAACAAAGTAAAACATTACACTTCAAAAGAAAATGCGTGGGCACTGTCACGAGCAGTCAGCGGAATTGCAGGCATGCGTAGTACTCGCATGTATTAATTTACCGCGATTGTTGTCGATTTACTTTGTACTCAATTTGCAAGGGTTTTTCATCTGCGAAAGTCTCGGAAGCGAAGCTCTCAACGGACTACTTTACATTTAACATATTTTAGTTGGCACAAAAAGATTCATTTGCTTGAAAAACTCAGCCCACAAAGCTTTCAAGTATAGCTTGCTGTCAGGTAAGATGTCTCCTTTTCGCCGTTGGCGCTGGCCTTTGCATGAAAAGTACGGCCGTTGTGATATAAGCTTTTTAGATCACTCCGTGTTCTAAAGTGTCGCTTAGGGCGTTTTCTTTTCGAATTTCTGACTGTTTGGCTTATGTTCAAGGAATTATTTCCTTTCTCCAGTAGTTTCAGGGCGAAAAATATGTTTCGTGTTCGATTTCATGTCATTTCACCGGAGGAAAATTTTAATACCCCCGACCTTCTCTTCATGACGCAAGTGCTTTATAATTTGTCTACTGAACGCAAGAGTGGACAGCGAAGATCTCTATAAATTTCAACTTCTTTTCGTTTAACGGAGCAAAGGTTTGTGAAAGCTAGCCCGTGCGATGTTTTGAAAGTTCAATTTAACGTCTCTGCGAAGAGAACGGGCACACGAGGGCAAATTTTCCGTGCCTTCACGTACGATAGTTTGACTTGAAGAGAGGGAGGGAAATGTTTTGAATAAGAAAACATATTTTGAAGGTTTATCAGCTGAATTTTCTGTAGAAGGGCTAGTTCTAACTCGTTTCTAGGGCCATATCTAGTTTGAGGCGCAGAGCATCTACAAAGGGATCTCGCTGAATTCTTTAAGAGAAGTACATATTGCCTGGCGATCTTGAGGAAGAATGTTTATTGTTCTCGGTTCTTTTAACGTTAAGGGCTGTTAATGTTTATTGTAGTCGTCTGAATAGTAATTTTTTCAGAGTGAGATTTCATTGCCAGAGGTTGTTGCAACGAATGAAGCGCTCTATTTCAATCTCTGTACGCTTTATACTTCATTCAATTTGACTCAATTCGTGCTACATGTACTGTCTAGGTTACCACCACAGAAGATTTTAATACTTTCATGTGGAACAGTTCAAAAATATATAAGTTTAATGTGTGAACCTTGGAACTGTGAACACGGCTCTGTACCTTCTTGTTTCAGCGTTTTCTCAGCAAAGAATTCGAGTTTTTTATGTTTATGATAATTCAAACTCCAGTACTAAAGTATATTTCAGGCACAAGTCCAATCTAAGGATATCCCTTGTGGTCTCTTTGTTGCTGCAAACCTCACATAGCTCTTCCTGTAAAAAAAACCTGTATTTCAAGAATTTATCTTTTCACCATCCTTTTTCTCCATCTCTCATTTCTAGTCAGAAGCGAAAAATTAACTAGGAAATCTGAAATATACAAGCTATTCTTTATTGTTAGTCACCTTTCCCTGGGTCAAAGTTGATGAAAGTTGAGATAAAAGAACACTACTTGAACATTCTGCCAAAGAAAATGTTTTGGCAGATTGTTTTTATTTGCAGTGCTTTTTAAAGTTTTCCTTTTAACGTGATTACTTCTGTCAACACTATAAGAACTTGGTAGTTCTTTACGTTTGCGCATCAAGCTTATGCAGATAAGAAAAGCAATCAGATATTTTCAATGCTAATTGTTCAGTAAGAGTTTTAATAATTATGTTGGTAAGCAAAATAATTATTATGTGTACAATTATTTGATTTTGTTATACCAAAGAATTGTAGTGCGATAGCAATTGTAGAAGTTCAATAACAGAGGGTTACTTGTTTGTTTTGTTTTTGGCGTTTTAATCATGGAAAAATCATGTTTTCCCTCACCATTGTAACAAAACAGCAAGTGAAAAGGTTTTTCATTGTCAGCTAACTCTTCTAAACACCTCTTGCCTTAGGAAACCAGTGATAATAAAAAATATATTTGATTGCATTTGAAATGCATGAAGTTTTAAATGCAACCCACTCCTTTTCCTCAAAGAGTCAATCATAATGAGATTACGAAGTCGCAGAACATTGGAGTACTTCGGGGTTTTTTTGGGAAAAACTATTAATTGTATACCTCTGCAGTATCTGTCTTTATATTGCAGAATCATAAACCAATCTGTTAGTAATTTGATAATAATTGTGATTTATTCTGGTAGGTCTAAAGATGGGTCAAAGTGACACTGAAAGCACATCGTCATCCATGAGAGGAAATCCAGGCTCACCACGCGACATTTCTGTTCTCCTTGATGAACCTAATGTAGATATTTCAGGGTTTCACCACCCAGGTCCAATATCACCATCAGTATCAACCTCGTCAAGTGACACCAGTGAGCTTGATAGTTCTGTGATACATGTACTAACAAACCAAACACCTAAACGTTCCGAGATTCCTGTTATTGACCTTACATCTCCAGATGAGGGTGACAGCGGTACAGCAAGGGCACAAGGGGGTGCAGCAGCTGCCCCTCCCTGGTAAGGATGTTTGGTTCTTAGCTCGTCCTTTCTTTAGTTTTGTTCTTCTGAGGCTATGTTTACACGGATGTGGTTTCCAATCAACACTGACAGTTTCATGACATCCAAACTGCATCGAAAACGACATGTTTTCAAAGTGTTAAAACAGAGCCCTAACCATTTTCGAATTTGAATGTATAGTCTGTATAAGCAAGCACTGCACTCTGTGCGAGGTTCACAATGTTTACTCTTTGCAAGCCAGCCAATTTCGTGTCAAAAAGTGTAACTGTTCCTAAATCTATGTGGTTTCACCGTTTACACGACCAATGAAACTGTATCGTTTTGAGAACACTCCACTTTTGACAGCATTTTCAAAACGATGTGGTTTCAATATAGGTCTCGATCGGCGCCATGTAAACGAAAGACGTAACTGCATTGCTTTCGATGCAGTTACAAATGAAACTGCATTCATGTAAACAGCACCTGAGGGTCTGAAAACAGAACAGTCTTTCAGTCTAATGATTTTAATGTCACTTATATTTTCAGTGAGGACTTTGCACAATTTGCTTCTAATTTTCGTTGGCGTCTACAAGCTCGTGATGCTAGAGGTCACCGTGCGCCTGTCAATGATCGTTTGCGTTCACGCCGGTTTCGAGGCAGGCATACTCCTTATACAAATCTGTGGGACAGTGTCCCCCCACCTGGTGGTAGACGTGAAGCTTTGTTATCAGAATTTGCTGACTTTGCACCAAGACCAGTTCCCTCTGGTGATAATAATGTTCCTATTGTCATTGACGATGAGGTAAGATCCTTGAGCTCTTTTATTAATCATAACAATATGAGCAGAGCATGTACCAAGTTAGTCTCTATATGTAATTTTGCTGATTTGTGAAAGCTTGTACCATAATGCAAACAACGAAAGAAAACAGCAAATGTTTGTGGTTTAACTACTAGTTTAATGTGGTCTTCATTATTTTAGTAATAAAAATTGAATTAAATTTCCTTCTGTAAACTTCAGGAAGTCTAAAATGAGGAACCCTATTTCTTGACTCAAACTTCTGTCATAGTCATTTCTCCTAAACCAAAGGGTACCAGACTAAAATTTTCTGATCAAGATTAATGGAAAAATAAATTTTCCTGTGCTGTGTGGCAATTTAAAAATACAAAAAAGGTAAAAAAGTTCTCACTAAATGAGTGTTAAGTGCCTTGGAAAACGTTTATAGGTCCATACGTTTCGTATGGAAACGTATGGACCGGTAAACGTTTTCCAAGGCACTTAACACTCATTTAGTGAGAACTTTTTTTACCTTTTTTTTTTTAAAAAAATTTTCCGAGTCTGTAACACATTTCAGTTCTTTGAAATGCTTCAAAACTACATTGTTTGGCAATCTGAGTTTTGATACTTTTTGGAGCAATAGGCAGGGTTGGAAACAAGGAAAAACAGATTAATGGGTGATTTTCTGTGAAGGTGCAAATCATTACCCACCCTCTCTACCCCATATATATTAATGGTTCTTAAACAAGCGCTCTTTTAGGAGCCATAACGCTGAAAAAAGATTTGACTACTTAAATAAGTTTTTTTTTAATTTTTAAATTTTATTTAATTTTTGGCTGGTAAATTTGATCGGTAATTACCGATCACCGGCCGTTATTTCCAACCCTGATAGATGTCTGATAAAACCCAGATTTTCCCCAGTGGCTCCTCGAAAATGTGCACTGGGAGAAAACAATAATATAAAATTATGCAGAAGTAGAATAAATCCCAAGTTATGAGCATTGGTTGTCATCTCCACAGCTTTCATCCTTTGCTCAACACCAAGTTCCACCTAATGATGCGCCCAGTTGGTTTCTGTCAGATAGGCAGCATCGCATGGAAAGATTTCGTCGCCGCCTCCATGCATCAAGGCAACCAACAAGATGCTACCTTCAATCTGATGAAGCTCTTGCCCATAGATTGCAACAGGTGAATTTTTTCCCATTATTTCATTCACATTACTAGTTGTACTTGTTGCAGAGAGATTAAGAGTTACAAGATGGCATAATTTATTTGCTTAACTCTGTTGAACTTTTTTTAAAATCCTGAATATCTTGAATGTCTTGTCATTTGAGACCATGGCCTTTTAGTTTTTGAATCTTGTTTTAGAGGGCAGTAAAAGATAAACAAGTGAATGCCTTTGTTGCACTTTCTTCTGAGGTTCCTTCCACCTTAGCGAAATATTAATGCATTTAGTAAGAACTAGTCTCTTCATTTCAGGACTTCGATGTAGTGCAAATGAGATGGTTGTAATTGGATACCGTCGATTGCATCTACCCGTGAATGCGTGCGCTAAAAACATGTTTTCACGTGATGTCAAACGTCTGCGTTTCAGGTGTCAAACTTTGAAGTTTTCCCACCCAAATGTAAATGTAAAGTTCCCTTGGTAGAGTTGGCGTTCTCGTTGTTCACTCAGTTTAAAACATGTTTTTAGCACCAGCGTTCACGGGTAGATGCAATCAGTGGTATGAAAGCTGCTCATGCTTCAACTAGGTGCTGTAAATTTCAAATAAGTCACATTACAGAACCAGTGAGAATCAAGAATTTTGTACATTGATATAATTTCAGGCTGAATATACTCGTGACATGGAGGAACACAGTCATGGTGCTGGGGACTCAACCCAACCAACCACACCCAGAGTCGGCACACTTCATGCCGTACCACCCACCATGGTAAGAATACTTGATAAAAAGTAGAGAGTACTTTCTATTTCCTTCAATTGCCTTTTGGTAAAACCATCATTCAAAATGGTGGTCATTATTATTTGGTTCTAAAGTCACTGCCCAGAATTCAAATAAACCTGGACTGTTTTGGTGTGAGGCAAATCCCTGCTACCCTTGTGTGAAGTGTTAATTTAACCATATTATTGTTGTCTTACTTTAGTCCCAGCCACCACCAGTGCCGGTAAGACGTAGGTCACGTCCATTCCATGCATCTTTTGCTAGTCAAGCTTTACCTGAACTCCTCCTTCCTTTTGTGTGAGTACATTCTATAATCTTCTCACAAGTTGCCATAAAAATTGTTGAGTTGAACATTATAAACTAGTATTTGAGCAACATTCACTGCACAGTGTGGTTTATACTTGTCCTAACCAAGGGCTATCAGTGCAGTTCCTTGTTCTTTGTTGTCAGCTGAAGTAATTTGCTTTGTTTCTGTAGGTCTGTGGTTTCATTCCCTCCTCCTCCTCTTCATCACTACGGGGACTCCAACTCGGGACATGCACCTGACGGGGAAGACTATGAGGTAACAAGAAGGGCTTTGCAAAAGTCTGATTATATTTTTTTGCCATTTGGCCAATTTCTGCAAACGGAAATCAAGTCTGAGAGAATAGAACCAACATGTACGTTGCTGTTATAACTAAAAAGCAAACTAGTGAGTAACAACAAACGACAGAAGCTGCTTTTGACAATTATTAGTTACATGCCTGACAGTTCTGGCAAGTACAAAGAGTTGTTTTTGTTTTGGCTAGTGACATCAAAGCTGTCACTAGCCTCCAAGGGCTAGTAAGCAAAAAATTTAGTTTCAGGCCCTGTGAACCCTTGAGGTTTTAACCATCTAAGGCTTGTTGTATATATTGTTACAATGAATATTCATGTAAGGTTTTTTTTTTTTAAAGTATTAATTTAATTTTACTTTTTTGCCATTTTATAGTGGTTTTCCTATTTTTGGTTGCCAAAGTTTTTGACTCAGAAATTTGGAAAACCAGCGGGAAACTGTTACAAATTAATCAAAAATGGTTTGTTGTTGTTGTTGTCACATCAACTATGTTTTAATCTCATTTCTAGGCTTTATGGAATCTTAGTGAAAGGATAGGGCTAGCCAAGGCTCGGGGACTTTCCAAAGACGGTAGGTACTGATAGTTGCATGTTCTTTAAGCTTGAGTAAATGGGAAACAAAATTGATTTCAGAAATCAGAAGTTGGAGAAATCTGCGTTAAAATTGCAGTGTATGACTGAGTGCCACAATTTGAACAGAATCAACTTTTGATTCTAGCTAACAGTAGGGTTGAGAAATCGAGATTCCACTGCATTTTGCTTACACAGGTACATGTAGTAGTGGACACTCTTAAAGCCTTGTTACATCCATTTTGAAATCTCTGGTGTTCTTTACAATCTGATTGGCTCTCAGTAGTGCGATGTATTCACGAATCACACTATTTTTTGCTCTAAATCACATCTTTTTCCCAGCCAGTGAGAAAGGAACACTAAAAAAACAATCAGATTTCAAAGCTTGTTTAAAGTAACCAATCAAATTGCCTGAAAATGCACTGCAATTTATTCACGAATTGTACTATTTTTGGCTCTAAATTGCATCTTTTTTTATTTACTGGATCAATAAAATATTGGTACTGACTAAAATCCTGTATGTGGGCGATTAAATTGTGCGATTTCAAAATGGATGTAATAAAGTGGTAGTTGGACTTCGTGTCATGCAATTTTGGTCTGAAATCATACTTGTGATTTCAAATCGAACTTGCGCTGTTCGCTCGTTTGATTTTGAAATCACGTGGATGATTATGACCAAATTGCACTTCACTCAGTTCAATTACCATTGTAAATAATTACATCAGTAAAGGATTTCTCAGATGTTTCGTGAGTGGGTGAAAATTTAATAGCATGAACAGAGAGAGAGAAAGCTTTCTTGCTGTCGTAATAATTTTGTTTGTTAACCAGTCTTGGGCCGAAGTCTGAGTTGTGTTTGCATTGCTGTTTCAGTGATTGATAGTATTCCAAGTTTCCGCTACAGTGCGAGCTCCAGAGATTCTTCTAATGGCAACTGTGTGGTGTGCATGAGTGATTACATCAATCGTGAAAAGCTGCGGCGTTTGCCTTGTAACCATGACTTTCATGCTAAATGCATTGATCGCTGGCTGAAGGTAAGATTTGCATATCAGTGTATTGTTTTTTACTCTTTGATACAAATGTGAGCAGAATGCTTTGTGAAATTTAGTTCATTGGCTATGCTGTGGAGAAGTGCAAGGCTTTAACGTGACTCCTTTGTGATTAAACATTGACCAAGGATTTATATACACCAGCATCATACAACAGGGCTGCCTCAGGTCAGGAAATGATCAGTGAAACAGGGTTCATACGGGTTATGGTAAACCTGGAAAGTCATGGAATTTTAGAATTTCATTTTCCAGGCCTGGAAAGTCATGGAATTTAAGTGTGGGCCATGGAAAGTCATGGAAAATTATTTTATTAAAAAGAACAAAATAAAGAAGAAAATGGTAAAAATGTACCCAAAATGAAAGATGATTTCCAAGAAAATGGTCAAATATAGGTCATGGAGAACTTTGAGAAGTCATGGAAAGTCATGAAATTTCAAAAGGTCAAAAGAGTATGAACCCTGGGGAAAATAAAAATTCATGAAGGTCAGAGAATAGTCAGAGGATTTTATTTGGAGTGGGGGAAATTTGAAGTTACATTTTAAAACACTGCTGATCAATTTAATACCACTGATGGGGGACGAAACATTTCATGTTAATGTGGTCTTAGCAGTGTCATGCTTTTGTTGTTGTTCGGAAGTAGAGGCTGAAGGCCGCTGTTGTATCTGATATTTTGTATTTATTTTGTCAGGGAAAGTGTAATTTTTATCAGGGTAAAGGCTGGGAACTTATGTCTTTCAACCATGCATAAAGGCAGCTTAGTTTAAATGCCTGTTCTTTCCCAAGGAGTGTATACTCCCATTCATACAGTACAAAATTATATAAGTTGTATGGGTTGTAGGTTTGCTGTCTGACAAACAATCAATAAAAAGGTTTTTTTAGCACATTGTCATTTACAAGCACCCTGATTAGCTCTGGTTGAACTGTGTCAAAGTTTTTTCGCAGTATTGTCTTAACCTGTGTTAAAATTTATTTTTCAGAACAATCGGACCTGCCCAGTCTGTAGAGAAGAAGTGTTAGAATCTTGAACTCAGCCCATCTAATAAACAAGTTATAGTCACATACGATATCTGTAGAAATTTTTGCTGTTTAAGAGTGATATATCTATCTATATAATTATAAAACTGTATAGTTGAGTTATGCTGTATTACAATAAGTCTTTTGAGAAGTCATGTTCAGTCCTCTGGAGAGAAATGAAAAAAGTGTGAGCTGAAAACGGACACAAGCAACGTTTTTCATATTTGACAAGAATTTTAACTGTACGATCCAAGAAGCAGTTTAACTTTTTGTGGCCATTTCACTTCTTATAAACCATTTGCCTTGCAATGCATGGATTTCATGTAGAATCAGGTTTTTGGCTCGGAACGTTTATGTTGAAGATTTCTGTCTGATAAATTGCACGAATTTTTAAATAGGATTTCTTTCGGCGATGCAAAATCGCAAGATGGAAGCTGTTAGGAAATTTAGTGGTGGCCATCAACCACTGACTGCTTACTTGGTTCTTTCTTTAGAAAAGATTAACACTTGTTAGTTGTCATTCACTTTCTAAACCAGCTGTTATTATAGCTATTTAAAAGTAGTTATGGCTACCACATGTAGTTTTGCTTACCACACTTAGTAAATCTTATCTAGAAGTTATGTCAACCAACATCAGGCGCATTGTTTTCGAATCAAAGAAAACGTTTGATCATAGACTGGCGAAGACTTTATTTATTTTTTTCAACTCAAGTCGCCATCGTTTAGTTTATGAAGGAGAGCAATTTGTCTCGTGTTGCCGGTAGCATCGTCTGTTTTTCACTAGCAAATTCTCGACTTAACGTTTGCTGTTGTGTCCTTGGATGTTGGACCTCGTCTACCACAAGTTTAACATAAGCACCGTTTACTCCAGGTCTGAAGGAAGAGTTTGTCTGGCTCGGTTTAGGAAATTTTGAAATTATATTATCGTAAAGTCATAGATCACCATATTCTCGTTTATAAGTTTAAGACGAACTTTGTGGCGTCGTTTGATCGTCGTTAGCACCAGAAGGCTTGTACAATAGCTGATTAATTACGTGATCATAGTAATATTTGTACATAATATTTAAGGAAGCTGAAGTATATTCATTGAGCAATTGCTTTTATCATATATCTTGAAAGGCGTTAACATGGCATTAAACACATTTATACAAAGCTTGTTTCTGCTTGTTGTTGTGTTGGAGACGCGGTGGTTAGTGCGCTGGACTCAGGATCGAACGATCCGGTTCGAGCCCAGCTGGGGTCATTGTTTTTTGTTTTTGCGCAAGACACTTCACTCTCTTAGTGCCTCTCTCCACCCAGGTGTATAAATGATAAATGGGTACCGGTGAACTAATGCTGGGGGTAACCCTGCGATAGCGAGGGGAGCGGGACGGCTGTAGACAGGCTACCCTGCGATGGACTAGCATCCCATCCAGGGGGGAGTAAAATACTCCTAGTCGCTTAATGCTACGGAAACCGGGATAAACTCCAGCGGTTGGACCACTTGGCTGGACGCAGACTCAATCCTTTAGCAAGAGGGAGTTGCCTTTACCTATTGTTTTCTGTCTAACGTAAATTTTGATGTTCAAATTGTGGAAGTCGTTTAAAAAGTTAGGAGTTAGCAGTAAAAAATTGAAGAAACATGGGCAATGGGATATTTCATACTTACGCCAGACCAGGCGCCAGACTAGCCTCGTTTTAACCACAAGCCTTTAAGAGCATCAAAGACGACCAGATTAGCCAGAAAAACAAAGCGAAGGCGCCAACGGTTTAAAACCAAAATGTTTTATGAATGCTTTATCGCGGTAATCAAGAGACCTTTGGCGCGAAAAGGATAGATGGTGATGAACCGGGACAATGTGGGAAGTCTGGATCGGGCCCACTGAAAGACTAGCCTGCGAATACAGCCGCCTCTCATTCGCTCCCGCTACTACGTGCGAAACGCGAAGAGAGACGTCTGCGATTCACGGTCAAAAATTCCATACTGATGACGTTGACCTCTAATTAGATTTCCGGAATATAACAAAAACACACGCAGTTGGTCTCGCATAATTAATGTCTTCATTTTCAGTTGCCCATTGCTAGCTCACTGCTCGAAGAATAGATTCATTGAATAATATTATTGATTGAACACAACACTTTCAAGGCAGTCAAGGACGCATACACAGCGGACAACCTTGTCACGAAAATCCCTATTATAAATACGAGTTGCACATTAGCTAAGATTTGAAAAACGAAGCTGTGAAATCACTAAATGTGTCATCAATAAAACCCACGGGTGTCAAAATTTATCTAAATATTTTGAAACTGGCTGCAGTGGCGCATCCTTCCTGAACGTCTTTGAGATCGTTCATGAGGCACTCTTGCCTTAGTCTTCCAATAAGGTATGAAGTGAGAAATCAGAGAAATGTAAGTTGTAAGTTATTCCTCCGGTGTATCTTCATAATCCTGCCGCACCGGGTGTACTTTTGGTCCACAATAACACCCGGCGTTGACCCGGCGTTATATTTCACATACATTATGCAAATTACCTAGTTGACCAATCAGCGCTCCTGTCCGGATTCCGGACAGATTTACGTCATCAGTATGGAATTTTTGGCCGTGAATCGCAGACGTCTCTCTTCGCGTTTCGTGCGTAGTAGCGGGAGCGAATGAGAGGCGGCTGTATTCGCAGGCTACTGAAAGACATGATTCCAAAAAGATTCCGATAGCATGCCTGTCTGGTCGCGAGAAGTAGCCGAAAACATTTAGTTTAATAAATCTTGATTTAAAGATCAAAACAAGTTATTTATGAAACTTTATTTCTTTATTTTACTTCTTTTTTTCATTTATTTATTTATTTATTTATTTTGTATCTCTTCATTTATGTCATCACTGATTCTACTCGCATGTACAGTTCGATATTCAAACCGTAGTTTGCGTGCAAACGTCTCCAGTTTTTTGCCCAGTTTACGCGCCTACTCGGAAAGGAAAAGCAAGAAAAGAAGGCTACTCAAACTGTGATCCAATTCAAAACTCGCATGTGATTTGATTTATTTACGATGTCAGAAGTACCCAACGGATCAGCTCCACAAAATATCCGCTCTTCAGGCTGACCTTGAGCTGGCTGGCAACTTTGGGAACGAGATCGAGTGTTTGCTGGGACTGTTTTTCTCAGAGAAAAATTTGCTGGGAATTTGTAGAATATCGACTGTGGCTGGGAAATAACAACCAAAATCTTTCTGCTGGCAAAACACTGAAAACAGAACACATGCAACGACGCGCAGTGATAAATAATATTCAGTTTAACTTTAAAAATGTAAACGACAAAAAAGTTATTTATTACTTTATTTCTATTGTTTTGTTATTCTGCCGTCACTGAAGAGTTAAACCAGATCTGTCCCCTTTTTCTGTGTAATACGAGCATGTGTATGATTTAGTGGCAGTTGATCGAGCGGCTAAAACGAATGCGTCGAGGTTTTTGCGACCCGGCTATCCACAGTTGTATCAGTTGTATCCATCATTTTATGGAATAACTTCGCACAGGATAATCAGCTCCACCAATACAATTCTTGGTGAGTACTTAGTAGTCTACTCCCTTTGCAGATTAAGTAGCTTTGAGCAGTTTGAGCGGCTTTTGATGTTAATATCATGTTCAACTTTTCAGCCTGCCGGCACGATGGGATGATTCAAGTCATTCAAGGAAAGTATTACGGTATATTTTATGGGGTCTTTTATGGATCTGCTTCAAATTGTAAGTACAGTGTAACATGCTATTTGGGTAGTTATCACCTGCGTGAAACAAATGTTCGTTTGCTGGATGAGTCATGAACACACCTTCATTGTGTTCGAGCGGAACAAAATCGGAAATTGAAAGAGTCAATTTATTTGACCCGGAATAGCTATTAGCAGACAGTTTTCTTATTTTAATTCTTTAGCCGTCGACCTTACAATAGTGGATAGACGACAAGATGATGAACATAAAACTTTAAGTTAAATAAAAACTGATAATAGCCCCCGTTTTCATAATTTTAGCAAGTTACACAACGTACGTTTCAGTTTGAATTTAGGCGCGCGCGTGATAGAGAAACTCCGGCTGCTGTTTCTCAGGTTTCTTGGCCTTTTATGTCACTTACGTTCTAGCAAAGTACCTATTTTATGTTCTTAAATCAAAAGGGCCTGAAGGACTTTCAAACTAAGTACTGCAGTCAAAAAAATGGTCTCACGAAAAATTCTTCTGATTTTTCTGAAACAGGATCAAAGATCTGGCTGAATTAACATTATCCTATTATTTCCGGTTAAATAATTTAATATATATATGTATTTTCATGTCGCTTTCTACAGAAAAAATTATTGAAGGGGTGAAAATATATCGTAAAGTCAACTGAAATGGCGGCATTTTGAAGTAAATGTACATGAAATAATGCTGCAATGCCGGCTAAGGGACTCTGGCATGTGACACAATTTCGGATTGCGTGACAAGGCACTGACCAACCAAACAAGACGGAAGAGACGCCGTAAACAACTACCGGCTATTCATTTGCTTCATTTTACTGAAAGGTAATTACCTAATGTCATTCCTTTCAGTTTAAAGCATAACATGACAAGCATAAGCCTCATCAATTTCTCTGCGAGGTCGTTTAATCTTGTAGAAGATTTTCTACCGTATGTCAGGAAATGAGACATGAAATATCTGTTAATTTTGTCACGCACTCTCTGCAGTTCGCGGTTTTAAAAAAGGTCTCATCTGGTCGTAATTAATTCAGTGAATCTTCTCATGAAATTTTCCCTTTAAAATGCCCCTATAGGCGTTGGTGAGACCACAAAACTACGATTACAGTTTCATAAAAGTTTGCTGGCAACACTATCAAGCCTGAGCCACATTCTTGTATCAAAAACAAGTGATTATTGATTATCCGCAACAAAGCCGAGCGCAAAATCGACTTGTTTGTTACATCTGTACATGAACATCTGGACCGAGGAAAAAATTGACGTGAGTAGTAGCCAGATAAATAGCGATTTCAACAAGCGGTAACAAGAGGAACACCTGGCGGGAAATATGAGGTTGCGCAAACCGCACGTTTGTGTCATTTATCCAGGATGTCATAAAAACAAGACAAAAGCACATTGGTAAGTTACACTTTTTTATTTTGCTTTTTCTTGAAAATTTATTTGTAGAATGCATATCAATCTCAACTCGGGTAGTCATTGAATATCAAATCGAATTAGGTCATTTTTTTTTCAACTATTTTGTTCTTACTATACTTGTCATTTGTGAGTTACATCCTTGTTTGCGATCTTACATCTAGTGAACGACAAAATAATTGAATTTCGATTCTCTTGATGCTAATTAATGCTTTCTTTTTTCAATTACTTTGTCCTTGCTAAACCTTTGCTTTCAGACTAGTTTTTCGTTGTGAGCCTCGACTTACAACCTTGTTTGCGATCTTATATCTAGTAAACGACAAAATAATTGAATTTCTAGTTTCGAAATTTTTCTAAGACTGTCCGATCGAATTAGGCCATGTTTTTCCTGAACGGCAAAATAATTGACTTCCGATTCTTTTAATTCAATTAAGTGACAATCACATCGATATTTCGTTGCGTGTTTGATTTTTTTTTTCAATTATTTTGTCCTTGCTGTACCTTGCTTGCAGACCTGTTATTTGCGAGCTTTGCTTGCATCCTTCTTTGCGACCATATTCCAGGGAACGGCAAAATAATTGATTTCCGATTCTTTTAATTCAATTAAGTGTCATCGATATTTCGTGGCGTGTCTGATCGAACTAGGCATATTTTTCAATTATTTTGTCCTTGCTGTACCTTGCTTGCAGAGCTGTTATTTGCGAGCTTTGCTTGCATCCTTCTTTGCGACCATATTCCAGGGAACGGCAAAATAATTGACTTCCGATTCTTTTCATTCAATTAAGTGTCATCGATATTTCGTCGCGTGTTTGATCGAACTAGGCATATTTTTCAATTATTTTGTCCTTGCTGTACCTTGCTTGCAGAGCTGTTATTTGCGAGCTTTGCTTGCATCCTTCTTTGCGACCATATTCCAGGGAACGGCAAAATAATTGATTTCCGATTCTTTTAATTCAATTAACTGTCATCGATATTTCGTGGCGTGTCTGATCGAACTAGGCATATTTTTCAATTATTTTGTCCTTGCTGTACCTTGCTTGCAGAGCTGTTATTTGCGAGCTTTGCTTGCATCCTTCTTTGCGACCATATTCCAGGGAACGGCAAAATAATTGACTTCCGATTCTTTTCATTCAATTAAGTGTCATCGATATTTCGTCGCGTGTTTGATCGAACTAGGCATATTTTTCAATTATTTTGTCCTTGCTGTACCTTGCTTGCAGAGCTGTTATTTGCGAGCTTTGCTTGCATCCTTCTTTGCGACCATATTCCAGGGAACGGCAAAATAATTGACTTCCGATTCTTTTCATTCAATTAAGTGTCATCGATATTTCGTCGCGTGTTTGATCGAACTAGGCATATTTTTCAATTATTTTGTCCTTGCTGTACCTTGCTTGCAGAGCTGTTATTTGCGAGCTTTGCTTGCATCCTTCTTTGCGACCATATTCCAGGGAACGGCAAAATAATTGATTTCCGATTCTTTTAATTCAATTAAGTGTCATCGATATTTCGTGGCGTGTCTGATCGAACTAGGCATATTTTTCAATTATTTTGTCCTTGCTGTACCTTGCTTGCAGAGCTGTTATTTGCGAGCTTTGCTTGCATCCTTCTTTGCGACCATATTCCAGGGAACGGCAAAATAATTGACTTCCGATTCTTTTCATTCAATTAAGTGTCATCGATATTTCGTCGCGTGTTTGATCGAACTAGGCATATTTTTCAATTATTTTGTCCTTGCTGTACCTTGCTTGCAGAGCTGTTATTTGCGAGCTTTGCTTGCATCCTTCTTTGCGACCATATTCCAGGGAACGGCAAAATAATTGACTTCCGATTCTTTTCATTTAATTTAGTGTCATCAATATTTCGTCGCGGGTTTGATCGAACTAGGCATATTTTTCAATTATTTTGTCCTTGCTGTACCTTGCTTGCAGAGCTGTTATTTGCGAGCTTTGCTTGCATCCTTCTTTGCGACCATATTCCAGGGAACGGCAAAATAATTGACTTCCGATTTTTTTTAATTCAATTAAGTGTCATCGATATTTCGTCGCGTGTCTGATCGAACTAGGCATATTTTTCAATTATTTTGTCCTTGCTGTACCTTGCTTGCAGAGCTGTTATTTGCGAGCTTTGTTTGCATCCTTGTTTGCGACCATATTCCAGGGAACGGCAAAATAATTGATTTCCGATACTTTTCATTAAATTAAGTGTCATCGATATTTCGTCGCGTGTTTGATCGAATTAAGCATTTTTTTCAATTATTTTGTCCTTGCTGTACCTTGCTTGCAGACCTGTTATTTGCGAGCTTTGCTTGCATCCTTGTTTGCGACCATATTCCAGGGAACGGCAAAATAATTGACTACCGATACTTTTCATTCAATTAAATGTCATCGATATTTCGTCGCGTGTTTGATCGAACTAGGCATTTTTTTCTATTATTTTGTCCTTGCTGTACCTTGCTTGCAGACCTGTTATTTGTGAGCTTTCTTTGCATCCTTGTTTGTTTGGGAATACCCTTCCAATGAAAAGGATGAATTATATGCTATCTTACGTGAGTAAGAGCCTGTTTGTTTAGTCAACCATATCACCTTTGTTGGCAATGTTGAAAAGCACTTGCATGAGCTAATACGTGTGACGCTTTTTTTTTTTGCAGTCGTAAAATGTAGCCTGTGCAGTGGCACAGAAAGCCCTTCAATTTGAGGCTTAGCGCCTTATGGTAAGCAGGTGATCAATTCTTAAATTCCTTTTCTTTATATAGGCTTCTCACCACAGTGAAACACTTCATATAGGGAAACATTGTCTGCTTCTTCTGCTTCAGTTAACTTTTTCTTCTAGACTGCTTATCATAGAAGTTATATTTCATTAAGCATAACAAGACCTCACGCAGTAATAAATTTGAGCATGTCCAGTGTCAATTGCTATAAAATTAGCCTTGTTTTTATAAGCAGTTGTAAAAAGGGTGTTTTCCTTTTACAGTATAGGAGAGTAAGTTTTCGTACATCCGTTAATTAGACATTTCTATAATAAAGGCATGTGTTGACAATTGGCAATTAAACATCGAGACGAACAAATTAATACACCTATATTTCATAAAGTAGAACTGATTTGGAATTAACACTCCCTAGCGTCGACTTATTTAGTTTGTTTTTGCAATAAGTTTTAATTGTGCCTTTTCCTATCGTATTCCTAGATAGGGTTGACGCAAGCATTTGGTGAGGCCTGGGTGACCGAAAATGTCGAGATGACGCCTGAATATGACAAAGTGATAACAACCAATGAGTGTAAATCTTATTATAATTTATAGCTGGCGGTTTTGGCTTGCTAACGACACCAAATGACAGCTCTAAAGAAAAACAACATTAGCATATCAAATGATCGCCATTCTGTGTAAAATATGTTTCAATTTTTCAAACAAATATCTTATTTTATTAAATAAAGTTATTACCAAAAGAGCAGACTGGAAATTTGTAGTGTCATTAAAAGCTGAATGGAACACTGAGTTATAGCCACTTATGGTCATGGATTCAACATAATTAATATGCATTCAGCGACATTTTATTTTACCCTCGGCTGTTCATTACTGCTGGTTGTATCTTTGTTTGGATTAAGAGGTGTCCTATCCCGAGTATGCTTCACTGACAACTGTAGTGTTTACTTCATGAGGCGAGTATTGTTTTTTTGGCTTTTTAGTTAAAAAAAATAACTGCAGCAATTAATTAATTAATTAATTAATTAATTAATTAGTTGATTAATTTAAGTTAATTAATCATTTGATTAATTGATTAATAAAACCAATTTTAATTTAATAAATTAATAGATTAAAGTAAAATTGGTTTATAAATGATTTAACAGCAAATCATTTCTACACTTCCTGGCTGGCAAAATAGTCAGGTAAAAAAAATTGCTGGGAAAATCACCTTTCATAAGTGTTGCTGGCTGGGAAAAAAGCATCCTCTAAACGGATTCTGGCTGGCAACTTCCCTTATGTATCCAGTGCTAGCTGGCTCTGAAGAGCGGATATTATTTTCCCAGGATAGTTAATTATTAACTGTAATCCCCTTATTACATGTCAATTAAACGATTCGAGCAAAGGCAAGTCAATTTTGAAATTTTTCTCGTTGGGTACTTCTGACGATGTCTCTGGCTTCACATGCACGTGAGACAGGCACACTTGCCCTGTCTTCCGGCCATCTGAGTAAAAATAAAAATTTCACAATAAACACTTGGATGCACACGGCATGTTTGGCTCTTATCTTTTTCGTCGTCTACAGCTTATTGCACCACTTTCCCATTTCGTCATTTTGGCCAATTCATAATTGCGCCATTTCGTGTTTTAATGGAGCAACGAGCATGTCACTGGCGGCTAATCTTGAAAACCTTGGCAATTTTTTTCAAGTTTGTCGTTCGAGTAGGGGGCTGGTCATTATTCAGAGGGGGATGGGATGGTGCAAATGGAGAAGGCCATGTTCAAATTCTACTATTAAACTAGTTGTACCTATCGGTAAGTGCCAACGAGCGAAATATTCATGTTTGTTCGTAAGAACGGATACCGAATGGTTTTCGATAGAACTTTATAATTTGAAATGACCAAAATATGGTAAATCGTAGTTTAGGTAATGCGAGAAGAAAGTGCTCTTTCTCTGGTGTTCATATTAAATGACACGGGTTTGACAGATTGATAACTCTTGACAAGTCTTTTAATCTTTTAAAGGGATAGTTGCATTTCAAGAACTCATAAATAGAATCCCAAAATCAAAACTGCTAAGATTTTGTAGACGCTTTTCAGTATTAAATCAACCCAATCAAGCAATGACGGCACAGATTTCAGTCTTGTATGCAAATTGTCATTCGATGTCATGTTTACGCAAAACTCAATTCCCAAGCGAAAAAATGAATAGAAAACAAAACCAAAACGGACACTGAAGGAATATGTGGAGACAGAATTTTAATATATTCAAGTAAAGATTACATTTGCCGTTAGCAGCAAAAAACTTTCAATTTTCTTGCGTGTATGACATGCAGTAATTTTAGTGAGTGTCGCTTGGTATTGATTCCTTTGAGCGAAAATATAAACGTTATTTGATTTGGGATGAAATCATCGGTTAAACAATTGCTATAAACAAAAGCAACACTTAAAGGTAGCATTTACCCGACCGTGGCATTCAAGTATAAAGTCAAGAAAACTCCATTTGAAGTCAGTAGTCCGCTTTTGATTTTCGTGTCTATCTTCAGAAATCAAAGGACTCCAAAGCCGAGAGATTATTTTATCGCTTTGAAGACCTTGATGTTCATTTTTTTTGGCGGTCGAGTATTAGGGTTAGGGTAGGGTATTCTCTTTCCATTTAGAGTTCCATAAAGGTGTATTTATCGTAAAAGGAGTGAATGAGCACAACAGCGAGCCGTGTGGACGCCATTTTGGCCATTTGCTCTTCAGCAAGGAGAGAGAGACTGGGGACCAATTCGTTTGAAAGAACAATACAACCCAAATATGGAGTGTTTACTTACACCCAAATATGGTTTAAAAAAGTCCCTTACGCTGAAGTTGAGATTTTTTCTGGTATCTGTGGTATACGCGCGGCTCTATGATTCTGCCGCCTCGTCAGCCTCGCCTCTTGGCTTCTTGGCTCGGCTGCCTCGTTGGCAATCAGGCTCCACTTTATGAGGCATGTTATTGTGGCCCGACGTGCGCCCCCCAAGTCATTGACCCTAAACTTCCCGGCTTTATACGGTCTTAAAATTTCTTGAATGTTTATTTTCATTTGGTATTTTTATGCCAAAGAACGCCATTATTCTGAGGATCCTTCTTTCCGAACCCAATTTTGTACAAAATGACTTAAAATATCGTTCTAAAAACGATAGGTCTTTTCCAAAACATGTTTGTTAACCGCTTGAAGTGAACAGATGACATACAGCTGGATTTATGAATTTCGTTATTTTTCTTTCGTAATCTCCCGTCACAAATATTATTTTTATCTTTGCCAAAATCTGAAACAAAATGTATCTTACCCTAAATATATTTCTGATTGTGCAATCTGCTTTTATCATTCCCTTTTGTAACCCTTGTAACCACGCCATCTTCACTTTCCACATGTTCAAGAAGAGCTCAATCTGAGAGCAGTCGGGGCCAGTCGAGGTATCCCAAATCAACTTTGCAGAAGTATTCGCATAATTTATTTAGTTTCATTTTAATTTTTGTTTCTGTCAAGATCTTTTTAAGATCCAAGAGTAGTCTAAGAGTTTTTCACAGAAGGACCCCAGGGGGGGGGGGGGGGGGGAGGGGTACTCGAAGTATACATGACGGGGGGTTCCGACGTATTTTTTTGGGTTGAAAATTTACACACTCGGTATTTTTTGGGGTCAAGAGATCTGTCATGTATTTTTTAAGGTCTTAAAAAAATACGCGTATTTTTTTTGGGTCTTATCTCCGAGCGAGCTTTTTGCTTCGGTTTTCGTTGTCTTGTCTGTAAATGTGGAGCAAAAGGGAGGATGAAGAGACATTAACGGACATACCAATTTCATAAGCTTAATTTTTCAAAATCATGCATTAGAAAGTTCTACTTAATTGAGTAAATCAGTATTGCGGTATTTAAGTCTTGTATTTTTTTTAGGTTGGAAATTTTGATGCCAGGTATTTTTTTGGGTCTAAAATTTCAGGCTTGTGTATTTTTTTGGGTTTGCAATGTGTTTGTCTGATTGGTTTGAAAACGGCCTTTGCCACTTCCGCCCTGGTACATTTGAACTTCCGAGAGGAGGTTGGGAAGAAGTTGGTGCGGTTCACGTTTTCGATGCACGTGAGTGGTTCGCGATTTTCATTCACGCGCACTACACACGTGAACAGGTGAAAAATCGACAAGTGAATTTAATTCACCAGTTTATTATGTAACGCTCTATGTTCTGCTCACTCTCTTCGGATTTCTCGCCGTCAGGGAAATTACAAGCATAAAACTGCGGTCCGTGCGAGACAGAACTTGCCAGGCGAGATGTGCGATTGTGAAGTTCTAAAAGCTAGCACTCTAGACGGAACTTCAAAAACAAGTGAATGGCTGAGTAGTAACTTTTCCACGAATGGATGCGTTCACAAGCCATCATCTTCGGGGGACTCGTCGCGGAGTACATCGCCAGTCAAGGGGTCTGAAGTGGAATCAGAAGAGAATAACGCAAAAATAAGCACCGAACCGTCTCGTCGCCACCGAAGACATCGACACGGAAAATCGCACAAAAAGAAACATGGGCGGTCTGGCCTCGCATCCACAGAAAGATTTAAAAGAACTGCAACTGTTTTGCGTTGCTCAGGGCTTCTTCAAATCACGAGGAGTATCTCTCAACTGCTGCACGACAATTCAAAACTACAAACTGAGATCGATAAACTGAGGCGCGAAACGCAGGAACATAGCTTAGAATTACAGAGACAGCTACAAAAGAATCTTGAAGCACAGAGGGAATCGAGCGGCACTTGCAGTCCGGAAGGCCAGAAGTTACTCACAAAACTAACACAATTTGAATGGAACTGACTTACTACTTGAACTCAAGTAATTTTTATTTATTTCTTATAATTTTGTCAAAAGAAGGTTTGGCGAGCGGAGCGAGCAAACAGAAAACTTTCGTGAGATAAATGTTCGCTCACGTTCACACTGATTACGTAACAAGTTTGATTATGGTGGGTGGTGTCGGGGGAGGGGTCGTTCGGTAAAGGTGACTCGATCGAAATAAATGACGCGCTGTATGCCTGGCTAAAAACTCTAATAACTTCACCATTTCTGACTTGATTTCCCTGAAACTTTGGCATTTTATACGAAATTTATTGTGGAAAAATATGTATGTCAATATGTTGATCTAATATTCGTTAGTTTTGCGCGATGTTACATTTATTGAACACTACTTTTTGGATAAAATTGCTATTTACAGATAACTGAGCGCTAAGATTTCGTTTAAACTCATGCAGTTAGTTTCAAATAGCCGAATGTGATTTGGAGCTAATAAAACTGATACATTGAACCTTCTTTTTCTTTGGTTGTTGTGCTTTTAGGTGAAATTTGGAAGCACTGGAGTGTTCCAAACTTCGAAGTTCGCCTGGAGTTAATATTTTGATGTCCAAATTGTGCCGGGGTTTCTGTTCCGACGATTTTGCAGAAACCTGAACAGTCATGGCAAGATGGTATTGCGAGCTAACTGCAGAAGTTTAAACGAAATAAAAAGTAGTGTTCAATAAATGTAACATCGCGCAAAACTAACGAATCAACATATTGACATACATATTATTCCACGATACATTTCGTATAAAATGCGAAAGTTTCAGGGAAATCGAGTCAGAAATGGTGAAGTTATTAAAGTTTTTAGACAGGCATACAGTGCGTCATTTATTTCGATCGAGTCACCTTAAATTGTTTTTGAGAAGTGTAAAAAGTTTATGTAGGAGAGCTAATGAAAGTATTGTGATGTAAATGAATGAACTACTACTGTTAATTTATCTTGTAAATATATTTTGAAAATGGAAGGCAGGTGAGGTTTTCCAGAAGACATATCAGGGAACTGAAGAAGCTGATGCAGCGTGTTACTTGACCAGTTTTATACTTCTTGAATTAAAAAGATAAAATAGGGGTTGGGGAAGGGAGAGGGTAAAAATGTTTCAAGTAAAATCAGTAGAAATCAGTAGAAGTCATGGGTTCTAATGCTGTTCAAGCCTGATTTTTTTCAGGTATTCATTTTGCAACTTAAGTTTCATACATAATTTGCGATGATCTTTCATCTTTTTTAAAAATCTGGGGTTTTTTTTATGTCTGCAGTGGTGAAAAAATTTGACAAAACTGAAATGTTGGATTTTTGGGCATGGTAGGGCTTCAAAAATGCAGGAAACTGTTTTGAGCCACCTTAAATAGTTTGCAGAAGTCAGAAGACTTGTGAAAACATGCAAGAAATCATTCTCATCACCATAGCTGCCTGTTCCTCTTAGCCGGCAGGGCCTGTACATGAGGAACAGGTGGCTCTGGCGACACATGATTTGATTGGCCAGATTTAAAAAAAAAATGTAAATCAAACTAATCAAATCAACTGAATTTTGAAACAGTTGATTTGATTTGCTAGATTCAAATTCCCTGTGTTAAAATCTGGCCAATCAAACCATGGGTTTCCAGAGCCGCCTGTTTCTTGTGCAAAGGCCCCCATATGTGGGGTACTCCCATATACAGGCTGTAATATAGGTATGTGCTACGGGATAGGGTATGGTTTTTTGAGGTTCTTGGTCCTTAAGTATGGTATCATTTTTGATCCTTTTGGCATTATGTTCCAGGTGTGTTTCTGAATTTAGATAGGGTACCTAAATTCTATCAGCTAAAATAAACGCCCAGCTCAACCAAAAAAATGGTCTATTAAAACTAAACTAACCGTTCAAGTAGTAGCAAAGTGATTTTGTAAAGATTTGTGTTTTGCCGTGAGTGGGATCATCATGCAACGCTTCTCCTCTTGAATAGGGTGTCATTTTTCAGGTTTCGGGCCTTAAAAAGGGTATCAATTTTCCTTTTCTTTTTCCATTATTAGGGTCAGGGTTTAAGAACCTTTGCACCACAACCATATCCGAAATTATTATTATTATTATTTTTTTTTGGGGGGGGGGGGGGGGGTAGGAAAATTTGTGCACAGAGAACCAAAGCTAAAGATATTGAAAAAGCACTGATACTCTTGTGATCTTGAAATAAAATGAAAAATAGCTATCAAAAATTATGTTAAGCAGAAGTGAAGGTGACAAAAGTCTTACTTTAAAAAGTGGCCAGCCCAAAATGGTCCATGCCTTTTTATTAGCCAATCAAAGAACTCCAAAGGATAATGTCACGTGATCAGCCATGACCACTTCTAGATGGTGTGACCAGTAGCCTTTTGCAATTTTCTCGCAGCCATTTGTAGTCTCGATATTTTTCTTCTTTCCTTGCGTTTGAGATTCATATCGCGCCATAGAAAAATTTGGAAAAGAAGAGACTGCAATACTTGCTATCCGTAAAAGTCAGAAAGTGACCTGATTTAGTAGACAATAATTATTTTACCCTGGGTGGGCTTAGAGCAACGTTAGCAAGAATGGGTGCCTGACAGGGATGCTTTTAAGAAATAATAAAAAGAACTACCAAAAGCCATTCTGAGGAGTTTGGCTCAAGGTTCAGTTCCTTTTAAGGCATTGACACCATTTTTAGCTAGCAAGACATCACCAGTCACGGGTATGCTTTTAAAAGAAATTTAAAAAATCTACCAAAATCCATTCTCAGGGGCTTGGCTCAAGGATTCAGGCATTGACACCATTTCAGCTAGCGAAGACATCACCAGTCACCAAACATGTTTACCTGCGGTTTACCTTAAAAAGTACCTGAATATAGAGCAGCTGCCAAAATTTAGTGCCAAATATACCCCTCCCTCCGCCCCTTCTCCCACCCCCGCCGCCGGACAATTTTAAAGGAAATAAGTGTGTGCCAGCACCATTGCTATAACACAGAGCAGAAAATGCGTTACGTGGCGTGTGGCAGCAGGCGATGTGTGGACATCCTCATAGCCTTTATTGGTTTGGAGTCTAACTGACTTGATGCTATGCCAGTACTTTCAACAATTGCGATCACTCGAAAATCTTCCCATGAGGGCTTCTGCTAAGTCAAAGCAATATTTCCGCAAGGTAGAAAAAGAAATAGAGCAGTAACGTCATGGGAAATTACGCGTCGAAGTGCGCAAAAAAACGGCTTCTTTTTCGGACCTGAAAAAGCCAAATTATATTTTCGTGTTAAATTTGAAAGTCCGTATAGAAAAGCAAAAAAAGTCAACAAAGTGGCATATACTGCTTTTATTGATCTGTTTTATAAAATGGTCTTTTTACATATTTTGAAAGACAATAAAAGAAAACAACCTTTATTCATTTGATAACGTACATCAGTCATACAGCTATTAAACTCTTACTCCAGGGCCGTAACTAGTAAGAGGAGAGGCAAGACGAGGCACTTTCCTTGTCTAGATTTTAACCCAAAATAAAAAATAAAATTGAACGATGATAGAACTGCTGAAAAAAACGTTTCAGAGCTTTCTAGATTTCAGGCCCCCAGATCCCTCTTGAGGCTCGTGCCTTCGGCGATTGCAGATCATTCTTGCCTCGTCTATGCCAAAATTCTGGCCGCGACCGCCTCGCCGCACATAACCGTCAGTAGTTAGGTTGTACACATCAAAGCTCCGTCCATTTGTAACTGCCTGTTTACGCAACTTCCGCGGGCTAAAAATTCACATAAAGGAGTTTTTAACCAGTGAAAGTTGAGCACACAGTCTGACATCGACACTTCCTGTTGGAAGAGAAACAATGTTGCACAAAACCTGAAATACCTACCTGAAATACTCTTTAATGACGAAACAAAAACAGCTATTTGACTGACCGACTGTCTCAGTGACTGACTGACTGACCTACTGACCGACCAACCGACCGACTGACTGACTGACTGACTGACTGACTGACTGACTGACTGACTAGCTGGCTGGCTGACTGACTGACTGACTGACTGACCTGACTGACTGACTGACCGACCGACCGACCGACCGACCGACTGACTGACTGACTGACTGACTGACTGACTGACTGACTGACTGACTGACTGACTGACTGACTGACTAGCTGGCTGACTGACGGACTGACTGACTGACCTGACTGACTGACTGACTGACTGACTGACCTGACCTGACTGACTGACTGACTGACTGACTGAATGACCTGACCTGACTGACTGACTGACTGACTGACTGACTGACTGACTGACTGATTAACTGGCCAGCTGAGTGACTGACTGACCTGACTGACTAACAGACTGGCTGGCTGACAACTACTAACAACTGATTAATAAATCGCCTAACTTTTATTTGACAACAAACAAATAATCCCAAGTTTGATGATAGCCGACCTTTCGTAAAGTTTCGTTCTGAGCAACGTTAGGCATAATTAGATAATTAAAAGACATAAAAATAAAAACAAACAAATGAAACGGGAGTAAAAAGCAAAATAAAAAGTAAGAAAACGTGATTTGAATAAGAAAACACACATGCACCTAGATGGAAAACGTTTACGAATTTCAAGTGTGTTAGAACGAAAAACGAAAATGAAGCTGCACACAGTATACCTGTAAGAGAGAAAGTAAGTTCCAGATTCGGTAAAACTAAAAACTCATCAGCTTTCTCGTTGACTATCACTTATGATGATAACTTGTATGAACATTTCAAATAGTTTTATTGGTTCAGAATTGCTACATTAGGGTGTGTTTTGTTTCGCCCGGAGTAACCTGACAACCGCTAGCAGCGCTCCCGAACAAATGATCTCATAGTAGATACCTGTCAGCAATCGCTCTAACCTATACTGACATCCGCTCAAATATAGGCAAGATATGTTAGAGTATACGGTATGATATATTAACAGTTGGGGTAGCGTTCCTTTTAACCAGTCCATTAATTCTCGGATCTAGTTAATCCAGATTGTTTGAATCTTTGTGTTAGCTCGAACGAAAATCTAAAAATAGATCAAGCCACAACGACAAGGCGCTTGGGAATCACCTTTTTCAAAACAAAGACGGTCGAACTGACCCATAACAAGTTCGATTCGCTCAAATGGAACGAAAAGTTGAAATCAGTTTCAGTTATCAATTTGAGGTGGATTGTTCGGATTGGCAATCTAAGATCGGTTTGTCCATTAATGGAACGGAAAATCTAATTTTCGATCACAAAATCCGGATTTAGATTGGTTAAAAGGAACGCTACCTAGGTATATGGTATAACATTCTGACAAATCAATACTTCAGGGCCGGGTTGTTCAAAAGTTGATTAACACTTACCCAAGAACAAAAGTTGATAAAAGGTCGAATTTCTCTTGTATAAATTAAAAGTTTTTTTATTGTAAGTTTTATGTTATGGAGTTTGAGGGAGTCGACCTCAAAGCTGAAAGACGGAAAATATAAACAGAAAACCTCACTGAAAAGTTAAAAATTTGAAATGAAAATTTACGTTTATCCTGGCTAATCCTGAACAACCCGGCCCAGAAGTTTAAACTTGTAATGTTACTCATTTGGGATATTCGGCGGATAAGTGAAATTTGCCAATTGACTCCCATGATATTACTGATTCAACCGAAGACAAAAGATTGAAATCTTCTTGGAAAAATCTGATAACCTAACAATTTTATGTTTCGGACTTATCCATGTTTAAAAATACTTTAGTCTATCCTGACTACTGAAAAATGCTAAGATATTCACTTGGTCGTATATCTTAAAAGACACATACTGAGTGTTTACATGGAGTGCCAAATCATAGTACCTTTCATTATAAATGCTTCTCGTTTCTAGCCAAGAAATTCTACAACTAACTATAGAAAAACATATAAAAACCCTGTTAGGGAGACATTATTTTGCCTGCTGTCGTGTAACTTTAATTTCAGATTACATTCTTATGACGCCAGGAGGAATCATTTTTTCTTTTCTATGACGCTCCGTAAACGCGCGCACCGGGCGCGCGTATCACTCGATATACAGTACATGTTTGTTTTACTAATACAATCTGCAAGCCAGCCGTTGACACCAAAACCGACAGAAAAACTCAAAAACGAAATGCGTATATTATAGTTTGAGATTCTTAATTGTAAATTGTCAAATAAACACACGACACACTTGACATTGATCTAAGCAGCGCTGGGCGTTGTCTTAAATTATTAAAGAACTTGGAAACTGCTCGCACGGAACAAAAATTTTCATAATTGTTGGATACCATGCTTAAAATAATATGACTTTTTTTACCTACTGTATTTCATGCCCTGGCCTAGTAAATATCTCAGGCTTGAAAGATGATGAATTCTTCATGTTTGGTAGGTACTTGCAAGCTCACACTTGTTTCAAGTATTTTCCGCTTTGCATCGAAGCAGATCTTTCCGACATTTTGGGAAGGTTTTCGCTGGAATGCCACAACACCATTTGTCATTTTCCTGTTTTTTCGTGTCTTAAACCCATGATCCAAAGTGAAAACTGACTTTCCACGACCTCGTGTGGAGGTAGATATCATATGTTTGTTGAATGAGCGGTCTCAATAACTATGATATAGTATTGCATGGCATATCATATTACTTATATCTTCGCACATAACAGGTGTTTTCACTTTTAATTTCCAATGTTCGTGTTTAGTTTTTTTTCGGAGACCATTAATCGACCCCCACCGGTTATTAGCATAGCATATGCGGTTCGTTTACTCAAAACTCTTTTATTTCTTTCGCGGTTTAATTAATCCGATAGTCAGTAGCTAGGCACAGGCCAGTAAAATTGCTTCAAGCGAGGCGTTGAAGGTGTTTTGATGAGCTTTGTCATCACCTGATCTTTCATAATGACCCCTAACTTAAATCATGCCAGAAATATATTTCAATGTCTTCTGCATAATAATCGTAAATTAAAAATGAAACCTTATCATCTTCTCGCCTAATTTGACAGGACTTCTTTTAAGAGGCGGAAATTTTCACTGAATTGATAAAAAAAATCGCCCTCATCAAGGGTTTAAATACGGCTCATTCATTAATAAGGGAACATTATTTTTGATGGAAAAGAGTCAAAAGAAACCAGCACCATCGAAAATGTCTCAGGTATAGGCCTTGGAACTATTCCTGCAATGAGTAGAGACTTTTACAGTGAAAATCTTTCTATACCACGCAAAACTAAAAAAAAAATAATTCTAGTGCTATCATTCACCTGACTGTGTAAAGAACGCAAGATGCCTGAGGTGTAAATTAATAACTTTAATAGGAAAAACAACAACACAACATTTTAAAATGTAGTTTACTTTGAGATCCCCTTGATGTCAAAAAAGTGTAAGCTTATGATGAAGGACCCTTATGCCGCTATTCTTTACGTGACTTGAATAACAGAAATTAAACACGCTGATGAGTGGCTAGCATAATAATGTTTTGACTAAGACGACCGCTATTTATGCAGAAATAATTAAAAGAGCTCGACTAATATCGTATTCCAATTCCTAGAAGGGCTCTACTCATAATCGCAATTCAGTCGAACAAAACCGCTAATACAAACTCTTTAATTCTGGTTTTGGTGTTTGGTCGAAACATGGCTATTTGGGCAGTTTATCTTCCTTCAGAAATTTCATGCATAAAGAATAAAAGCCAAACAAAAAAAAAAGAAATATTCGGTTCGTAACTCGTGAATCGAGGGCCTGAAAAGAAAGGGCACAAAGAAATGAAACACTTTCGTGTTTCACCTTTTTCTAAAGACGAGCAGCTGAAAGTTGGGTTTGTTTGTTAAATAATTTCAGTTTTTCATAGTTCTTTAGCGCTTTTGAAATGAATCTCGCCATAAAGATAAAGAAAATCTCGTTTACTGACAGCTAAAGCCGGCTGTACAGAAACAGATGCCGCCGGTGATGAAGATGCATTTGAAGAAAATAAACTCGGCTGCCAACATTACCTTAAAAATCATGTCGGCTTCTTCTTAAATCTTTAAGTTTTAGACTCAAACAACTACGTTTACTCGTAAGATTTTATATTCTTTGTTCAATGGAACAAGTCTATTGCAGTGGTGTTGGAGTGCTTGCACTGACTGACTACGCATCAGACACGATCATTGTCAAAGAGAGAGTGAGAGTCCAAAGGTTTTCCTGTGTTCTCTACTGTCTGAACAGTTAGCAAAAGACAAAAATGAATAAAGAAAACTTAAGAAAGAAACTGAGTCTTTCAGCTTTGCGCTAAAACAATGCACGCAAATTAGTCTTAGGTTTTTGAGGACTGAAGATTTTTAAGCAGAATCGTGACTGTGTGTGAGGTTTAAAAACAAGTCTACATTTTACATATTAGAACTGCTAGGATTTCTAGCACCAAACGTGCATTTCTCGCGGCTCAAAACTTGCACGTCTCGTTTCTTTGTTAACAAATGAGACGACGAAAGAGTTTTCTTTCATTAAAACAATAGTTATCGTCGATAAAACTCTTAAAACCTCAGCCAGTTGTTTTTTCATAGCCCAGAGACTCGATGCTATAAACAATCATCGGTTTTGTTGTTAGATGTGGGCAGCTGATTTTAGCTTTCTTATGCTCCTAGTTCAACTAGTTAAGTGATCTACATAGAATTTATTTTAAAACTCTTTTTATTAGGCACTTAATAGGTACCATCCTCGGAAGGCGCGGCGCGCGGCTGAGAACTTCACACGCACTTAACATTTCACGTGAAACGCACGTTACTCGGCCGGGGTTATACATAAAACTTGTTCATGTATTTTCTACTTCCCGATTGTTTTTCATCGCGCCTTGAAACCAAAAACTTAAAAATGCTAAATCAAGTTATTCTGGCTATATTTTCGAAAGCCAGGGGATTAAAAAAATGAGAAAAACCAAGAGGGTTTGTCGTTAATGAGCCAAGTTTAATTGCTCAAAGGAAAAATACATTAAAGTCATTACAACATTGTTGTGAACCATATTGAATGGCATATCTGAGAAAGAAAGAAATTAAATGAGTTACAGTTTATGGGCGGTTTTTTTAGTCCGCGGTTCAATGAAAGATTATATTTTTTTCTCGAAGCTCTTTTTTGTGAACAACAGATTTTAAACCCCCCTGTTTTCAGTTTCGGATGGCTGAAGTCAGTGCTAACCCTAGCTGTGAGAAATCGTTACAATTTCTGCGTGCATGGTTTGCTTCGACAACTTTGTTATTTCTATTGCTTGTATTCTCGATAACATGGAACGCAAGTTTATTAAGAAGTTATGCAAATGAAATATCTGTTCCAAAAACATCTGTCACGGGGTCTGATATGACTTGGTATCCACCCGGAAAACAACTAAACGGGGATTTGGCGAACGTTAAATTTATGTTAAAAGATTAGAGCCTTCCTACAGCGCCTTAAAGCTTAAATCAGAAGAAAGGAAACAAACAATGAGGTGTGAAGAGAGTGTTCGTTAGAAAATTAGGATTTCTAACTTTTTTCTATTCATCAGACTACGGCATTGTGCGTAAACGGCAGGCAGCCTGACGAAGGCGTGTTTAACTCATTAATGACGCACAGCTGCGCTTGACCAAGATAAACAGTCGTTAACTAAAATTTTCTGTAATTAAAGGTTCTCAATAAAATTTTGGTAAAGTACTTATTGCTGCCATGTGCGGTAAAACAGTAAATAATTATCTCGCTGAATAAAAACTTTTCTTTTGCTAAGGAGAATGGCTTTTTTAAAACTACAATAATCGCAAAGAAAGGGGAAAGTCTTAATGAGTCCTTTGATGAAAGAACTTCCTTGGTCTGTGACAGCTGAGCGTTATGCAAAGTCTACTTTTGGAATGCTTAAAGATATTCTTATGTGACTAATGGTTGATTCCTGTTGATTCTGCCCTGTTTCCTTTTTCATACGAGTGTTAATTCACAACTAACCTGTTGAACGGGTTGTGGCATATGTCACTGAAATAAATAAACTATATTTTGTATGTTTAACACGCGAAGAAGACGTGTAAATTTCTATTCATGTTGTCGCTTAGCAAACGAAAAAGCTCTTAATGTAAATTTATCCTAATTGTTTCGCTGGGTACTGATAGCACAGAAAAAATTAAAACAACATATTATCAACTGATAAAGAATATATACTCAGTTTTTTTTTTTTGCAATAGATTGTCGCCGTAAAAACGGTTCTAAATGGATGGACTCGGTAGCATGTCCGACTACAAACACAAAAAATTTACAAGACAAACATTAAACGTTGTTTCTGATCCTTCCTATTTATATTTTAACTGTTTGGAACATATCAAGTGCTTTGATATTCTCTGTTTCTCGCAGATTTAGTACTCGTTAAACTTTCCGTACGCAAGTATGCGTTAAAATAACCTGCCCTCGTTTTCGATCTTTTTTCTTTCTCAACTATAGCAACAAGTTTTTTTTAAAATAAATCGTTTATGATGAAATAAAACGTGCTTTGCGAGAGGATTCTTTGTTTTTCATAGATGATGAGACCGCTCGACGGTTTAATCGTGTTATTTTTATTCATTTTGCCGATCTTAGAAACAGATGCGCTGTAGAAGATAAATGAAACAGCGCTCGGAATTACTGATGGAAAATGGTGACTTAAGTTTTCAAGCCAGTAGTTTAACGTCATTTATCTTGCAATAATGCGACATAAAGTTCAACAAGCATAAGCTATCCACTGGAATAAAACACAGAGGCTTGGGAACTAAAAAAAAACCAACAAACTAACTAGAGACAATCAGCTTGAAGCAACTGCAATGTTTAAAATGTTTACATGGTTTATATATAATATTATGATGATAAATAAAGAAAGATGGTAAATTTTAAGTTCGGTAGTGAAATATGAAAGATGAAATATTCATTATGTTACGTCGAGCGTGAGACGAAGAAAAATTCTGAGTTCCTGACGGGAATCGAACCAATGACCTCTCAAACATCGGGCGGGCGCCCGGGGCGGGCGCTCCATCCACTGAGCTACGAGAACGCATGGCCGTTTACTAGCTTCACCATACAGTACGCTATCGACACTGCCGATCCTAGCAGTATATGCAGGACGCGTGTCACCGACATCAGGGGCGCAGCCAGCCTTTTTGCATAGAGGGGTTCCTAATGTACTATTGCTGGCCCGATTTACAATCAAACGCCGGAGGGGCTCCTTGCTAGGGAGGTCCGGAGGCATACCCCGCCGGAAAAGTTTTTTTTTTTATTTTAGGTCATCCTTGATTTAATTTTGGGCACAAATTTCCATTCACCTGAGTGCCAAACGTAGCTTTCGTATCTAAGCGGGGATTGAAAGTCTCGCTTCCTAACATGAATGAGTATAAGGCTTGATCTGTATCCAATTTAAGCATCTTTATAATACTGTAGCCCTCGATAAAGCATGTGATGACTTTTGAAAAGGCATTAAGCTCTTATCTCGCGGAATTTAGGAAATTATAGCCATGGTCATGGCCCCGGGAACCTTCCGGGAACCCCTTGGAACCTCCCCTAGGACCGCTATGTATACTGGGAAAGCACACGGACCGAGTAACCTGGGTACTAGTAAAATGGCCGCACAGCTGAGCTGACGGTGGCTCAAGTTTTCTTTTCAATTTGAAGCGCTATAAAGCTCGAATATTTTCTGAAGCTTAGCAAGGTAAGTTATTCAGTTGTAGTAAGAAATATTTTGTCGTCGAAAAATTGAAATACAATGGGGAAGAACAGGCTAGAAATAATGAATCGAAGTATATCTGTGGAAGTCTTTTTCTTGCATTTTCTTTCACTGTTATTGAATATCACACCTTGGCGAGAAAATATGGTTTTTACGTTCAAATAGCAAGAACAGTAGCGCACGAATCAGGCTTTGTGAACGAGGCAGATATTTTTCTCGAGCATAACGTAAAATTTATGTTCTTTTTTTTCCTGGTCAAATTATAAATTATAAGCTAAATACAGATATTGGTTGTCAGTGATTTCCAAATTTGAGTAGAATGAGCCAAACTCAACAAAGCGGTTTTCCTGTAAACCCATCAATCGCCCCAACACTAATCTCTCCTGTTTTTCATGCAAATCCTCTTTTTCAAACTAAATAAAATCTCACACTAAATTATCGGTGATCCCAAAATTGGGCAACCTCACTAATTTTATCATCTCTTTTCATTGTTTTTTTTGGTATGAGTTTCAAGACACAAGAGGGTCTGGAGTATTTCTGGTCTAAGTTTTAGAGGCACATGGGAGCATGTATGTGTATGTGTATGGGGGGCGGGGGACGTTTTGGGTCAGAGGTCGGAGTTGACAAGACACCCTATGTACCATCCATAGCTCCTTGCAGAGCCGGCAGTTAGGTTGCAACCAATGTTCTTTAATCTGCATGACTCTAGATCTTTCTCCCGATATCTGCCCAACTCAATCCAAGAACCTTTCAGCTTACTTGGCATTAGCCAGGGCTCGAGACTAACTTTTTTGATGACTAGCCCAGTGGCTAGTGACAGCTTTGATTTTACTAACCAAAACCAATTTTCTACTAGCCAGAACTTTCAAACTTTGATGTAACTAATACTTGGCAGACAGCTGCAGTGTCTCTCATTTCGCTTTAATCTGGGAGAAGGCCTGAAAAAAGTTGATCATTCGCTTGGTTTTTGGTTCAGCATGTAGTTCTCTCTCAGACTCGATTTCCCTTAGTAGTGATTTCCTTCTACATGTACTAAGATACCTGAAATTAACTAGCCAAAATGGCTAGTGAAAGCCCCAAACCAAGTAGCCAAATCCAAAGTTTTACTAGTCTGTGGCTAGTTGGCTACCGTTAGTGTCGAGCCCTGATTAGCTGACTCCAGTTCCCCTTTCTCTTGGGGTTCCAGTTATCTCAGTTGTCTTCAAGGATGACAGGAGGGGATTCAAGCTATCCCTTTGCCTTTCACTATGCTGTATACAGGCCTTTGTGATAGGTCCCTCGTTATTTAAGTTCTGTTTCTCAGTATTCATATGTGATAATTTCTGTAATGTAAATCTTAGGGCTGTTGGCCCTGTGCCAACCTCTCGGGAGCATTAAGGTTGTCTTTCCTAGTGGAACCTTAGCTGGTAATAAGTTTTCTTTCAGCTGGTAAGATAAGTTCACGATACAGTTCTATGAAGGTCCTTAATTTTACAGTTTTTTGATGTCTCTACTTGAAAATGTATTGATATTATTGCGAGGTGAATTAGTAAAATGATAACTCTCAGTCAGGATTTCAATTTTCAGTATTAATTTGTGTATCTTTTTTTTTTACCAAGGCATGGATTTCAAACAGTTAATGAAGTTGGCCTCACAGAATAACTCTCAGGCAAGAAAGCAGGTATTATTATAAGTATTGTTTATTTTTCTCATTAATTAAATTAAATTTGTAAAGTTACATCAGATCGCAGTTGTGATTTGATGAACATAACAATGTAATATATTATTAGTTTACTGTTAAGCTGGTCTGCAAGCATACATGTACACCCTAGATCTTGAAAGTGTGGATTAAGCACAGTGAGACCTGCACAGAAATGGCAGAGGACCAAATATATTCTCCCACAACTTTTATAATTGATGATTATTAATGATTGAAAAATAGCTATTGAAACTTAAAAACTCATGAAGGGAATAAAGAGATCTTTCAGAAATGAGCTCAACCTTCTTTGGGAATAGATTCTCTTTGTGAAATCTATAAGTGTTCTTGTATTACATGCTACTTATTAACCGAGAGTGAGGTCATTACAGGGAAATCTCAGACCGAGGCCTTGATGTATTGACCGAGCGATAGCGAGATCAATACCGGTACATCAAGGCCGAGGTCTTTGAGATTTCCCTGTAATGACCGAACGGACGAGGTTAATAAGTTATTTATATATGGCCTTTTTAGCGCTGAAAAAAGGGAAACGTTTTTCAATATCCGCATGCGCGCGCAAGAGGTCATTCGAGGTCATGCAATCCAAACCAGAAGAAACGGTTTCTTTGACAATGAGGCAATTTTTGTCTTCATTACGCCAAGATCTAGGGCAAATATAAGCTCTTTAATTTTCACAAAACAAACTGACCTGTGTTTACAAGTGTTTGACCCTTAAAAAGTTATAAAAAGCTAAGGCAAGAAAAATTTTCATAATGCCTGTTCATTACAAGAAAATCTTGCCCGCTCATCAGCCAATCAGAGCGCGCGTACTATTGTAGCCATATAATAAAGACCTGTTTGTGGTTTACAGTTATTTGAAATAGTTTTTAAGACCTGTTTGTGGTTTACAGTTATTTGAAATAGTTTTTTCTTTTTTAATAAACAGCAAGAAAAAAAGGAAGGGACTAGCAAAAATTCTGATGATAAATCAAAGGAGAGTGGGGTATCACAAGCTGCTGTTCAGGCCTTCCTTGCAAAGAAAGAGATTGAAAAGAAAAAAAAGGCAGGTAAGGAATTAATGTGTGTTGGCTTTTAATCTAATGATAAATATATGTCAAAAACTAATCAGGCAAGACACGTGTCACTACAGATCCAGTTGTAAAATCACCTATAGCTGTGTGTTGGCTTTTACT
The DNA here is from genome assembly GCA_963693305.1 of Meandrina meandrites. NCBI lineage: Eukaryota > Metazoa > Cnidaria > Anthozoa > Scleractinia > Meandrinidae > Meandrina > Meandrina meandrites. The sequence continues at coordinate 28,660,924 of OY855912.1, read as the reverse complement.
AATAAAGAATATGAGTTGCATTCTATTGGAAATCTACAAATTTGATTTGTTCTCCCGTTGCTTTCTATTCCATGATGGAATACAATTGTGAGCATGTTGCTCTTGAAAGGGCTCATTTTTCTTGATTTTTGGATTAACAGTACATAAAATTGTAGGTTTTGGGCTTCAATCCTTATTAAGAGTTTCTACTAAAACAATCAGACTTTTGAATTTTTAGCATATGATGCTATCAAGCATGAGGCCTATTTCCTGTAGATTTCCAATGTAAACAAAGAATTGTCCAAGATCTTCAGTCAACATTTCACATTTTCATTTTTGTGTACACAGCTGAGGAAGAAGCTGCAAGACGAGCAAGAATTCAGGAACGCCTGGCTCAATCCCTCGGCAATAAAAAGACAGAGTCTGCAAAGGCCACAAAAAATGGTACGGCATCTCATGAGGAACGGCATAAACCACCCAAGACAGCCATGACAACTGACCAACAATCTAGTAGAATAAAGGAGAAACAAAAACCTTCAGATCACAGATCTTCTAAGACACCTCAGCAGTCATCTTCAAAAAGACTCGAAAAAGACAGAAACCTGGCAGGACCTCCTTGTAAAGCTGATAGCAAAAACAGAGATATTAAATCCAAAAAGCCTGTGGAGAAAGTTCGTAAGGGCCAACCAAATGCAAAGAAGGGTGGGCCTCTTAACTTTAAAGAGTTATTGGCTGCAGCGGAACGGAATAAGAATGGCGGTGCAAGTTTGCAGTGTGGTCTTGATCATGGCAACAGTTTAAAGAGAAGCAATGGGGAAAGCAGCAACATAAAAAAGAGAAGTTCAGAAGACAAACTTGTCAAACAAGATAAGAGTGCAAAGCATGAAAAGAAAAAAGTTACAGTAAATACCGATTCAAAGAGATTGACAAAGTCAGTACCAAATGGAAAATCGTTGCCTTCAGTGAAGGATTCTAGCGTTAAAAAGGATTTAAAGCGATCATCAGGATTAGTAAATGGAAGCAGGGAGGGACAATTAACAAGTAAACTATCTTCTTCTGTAGGAGCAACATCAAATGACAGAAAAATAAGTAACTCTAAAGATAATAAGACTATTAATATGGAAAGACGGCCAGTAAAAGGACCCCACCTCGGCCAAAAAAGAGACAGAGCTAAACTAAAAAGGAAAAGGAACCCTTATGTGGATGAAATGGATGACTTCATTGACGACGGAGATGATGGTGATGATGATGACGTGCCTGATGTCTCAAAGTATATACGGGAAATTTTTGGCTATGACAAGACAAGGTTGGTGCCCCATTATTAGACATGTTTAGCATTGAAAATAATACTCTGATAATACTCTGCGAGCAGAGTCTTCTTCGATCTTCCTAGATTAGTCGGGAAGATTCTTCCTCTTCCTGACTTAAATCTAGGAAGATCAAAGAAGACTCTGCTCGCAGAGTACTCTGATAAAGGCCAGGTGTTAAAAATATCTGTAAAAATGTTATTGCTGTCACAGTCATGTAGATGATGGTGGCAGTAGTAGAAATTGAGTTCCATTACTTCCAGACTCCTTCACATTAGTTAAATCCACATTTGACAATATTATTATAAATTATATATGGTACATGTAATTAATATAATTATTCTTCGGTGTTTAGTATCTGATCACTGTATTTTTTACGATCCTGAAGTATTTTGGCGAGACTGTAAAGTGAGACAAAAAATAAAATAAAATGTGCAAATGACAGGTGAAATTACACAGTGATACTACGCACTAGAATGTCAAATAAGAGATTTATTATCCAATGTTTTCTTTTCCAAAAATGCTGACTTTCTACTGTTTTTTAATCATTTGCATGGTCAAGAGGAATATGAGAACCTGTTAAAACCGGTCTTGTGGAGTACAAATATCATGAGATATTTGTACTCATTCCATGTGTTATTTTGGATAATAATGATAGTTTTTAAGAATAATAACATAATAATGAAACATAGTTAGTATAGTGTGATCGTCCGGGTGAGAGTAGTTCTGAGAAGAACTGTTGTTGGTGACTGACGTTTCGACAACCTGTGCGGAAGTCATCTTCTGAGTCAAGTGAAAAGTTGTTGTCAGTTGTTGAAACATATGTTGTGGTTTAAATTTATCTTTGGTTTAAAATTTTTCAAACCAGTTTGATTTTTATTTCTCTTTGTTTCAGGTTATGGTAATGAATATAGGACAATGAAAAATCAAAACCAAGCTGGTTTGAAAAATTTTAAACCAAAGATAAATTTAAACCACAACACATACATTGTATATATATGTAAATTGTACCAAAATCAGTCTGAGCCTGGTTGTGTTCATATTGTGTTGACTGGTATTTCATTACGATCATGGTAATAGGTTCAATGATGCTGATGATGATTTGTCTTATATGGAAACCAGTTATCGTCAGATAGAAAGGGAAGAACAAAAGAGGTAAGGAAATGTGAATGTTCAACAATCAGCTGTTCCTAGGCATCCTGCTGAAAAAAAACTAAGCCAGTTCACTAACAATGCCAGCCAGCTCTTTTCTTTTGGTCTTTGTCCTTCAAAATTATCTCAAGCCTTTGTTTCCTTATTAAAGCCCGGGTCAAAAGGGGACGAGAGTTGATGAGAGTTGACTTTCATGGGAATTTTCGTCAACTCTCATCGACGATCATCACCTTGGGCCAAACGAGAACGAGAGCCGTCGAGAGTTCGTCAAGAGTGAGAGAAAGAAAGATTAACTGTCATCAACTCTCGTGATAAATTTGAGCATGTTCAAAGTCGACGAGAGCGCATGAGAGTCAATGTGAGTGCATGAGTTTCAGGCCAAACAAGAGCAAGAGTTTGAACTCTCATGAACTCCTGTGGCGTTCAAGACCCTAGCAAGGGGGGGGGGGGGGGGGGGCACATATGAAGGCTTGACTATGAGTGTTGAATTCTGTAAAGATAATTCTGCCAGTGCACAGAAAAAATTAGGTGGGCGGACGGGCCCCCCTGGCCCCTTCCCTGGATCCACCACTGAACTCCCATCCTTGTTTAGGTTGTTATACGCCCTCTCTCTCTCTGTCAAGAAAAATCCCAGTTTTCCTCAGCAACCAGTTTTATCACTGTCTGTTATATTCAAATTCCATTTGACATCATTCTGGTCAATGCAGTTGATTTACATATAAATATAACAAACAGGTGATAATGTTAGCTTGGTATAGACTGAAAACAGTGGTGATAATAAATTGATATGCTTTTTTGTCAGTGCCAAGATTGCAAAGTTGGAAGATGAAATTGAGCAGCTCAAAGAGTTAGCTGAACTGAAGAAACAAAGGGACAAGCTCAAGAAGAAGTCAAAAAAATAGAGCCATTTGGGATAATTATTTTGCATCATTATTTTTATTGTCAGTTAGGGACATAATTCACTTTTTTTTTTTGTTGGACAAATTTCTTATATCTGTAGTCATTCATAGTTAAGACTTTATTTTAGTAACCATGAAATCATGTTACAAGCTCTGGACTTACACAAAGTGATAAGTTCTTTACTATGTAGGCTACAAATTAATATAATTGTGACCAGGGCTTTTTTTGTAGTTATTGCATACATCAGTACTTGATTGTGTATGAGACACATAAGGCCTGCATGCATTTACTGAAAAAATTTGCAAAATCAAGTGGTTTTGCTTGAAAATATAGATTCACATTAGCCACATAAAATATCAATTTGATGCAAATTATTTTTCTTAACCAGAAAAGGAGTCACAACAATTTGTGTTTTTTTTTTAAGGAAAGTGTGAGGCTTAACTGGAATTTCCAGAGGTGCGGAGAACTATGGATATTTCTGGAATAACACAAAGAAGTAGAAAAATAGGCCTTATGCACAATAATGTCATATGCTCAAATTAACCACCAAAAAAATATTATGAGAATCATACTCACTTCTCTGCCACCTTCATGCAGTTTTCTTGTGGGTATTTTCTTTTTTGTTGCTGTGGGAATTCATTCATGATAAAATTTACAAAAATGTATTTCAAAAGTGAGGCTTGGTGGTGAAACTAGCCAGTGTAATGTAAATGCACAAGGGCTATCATCAGATGGTATTTTCATCACTGTTCCATTCTGTCCTGAAAGCAGAGCTTCATTTGAAATGTGTGGTCCAGAAAATTCTTATCCACCCCAAGGTAGGCTCAATTCTTACCACTCTCTGAAGTCAAGGAGAAGCACAGGCTCATTTCCTGACCAGCAGCTGGTAATCAAGGGTGCTTACCATTTAGCCAAAAAATCCAGAAATTTTGCTTGAAAGTCAAATAGAACAGTAATTTTCTGGAAAATCTGTTTGGAAGTTGTGGACTACCTCCAGAGGCACTCCTCTTTTCTGTTAGGAGCAGATCGTCACAAATTTCCTTACCATTTGCAGGATTTCCCAGTTCCCGTCTCTCATCAACGGAAAACAATAACAGGAAACAAAATTTCAAATGGTAAGCACCATCTTGTTTGGTTGGTCAGTTGATTTTGAAAAATCCCTTACCATTATTCAGTGTTCATCCCAGCAGTTTCTTCTGACAAATGGTAAGCAACCCAATCCTAACCTCAAGGAAAGCCCTGGAAATTCCGAGTGGGAGTGGGGGTTCCAAAGCTAAATATTTTAAAGGAAAGTATAAAGCTAAACTGGAATTTCCATAGGGGGGTGGGGGGGAAAGGGTTATGGGGTGGGGAGGGTATACTAAAAAAATCTTGCATGGGAGAGGTATGGATATTGTATTGCACACACAGTGTGAGGAAAAGGGCATACAGTCAAATCTGCAGTTAATGGTCACTCTAGGGGAATGATGCACGTTGACCATTTAATACAGGTTTAACTGGCTTAGAGAGATGCCAGTGAAATTTGAATTGACATCAGGCAGCACCACACAAGATCAATTGGCCACAGTAAGAGGCATATCTCTTTTTGTCATTTGAAAAACTATATTACGGCTTGTGAAATACACTCATTGGGACTTTGTAAAAGGTGACCCTGACTGCCTAATAGAGTGTTTGCTTAATAAGGCCTGTCAAATTTACAGTAAATCGAGGGGGTAATTTTCAGGGCAAAAAAAATGGACAGCTTAATTAAGGATGACTGCTTATTACACGGCCACTTAATATAATAACAAATGGAATTTTATTTATTTGATAAATTATAAATTAGTTAATGTAAATTTTAAGCTGCTTGCAAAATTTCTGCACAATGCGAACTCAAGAAGTTATAGAATTAGCAATTTTTTCCCAAAATAAGTTGTTCTTTTAGACAGGGTAAACAATTTAATAGTTAGAAAAGGATAATAAATAATATTATAGATCGTTGCATAGATGCACAAGCCATCACTTCTCAATTTTGTAATAATTTTAGTTGCATTCTTTCTGGTCTCAATTCTTACTGACCTCACTGAGGTGAAATTTAATCATTGCCATATGAAAGATTATTAGATAAAGAAACAGGGAATAGGTACTTAGTGTGTAATGCTGTACTTGATATTAGGTAAACTGAAATCCAAAGGATAAAAATAAAGGATGGTGTATAATAAAATGGCAAAATATTGATATGATCTAATTAAATTCAATGCGTACTACATCAGCAGTGGCTGCATGCTGCAGCACTCCCAGCACATCTGTACATTTGCCTGCAAACTGAAATACATGAGCTGATGTCCACTGGCCACCTTTGCACAAAATAACGAATGGTTGTTGAAAACGTGCACAGAGCTTGTCTTCTCTCCCCATTCCTGTACACACACAAGGAGCCTTTGCAGAGGAAAAGGTTCTGCCAAAAGCATTTTTGTTGCTAGATAAGTTGGATGTACTCATAGAAGAACTTATAAGATTCCCCCCTACACAAACATTAAGACAACAGCAGAAAACAATTAACTGCAAAAATTGACTGCAAGTTTATTTGGGTAAAGGATTACAAAGTTCAAAGTGTTGGGGAAACCTACAATTTGTGTATTCTATCTAATAAGAAGAAAATGCAAAGATTATATTTTGACATTTACATGATATACTGTTTAGGAGTACATATAATTCAAATTAAAATTCTCAGGAGATTAAAAAAAAGACTATACAGACATAGTGTCTTTTAATGAGGGAAAGGAACACTAAGTGAATAAAAAATTCTATGCTGAATATCATGTTCTTCTCTTTAACAGTTCTCTGAGAATGGCCAGAGAAAGCAACGCTCCAAGGAAAATAAAATCTCCATTGCGACAAATCTGAAATGAACAAAAAACAGCAAAATTTTAGTATGGTAAAATTCCAAATGTTACAACCCCCTGAAAGAAGTGGCTTATGAAAGAGTGACAGAATTTTGCAATCGCGAATGAAGCGACCCTCCAGAAGTTCAGACCTTAAACCTAACCTGCCTTGATATAAGGGATGTAGCTAAGATGTAGGAGGCAGAAAATTTGTGTCACATTAAAGAGAAAGAGTTCACCATACATGGTCTTTCAGCCAGAAAAATCAAGAAAAGTCAAGTCCTCAAATAGGGGTGACAATCAAGGTGATTTTCACTATTGCAGCAACCACCAAAAATACTGTTCGCCAACTGGGCAGAATACTACAACTTTAGGAATTTTCTGCCCAATCAGGAGCCAGCATTTGCAGAGCCGTTTGGAAATGAATTTGGAGAGACTCTTTTCCCTGGGGCTCTTTCCACCCTTCTTGGAAACTTTTGCCGCCATGTTTTCTGCCCAGTTTATTTCATTTCGCCCCCAGTAACTGTGGTAACCTTGGTCTCCGAGGATGATTATTTACATCCCTGGATATGAAGAAAAAAATGAAAATAATAATAGATGCAACTTGTAAGCTGCAACAAACTGATATGATGTCAGTATTTGATGGCCCTTATTTCAAATAAAATATATTACTTGCTCTTCTTATGTGCAATATCAATCGCTATATGTGCAATATTACTCGCTCTTCTTATGTGTAATATCAATCCTTTCAACAAGATATTCAGTTTCAAAGATGTATCCTTCTTCCATTCAAGAAGGGCAGGAAGCAGATGGGGGGAGTTTTACCTGTAAGATGGTTCCATAACTTACCAGCGCCTACGAGATCCACGCTGTCTATCGAATCGAGCCTCCATTTCTTCAAGCACTGAAGAAGTAAATTAAAGGTAAATTAAGTTTTCACTTTGATCTCATTTCCCAATGATATACATGTGTACGATCCATATGGTTTTGAATAATTATTTTATTCAGTGTTATGAGATCCAGTAGTGTAGCAACTCTCGTAAGCTTGTAATTTGACTGGTCCTGGGGCATTTTCGAACATTTTCAAACCAAAAACAAATTAAACCACAACAATATACTTACACTTTGGAGTAAACTTCACAACCAAACGAACGCTTCCTAAAAAGTAACAAAAAATAAATTGAAATATAACTAGTTAATAGATGAAAGATATTAAAAATCAGTCGAAACAGGGATTTTCTTGTATTTTTGGTGAATATCTTCACTCATACTAAGAAGTTTACCTAGTACAAGTTTAACTTAAGAAGGAAGAGCAAATAATTTGAAATTTAAATTAATTTTTCGCGATTTTTCCAAGACACAGGGGTTGAATTAAAGGTCAAGCAAAGACTGATGTTAATGGCTAGAAATTAATATGGGAACTTAATTTGAATTATTTTGGATCGTTCAAGAGATAAATAGTTAAACAAAGTAAGGGCATCTGAGTGGCCATTTAAGAGAGTAAACTGCAAGCAAAGTTAACTCGATGGCTTTTATCTTTTTCCCTCCGTGTCTGAACTCATGATGAAGCATTCGCCCTCATTTTTGACATATTACTTCTTTAACATTGGGTTTACAAAAATAACACACCCTCAGCTGCTTTCAACAGGTCGACCGCTGTCTCGTGATTTTCTCCTTCAACACTCTGAAAAAAAAAATTAAGTCTTGGTACTGCTTTCTTTTTGGGAGGGGGGGGGGGGGGGTGTAGTGAGGTCACTTATGATTCCAGGTATCAGTAACAAGGGTTAGCACCAGAGCACTCAATGCTTCGTGACTAAGGCAATACAATAGTTGTTATTTTTGCAGTTAATACTGACTAAAAAAATAATGTAATTTAAAAAAAAAATGTTTCAATGAAAAATCTTTGATCTGCATCAGTTGAAGAAATTCAGACAAATATCATGACTAATAGTGATTGCTGTTGCTTATTTTTAGGGGAGGATATTTTAAGTTGAATTCCCACATTACAGGCCAACAATATTAAAATTCTCACCACTCCATTAACTGAGAGCAACTGATCCCCACGTTTCAAGCCACCATTCCTACAATAACCAGAGAAATATCCGTTTACTACACCTAGAACGTGTATAAATATTTCCAAAGAAAACAAAACAATATGTTTCACAGGATAATTTGAAAATGAAAGAGACTGAAGAATGACTGAAAAAAACAACACACACTTAAAATTTGGATCTCTTAAATCACAAGGATCTAACAGTAATTATAACACATAATAAAAGAAAAGGAACAAGCATTAAGGATCACCTGTCAGCCACACCACCAGGGATAATACGAGAAATGTAAATCGGCGAGTTCTGCTCCTTGCCGCCCATTACATTAAATCCAAGCCCTTCTTCATTCTGAAATGTAATAAGAAAACAAGATACATTTTCCACTCTTTGTATCTAAGAGTATTTGTTTTTTTATGGGGGGGAGAGGGGTTTGCAGTGTGTAATGGTTTATGTATAGGACTTACAAGTATACTTTGCACAAAGTTTACCTCGTATCATAAAAGGTAATATCAAAAAATACTACTGACAAGGGAGGGGGAGGGGACTCTGGTGGCCAATACCACTGGAGCTTACCCTGGTTTCTATAGCATTAAGAGGCTGTCCCCTGGATGGGATGCTAGTCCATTGCAGGGTTACCTCCTAACATTAAATTTGCTGGTATCCATTTATACACTTGGGTGGAGCAAGACACTACGAGGGTAAAGAGTAAACATGACACAATGACCCAAGCCTGGGCTCAAAGCCACACAGAGCAATCCTTAATAACTTTCAGGGAGTTGTTGATTTGTTTTGATTGACAGAAAGTTGTTCATTGCACACCTTAGGAAGTTCAACCACACGCGGATGAGCGTGACCTTCACTCGCTGCAAATGCTGCAATGGTAGCCTGAAAGGAAAAATGTTTTCTTTTGAATTCCATAATTTACATTAAAAATTTAAACAATGCACTTTTGACTGTGCAATTCTAAAAAAAGATATGAGCCAAGGATTTTATGTCAAATTCTATCCCATAAATATGCAATTTAAATTACCTGGTAAATTTGAATTTTAATTATTATAGTATCTGGGTCATTCTATCTATCTTAGATGAATAACTTGCCTAACACCCGTCTCTAGTGTGAAATAGAAAAAAGTACATGTATATATTCTCAGAACTAGTATTAAATGAAATGTTTGAGAATCAGCAAGGAGAATATATGTTTTGGTCTTGTGGCTTAACTATATTATATGTAATTTAGTCAGCAGCCTTTATTTCATTTCAACTATTTACATGATATCTGAATTGTAGTTTTAAGTTTTCTTTCCTGTAAATATTTTTTGTTGCAAAACGAGTACAAATAAAGATTCTTGTTGTTGCTGTTGTTGTTGTTGTGTATCTACCTTGGCTGTAGCCTTGGCTCTCACTTCAGGATTGCCTTGAATGTCGACAGTCTCATACACATGCTCATAAACCTAAAAACAACATTGCTAATTATTGCGGTTTTCAATAACATACAAACTCTGAAATTTAAACCTCAACCAACAGTTTATGTTTTTCGCTGCCATCAATCACCTAAGCAGATGTCTCAGGAGACAGAATTTCATTTCACCCCGGTCAAAAAGGCATGTCTGTCAGTTGCGATTGGTAGATTTCGATCCATTTTATTAATGCATGTTTTTCAAGGTTCTTGGCTGTCACCTTGATTGTGATTGACGGCAGCGAAAAATGCAATCGTCATTTGGGCTTTGAACTTCACAGTTCACGTTATTGAAAGGTGCAATAATGGGCCATCTGTGATGTAAATATACAAACAGTGTTACAGAAATGTCCTATTTCAAACTATAGTTGAAGGTCCCATAGGCAGACACCCGCTGGAATCAGACAAAGTGCCCACAACTGGAGCTGGGTGTTTATGGAAATGATCCATTTAAGTGGCCACTAGCACTGTTAGGAACAAGGGCTGCTGAAAGCAGTTTGCACACTCTCACTAAACATTGCTAATGTGAAAATAGAAACTACAGATCTCAATTCACAAGAACGTAAATCAAACAAATATGGCACTGTTACAGTACTTACAAGTGCTGTGTTCAAAATCATTGTGTCAAACAGCAGTGTGAAGTTCTTGGATTAAAATAGGTAAGGATAATGAAATTTTTTCATTGATGTGTCTGCCTATGGGATCTCAGAAAAAAAAAACGAATAGTCTCAATCATACCCCTTGAAAGTATCTGCAGCCACTTACAGCAAAAGCTGCTTATGGGAATGTGTAAATACAGATCTGAACTTCTGCCATCACTTGATCTGTCTCCTTATGAGAGTAACCCCAGTCTGGATAGACTAGTATTAACCCAAACTAATGGGGTTGATTATCTATTTGTAACCTCACTGTAGTAACTGACATAAACTTGACAGAAAGAAACATGTACCTCACGGATGGCATTACAGAATTCACTCTGAAGTACTTTCTGCAAGGCCTGAAGTCTCTTAGGAGGAATATCTCCACCTGGAAAACAGACATAAATAGTTATTACCAACATTCATTGAGTTAAAGTTGAGGATAGTGTGTATTTAGCACAGCACCATTAGGTACTGTCAGTACAAAGACAGCAAACTGTAATACAGTAATGGCAACTTACTACTTTGCAGCTTGTCAAGCAACTCTATGGCACGGTTGACATCTAGGAATTCAGAAGTTAATGAAACCAGTCAAAACTCACTTGTTGACATACATATTTTTTTATAACTTACAAATATTCCACGATATTGGTGCTACACTAAAGGCAAAACCTGTCAGGTGATTATTTGGTAGCAGGAGGTTTCGCTCCCAATCGTGTTCGCACCGTCCGAGTTCGCACCCACCTTTCAAGGTACACATACTGCGTTCGCTCCCAAGTACGCTTTCTATCTAGAATTTTTCTCGTTCTTTAAACGTGAGAAAAGTGCGACTATGTTAGTGATCGGTGGGGGCGAACTCGAAAAAGGTAGGGAGCGAACTTGGTGGGTGCGAACTCGGTTGGGAACTCTTATCACCTCACTGCTTTAAGAAATTTGTCAGTGGTGCTCCAGAAAATATTCATACCCCCCCCCCCCCCCACAGAAGGGTTTTGGGTTTGAACCACCCCCTTCCCCCTCCCACTGTTCTGAAAACTCACCATCTTGGTCAAAATTTTCCCATACTGAAACAGACCTCCTGCTCAGTTAATAAGAACCCTGTTATATAATAGATAAATAGGGGATAATACATGGTTGCGCGGAGATATGAAATTTATCTTCTCGTGTTCAAATCGATATCTCACGAGTGAGCACAGCAAACGAGTGAGATATCGATTTGAACACGAGAAGATAAATTTCATATCTCCAAGCAACCATGTATTGTTCTGTTTATTTTATAAACCTACTAATAACAAGGTTTTTGACGATTTTCCGAAGATTTCCGACAATTTTCCGAAGATTTTGAAAATGTTGTCCGGTAGTCATACGAATGTTTCTGAACATTTTCCGAAGTTTTCCGAAAATTTCCGAAGATTTCCAAAGATTCCCGAAGATTGCCGGCAGGGCTAAAGTACAGGTCACAGGTCACAGGTTACAGGTCACAGGTCACAGGTCACAGGTCAAAAAAATAAAATTTGATGGGTATGTTCTGAAGCCCAAAATGATAAACAAAACTTGTCAGTTACGGCTAGCTTTTACCCCTGTTTGCTTGCGGTTAGCTTTTACTCTGGTTTGCTTGCGGTTAGCTTTCACTCTGGTTTGCTTGTGGTTAGCTTTCACTTTGGTTTGCTTGCGGTTAGCTTTTAGTTGCTGGTTAGGGCAGTACTCTATAAACGAAACAAAAGACAAATATATAGAGTACTGCCCTAACCAGCAACTAAAAGCTAACCGCAAGCAAACCAGAGTAAAAGCTAACCGCAAGCAAACAAGAGTAAAAGCTAACCGCAAGCAAACAGGGGTAAAAGCTAGCCGTAACTGACAAGTTTTGTTTATCATTTTGGGCTTCAGAACATACCCTTCAAATTTTATTTTTTTGACCTGTGACCTGTGACCTGTGACCTGTGACCTGTGACCTGTAACCTGTGACCTGTGACCTGTACTTTAGCCCCGCCGGAAGATTGCCGAGGAAGATCCGAAGATGTTTCGACTTAATATCGATAAACCTTGGCCCATTGAGCATTATAACATGGCAAACTCTGTGAGCTGATTGGTAAAAAATGATATCACACTGTGTGGATACCATTTTTATCCACACATGTGTGATACCATTTTTCTTGATTTGCTGCCACTCGCTATACCACTGCAGTTTATATAATAATATAGGGTAATAATTTACTGTGAAGTTGATCTTTATAATTTAGCCAGTTTGCTTAAAATCTTAGCTTTACTAATTCCAAGAACGCTGCTTAGACCCTGTGAGAGCAAGGTGACTATTTCTGCAACACTCAAAGTCTGCACTTTGGTCTTGAACTCACTCCACCAGAACGAAAATTTCTCACGGTTTCTTGAGTGGGATGGAGTTGATTTTAACGATAAATTTAGACGAACTGTTTCAGCTAAAAGGGTCAAACTAAGGATTCATGACCACCTTTTTGTTTTGACGAATGGTAAGTATTTTATCTTACTTATACTGGGATCGAAGGCGAGCAAACTAGTACAAACAATCAAGTGAGCATGATTCCAGTCCGGGCATGATTCGACAACATGAAAATTTCGAAGCTTAAAAATTAACGCATAGTAACACATGAGATAAAATGCAAACGGTTTTAACAAAATAAAAATAAACAGAGCTTACAAGCAGATACAAGGAAGGCCCTTGATAATTCCTGATATTAAATATGAAAACATAAATCGCGAAACTAGAAATATCGAACGTGAATAGCTTGTTTTTGTTGGTGGCTCGCATGCAAAATCATTCGATTGTGTGTTGTGATTGCACTCGAGTTCAGTATATCTACTAACAGTAGTTTAGTCTAGAATTCATTCATTGCAGTATTTCATCTGCAATGAACAAAGTCTTTCAAATACAGTTTAAATTAAAAGATATTTACCTCGAGCAAGGGTAAGTGGTTCGTGGCCAGCCATCTTGGACGCGTTCCTCGCCTAGAGATCACGTGACCATGAAACTAAGTTACAGTCTTTCTCGGATTTTCGCGACATAGCCAAAATTTTACGGTGTTTTGTGAGTTACGGACTGGTCATGCCGTTGCTTGCAGTACATTAGTGTCTAGCTGTTTGATTGACAGTGGTAAAATTAAAGATAAAATAAACTAAAAGAATAAAATAGTATTATTCTGCCTTTACATTGCAAAAACTCTCCCGTCCTTACGGACTGATTCTCTGTAAGGGATAGACCATTAGGTTTTTGAGGTGGGGAGGGGGTGGGGGTGGAGAAGGTTGTCCAAATCCCCCCAAAAAATATCGAGCAAGGGCTTCTGAGTGGAAAATAAAATTGAGCAAGCATCCATCGGCCAAGCCACCATTGCACTTGTCATTACCCAGATTACCGTTTGGTAGATTTTTGGTAAATGATTTTTGCACTTATTACTCGATCGAACTTTCAATTCATCGGAAACCGTCTTAAATTTCTTCTTCCTTTCTGTGGCTTTGTTTCAGTTCTAAAGTGAAACACTGATATTCCCTTTTCTTTCTGGAGGTTCGATTTGATTGGAGTTAACTTTTTATAATGGGAAGCACTATCGTGGAGTGGTGAAGAGGTCTTATGAGGCATGGTACCAGTATGATAGGCTCTAGGAGCGGAACTGTCCTGGTACTGGCCTTCAGAGAGGACCTCTTCATTCAAGCACCTGCCGGTTACATCCCCTGCTTCTACGTGCACACCTACAGGCGTCCCAAACTCACGAATCGAGAACTCGATCGAATAAATGATTTATGGAAACGTATCGAGATCCATCGAGTGGGTACCGGCGGTTTATATTTAGACTGTCTGCGACGCAGGCTAGAATTTGAGCGCTCTATGAGACATTGTATGGAGTTCAAAATAACGTGGAATAAAAGCGCTCAACGAAATAAAATTTTACCTTCTTTTCAATAAAATAAAAAATACGTACTCAACATGCTTGGTTTCTGTTGTCCTTTTGGGCTATTTCATCGTTTTTAGGTGGGTTTTTGCGCCTCGAATCTCTCGCAACACCCGTGACCCTACAACCCAGACTTTGAAACCATGGATTTCTTGGGTTGTCACGCAATGATCTCTCCACAAATTCTTTCCAATAGACCATGGTGCATAATACGCTGAGTTGAAAAGCAACAAATTTCAAAAGATATTTTGTTTATACTTATTTAACTATCTCCATGAACCGGGTGTTCGAAATTTCAGAGGATAGTCTGCTTTTTATTAGTACCAATGTACTCAGTGTATGTACAATATGCATAGCGTCATCAGCTCCGAGAGGTCAGAGGGATCGATCTTCCTGGTTGGCTGCTGAAAATAGAATGAAAAGAAGATTGTATTTATTCAAACTTCAGTTTCTAGGAATCACAGACACAATAGATGGGTGTGTTCGATTTCACTGTCGTTTCACAATCTGTAGTTTACGATGGAGTCTCTCTTGCAAAACCTTAAAGAGCAAGTTACTTGTTCGATCTGTTTGGATACTTACACCAAACCTAAGACCATAGCTTGTCTTCATACCTTCTGCTGTGAGTGCTTGGAGAAACACGCATTAACCAGCCAAAGACAAGGCAAATTTCGCTGTCCCCAGTGCCAGGAAGACGTTGGCGTCCCTGAAGGAAATCGTTTTGATAATTTTCCGACCAGTTTTCTGCACAACAGTTTGTTGAGTCTTCTCGCTGTTCGGCAAAGTGGTGATGGAAGTGGGATCAGTTGCGGAAACTGCAGGAAAAAGAGCGCTGAGACCAGTTATTGTTTTGAGTGTGGAAGATTCATGTGCCCTGACTGTGTAAACGCACACGAACTTCTCAGAAATGTTGCGTTTGAAGGACACAAAGTCACGCCAGTAAAACAGTTTCAAGCCCAAGACTACGAAGCCTTGTTAAAGCGGCAATCCTTTTGCACTCAGCAGTACCACGAGAGAGAGGTAACGAGGTTTTACTGTCTTGAATGTCAAACTTGTGTTTGTCAAATTTGCATAAACACGGATCACAAGAATCACAATGTTGATCCGCTTGAAAAAGCAGCGGATGGCGAGAAAGCCAACATCATGGCGGGCGTCGAGTTGATGAAACAAAAGAGGAAGGTTTACAGTGATGTGATGCGTCAGCTGGAAGAAACAGCTTCCGAGCTGGAAGCAAACGTCGCCACCGCTATAAGTGAAGTTTCCCAAGCAGCCGAACAAATGATCGCTAA
The DNA here is from genome assembly GCA_963693305.1 of Meandrina meandrites. Lineage (NCBI taxonomy): Eukaryota > Metazoa > Cnidaria > Anthozoa > Scleractinia > Meandrinidae > Meandrina > Meandrina meandrites. Next base: position 28,645,371 of record OY855912.1, on the reverse strand, counting down.
GATTCGAGAACGCGAGTGGGAGGCCATTACCGCCCTCAAGAATACGGGCGAGTCGAGAACGGAGAAATTAAACTGTACCAAGGAACAAGTACATTCCTCGACCAAGCGAGTCGAACAAGCAGTAGAGTTTGCTAACAACCTGGTTCAAGGAAGCTCAAGCCTAGATATCATGCAAAGCAAGAAGAATTTGGAACAGCGATTTGAAGATCTTAACAAGACCCCAGTGCCATCACTTCCAGTTAGTTCATTTGTGAAGTTTGTCTCGACTATTGCACCTGAGAGTTTAAGCCTGGGTTTCATAGCAACCAGTGAAACAGATGTACGTCTGTCTACTGTTGAAGGACTGCCCGATAATTTCCAAGCTGGTTTAGAAGCAGAGTTTGTGGTCTGTCGTAAAATATCTGAAGAAGAACTGACAAGTGAAGATCAACGTAAATTTCACGTTGAAGTGCTGGTGGAACCCGCTGAAAAAGAGGAAAGTTTGAGTATTTGTGAGAAAGAAGATGGAAATTTCCAGGTGAAATTTATACCAAAAGTACCAGGCACCTACAACATCACAGTAAAGATAAATGGAGACAAACTTGCTAACAGTCCTTTCACTGTCCAGGTGAAGGAACGACGGCTTGATATTGTGGGCGAGTTAGATTTAAAAGGAGAAATTCCTCAAAAGCCATGTGGGATTGCTGTTAACAGTAAAAGGGGTGGCGAATGGCCTTTCAAAAATGGTGAGTCTCGGCAAATTTACGCCGAGTCTCGGAATCTCGGCGCTTAAAAATAGCGTCTTGGAATCTCGGATTTCCAGAAATATGACGGTCTCGGAGTCTCGGATTTTGAAAATTTTGGATCTCGGAGTCTCGGATTTTGAAAATTTGGGTCTCGGAGTCTCGGATTTTAAAAATTTGGATCTCGAAATCTCGCCAATGGGACGTTCAATTTTTTATCCGCAAGCTTATCCGAAACGAGAAATTAAGGAATTTAACCCTGCAATCTGCATTTACAATTGTTATGTAAAATATATATAGGAAACCGTAATTCCCACTTATATGGAGGAAATCATGTCATGATAATAGTACATCATTCTATAATGACTCATCAATATACAATTCTTATAATGGCTCATGTTTGGGGCCCATGCATATATACACGAGATGTGAAAGTCGCAAGATGCTGAATAAGTTTAAATCGCTAAGAATCATACGAGCGCCGTTTTCACTCAGTAGTTCTTAGTAGGTGTTCAGCGAAAACGTAAAATATATTTTTTAGTCCTTTCCACAACAAAAGCTAACAAATGTTTAGCAGTCTATCCGTCTGTCAATTATCCTTCTATCCCAATATTTTCACAGTGTAAGACTGGTATAAGGTTGTGAAGTTATTCACCGAAAGCCTGCTTGCATGGTAAAATTACGCTCCAGGAACTGAGCTACTGTGGCTTGTTGCCAGATATGGTCCGAAGTACAACATGAAACATGGCTGAGAAAAATAGCAAGCTCTGTTAAAAGCTACAAATAGAAGCTAATAGAGTCCTATAAGAAGCTCATAAAGAGATATCTTAATTCCCAGCATATGACGCGTTGGGCGACGGAAATAGTAGCTAATAGTAGCAAGACGATCTTATAACTTACCATATCTGCGTTTAATTCCTTTCTTTGCCGGTTCAAAACCCTCTTCTATTTCCTCTTCACTCTCTGCCATTTGCAGTAGTAGCTAGTAGTAGCTAGTAGTCCAAAGCCAAACGTTCGCAGATTTACGCGTGCCAGAAGCCGACTAGATCAGTCTTAAATCAAAAGGCGTGTGAGTTGGCAGAATGTCGAAACATTAGTTTATAAGTAACCGACCTGGCTAATAGGTAGACTATAAGCAGTAATGCGTTACTTACTACGTTTAATTTTATATCTCTGACTGGTTGACTAGATAAGTTAATGGTTTTAATACAAAACCAATGTTAGCTAATGTTTTGGGATGAGTGGAAAAATATTTGTTGTGACGCCCACAAAAGCTAGAGCGCTCTTGTAGCTTCCTTTTTCTCGCACTTTCTGATGAAGTGCGTCTCGGGCTCGGATTTTTGGATCACTGCGTCTCGGGCTCGGATTTTTGTAGCGCTAAGTCTCGGGCTCGGATTTTACAAACAAATTCAAGTCTCGGGATCGGATTTTTAAACTAGGGTCTCGGCGTCTCGGCAAGGCTCGGATTTTACCATTCGCCACCCCTAGTAAAGGGCTGATCGCTGTTGGTGACTGTGAAAAACAATGCATCCTAATATTCGACATGGAAGGAAAGTTTGTGCGAAAACTCGGCTGCTTTGGAAAGAATCCTGGACAGTTTAACAATCCATATGGCGTCACATACTTGAATGATGACGAGATTCTGGTGGCAGATGGCTCGAACCACCGCATTCAACAGTTCAATGTGCAGACAGGGAACTTTGTGAAAAGCCTTGGAAATAAAGGGACAGGCAAGGTTGAGCTAAACAAACCAGTAAGCGTTTGTTTGGATGGTGAAGGACATGTTGTTGTAGCCGATTTTGACAACAGCAGAATCCAGGTCTTAACAACCGATGGTAAACCTGTGTTTAAATTTGGAGACAGCGGCTCAGAGAGGCTCCACCAACCCACAGAATGCATTTATCACAAAAGCATGTTCATTGTATCTGACTGGGAAAATGATTGTTTGAAAGTATTTGACACTTCAGGAAAGTTTTTGTACAAGATTGGAGAAGAAGGCGAGGCTGACGGACAGTTGTCCTGTCCTTGGGGTTTTTTTTTTTTTTTTTTTTTTTTTTTTTTTTTTAGAAGAAGCTTTTTTTAATTGCAAAACACAGTGAAAAAAACAACTTACAGTTCAACTACTTACATTACTTATGGGAAAATTACCTACATCACTTACTGGATAATTACTAACAATACAATTACTTACATTACTTACACTACAATAAGTTACATTGTATTAATTAATTAATTAATTAATTAATTAATTAATTAATCAATTAAAAAGACTACTTACTACTTACATACAATACACATTACTTACAATACTAACAAGTGCAACACTTGCTAAGGTTGACCTACAGTACAATAATATCCGTGCACAGTGTTAGCCTTAGGGTTTTCTTCATTTTTTTTTACAGTTGCTTGTTGGTAAATACGTTTAATTATAATTATCACCCACTTAGATTTCTAAAGATTATCATTTAACGCTGCTCCAGTTTTGAGGCTGTTGTAACATGCCAGAAAGACAGAGAAATGTTTCATTTCAAGGGACAAGTTGCGCGTCCTACACGACCATATATAATATCTCGCCACAAGAAAATTAAAATTAAGTTTCTGTTTATTCTTTGATTTGTCTGGCCTTAGGCCTAAGGCTATATTTAAAGAGAGGTTGTATGTTCTCAACGCAAGATTTTGGCTTACAAGAAGCTCCTTGAAGTTTTGCCAGAAGGTAGAGACAACTCTACAGGACCAAAAAAGATGAATTAGGCTTTCCTTCTCAGTTTTGCAGAAACTGCAGAGATCGTTATCTTTTATTCCTACTTTTTTAAGAAAATCATTAGTCGCCAGTCGTCTATGCAGCAATTTGAATTGAAATACAATTAGTTTTGTAGATTTTGTACACTGAAAAGATAGCTGGTACGCCGCACTCCAGTCTATTGGTTCATGGGCTTCAAAGGCACAATCCGTAGCCCATTTTTCTTGACTCTTGGTTGGACACCTTTGTTTAAGACCAATTATTTTTTTATAGGCCTGTCTGCTTGGTTTACTTGCTTTCATAAATTTCGTATAAAAGCTTTCGTATTGTATATTTGTATTATTATGTAAAGGTACTTTGATTTTTTTTAAAGCGGATAACAGCCCATAAAAAGCAAGATAATTTGTTTCAGTGATACCATACCGGTCTTTGAATTCAGAAAAGGATAGGAAGGTATCTGAATCTTTCATCAGATGCGAAACCCTGTTAATCCCTTTTTGCTGCCATTTTTTGTAGAAGATTGGTCTGTTATCGATTCTTATAAGGGAGTTGTGCCAAAGGCTCTGGAAGCGAAAATGGTCCGTATTATTCTCGTAAGTGATTTCAGTCCAGATATTTAAGATTTCCATAATAAATGGATAGGATGAATTGACATACTTTGACAAGTCTTTTTTGCTAAGGTTGCCGCTGAAAAAGGCGCTGCCACCGTAGTTCCGGAGTTCTAGGTCAAAAAAATGTTTCCATTTTCCATGATTGTTTACATCAGTATATTTCTTGACCCAGGTAGTTTTCAATCCTTTATTGAAGGATTCAATATCAATCATTTTTAAGCCGCCTTTTTCATAGTCATTAATCATTACTTCCCTCTTAATTTTGTCGCCTTTGCCGTTCCATAAGAAATCATAGAAGAGCCTATTGATTTCCCTTAAGACACGGTGATTAGTCGTGAGGGGAGACAAAATGTATACAAGTTGGGACGCAATTAGACTTTTTAGAACAGTAATTTTGCCAAAAAGGGTAAGTCGACGACACTCCCAGCAGCTTAGGCTATTTTTTATTTTTATCAATTTTTCGTTGTAGTTCAGCTCTACTGTTAGGTCAGGATTAGTCGAGAACCATACTCCAAGAGCTTTGGTCTTTCCTTTAACCCATTTTAGGTCTCTTTCTGGGCATAATTTGTCTTCTTTTTCGGCATTAGCACCGATCCAAAGGGCTTCAGTCTTTTTGTTATTTAATTTAAGGCCAGATATCCGTTGAAAATTATCCAATATATGCAGAGAAGATGCAAGAGATTCCTTGGAGCCATCGAGTATTAAAGTGGTGTCGTCTGCATACTGACTAATTTTTATTTCATTTCCATTCACAAAGATGCCTTTGACATTTTGGTTTTTCCTGATTGCATCCGCTAGAACCTCAACACAGAGAATAAAAAGATACGGAGAAAGGGGGCAGCCCTGCCTTACTCCTCTTTCGAGTTTAAAAAAGTCGCTGGCCCATCCGTTATTGAGAATGCAGCTTTCTGTGTTATGGTAGCATAGTTTAATCCAGTTGATTAGTGATTGTCCAAAGTTGTAATATTTAAATGTTTTTTGAATGAAAGGCCACTCTACTGTATCAAATGCTTTTTCGAAGTCAAGAAAAAGTAAAAGACCAGGGGCTTTATTAGCCGTTGCGTAATGAATTATACTGTCAATGAGTCTAATATTCTCCCCGATAAACCTATCTTTAAGAAATCCAGTTTGATCATTGTCTACAAGGTTCGGTAGAACTTTTTTTAGTCTGTTTGCAATAGCTTTGGTCGCGATTTTGTAGTCGCAGTTCAAAAGAGTTATAGGTCTCCAGTTCTTAATAAAGTATGGTTCTGCATCTTTTTTGGGGATTAATTTAATGATTCCGCGTCTCTGGGTTACCGAAAATTGACCTGTTTGATATGCAAAATTAATCGAATTGACAAGTAAGTCCGACAAATCGTTCCAGAAAACTTTATAAAATTCGGCAGGTATTCCGTCTGAGCCTGGTGTTTTATTTGTTTCTGTACTTTTTAAGGCTTGTAAACATTCCTCTTTGGTCAGCAGGCCTTCGCATGAAATTTGCTCGTCTGGGTTCAGTACCTTAGTATTATTCTCGTCGAAAAACATGTCATTAACATAAGTGTCGTTGATATTCATATGAGAGCTATATAGATTTCTGTAAAAGGATTCACACTGATTTAGGATTTCTTTGTCAGTGTTTACTGTTTCATCGTCATTAATTTTTAGCTGACTTATTACTCCCTGTTTGTAGTGCCTTTTTTCCATGTTTAAAAAGTATTTTGTATTTCTTTCTCCCTCATTATACCATCTACATTTCGATCTTAAGATTGCACCTTTGGTGCGGTACTCAATTATATTCTCCAATTCTGTCTTTTTTCTTTCTAATTCCTGAGCCCCAACTTGTTTTGCATTTTCCTCGTCGCTTGTTGTTTCCATATATATTTGCAAGTTGTTAATTGCTTTTTCTAGCTCTTCTTCCCGTTTTAAAATTTTAGCTTTCTTGGCAGCTGCATATTTTAATGATTGTTCTCGGATTTTCATTTTTATCATCTCCCACAATAATGCGTGGTTCACAGTGTCATCATTTTGGTATTCTTCTTTAACAGCTTGGATTGTTGATTTTATTTGGTTAACGTATTCAATTTCATTCAAGAAAGAAGTATTAAGTTTCCAAAAGCCTGGTCCTCTTGGATTCGAATGAACAGCTATACTGATATCAATCATTGAGTGATCTGTTTTGTATCCTGTCAAAATATCGGCGCGCATGACATTACACATTAAGCTTTGGCTAACAAGAAAGAAGTCTAGTCGGCATTGAATTTCGGGTTTCCGTCGGCGCCAAGTATATCTTAGGGAATCGGGATGTAGCACTCTCCAAGCATCAATTAAATCTAAGTTTTCCATAAATTCCTGGACGACCCTAACTGAATTATTGTGTGTTCTTGCGACACCACCTTTCTTGTCTTTATCTAAATTAAGCACTAAGTTGAAATCGCCCCCAATAACTACTTCTTCACATTGAAAATCTGATAAATGTTCGAAGAAGCCTTCGAAGAAAGCCACGTCATCGTCGTTGGGAGCGTAAATGGTGGCCAGCGTTATATACTTTTGGTTGGTTTGGATGTCACAAATAATGAATCGTCCATTAGGATCACAGTACACTCGTTTCATTTCGAAATCGAATGTATTATTGAATAGAATTGCAACTCCAGCCTTAGCGCCCGTACAGCAACTAAAAAAGGATTTGTACCCCCATTCTGCCGACCACATAGTGGACGTGCTCTCGCAGCAATGGACTTCTTGTAGAAAATAAATAGAGCTGTTTTTTGCCCTGAGCCAAGAGAACATTTCCCTTCTCTTTAGCATGTCTCCCAAGCCTCTTACATTGAGAGAACATATTTTAAGCTCCATGTATCCTTAAAGTGTCTAGAAATAAGAATTATTTCTGGAAGCAGCTGAAGTGTCACAACCATGTTGAAAATAATGCGGGTGTTTGAAATTAACGGTTTTCTATAATTTCTTGGGGTTTGTGTGTTGAGAAATATGGCAATCGTCAGAATCTTCTTGTATGTGAAAGACATAATGGTCGCATTCAACAGTTTACAATGGAAGGTTGTTTTACTGGCAAAACTGTTGCTGAACTACAAAAACCCACGCACATAGCTACAACACCAGATGGATGTATTTTAGTTTCTGATTACGAAACGGAGAAAATATATGTCCTAAAATAACTGGAAAAAATGTAAAATAGTACTTTCTCGGACTTTTAAAGTGAGAAGCAAATGGACGCGTTTTTACCCAGCGAGTGATATATAGAATTATTAAAATCTAGCAATAGTGCATTGCAATTCAAGAGTTTTGATTGGTTAACAGGCAATGGTATATGAGCTCATACAAATATTGTAGCCGATACGCGCCTACGAAAACAGCTGGGGAGCTCAATTACTGCAACTCTTTTGGGCGTTTTTAGCAAAAAAAATATTCTGTTCGCACTTGTTGGATATGGGATCCTTAAAGCCAAGGAGGCGCGTAGCGCCGAGTTGGCTATCTACCATCTTATATCCAACGCGCGCTCATGGAATAATTGTTAAATAGAAACTTCTCTAAACAATGGACAGAATCACTCGTGAAGGTGGAAGCTACAGTGTAATCTTCTACTCAGAATTTCTCAATATACCGCTGAGAGAAGATACGGGTTCAAACTATATATCTATAAAGGGCGCAGACTTTCTTCAACATAGTGTTTTTCTGTTATTTTATTATTCTACTTTATTCACAGGCAGAAAATCCTCTGTGTTTGAGGCCGCGTGACGTACTCGTCACGATACGCTATTTGACCACATACATTTTCTGTAATTTGTAACGACTGACCTCGGTTTGATTCAACTGATTGCGAGAAATGCTCCATAAAATACTGGATTTTGCATCTTTTGGTCCCAAACTGTGATCTATTGTAAGCCAGATAAATAACGTTCATATACCTTTGATTTGATGGAGTTTGAGCTTCGCTCGCCTTAGTCTCCCCTCGTTTTTTCCTCGTTCGCACGCGCGCTTTTTTCGTTCGCCCCAACCACCCCAGAAGAGCAGCAGTTTGGGAGAGTTAAATACATTTTACCGACACGAGTCAACAGAAACTATCTGCATTTGTTCAAAGGAAAGACCTTTATCACCACACAAAGGGAATTTGGTGAGCAATTTGATTACACTTACACAAAACATCATACATGCTCGCTCTCTTGCAGCACCTAGAATCTGTCGATTATATTTTGATAAAATTTCAATAGCGTAAGCTGATATATAGCTTGTACGGTGAAGATAAAAGTTAACAATATTTTACACTCGTCAAATGTCCATCATAGGCTTACCTTTCTCTTTCCCTAATAGCTTGTTTTGTGTGATCCATTTCATGATCAGTAACATGAGGGTCACCAACAGGGTTCTTCAATCCCTCCATCCCGACCAAAATTTTCCTCAATTCCGTAATCCCAACGGAGTTTTATCTGCCAATCCTGATCCCGTTTTTTAAGTCCCTCGCTTCAACGGAAAAAGCATTTTTGGGTACTGAAATTAGCTCTTTCCACTAAAGCGAGGACATCGTTCATCTGGCAGATTTCAGTTTCATTTGAATTAGGTCGCGCGGTCATTGATTGCGTTGTAGGTGGTTATTCTATGATGCCTTTATCGCCGCCCTTTAGTCAGGCCCGTACAAAAAGAATTTTAAGTGACAGGGGGTTTACACGCGCGCGAGGAAGCCGCGAGGAAGCCGCAAGGGGCCTAGGGAGGAGAAAAGCCTTGGTCCGTCTTAATGGTCTGTCACGGCTGGCAGTATTTTGGGCGATGATTTTGGTATTTCCTCGCAAACAGTAGCTGACGTCATCGGAAATAGTAATAATGGAAATTGCACGCTCCGGGTAATGGACTCCTGCTTTTGGCATTAGCTGCACACCTCGTTGAACATTTCAAGCCAGAAATCTCTGGACAGAAATCCTGAATAGGGAAATAGTATATCCTGTTTGAGACGAAAGATCCTGAAGGCCATACCTAAATCAGCCGTACAATCCCGTCTAGGCCAAATAAGAGAGTTCCCCCACCTACCCAGGTGTAAACTAAAAACACCCGGTAATTTTACTGTTCAAATTTGCTTTACTCATCCAATTTTTTGGGAAGCTGGCCTCTTTATTCAACGCATGAGACGATTTTTAACGACGATTTTCTTAAATTCAATCTGTTGCACCGACAAAAGGTATGTTCCACGACACGAATTTTAACACAAAAATTCGTGAAACAACTGAACAATGTGGCAGTTTTTGAAAGGTCATTGTTCAAAAAACCTGCAGCATGTTGCCGCAACAAAATTAAATGTTGCGTTAAAAACCTTTCTGCGCGAAATGTTACACGACACTGATGCTAATGCAACAATGTTGCGGTAAAAATCCTCGTTATACGTTAAAAATCGTTTCGTGTAATATCACCTTTTGTGACAGTAAATTTCTACGTGCCATGTTTAGTTGCGGCGGAAAAAAGGCCGCCTTGAAAATTCTTTCTCTAGTATACCACAAAATGTGGTTTACTTGGCGGATCTCTTCTTCTTTAGGCGGATAATGGAAAGCTTATGCTTTGTCGTGAATTAGCACTTAAATTTAGCGGCAGATCATGGGGAAATTACATATGCTAACTATAGAGCAATTGGTTATATTATTTAATTTATGAGGATTAGCACACAGTTATGAAAATGTGCCACTGAAATATCATAAGGCCAAAACCTAAAAACGCATAAAATATTATTTTTCGATTCTGATTCTCGTTTGAATCACCGTGCTAATAAGTTTGAGTGAAACCATAAAAATATTAATCGTGATTTGAGCAGTGAAGTTTCTTCATGACAAGTCTAAGAGTTTCTTGTGAGTACACTTAATAAATTGATCCATCTTTACATTACGCGTTACTCCTTTAAAAGATATCCGGTAAACTCATTGACAGTTCTGACAATAATATAAAAGATCAACCGTGAGAACCAAACATCTTTGAAATCTTTGCTCAAAATATCACATTGTAAATATGTTTCAATTTTACCGAGTTCACTTAATTTGAAGTGCTTTTTTGCGTATATGTTGTTCCTATTCCGCCTACTGTACTCCACTCAAATTTGTTATGCTATTTAGCGCAGCAAACGAGTGGATACTTATATAAAAATCAAGATTCAAATCAAATTTTACAGTATGAGCTAGTATGGCCGCTCTACCACCACGCAGTGGCGGCCTTGTTGTAGTCGAATCGTCGACTTCTGCACTTTTAGTGCTGTCTGCTGTCTTCGGAAATTCAATTCTTCTGGTTTCTTTGTACAGGAAACCTCGTTTGAAAAGTTCCACCGGCATTCTGATCGCCGCTTTGGCCGTGACAGATCTCCTGAACGCATGCATTCCCGGAGCTCTCTTCTTGTCTTCCCTTATGACAGGAAAGATGTCTTTCAGCAATTTTGGTTGCCAGATTAGCGGCTTTTTCATGCACTTTTTGACTTACGCATCCATGGCAACCATGGCACTGACAGCCATCAATCGTTTCTTTTGCGTTTTGAAGCCCAACGTGTACAAAAAAGTTTTTAGCTATCGCCGATCGATGCTCTACGTTGCTTCCCTCTGGCTATTCGTTGCAGTGATTGTCCTTCTGCCCATCGTGTCTGGATGGTCCACATTCGCCTTCAACCCTATCATGGCTGCCTGCGTGATGAAATTCACCAACACAAATGCAGAGATCGGCTACACGTTCTTCATCGTGGCCTTTTTCGTAGTTTGGTGTTTTGGTATCATCTCGGTATGCTACTTTCGCGTGTCCCGGTTCATTCGCCAGCACAACGTGAACAGCTTTTCGCTTTCAGCGCAAGAAATCAACTTAACCAAGGCCCTGTTCGTGCTGGTGTTTACGTTCGCGGCGTTGTGGATTCCGGCTTTCTTGACGATTGTCCTCCTACGACTGGTGCTGAAGACGAAGCTTTCCCGTCAGTTTGTTCTTCTCGTACCGTACATGATAAATTTAAGCAGCGCCTTGAATCCGTGGATATATGGCGTTATGTGTCCAGTTGTCCGTGAAAAGATGAAGAAGAGTCTTTTTGCATGGAAGCGGCTCGGTGCAACCGTCTCTACCGAACCCGAACTTATTGTGGTGCGCGCCTGGGAATCAACTCGACCAACAAGTGCAATCAGCAATATTACTCACGCAAGCGTTCTGCCAAACGTGAGCTATTAACAAGATACATGCATTGCTAGCTAAATTGCACTGCATGCGTAGTTCATGTGTTATGTTTGTTGCCGCTGTTTGCATTTTATTTCTCGCAACAAGCTTTGCCAAAAAAATTGATAGCTCCTATCAGGTGCACTTCGTGTGATTTTGTTACAGCCCTATGGATTTACATCACCCTGTAACAGTACTTTGTACTCTTGTTTTCCTTCTCTTTTCCCTTCATTTTCGATAGCATTTTAATAAACCAGTGTATAGTGTACAGTGTGTTAATAATACTGTTATGAAATGCAGTTTAGTTTATTAGGTACATTGTTTTTTAATGGTTTAGGCAAAGTAAACAACTGAGCCTGAGCCATAATTCATGTACAGTGCGTACATACATGCGCGCAAATAAGTAAGTAAGTTCGTAAGTGCGTAAGTTTGTAAATAAGTTAGCAAGTAAGTAAGAAATGTATTATAAGCTGCAGGCGGCAATTGACAATGCCAGTAATTATTATGTTGTAATTGAGAAATGAGAATGTCAAGTAAGTATAAGGCCAAAAACATAGAGCTGCGCGCGTGTGCGTCAAGTCTATTGCTTTACTCGCTTCTCTTAATAATAATAATAATAATAATAATAATAATAATAATAATAATAATAATAATAATAATAATAATAATAATAATAATAAACGAATACGGAACAGCCAGTTTCCCGTCTATTCTATTGTTCTATTCCCTCTATACAGAGACTGTTTTAGTATAATGCTAAATAACGCAGTTTCAGCTCTTAGCCGGACCCGTCCTCGTTCTTCCCGCCCGCGGGACGGGTCGAGGGTGCGGGGTTATTTTCCCGACACACACGATGATCAACTCTCAGACAACACATCGTTTTGAAGGCCACTGCGAATAATGGAGTCATTAATTATTGATTTCTTGCGGATTGTAATAGCAACATTCATAATTGACAAAATCCTAACTTCAAATCGCTCCCATGAATCAATGTTTCTAATTTGTTCAGTGTCTGTTCTTTGCATGAACATTTTTAACTAAAATCGCTCGCCTGGCTGGTTTGTGGTTCTCGGTGTCGTGTTAAATGCCTAGAGGTTCCGCTAGAAAGGGCTGATGCATTATGTAAAACCTTTTGACTCGGAAAAGTAAACAGGCGTTGACAATGACATTGTATAATAAATCTACTGAGAAAGTACAAAAATAAGATTGTCTCCCCTATAAATTCAGCTATGGGTCCACTCTTCAAGTTAGTAAAATTCCAATCGTATTTACCAACCGGAATCTATTGTAAAAGAAATTCGCTGAACTTTCGAAGTTTACTTTGTTGAACCCTTCTTTAAGTAAACTGCACCAATAGAAACCCGTCATGCAAGAAAAAATAAATTGGGGGGTAATTTTTACAACCACTTCACAGCTTGTCATTCAAAAATCAGTTCAACAAAGTCTAATATCGCCTCGTTTAACACGTCGTTTGACTTGTCGTTAAAGAAACTGATAGCAGCGTTAGCTTTGATAAAACGTCTGTCAAACCTGGCTTTGGGCACATAGAATTATCCAGGATTTGGCCGAATCCATACATTTCCTCAGTGAAAGACAGTTTGTGGGATGCAATTCGTTGTTATCAATGTCTAACAGACAAAACTCGTGAAGATTGCAAAGCCGCATTTTCAAAACTACCAAACAACACAATGTTTTCTTCATCAGTAGCGGTTGTGTTTGGAAGTCTGGTTCTCGGTGCTACCATGTTTTGTGGTGTTGTTGGAAATCTTGTCGTAATTTGGGTCACCAAGCGCTCCTCAAGATTGAAAGCAAAAAGCCACATTTTAATCGCTAACCTTGCTGTTGCGGATGCACTACAAAGTTGCAACATTTTCTTTATGTTTGTCACCGTTGTTAATGACGGACAATGGATTTTTGGGGACATAATTTGCCATATCAGTGCTTTTTTAACTGTGGAGTTTGTATTGGCATCCATGCTTAGTCTAACTACTATCAGCATCAACCGATATTTTAAGGTTGTCAGTCCAGAGAGATACGACAATTATTTTACCACAAAGTCTGTATGGTTTATTATTGCATTCATCTGGATATTGCCTTTGACGTATGCCATACCTCCCTTGGTTGGCTGGTCTAGTTATGTTTTTAACCCTGGCAAATGTTTGTGCTTGTTTCGGTTCCGCATGAACCACTCGTATGCATATTTCTTGGTTTGTACCATTACAGCTCCGGCTTTAGTGATAATTTGTTACACGTACTTTCGTATTTTTCAAGCCGTGAAGTTGCACAGGAACCGAGTATGGGGCTTACATCAAGTAAGAAACGGAATGGGCGTGGAGGAATTCAAAATTACATCTGCTGTAGCCGTTGTCGTTATATCATACATTGTTTGCTTCATCCCAGCAACTGTCGTGAACTTCATTGAAATTTTTGCACCTGATTTCGAAATTCCTGTATGGCTAGACTTCTCATCGTTTGTTTTAATATTCATGAGCCACGCCAACAACCCCATCATTTACGGCTTCATGAGTAAACAGTACAGAATGTCCCTTCAAGAATTACTCCCGACAGAGCTTCGGCGACTGTTAATCCGGAACAAAAAGGTTCGAAATCAGGGCCTAATTTTAAAACACCACCAAAGACCCGCCCTATTAGTGGCCACTTTGGGCTTCAAAGCATTGGGAAACCATACCGAAAGTGAAAAGAAAAACTCTAACGTGGACAATTAGTTGTTGATAGTTAAAGTAGATATTTTATTTAATTATATGATCCTCGCTATTTTCGTTGAGCACAAAAGTGATTCTAGGTCTGCATTGTTCTCAGGTAACTGTGAACGTGAGAACTGATCCCAAATATACTTTCTACAGTGAATAAAATTAAAATGTAGCAAGCCAACACGTAACTTAATTGAAAAGCCTGGCACCACACATAGAATATGATAAAAATTGTCAGTTAACCAAAAAACAGTGCGCACAATAACATGAATCCGGCGTTAAAAAAATGCTACAAGTTCAAAATGCTGTATGGAAAGGAAAAAAGATCTTTTGACTAAATGAATGCAACTCTCGGTGTTCATATCCGGCCTCCGGATACAAGTTTCACGAATTAGAAAGTATTTTTCCTTCCTCAGGCCACATAAATTACATATCAGGCGCGTAGGAGGGGGGGGGGGGGGGGGGGTTTGGAGGTCAATAATGGAGGACTCAAAACACAAACTGTTGATTATCGGCTTTTAGCAAATAGTGGGGAAATGGAAAACAAACTTTGAGTGTTGCAGTTTTTAAATTACCCTGTAAGAAAACGCTAAAAGTATCGGGCATGTATTAAATTGTTAAGCCGGTATGTATGTATGAATGTATCAAGCAGGAAATATTGTTGTTATGACTAAAAATACCTATTATTTTACACTCCATCGAGTTTGAAATAATGACGTGCACAATGCTGAAAATAGTTTTCAAAATATTCTGGGGGGACATGTCCCCAGACCCCCCTAGGGGCTCGCGCCTTCGGCGCTCGTATTTAATAACCCCCCTTTAATAAATATTCCTGTCAATACGAACACCCTTCCAAAAACCTCAGCTACGCGCCTGCATATGTTTGTGTTGGGAGTTTGTGTTCTTATTATATAACATTTATGTTGCCAAGTTGTTCAGTTTCTACAGTGCCACAGTGCGTAAACCTTCAGCAGTTGATAAGAATGCAGTTCAGAGAGATAGGCATGAACGGAGCACTGATCTGTTAGAATTTCCTCCACATACAACACCAAATAAATACATTTTCACATTTAGCAACAATTTAATTTTTTCCCACTGTTTTGTACATCTTTTCTGTCTTTTCGCTTCCTTGCTCAAAATGAACCAACCGCATGGAACTAGCAAGCTACCTGTGCCTTATGGGTATTTTCGCCGACATTGCATGCTGGGAGCGCCAAAAAACCTCGAAGAATATAAAGAAGGAACATTGAGAATATAGCGTCTAAAGATCAGCGAAAACTTTCCCCTTTTCTTTTCTTCTACGGTAAGAATTACAACCTGGTTCGCCTCATGGCTTTCATTAGACGACTTTGAAATTGTAGAATTGACTTGAGGCCGGGAAATGCAGCAGAAAAGGGGACATGAACTGATGGCGTGATCATTGCCTTTGTTTGGCGTTTTCTTGCAGGTTTTCCCTCAACGACGCGTTTTAGTAGATTAGTGAAAAGTTACAAAAGTGGACGGACGCGGGGCAAAATCTTTGGATTTTTCCGGAGTCAGGGAGGTTGTACCTGCATCGCTGCCTTTACAAGAGCCAAACCAAGTTCATCCGCAGCAAGCTTTTCAACGATGGGTCCCTCCACAGATCAACCGGCTTCAATATCGTAACGATGAAGCGGTTTTTCGACGGGTCCGAGGGTAAGAATGTCGTGCTTTAGCTTTTGTTAAATTTTTAGAACTTTGTCAATGATTCTGGTGGCTTTTCTTTGTCAGAATATAAGGTTTAGCCCATAAAGTTTCGAACCATTGTGATGTAGTTCAAGTAGCTTTATACATTTACTTGCATAACTTATGCATGTAAACTCAACACAACGTTAACTGTCATTAATTTTTCTGTTGACTTTATTATATGTAGAAGCTCACTTTCCTTTAGAACCTTTGAAAATATAACAGTAATTCTAACTCAGAGAATCGATGGATTGCATTTAAAATACTGCCACTGAAAAAAAAGTGTTCCTGTTTTGTGAAATTATTTTAATATTGGTAAGTTTTGACTTGTCTTATCAATCACCTTCTAAAATGGTCTTGTATTTTTTTATTTAAACCAATGCCCCCCTTTTGATAAAATTAAAGTTTCCTTCTAATAAGGCCCCCTCTCCTTGCGAATAAAAAAAAATTGAATCCCCCTATCTATTTTATTTTATATATGAGATTTATGACGAGCTGAATGGCAGGTGACTTTTCATAATGACTTAGCAATCAGGCATATTTTTTACCCAAGAACAGAGCTTTGGTCAGATTAACCAGAATGATGTGAGATGAAATACTTCAGACCTAAATTATTGTTTTCAGTTCTGGGGTAAAATGGAACACTTTATTACAAGTCGAACAGGACAAAGCAAGTTTTGTTTCCCAGAGGCCCTCAATTGCATGCCTCAGTATTTTAATCACATTTTATGGGCCTTGTCGTAGAGTGTGTTTTATGTCAAATTTTTTCACAATGTGGTCTGAGAGTCAATATTTTTGTAAATAATAGCCCCGAAGGCGGAAAAAAATAACCACCTGTGGTCTTGACTTTTCTTGATTTTTCTGACTGAAAGATCATGTCTGCCCAAGTATTGAAATCTCTTTTAATGTATTCCAATTTTCTGCCTGTGATCAATAACATTTTATCTGTTGGAAATCTTAGCTACATCCGCTGCAAAACTAAGAAAGTCTTGGGCTCACACAAAAGCTTAGGATCACCCTCTTGCAAAGTATCAGGTTTACCGTTGGTCACCCCTGTCAATGTTTCCACAGGCCAGCAGTTTTTTTTTTTAATTACCTTGAGTTTTCCCAGAGTGGTAGCAAAAGAAAAACCAATTGAGGGTTTTAGAAAAACAAAACTTACTTTTTGCCTTTGTACAATAATATTTAGTCATTCAGATTTAACATTTGCATACGGCAGGAACCTACTTCCTAAAAGAGAGAAATAGTTGTTTTGGTACACTAATCCAGTTTTCATGATGTTGAATGAAACTGTCTGTTCTGATGAAAGTAAGATAAACATGTCAATTTAATTATCGTCTACCTAAATGCTAGAAATTTTATGCTAATGGAATTTTTTTCCTTAGGATCCTCAATAAATTAACTCCGGATAAATTTGAAAAACTCAGTCATGAATTGCTTGGTGTAGGTATCGAGACCAAATACATACTCAAAGGGGTGATTCTGTTGGTAAGTTGAACATTACTGGCCAATACTTAAGCTAGCAATTTTAAGGACTTCGATCTATGTCTCGTAGACTGATGAACAATATAAATTATGTATAATTTATTAGAACTAAAAGAACTGTTAGTAATATATTGATACATGTATGCATTTTGACTTTGTTACCAGTAGAATTATTGCTTTGTCAAAGAATGCTTGAATTATGCAGAAGAAGCGTTCAGTAACTTAATCTACTCACCTCATTTTTCTCTGTATGCATAACAAAAATCAAGGTTTTTGAAAAAGCTCTCGATGAACCAAAGTACAGTTCTATGTACGCCCAGCTGTGTCTGCGGCTTAGTGAAGAGGCACCAAATTTTGACGATCCTGGAAAGACTTGCAACTCAGTAAGTAGAACTTTGATCCCAGAATAATTTATATCACATTTGGTGCTTATTCCATACAATACTTATCTGCATATTGCTTCACCTGTAGTACCGGTACTCTTTAATAAGGTTTGGTTGTTATAACATCAAATGAGGGTGAAATTAAATTGCATTGATTGAAAAGACTGTACACTGTATGCCTTAGCCCTGCCAGCAGAAGGTACATGTATAGAAAGTTGGCCTGTCATTGCTCTAAATTTCAAGTCTGTTTACCACCATTGCAATGCCACTTTTAATTCTAAGGAAATTTGGAGAGTTTTGTTAGGTATCGCAAGTTTTGCCAGAGTTCACGTGCCACAAACAAGAAGTTGCTATAGCAACTTAAAACCGCGCTTATATTTTTGGCTAATTAACAGCTTTCTTTCTCAAAAGCCACGGTTAAATTTAATCTGTTTGCATTATGAGTAAAGGACTAGCAAAGTAGTCACGTTAGTCACACAATCCGAGGGTTACGTTGTCCCCGGATAGCTTCAGTTAGCTTGGGGGTTTTTCCCTTCTAATGACGTAACCCCTGCACGTTTGGGCACGCTCAATTGTTTACTTGAGCAAATATTTTATTTCCTTTCAAATATTTGAACTCACTTCAAGGAAATAGCCAAAGAATTCACTTCGATTGCCTAAACCAACAAGAAATACTCGCAGAAGAGGAAACAAATTAAATTAATGACCGTTGCTTCTGCCGACATAAACATGCAAAGGAACACAATGTTATTTGTCACGTAACGAAAGTGAAACCTGCAACATCAGCGCATTCCATGGTTGACGTAATACCTTTTTCAGTGTATTCAACATTCGCTTTGAATCGAACGCTTCGATAAAACCAAAAGAAAAGATACTTTATACACAATAAAGAAAACAATATCCGCAACATTTTCGGTACATTAATGTTTCAACAGCTTTTGGCGAATAAACATCACAGGTTGCGTGATTCAGTCGCGATCACGATTTGGCCGAGTGGAGGTTTGCGTCTGGTCACCGACATAAAAAAAATAATAATAAAAATAATAAATCCCGTGCAAAGCAAGAACCGCGCTCGGCCCATGGCCGCACGGTTAATTAGGTTTGCTTTGAAGGCATTTGTTGAGCACTAGACTAAGTTTGAATCAATCCCTGCTGTCATGGCACTGTGATCATGGCTGGTATTTTCTGTTGTAAAGTTTTCCCCTTGATGACAACTCGAGCCTGTTATGTTTTATGCTGTTAATGCTACCTATATTAAATTTATAATTAAATTTTTGTTGTCCATTTTGCTTCAAAGACATTCAGACGTTTGCTGCTTAAACAGTGTGAGGAAGAATTCAACAATAGAACTAAAGCTAGTCAAGGTACCAATTCTTTCTTTAATAGTACCTAAAGGTCTCAATGTATGGTAGAACTATCAGTGAGAAGAATTTACAGGGTAATAAAATCTGTAGGACTTCGACAACACTACATGTTGCTTGACCATTTTCTATTCCAACTTGTGTTTTGAAGCTTTTGATACGAAAGATGGTCCACTTACACCGGAAGAGGAGGAACAGCGGTCTAATACGAAACGTAAAGTGTTGGGAAACATACGGTTCATTGGTAGGTACTGCTTGTTTGATATTATGAGGTAATAAAAAGCCATTTCTTTTAAAAAATGTCAAGTTGTAGTCGTTAAAAATGTATATTTTATGTGGCTAAATGTAATTTAGGCTAGGTTAAACATGAAACAATGCTGGCCAGCAGTATCTCTCAGGGTTTTGGTGTGGGGTGGCCGGGGGTTTTGTGCAGGGGCCCCCACATGGCTTACAGTGTAGCTTCGGATGTCAAGTCATTCCGCGTTTGTTATCGCTTTCGATAGTTCGCTCGCTCAGTGCTTTATTCCCGGCCCTCCCTTCCCCTTTTGTCATGGTAAGTATGTGGTAAGTATCTGTGTTTCCACTGTTTTTTCAGTGTGACGGTGCGGGCAGTTGCCACTCACAGGGTTGTCATGGATACCCTACGCTTTCGGCTCAGCTGCACTCGTGACTCCACCCTCCTTGTTGGCACCATTCCCCAAGCTCATCTATTGTTGATGAGTTTAATCAAGATTAGCACTAAGTGTCAATGAAAACTGGTGTTGCATTTATAATCTCCTGTGTAGTTAATCCCTTGAGTGTTTTTGGGAAGCACACTTCAAAAAAATTGTTGTTAATACTAATTGCGTTATGCCCTATGCTGTTCTCTTTCCAGGTGAACTTGCTAAGTACGACATGTTGCATGAAGCCATTGTGCACAAGTGCATCAAACAGGTATAAAAAAAACTACATCAAAATCAAGTACATGTGGCAATGTTTTCAAATTGATTTGGTTCTAGATACCTTTCCTATACATTGTACCTTGTAATGTTCTGTTATCTCATTATAATTTACACTAAATTTCACCCTTACAGTTCTGAGGATGAAGTTTAATGTTTAATCTTAATGTTAGTTCCGAGGCTAATTCAATGATTTTTCAAGAAATATTTCTGCAGGTTGAATTTTATTTTTCATTGTCTCATATTCATAATGATATCATCATCTGAAACAAAGGGAAATAGAATCAAACTGGTTTGAAAAATATTAAACCAGAAATAAATTTGAACCACAACATACATGTTCATCACTCTCAGATGAAGTCAAATGGTTAACAGGTTTTAACATGTTAAAATGTGTTCCTTCCACAGCTGTTGGACAAGAAGAAGCGAGCAACAGTGGCAGACATGTCGGAATCCATGGAGTGTCTCTGTCACCTGATGAGAACTGTGGGGCCAAAACTGGATATTCCCAAAGCTAAGGTTCTAAGAATATTATGTGCTATTTCTGTAAGGAACAGTTTTGTTTATTACGCATTTTTCTACGCTATCAAGTGTATTACATGATTTAGCCTGCTCTTACATTGTAGCTTTGCTCTAACCTTACTCCATCAACTTAAATAGGATGTTCAAGATAATTTCTTTAGTCATGTGCCATTCATTTTGTTTGTTGTGTTTTGAATTTTACAATTTTTTTTACTGCAGCCTTTAATGGACCAGTACTTTGAGCGAATCCAGCAGCTCTTAGGACGCAGTGACTTCCCAGTTCGTATCAGGTTCATGATTGAAGATGTCATAGACCTACGGAATGCTAAGGTAAATATCAATGCTTGTAAGGCTGAATTGTATGACGTCAAGTATTACATGCTCCCCAATCACAGACACCTCCTATTGGTGGACAACTCTTTGTGGTTCTGGCCATACACAAGTCTGGCAGACACTACAATTATAAAATATACTGCTTTCGACCACTTATTCTGGTCCCAAGCTTGTCTGCTTACAAAAGGCTCAGCAGTATCTTTCAGTATTCTTGCATGTTAATGTTACAGGTCAAAATTAGCTTTAGGTCATTTTTTTCAACCTAGGTTATTTTTGTTTTAACCTAGTTTATTTTTTTTACTAAGGTTAATAAGTAGAAAATTAAATTAGAATACCTTCCCTCCCTTGATGTCTCTGAACCCCCTCCACCATCTTACTTACCCCTCCCTACTATGTGTTACATCCCCCCAGGCAGTTTCATCTTGTCTTTTATTTTACCTTTCTACTAACCTGCACTGCTAGGATTTGAACTCTCAACCTCCAGATTTGCTGTCCAACCCTTTATCCACTTTGCCACATAGGAAATGTTGGGTGAACCACTATTTTTAAAAAATATATGACTCCAATCCAAAACCCTAACCCTAATAATAATCCTAAATTTTACCTAGGTTGAAAAAAATAACCTAGGTTCAAAATAATTTAACCTGAATTTGAATTTGACCTGTAACATTAACCTCATAGCCTGGTCACAGCTCATGATCGATGGTTTATTTCATTAATTTCTGCACAAGTTTGTTAGAGTGGCAAGTGTGTGTTTGTCTGAAGTGTGAAGTGTTAATAAAAGAATTAAGACGGAATCCGCCAGGACTTCGAGAAGTTTTTGGACAAAATTATGTACCAAAATTATTTACACCTTATTGCAAGCTTTTGTGTTACTGCTTCAAATATCTTATCAAAAGAAATCTTTTCTAACAACACCAAGCATCGAAAAAACCAATCTCGAAGTTCCGCTGAATTCCACTAAATCGCTTAAAAGACGCAAGCTTTTGCCTATAGCTTGTGAACATTAAATTTCATTTTCTCAGGCTCTGATAAGAAATTGTTGTGCCAAAATTATTTACACCTTATTGCAAACTTTTGTGTTACTGCTTCAAATATCTTATCATGTGGCTGCTTCTAAGTCACTCGACCAGAAGAGTTTCAAAAACCCAAAAAACGACGTTTATTCACAGGTAAGATAGGTTGTTCTGCACATGTAGATTCTTGAATATAAACTGGATTACCCGAGATAACAATCTGTGGGGAAGAACCGGACTGAAATAAGCTTAAGTTCTAAGCACATCACTAAAATGATTTACAACATTGAGCGGAAAGTTCAACGAACAGTTTCTTACCGTTTAGGCCTTTTACAACACATGACACGGTCCGATGGAAAACGATTTGCTTTCACCAATACATATTTATAAGAGCACCACGCGATGCGAAAACAAAATGGCGGTAAGTAAAACCAGCGAGCGGTCGCTAAGCTGCGTAGATAACCGCTGACCGTAAACTGGCTGAACTGCAGCCACATATCAAAAGAAATCTTTTCTAACAACACCAAACACCGAAAACAAATTTTGAAATTTCACTGAATTCCACTGAATCGCTTAAAGACGATTTTACAAAATGGCTGCACGAGAGAATTTCCCTATAGCTTGTGAACTTTGAAATTCATTTTCTAAGACTCTGATAAGAAATTGTTGTTGGTGTTATCAGTGATAATTACTTACATATTTACCTTTTATTTAGGGTAGAAAATAACGCAATAGGATTTAAATTATTCTGGTACTCAATTTTTGTCCAACTTAAATAAATATTACTCGACTTCCTGGTGGATTCCGTCTTAATCCAAAAACATTTTCAGGGAAATTCTACATGACTTTGTACCCGCATGTATGGTTTAATGTTTATTTTGTATTGTTTGTGTTTGTAGTGGGTTCCACGGAAGTCTGCTCATGAGGTAGGACCAAAGATGATCCAGCAGATACGCCAAGAGGCTTGGCAGGTAAAGCACTACCAGCATTCCTGTGTAAACATAAAACAATAATTATTGCAAGATGGATAGTTTTTGTATGCTTAACACTTTCCAGCTGAGAAGCCAGATTATGTGTGGCAATTCTGGAGGGAATTCTTTTATAAGTCATAACCTTGAGAAAGCTACTTCTGTTAGCTGATATAGAGTTTTGTTTACTACAGGGTCATGGTGGTCGACCTGGCTACCCTGTGCCTGCCCATGGCCACATGCCAAGAAACACTCCACCACATGCTCACAGTAACTGGATGAATCGTGGTATGGGAGGAGGAGGTGGCAGGATGTCCGAGCCACCTCAGAGTCGTGGAATGAATGATGTATTTGTCACAGACAATGGCTTTCGTCCCTCAGGTCCACGGTTTGATGAATTTGGTTCAGGTGGAATGCCAGAAAGGGCTGCGTTTGGTTTAAGGTAACTGAAAGACAATTTGTGGTCCATAGACAAATGTTAAGAAAATAACTTTCAATTTATCTTGTGACTAAGTTGATCAAAATAAACTGCCGCACCTTTTTCCTCAAAATTTAAGTCAAAAATCGGGGGTGCAGCTTATCTACGGAAACATCTGTGGTTGGAGTTCTTAAAGGCCTAATTAATATTCATAAAGTTGTTTGCAATGGAGCCTGCGGCCTGTCACTTCAACAGGTATCTTTCCACCACGAAAATACAGGATATTTGCGAGTACTCGCAAGGCATATGGCCGACCATTTCGCTGTTTTTCGTGACTTTGA
Source organism: Meandrina meandrites (assembly GCA_963693305.1). NCBI lineage: Eukaryota > Metazoa > Cnidaria > Anthozoa > Scleractinia > Meandrinidae > Meandrina > Meandrina meandrites. The sequence continues at coordinate 28,621,966 of OY855912.1, read as the reverse complement.
CTGCAAATTTATCCATCAGATTGTCAAACTCCTGTTCAGCGTGAAGTTTTTCCCCACTGCGGGTTTCCAAACATCTTGAAAAACATGGTATCCTTGAACAGCTGAATCGAAAGTAAATTCATCCATTTTGCAATCCATTTTGCTGTTTTGCCGAGACCCAGACTCCTCTCCACGTTTGAAAGCTTGGCCGCTAAGCAATCGTTCATTTCGTTCCAAATGCGTACGGAATTTCAACTTTATGGAGTGTTTTGAAGTGATAATCTTGACAAAGTGGTATCAACAGATAAGATATGGTAAATAAAAACAGAAATTAAGGTATGATGAGTGAAATTTCGCCATTTGAAGACTTTGTTTGTATAAAAGTTTGCTACAACCACCGTGTATGGTGTTTTGAAATCGTGCTTGTTTGCCCTTGTTTGTATACAAATAGAACTTCAAAGGAACTTCAAACTTTATTGTGTTTATTTTTTTTTTCGAAATTTGAGCTTCCAAATAAGGGGTGCGGCTTATGCACGGAACTTTACGGTAACTACACAGGACAAGTAGTATACAATCAGACGTTCTGCAAGTGTATTCTCAAAAGATCAGGCCCCAGTTGTTCAAAGGGTGGATAACGCTATCCACCGGATAAATCGCTATCCAGTGGATAGTGTAGTTTGTTTTGCTAACACTTATCCGCTGGATAGCGATTTATCCGGTGGATAGCGTTATCCACCCTTTGAACAACCGCGGCCAGAAAAATTGCCCACTCATATGTAGAAGAGATGTCAACTGATGGAAGATTAAAAATGAATTGTTTGTATATGATGGGGACCAGGACTTTAAGGGCACTTTTCATTTGTCAGAACTGGCCAGAGGGCTGGGCCGGTGGTTTTGAATGGAACATGGGCCTTTTCCATGAGATTTTTCCACAAATCCACCATAACAATGTGTAATATTTATGTATTGAGTGATTTGACAGGACAAATCTGACCAAGAACAGAATTCAGTTCTCCAATATACCGGTCTGGCCGGCCAGTTTTGACAAATGGAAAGCGCGCTAAGTCTTCACTTAGCCAGGTGTCTGTTAATTACTGGAGGTTTAACTGTCAGTTTTTTTTCCCATTTGCCAATCAGATTAAAAACCACACCAAGTTTACATAGGTTTTATAGAAGAAATGTATGGAAATCAGTAATTGAAAGTTTTGTTGAGCTGAACATGAATTATGTGAATGATTGTTTCTTTTGCAGATATGATGAGGAAGATTATAATCAGTTTGCTCCTCGAGACCCATGGGCTGATCTGTCAGCAAAACATAGCACCTTACCACCATCTAATTTTGCAAACAAACCAGGAGGAGGTATATTCATGTATTTTTTAAAAACTAGCAATTTTATATTGCAATTCCTGAGTTTTGATTGGCTAACAGGCAATGGTAAATGAGCTCATCTAGCATTGACCACAAATATCATAGCTGATATGCATCAACAAAAAACAGCGGGAGAGCTCAAATATTGCAATTCTTTTGGGCGTTTTTAATAAAACAATTATTATTCCACAACAATTATTATTCCACTCGTGCTTGTTGGATATGAGATTGTTATAGCCAACTCATATCCAATGCACGCTTGTGGAATAATTGTTAATTAACTTGCTGTTCAGACCCTCATGCAAGGAGTTAATAAACAAACTATAGACTATTTTAGTCTTCAATCAGTCTCAAAAATTAAAAATTGTTAGCAGGGCATGCTTAAGGACACTTGGCTTTAAGGACACTTGATTGACTGACTGACTGACTGACTGACTGATTGATTGATTGATTGCTTGATTGATTGATTGATTGATTGATTGATTGATTGATTGATTGATTGATTGATTGATTGACTGACTGACTGACTGATTGATTGACTGATATTTTTGCAACCCTGTTGATGTTAGCCTTTTTTGATGACAGGTGGGTGGAGACCAACATCAAGGCAAAATCACATGAATTCAGATGGAGAGGTAATTATTAATATCCAAATTTATAACATAGCTGCCATAACAGGTGTGCACAATTAACTGGCCAGGGGTACATGCCTTTCAAACTGAGGTGCTAAATTATGCACCAAATTGTTGCTGTAGGAAGGAAAAGTCAGTGTGGTCAAAAGATGGTGCTCCCTTACAGCTGGCATTTCTGTCTATTCATGATTCTTCTTTCATGCTCCCCTCTGGCCGTACATCCTTTATGTCAGAGCAAAACATGTCCTTAGTTTTTTGTCTATTATTTGGAATGGATTCTTTGACTTACAAGTCTGCTACTTTGGTTTCTAGATAAGTTTGAGGCCAGCAAGGGATTCAATGGCTGCTTCTCAAAGACCTGGTGTTACTGGCAGATCTCAAACACCACCAGCTCAAAAACCACTGGTAAGAAAGTTCAGCTTGGAAGCAAGCATACTCTTGGACATTTTTGCATTGATAATGTTATTGTTGATGTACATTTCTTTATTTCCCTTTGTTTTAAACCAGTTTGAAAAATTTTAAACCAAAGATATTAATTTGAACCACACTGATGATGTATCTGTTGTGGTTCAATTTTGTCCTTGGTTCGAATTTTATTTTCCTTTGTTTTAAACTCATTATCATACATTACCGTACCCAAAAACAAAGGAAAATAAAATTTGAACCAAGGATAAAATTGAACCACAACATTTATATCCATTGTTAAGGTATTCATTGGTGACATATTTGCTTATAATGTATTTCATTAATTGATAGTGTATCCATATAGTTACTGTATTCATTGTTAAGGGGGGAGACTCTTAACTACAGATCTGGAGCGGTTGCTAAGGAATTGCTGAAGACTGTATTTTGAAGCAAGCGATTTTGAAGCTTTCTGTGACGCTAAATGGTGAATTTTATTTGGGGGGTACACCTGCTTTAAAAAATATATCATTGCGCGTGTGAAACTAGTGCCAGTCCCAAACCGCGCGTTAGAATTTAAAATCCCTAAAACTTCACGGAAACAAGGTAAAGTTCCGATTTCTCTTACGAATCAGAGATAACGTGGCCGTCTTAACAATCTGACGTATGCTTTTACCGTTTACACGAAAAAAGGAAACACTACTGATGAAAGTCTGTAAATATGAGTGTTTATTTCGCCATAACTCTTATAACAATGCGAATTTCACAAAAACGATACGTCACATTACGCATGTGGGTGTTCTTTATCTATTGACACTCGTTTTAATTTTAAAATCTATCCGCCGTTTGAGTTTTAGGGTTTATTCTGTTCTGGTCACGTGACGCATTAAATATGACCGTGACCTTAAACTCTTGGAGGAATCTTCAATAGAACAAACTCGTGCAAAAAGCTTATCTGTATGATGTTTTGTTTCCAAAATATAGCAATTAGAAACCTGCCTTAGAAACAAATTGGTAGTTAAGAGTCACCCCCCTTAATGTATGCATTTTTTCAGGATCCCTTAAACAGAACTGCTGCTCCACCCATAATTGAGAAGACAAAGAAACAAAACAAACAGCAGGCACCCACTACAGCTGATCTCATCAAGCTAGTGGTGAGCAGTTTCATTACAATGCTATGAAACCCTTATAAGTGTCTAATATTGTGTCCCAGTTTTGTCCATGCTGATTTCTAGCTGTGTTTCCCCTTTGGAAACCCGAGTTCCAAGCCCGCTATCTGTGCTGAACAAGATGAAATTTAAAATTCTTGATCTTGTACTCGAAATCAGGAGAGTTGGCATTTTGTCATAAAACTTGATGTTTTAATTTGCACAGGAAAACATTGTTGCTGACTTCTTGGAGTCCAAAGACATAGATGCCGCAACAAAAGCTGCAAAGGACATCAAAGTACCAAGGTATACAGCTGTGTCTGCTACTTGTGTAGTCCTCAAGATCGCGACCCTTTTACAGTTTAAATGTTACTAGTATTTTACAAGTCTTGAACTACGAAGAACTTGATTTCACAAAAGGCAATCTGCTTTCATGTAAATTCTGATGTGAGTGAGTTATTAGCAACTGTTAACCGTAAATAGCAAGTTGTTTTTGTTTGTAACTCCAGGTACTTGACAAGTCTTGTCAGTCAGCTGTTGACAGCATATCTTGATACAGAAGATGGTGAATGTTTCAGTCAGTTGTTTGTTTCCTTGCACAAGTCACAGCTACTCACAGCAGATGTCTTTATTAAGGTGAGAACTGACTGTTTACTTATTCTTAAGCACTGCATACTGCAAGCTTAAGGTTCCAGATCAACTAACAAGTTGATAGAAGTCAAGATTCCATCAACCCTCCAAGTTAAGACCATTTAAGTTGCCATGGCGACTAAAATTTTGGAGCTGGCGACTAAATTGGAACCCAAGTTGCCAGCCTGGCGACTAAAATTGAGAAGAAGGATTGAAACTGTGAGCTTAATTTACCGACTAAAATTTTTCGCTGGCGACCAAACTTGAGCAATCGGTGGCCAAATGGTCACTAAGGAAAAAAATAAACTTGGATGGTTGTCCATGTCTATCTGTTTCATTAAACAAAGCTAGAATGCTTTTCTTTTTTAACTAAGCTGTTGTTCAGTTGTTCAGTTTGAGAAAACCAGGAAAATGTGTCAAAAAATAAGCAAATTGTGAAACTTGTGAAAGTGTCGATAACTTTCACTGACTTACCCGGTTGTAGAAACTAAAGTGAGGGGTTTTGTCTAGGTGTGCCGTTGACTGTACTGATATATAAAAGTCAGGGTTTGTGCTACTCCTTGAAGTCCTTGAAAAGCACTGGAATTTAATTTTAGATTTCAAGGGCGCTCGAAAAGCCCTTGAAAAGAAGAATTTGTGCTGAAAGTGCTTGAAAATAATGAAAACTCCTTGAATTTTTGTTTGGATGGGAAATAATGTAGGAATGTATCAATTTTTAAGAGTTGAGCACAGATTAAGGCTTGAAATTGCGACTCACTGGTCACCAGTGTGACCAACATTTCATCCTACTTAACATTGGTTTGCTGTTTTCTAGGGAGTCTCCAGTGTGCTGGAACAGCACTGCGACACAGAAGAAGATGAACTGAAAGTAAAGAAACAAATGGCACAGTTCATTGCTAAGGCTGTGACACAGGTATCAACATCACATTACTAACGGACTGTTATCGGTTCTAAGCTGGGGATGTTACATGAAACAAGAATGAAAAAAAAAACTACTTAAACATCTAAAAGTGTTATGTTAATTATTTGCTTGTAAAGGTTAAGTCATTGCTCCAGGTACATGAGTAATACCTGGTAATTAGTACCTTGTTGTCCAACATTGACATTTTTCAACATGAATTTGACAACAGGAAATCTTGAACCTAACTGAGGTGAGCTCCCTAACAGAAAATGGAAATTTCTACCCTACCCTCCTGCTGTGTCTGAAAGAACTGGAAACCTTAAAGGGACAGGTGGGTAATGTTTGTATTATTTCTTCCCTATATACTGCATTGTGTTTGTCCTAGTTTGTGAGTGACTCACTTGAATTTCTCCACTATCTTTTTAGGAGTGGCTGGTAAAAGAATTTACAGACAGCAAATTGGATCTGCAGTCTTCACTGCCAGGTTGGTAAACAGCAAAATGTTTTCAGTATATCAACTTAAGTAGCATACTTTTGTTGTACAAAATATGAAGAAAATGTTATCAACGGCTGGGAGAATGTGTTGGGCAAATTTTAGCTGATCTTCCCTTTTTTGTGTTTCGTTTACAGAGGAAGACAGAACAAGTGAGAAGTTCATGTCTATTCTGGAGAAACAGGTGAGAAGTAATTAATAACGTTTAAATATATACAGTCCCGACAAGTCTCTTTGACACTTTTGGTACTGGTTCCAACTGTCCATCTTAGAGACTGGTGTCTGTCTTATAGAGAGTTTAGTTACAGTATGGTAAGGACAGGACCAACACCAGGTGTCCATAGAAGTGTCTCTTAAGATGCCAGAGCTTATCCCAGTTTCCGTAGCACTAAGCGACTAGGAGTATTTTTACTCCTCCCTGGATGGGCTGCTAGTCCATGGCAGGGTCGCCCCCAGCAGTAAATTCGCCAGTACCCATTTGTACACCTGGGTGGAGAGAGGCACTATGAGAGTAAAGTGTCTTGCCCAAGAACACAACACAATCACCCTGGCCAGGGCTTGAACCCAGACCATTCAATCTGGAGTCCAGCGTGTCCACCATTAGCCCACTGCACCTCCTACAGTTTAATGTATATACATTTACATGAAACCAGTTGTTATATTCTGCTTCAGCCAAGTTCTGTTGTGTCCCTGTTTTGCTTCTGTCAGAGTGTTAGTTGCATTCCGTTTTTAACCCAGTACTTCATGTTGTTTTCAGAGCCTGGTATTCCTGTTCCCGCTGCTGCACATCCAAGCTGATCTCTATTCCAAGATTGAAGAAGATCCCAGTGTCACTGCAATCTACAAGTGGGTCAAGGTATGGACACACAGAAAGAGAATCTTTCTTACCGTGATTCTACTTATTGTTCCATGTACAGGTTATTAGTAGTAGCTTTGCGGCCGTTGATTGGGCTCGTCATGCAACTCCCCCCCCCCCCCCCCGTATGGAGCCCCAATTAACTGCTGTGAAGGAGACTAAACAATTTCTTTCAATGGCTATGCTTTTTTTCCCTTTATTTTCGTGATCTGCTTATTGTCTTTGGTCTAACGTTTTTGGTATTTATGTCTCTTGTAGGATAACGTCAACTCTTCCTGGCACACCAATCCAGAATTTATTAACGTGCTCACAACTTGGTAAGTTGAAATTCTTGAAAAGTTGAGCTTTTGAATCATACCGTGTCACATATTTATACCAGTTGTAACTTCACGGGCAACAGCATACCTCACGATGTACGACCGTCAGAGTACAAGGTTTGTTTCTGCCATGTGTATAACATATTTTGTTGTCTTCAGCTTACTGAAGTACACAACCATAGACAGCACTCTAGCTGAGAGCGTGGACCCATCCCAGGCTCCTGAAAAGGACCTGCTAGACAAAGAGAAAGCGACCCTGAAGAAATTACTGCCATTAGTGGAAAAGTTTGTTCACGAGAAAAGTCACTTGCAAGTGAGTCGGTTTACGTGTTTTTCCCTCCCCTCCCCTCTGATCTGCTTTCACCCTTCGCAGCCCCATTTTGTAATCCCCTCCTTTCAAGTACAGTTGAATCGCGATAACTCGAACCTTCAAGAGAAATCGAAAAAGGTTCGAGTTATCGGGGGTAAAATTAGTAAGAAAATTACCTTGAGGGGAATCGAAAAAGGTTCGAGTTAGCGGGAGGTTCGAGTTATCGGGATTCAACTGTACTTCCTTTATTTCTTGCGGTAAATGTTGTTGTACCGTGTAAATTTCTACGATATTGTTGTTGATCACCTGCGCATAAATTAATCTTATTTCCTATTCTCCTTTTTTTCCAGGTCAGCGTGCTGTATGCATTGCAAGTTTTTTGCCACAGTCATAACTTTCCTAAAGGTACATTAAAATGCTTTAAAGCGACCTCAAGCGATTCAGCAATCTTGGGCCATCAATAACTGATTTCATCTTAAAATATTAGTAAGGCACATTAATGGAAAAGAAAAGTCAGAGGCGACAGAAAAAAAGTTTGGTTAGATCATGAAACTTAAGTTTCCTTTGGTTGTTGTAGGAGTAATTGTGCCTGGAGCGTAAAGATCGGAAACCTTCGGATGCATGTATTGTAGTACTGTGATTAGATTAATCTTGTTCACTGGGATACCCTTTGGCTGCTTTTGGAGTACCGTGAAAATTGATTGCACCATAGTGTTTGGATAACCTTTGGGTGTATTTGGAGTAGTCGATCTCCTGACTGATAGCCACCATTTTGTTATCTCCTACTAGGTATGTTGTTGCGCATGTTTGTGCTGTTGTATGACACAGAAGTTGTGGAAGAAGAAGCGTTTTTGAAATGGAAAGAAGATGTGAGTGAGAAGTATCCTGGCAAAGGGAAAGCTCTCTTTCAGGTAGGATCAGTGCTTTGTTCCCGGTATTCGTTCATAGCTAAAGGCCATGTTACACGAGGCAATGTTTTCTGCAACTTGCAACGCAACGACGAAGACTGTAAAACATTGCAAGTTGCGCTTGACATGTTACACGCAGCAATTAATTTTGTCTCGCAACGTTGCGAAGAGTAGAGAATAGTTCTACTTTTCCTGCAACATCATGTTGCATTGCAGGTTACAAAAATGGGGTCTAAGTCGGGCAATTTCTTTTTTGGCAACCATCAATGCAACGTTTGTCCTGTTGCAAGTTGCAGAAAAAATTGCCTCGTCTAACATTGCCTTAACAAGTGTACGATTGTTTTTTCAACTGACTATATCTGACTTTTGGAGGCGCGGTGGTCTAATGGTTAGTTCGCTGGACTCCGGATCGGGCGGTCCGGGTTCGAGCCCTGGCCAGGGTACTGCGTTGTGTTCTTGAACAAGATACTTTACTCTCATAGTGCCTCTCTCCACCCAGGTGTATAAATGGGTACCGGCGAATTTACTGCTGGGGGTAACCCTGCGATGGGCTAGTATCCCATCCAGGGGGGAGTAGAAATACTCCTAGTCACTTCATGCTACGGAAACCGGGATAAGCTCCGGCCTGATGGGCCCCTAAGCTCGTATACAGACTTTACCTTACCTTACATTTGACTTTCCGCGTGCTTACTTGGCAGGTGAACTCATGGTTGACGTGGTTGGAGACCGCTGACGAAGAGGGAACAGACTCAGAAGCCGAGTAACCAAGCCTGCACCTCCCTTACAAGGAAGGAAAAGAAAAGTCAAGGGATCTGTTACATACAGAGTCTGCCGCAAATAAGATACTTGCGAGAGAAAACAGTAACAAAAAAAAAGATTAAAAAATAGAAAAACAGTAAGAAGAATACAGTTAATAGGGATTTTTAATTGGTCACTTTTTTTCTGAACGGATTCAAGCAACCTGTTTCCTTTCACATCTAAATTGTTGAAAATACGAGTATATATTGCACTTTTTGCCTCTTTAGTTATTTCGCCTTTTCAGTTATTTTGGCATTTTCTTATTTATCCATGTTCATTTGATCGTGGTTACTTTTTAGGTTCTAAATTAAACCCAAGCCCCTTTGAGCTTTTGATGAAAGATTCAAACAGCATCAAGACAAGTTCATGTAGCTTTTGTCGAAATAACTGAAGAATGTTTCCTGGAAATCAAAGCCTGATCAAGAGCTTCAAAATGCTTGATTTAAGTTTTCAGTTAATTAATTTTGCTAATGCGTATGAATTTAGAGCGGATGAATGAATTTGAATTTGTTTTGTAAATCTCTGTAGATTTTCTGAATGTAAATCCTAATCATTAGTGTATTTAGTTAGCTTGAATACTAACTCCTTTACTTTGTTCCCAAAAAACAACAACAACAAAAAAACTTTAACAGAGTTCTGGTAATTCTGAGTTAGTGCATTTATTAGAAATGCTTCTATCTTAAATCGTGAATCGGCAGCTCTACATGTGTTTTTCTAATCGCTGAACCTGGAACGAGAAGGAGTTTTCTCTCAGATTTTGTTACTAGTTTTTCCTGTCCTGTAATGGCCGCTTTTGCGAGTCAAATGAAAAGAAGCAGTCGAACCAACTGTTTAAACATTCAATCTAGCCCAGCTGTCGTAAATTTCCCAGCTAATGTAAGAAGTGAAGAAATTATTAAAGTACTTGCTGTAAAACACAAATGCTGGCTGTGGTTTCAGTTTTTCTTACAAACTTATCCTCGGGCTTTCCATCGTTGAATAGCAACTATGTCGGATCTTTTTACATCAAATCGTTTTTATTTACACGCATACTGGGAAACCAGAAACCTACCCATAAGGGTTGAAAGGGCTCCCTATGATTCGTATTGTACAAAGCGTCTGCACATTCGTTTTCATTAAGTACCATATTTGGAAAATCACGAGAAACAAATCAACCAATCAAAATTGCAATATTTGGATTAAGTTCACAGTGCGCGCTAGGTCGCGCTAAATGGCGTAATCTTGTTTTTGAATAACTTCGGTTGAATAAAGTTAAATTTGGTTAAATTCTTCTGTTTCATCGTCATCTAGTGGTCTGGAGAACTTCACTTGGATACTCTTAATGAATTTGTTTAGTTTCTGTGAGTAATTTACTGCGTTTAGGTCAGAATTCAAGTGACTTACCGCAAAACCGAAAATTTTATTGCGTGTGTCGTTACGTGTGTAAATCATTCGCGTACAAACTCTTTGTGTTGCCAAAAATGGTACTTGACAAAACTGAATATTCGAACGCTGTGAACGCGCGTTACACGTTTTAACTCCTTGATGAGTTTCTGTGGAAACCTAATTAACAAATTGTGCAGCCGATTTTAGAAGACAGTTTGTTGTCCACAGTCTGGCTCACTAGCGGTTACGGGAGAAAAAGAGGTGAATTTTTGTTGAAAGAAACTACCAGAAATGAAGTTAATTCTTTAAACTATAGAAGAGGCGGGGTGGGGGGCGGGGGAATTTGTCACCACGAGCAATTGTTTCAATGTTTGTGACTATATGTAAACAATTTTTTTCTGAACAGCAACTTTGGGTAAACAATAGGTTTCTTGTCTGCAGACAATTTACTTTGGCCTTTTCCTTTCTGCAAACAATTTTTGCAACATTTTACCCCAACCCCCCACCCCCACCCTCCAAAAAATAACGGTCTGTCCCGAAGTACATACCACAGGATAGCACTGAGCGAGAGAAACTGGGAATAGTGTTTTGTATTGCGCAAGAACATGGCGGCCGCATCAAAGACGGAAGGAAAAGTTGGATTTGCGAGAAAACAACTCGAAAAGCATGGGTGGTGTGAAGGTAAGTACCAACATGTTCCAATTTTAACAGGAGAATGCTTCTAGGTAAGATTTCAATGGCGTTTAAGGAATGCTTGGCCGAATAATAAGTTGAAGAGCAAGAACGCAGAACGATCTGCGGTACGTACACACGTGGAACACTTGGACACTATTGTAACTATTGATATGTATTTTAACTATTGTAACTATTGATATGTATTTTATCAATTGCAATAAAGACACTTCATTTATTTATTAGTCTTTTACTTCATAAATCTGGTCGCCTTAGAACAGGCTGCTGTATAAAAAACAACGATTCCTTTGACTGGGACATGGAAGTCGACCCGTAAAGGTGTTTCTGCTGCTTGCATTACCAACTATCTGATATCCTTGCAGTGTATCATGTAATATATCAAACAAGAAACATTGTTTTATCCGGATACCCAAACACCGAGAAGAGAGTTGAAAATTTGACGGCTTAACTGCAGAATACCCCGCCACTTGAACTAAATTCGACGTAGGTACGCAGAAACTAATTAATTCAAGTTCAAGCAATGTTATGTGCTGGCTACGCGGTACGCGGTGAGAAAATGCTCTATAAAATTTCTCGTTCTAAAAACGTGAAACAAAAAGAAATTCCGAAAATCACACATCCTTGAGCCGAAACAAGCGCGCCACACATTAATATACCTCGTTCTTTAATCCATGAGCCAGCGACTAAGATAACTTCCAGTCTTGCATTCATTACTCTCTGCGTACCGCGTACCGCATAGCCAACTAAAAAGAGAACTTCCACCGCCAGCTAACAAGAGAACTTCCACCTTTGCATGTATCACTCACTGCATACCGCGTACCGCGTAGCCAGCCATTTTCAGTAATGGGAAGCTATTTCCATGTGGCGTGGTATTCTGCAGTTACTCCAATATGACGAGAAGTGGCGTATTTTTGACAAAATTCGAGGTGTTTGGATAGCCGATGAAACACTGAGTAAATATGGAAATAAAATCATAAAATTCTATGCTAATTAAGACTGGTTATCCAAACCTACTTCAGGATTGTGATTTTCTTTGTTTAATTTTGACTTGATGAATTACTAATGAGTTTGAGAAGGAGATTTGGTGATCCATACTGGAGACTGTGAGATTCAGTCTGTATCTGGGAATGCTAGCATAGATGCCTCTTTTAATATGATGAGCTTGAGAATTTATGTACTTTAAACATGTATCCCACAGGTAAAGGTTTAGGAAAAGAGGAAAGTGGAATTCCCAAAGCCATTAAAGTCAACATTAAAACTGATACAGCTGGGGTAAGGTGTTAGCATACATCCTTGTCATTTAAAAAAATGTCCATTAAATAGGTATAGGGACCACAGTGAGTAGACATCAGGAGACCAGGTCTGCAGTTTCTGCTATCAATGAGTTGTGGAGTGAACTGCAAGGGCTACCCCCGCCACTCCCTCATCCCTACAGAGGACTTTACAGGGAGGCTCTGCCCAAAAGTTTTTTTTTTAAGGCTGGAGGTTTATACAAGGCTAAGGATTTCACATGTTGGTGCATAGAGAAAACTGTCTTTTAGGTATTTAAATGGAGCCTCCGCCACTTTCACCAACACTGAGATAAATAATTGTTTTAGTATAAACCATACATGCTGAATAATTAGCTGACCAAAGCATTACTATGGTAGCCAAAGCAAAACGGGAAGCATTTTGTTTCTTTTTGGCTGCTCGGAGGTGAGAAGTACATTGCTTATCATCTCTGAGCAGAAACCCATAAGGGTTGAAACATGTAACTCCTTATGATTCGCATTGTACAAAGCGTTTGAACAGTTTTTTGCATTAAGTACCATATTTGGAAAATCACGAGAAAAAAATTCAACCGATCAAAATTGCAATATCTGGATAAAATTCACAGCGTGCGCAAGCTCGCGCTAAATGGTGTAATCTTGTTTTTAAACAATCTGGGTTGAATAAAGTTAAATTTGGTTAAATTCTTCTGTTTCGTCGTCTGGGAACTTCACTTGATACTCTAATGAATGTCTTAAGTTTCTGTGAGTAACTTACGGCGTTTTGGTCGGAATGCAAGAGACTTATCGCAAAGCCAAAAATTTTGTTGCGTGTGTCGTTACGTGTGTAAATCATTCGCGTACAAACTCTTTGTGTTGCCAAATATGGTACTTGGCAAAACTGAATATTCAAACGCTGTGAACGCGCGTTACACATTTCAACTCCTTATGAGTTTCTGCTCTGAGCTAACAATCAGAATGTGCAAAGAGCACTATTCACTTGTGTGGTATATTATACTTCACTGTTTATGTTTCATTGTTCAGGTTGGTTATGATGCTGGTGATCAGTTTAGTTTCCACTGGTGGGACCACGTCTTTAACAAAACTGTGAAAAGCATTGTGGTACAGGAGAATGATGTAAGAAAATAAGAAGTAACACTCGCTTCCAGGCTGTTGTTTTCAGTATCCAAGTCTTTGCATAGAATTCATTAGACTTGAAATACTGTAAAAGCTTTATTAAGCCCCCACCCCTCCCCTCTTCTTTAAGCTTCCCTTTCTAATAAGCCCCCACCCCCCCCCCCCCCCCCCGCCTGGATGTACGATATTTTTGGAAAGAAAGGAACCTACCCTCTCTATAACCCCCCTCCCCCCCACCACCACCACCTCCCTTGATGTTAGGTCATGTCCATTTCAGGACAAGAAAACTTTAAAGTTGTTCATTTGGCAACCCCCCACCCCCTCCCCTTCTATTGTTATGCCCCTCCTGACAAGGTACTGAAAAGAAATAAGCCTGTCTCAGATGAGGTAGAAGTTGTCTGTTAAGGCAGTTTGACTGCAAAACAGCAACAGTTTTGGTTTGATTTTGTTTAGTTATTTTCTTAATGATGTCCTTTGATATTCAGGAAGGAGTAGAGGTGGTGAAGTCTAACAAAGAATCATGTGCTGTGAGCAACAAAAGGCCAAGCAAGAACACAAACAAGCCGCTATTATATGGCAGATTTGTTAAGGTAAATTACTGTCTTGTGGGAAGCTGACTCCCCGTCATCTCTTTTGAGAAAATTGTGTAGCACAAAGCTCAAAAGGAAGAAAGAAGGTGGATTCCTTCCCATTCTAGCCTCCCATGCGGTCGCTTTTAGGGGCAATCATATTTCACTCCTCTCCACAAGGAGTAAAATATAATCACCCCTAAAATGACAGCATGGGAGGCTATTTCCATTCTGGTGTCTTACAATTTTTATGTGAAGCTGGATTTCCACTGTTGTGTAATTTTACCCACATTAACAGGCGTGAATTTAACTGGCTCTATGTGCATGAAATAAAATGGTGAAAATGTACCGGTATGGACCACTTGCGTCTGCAGAAAAAGTTGAACCTTATTGAACTTTTTCCACGTATGCAAGTGTCCCATACATTTCCTCTATATTAATTTACGCACATAAAGCTAGGTAAATTTATGCCCGTTAATGTTGGTAAAATTACACGACACTGGAAATCCAGTAAGGCAAGTAGGTGCATGTCAGGTTTTGGGGCATTAGTTTCTTATTCTTCAGAAAAAAAAACCACAAGTGCATATGAGTTCTACAATAGTATTAGAAAGTTAAATCATTCATGAGCATAAATCTATTTTACCTTGCTAGTCAAATTATCACCAAAATCCACAGGTGTGATCAATTCTTTAGTACTCATTACACTAATGCTGTTCCATCTCTATGTATCTTCTCTTAGAAACACATTTTCTGTTCATTTAGAGCTTGTAACTTATTCAATTTCTTATGAATTCTATTGTTCTTCTCAGGCCTCCAGTCAAACATTAGAGACCGTGACACCTGATTCTGATGAAGACTCGGATTTAGAAAAAGATTTTTCTGATTTGTAAGTAGATTTCAATTTTTTCCCTTGGCTATCTTTTAAAACCTTCTTCACAACTAAGAAGTTTTTTTAAATGTGTATTATGTGGAATTTTTTAGATGTGCAGAGGAGAAGCTTTTTCAAGCGTGTGGAGGAAGAACAGCTCACAAGTAATACTAATAATAATAATAATAATAAACCTTTATTTAACCACGATCTGTTTTAAAGCAAATACATGCTTGAGGGATGGTGTGACTACCTACCTACCTAAGACAAACCTTTCTCACTGTCTGTTTTCTTTTACTACTGGTTATCAAGTGACCTCAAGTGAATCTTGTGAAATCCGAAAGGATCTTGGCTAGGTAGTTGCCAAGTGGCACCTTGTTGTGCCCCTCTTCCAGGCCCTCGTCCCAGGTCCTCACTGGCTAGCATAAACTATTCGTTCAAAAACACTCTTCCTCATTTATTGAGTTATTTTTTTCAAAAAAATAACTCTTAGTCGGCGTGAAGGCGTATTTGGCTATTAAGTGGGTGGATGTTGGTTGGGTGGATCATTCATGTATGTATTTCACACCAATCAGATTTGGGATTCTATCAAGGACCAATCAAATTGCGGCTTGTATATATGGATCGTTTTTATGAATAATTTGTTTTGGGTTCAAGGTACGGCCATTTTTGTTTTGCTATAGATTCGACCTTACTGGGCCGTGTTGGTCTGAAGTCTCTATTCCAGTTCTTGATTTTTATGTAGCTTTGGGTGAGAACATTGTGTGTGGGTTCTGAAACCGAAAAGTGTTTGGAAATTTGATGGTGGTGGAGGTGATTCTCTCGGTTTACCGAATCAACTAGTTCAGTTGACGACAGAATATGGGTATAGTATTTGTTGACCACTTTATTTTAAATTTTATGATGTTTTTGAGTAGAATAAATATGTGTATTGAGAATAAATGTTGTGACTTCCATTCTTAATGTCAGTGTTGCGGGTTTGCGCAACGTTTTGTTTTGGTCCCCAAATGGAATAAACTGATGCACTGCGGGTTGTTTGTAAGGGCGAGTGTTAAAGAAATTAAACGAGAAATCTTTGAGATTCTAACCGCGCGGTGTTTAAACTGTTTTCTCTCGGTTAAAAGTATAGCATTAGTAGTTTTCCTATTATAGTAGGTGCTTTGGCTAAGTAATAACACGAGCGACCACAAATCTCTCAAGATTTTCCCCCCAAATTAAGAACAACGTAATTGTAATAAGTCAAGGCATGTGCGTTATTTGAGTTTGAGGTATTTTCGTGAGGTTGGAATGTGGCCGGAGACGGTTCGACGTTTCCTGCTAAGGAATAGTAGGACTTCACATGGGCGGTCATGAGTTATTTATTGTACGATCGTTTGAAAAGCTCATGAGGTTACAAGGGCACGTTTTGTCTGCTCGGCAAATATTAAATTAGGTGTTTTGGCAACGTGGTTGGATGGCACAGCAAGAGAAAATCATCATTTGTGCCGCGAGTGAGGGCCGAAGGAAGGTATAGTAGTCGTTGTGCGAGTCTCGCGTTTCAAGCTTCGCATTGTTGATGGCTATCTTTAGTAGTATGGCGGTGCAATGCGGTTATTTCCGTACCAATGACGTAATGCTTGCAAGTGTTTACGTCGGCCAAATTTATTTTCTTCAGATCTCTGAACTCGCCTCGATGAAACAGCCAAAAGATTCACTTCAACTGGCTTAACTGACAAGAAATAGTCGCAAAATTGCAAACAAATTAGCGACCGTCGCTTCTGGCGAAATAAACATGCAAAGTAAACATAATCTTGTTTGTCACGTACCGAAAGTGAAAGCTGCAACGTCAGCGCATTCCATGGCTGACGCAATACCTTTTTAGTGTATTTAATATTCCCAACGCAAAGCGGTTAATGTTGCAGTTACGTTTACTCATAGGCAAAAGAAGCTTTTTGGTTGTCTCCTTTGAAGCCGTTGTTTGGGCTCGTCACGCAAAAAACAACGGCTGAAAAGAAGACTAGCTTTTTGGGTGTGCAGTCAAGCGTGTCACACAACTTATCGAAAGCTATTTTTAGCACGGCCGTGGGAATATCGGTACTGATGATGTTACGCTTACAAGTTAGGGCACGTTTCTGCTTCTGGTTGCGAAATTAAAATTGTACCAGTCCAAGTAAAATCGTCACGTGGTTTGGCCGAAGTGCACTGGTGACTAGACATGTTTGTTTCTCGCGTTCGTCGAAAGAAACACGTACTTGCTTGCAGAAAGGTTTCTGTTTTATATTGATGATGAAAATAACGGAGCCATTTCAGAAACCCGAGAATACTTTGTTCTTGTTCCATCTGGCTATTCGTTTGCAAATTCTGGGTCAATTTGACTTTTTTAGAGAGCGTGTTTGCGATTTTGTGATCATGTTTACGGTAAATGTTGTCAACAGTTTTCAATCCATGTTCTGATGTACTTAGCGGTTTTCTTTCGACTTGGAATGAAAGGGGATGGATAGTTAAACATCAAGGTAACCTTAAAAGTGACTACCAGATATTTTTTCTGTTTACTGTTGAAGAAATTACTGACGTATTTATTGTCTTCAACGGTACGGTTCGATCGATCGGTTGCACACCATAGTCATATTTACAAGGGAAACCAGCCTAATTTTAGAACATTTGCACAATTTCTTTTTAAATTGTGTTTGAGTTATTTTTCCAAAAGTAGCTCTTAGTCGGCACAATAGACCGTGCACATGAACCATGCACAAATAGCTCAACCCACGAAATAAACCATCCCAACAGGACTAACAGTAAAAACACCCAGTTCAACCTTAAGCCACCCAATCAATTGAAAAAATAACTCCTGCACGCTTAGCGTGCCTATGTTTAACGCTGCCATGTTGTTGTGATAGGGCTGCTCGTCACGGGTTCCGCTTGAATGGCAAACTTCAACGAGTTGAGGAGCAGGAGAAATTAGCCGTGGTAGTGGAAAGGTATTCAGGATTAGAACATTTCTCTGAAAGATGAAACAATCAACACGTCGCAAGCTTGGGACAAATAAAAAATCTGAGTCCCCAACGGGAATCGAACCAATGACGTCCCATAGGTTCGATTCTCATTGGGGACTCTTTCTTTGTCCTACGCTCGCGACATGTTGATTATTTCATCTTTCTTTATTTATCAAGAACATTAATGTTTTAATTTACAAATTATTTGAAAATTTGCACTAATTTAGTTTTTCCATGGGCTGACAAAAGTGGTTTTAGTTGGTTTAAGTTGTATTAGCAGAGACTTTACCCTCGGGCATATATCCATGACAGAGATTGATTGATTGATTGATTGATTGATTGATTGATTGATTGATTGATTGATTGATTGATTGATTGATTGATTGATTGATTGATTGATTGATTGATTGATACGTCACACGTAACACTTCTTTGTCGCTGTTTCAGGATTGATACGTCACACGTAACACTTCTTTGTCGCTGTTTCAGATGCAGTAGTAACACAACAGAAGATGGCTCCGACTCAGATGTTGAAACTTGCGCGGTTGAAGGAAAACGGCAAATAAAAGAAAAAGAAAACGGCAAGAAAGTTAAGTCGAATAAAAAGGAAAGAGACAAGAAAAAGAGGAAGAGAAAACACAAAGATATGCCGAAAAATAACGAACAGAAACTAATGGACGAACATTTTGCTTGTGAAAGTGACGGAGAGCAAACACGCGTGAAAAAGAAAAAGAAAAAACGCAAAAAGTGAATACTTAGAACAGTGTGGTATTGTAGGGATGAAGTAGTATTTAATAAAGAGGAACAAAGACGCGACGAACCGCTATAAGAAGACCTCCAAGAAGCAAGAATTCCAGAACAGAGTAAACGGCACCAAAGAAAGATCAAAATGACAATGAATAAAATTACTCTGAATCGATTACAAGGGCGGCAAACACATGTGTGTTCGCTGTAGCCCAACCAACTATTTGTGGGTTAAAATACATTTTATTTCATATAAATGTAGTAGAACGTGCAAAAATGAACAATTGCTGTGACTACAGTTTTTATGCGTACCCTGTATCGAAAAACTTTTAATTTTTTGGATTTTCATATTTGCACAACGTTTATCCTCGCGCACATTCTCGCGGAAGGAAATTAAAATCAATTTCTTTGTTACAGTCTTGTGGTCCTCTAGCCGATATGTGAAAAATGTGCATACTATGTTTAATATGAAAGTACGTGAGACATTCTAACTGAAGCTCTGGTAAAAATAATTTTTCTAGTCTCCTTATCAAAGGCATCAAAGTCTGGGCAACACCTCACATTACTAGCTAAAGAATTAAAAAGAATTGCGGTTTGATCCTTTTATGTATTGCTAATCAAAGATCTCTCCAACTGAATGCGGTTAGTGGATTTTAAACATCTATTGTGTTGAAACACATTCAGTTTCAAGTTACTCGGCGAATATGGATTATGAAGGGCTTCATGAGCCACCTTTTTTTATTATTGTTATTATTATTATTATTATTATTATTATTATTATTTTGCAATACTACATTACTTACAATACTTACATTACACTACTTACAATGCTCCAACTACTTACAATATAATGAGGACACTACTTGCACTAATCACAACAGTGTCAAGTATTACTTTGCACTCTTACGGTTCATGAGTCACCTTGAGTAAAAGACATTCACCAGGGTCTGAAAGAGGGGATCCTGATCCCGCATTCCCGCTCCTTTTTCACGCGAATCCCGCATCCCGAACTTTTTGTCGTCGCTTTCCCGAATCCCGCTTTTCTTTTCTCAAAAATTCATTTAAAAAAGGACTAATTTTGCATAAGCTAATGAATTTAAGATGTAGATTTGCCCTTTTGGTTGTTATTTTGTTTTACGCGTGTTGTGCGACTACTACAACATGGAATTAGCTCTTCACACCTCAGTACGGCATCTGCTTGAAACATTAACAAAATACCCTCTTGATTTTGTTTGTGGATTACTTGACAGTTTCAATTATATAGATAACTCGCCTGGTTGATTCGCTTTCGCGGTCAGATCGTTCATCATTTAGGTGGTGAAAATTTCCCGAATTCCCAACAATCAGACAAGAATTCCCGCATCCCGTGCCCAAATTCTGCTCAATCCCACTCCCCGAGAAGCAGTCAATTCCCGAATCCCGTCAATATATTTTGCATTTTCCCGGATCCCACACGGTATTTTGGTCAAATCCCGGATCCCGAAAATACCCTTCCAGACCCTGATTCACGCATTTCTTTTACTAGAAGCCACTTTCGTTTAAATAGAATGTGCTCGGAGAAGGTATATAATTCATGTTAAGACACCATATAGTCGCCCTGCAGCTTTGCTTGCAGTTAGCATTTATTTACTGCTGTTTGCTTGCGGTTAGCATTCATTTTGTGGTTGGGCAACTATATGTTTTTCATTGTTGGCGGCCATGTTGACTTACCATGAAGTATATGCCTCGGAGAAGGTGTATCAACCAAGTACAAAGCAAACTGCGGCCTTTTCAACTCTGTACACGTTTCATTGAATAGTCCG
Source organism: Meandrina meandrites (assembly GCA_963693305.1). Classification (NCBI taxonomy): domain Eukaryota; kingdom Metazoa; phylum Cnidaria; class Anthozoa; order Scleractinia; family Meandrinidae; genus Meandrina; species Meandrina meandrites. Next base: position 28,601,825 of record OY855912.1, on the reverse strand, counting down.
GGAGTAAATGAGTGATACACGATGTCATTACAATATAGCTTATTTAGGACTAGTGCCTAAATTCTTCTTGATATAGAAAGGTAAAATATTCCTTAATTTTCTTATGATAAATACTAATTATTCAACGCTTTCAAGTGGTATACTTTATGGAATATCCCACGAGTCACTTGTAAACCAAGAGAATCCAAGTGACAAGTGGGCTATTCCGTGGTATACCACGAGAAAGTGTTGCATAACCATTTTCTATCATACCATAGAAAATACACGCTTGCTTACTACGGGAATAAGATCGCAGCACACGGCGGGAAGTTTAATACCGTCGAATATACAACGGCTTTCCTGTGTTCTGATTGGCTGTATTTTCAATGACATGGTAGTGAGTAGTACAGCAGGCCGCTGCGGTATGTTCTTTCAGCACAGATGCTTTCTTCCAATCTTTACACCAAGCATCAAGTGGTCATCAAGCTTTGATCCATGAGCCCAGCTCTTTGTCTGTCACGCTCGACACTGTGCCGCACACCATAAAACAAATAAATGGCCATCCCTAGAAAACACGGCGGTTGAATTAAACTAAGTTTAATGACAAGGGAAACTCCGTGGAACAACATCCAGTGATTAGTTCGTAATAGTCAAAACTAAACAAAAAAAAAAATAGAATTTGTGTGTAATGCTAACTGAAAGTTTAGTATTTCACGGGTTAAGTAAAACCACTCTAACACAAACGTTTTCTTGTATGCAGACATTGGCGGGTTCGCTCAATTTCCTAACTATCCGGTCCGTCTCCTGTTCAAACGGCTACCTACACACCCTTGCCAACAGCCATTCACACCACAGCGGTTAAACAGTTCTCTTATAACTTCTCTTACTGAATCCAAAAGATGAGGTTTTCGGTAAAAAGATAGGCTTTTATATACGCCGCATATGCATAGAGAATATAGCTTTGTTAACCACTTAGCTTATAGGTTCGTAATTTGATTTGTCGTTGCGTTTTTGAAGACTTGACTATGAATGTTGAATTTTGCGAAGATAATTCCGGCAGTTCACAGAAAATGCGCTATTTCCGAAAAAAATAAGGTGGGTGCCGGGCCTCCCGTGCCCCTCCCCTGGATTCGCCACTGTTACCTGCAGGAAAGCCTTACCATTATAAATTATTTACTATACAATGAAATATCAACTCACCAACTACCATCCAAACTGCGAATCTCAACCATGTCAAGTATGACAGCTTCAAAATCAGAAACAAGTTGATGAATATGGAAAGCTGCGGCAAAAGAGGAACACACGGCACCTTAAATGACAGGGGCGACGTATTCTGGGGCAGCCAAAGGAGTAGGCTAATGGAGCTTATCAGGAACAAGCCCATTATAGTGACTATTACAATGGCCCACCATTTTGCTTGTAATATATCATGTGAACCCCAAATGATCATCGCACTGAGCCCCGCAGAACTAAGACTGCTGACACATACAGCACATAGCGCTACCAAAGCAGTTCTTTCTGAAGGCTTGGTGCCTTCATTCACTGCCGGTAACAAGGGAGAGTCTTCTGTTGGGATTCTTTCCCCGACTGTAGGAGTGTTAAAGATTTGGTCCGGGTTCATCGGTTGTTTGACAAGACCAACGGTTCCGGGTTGGTATCTCAGAATCAAAACGCACACAGCAACTATGGTATAAGCCAGCAGTGTTCCAATTGACACCATCTCCACCAACGCATGCAGATCAAAGATAAAGGCAACAACTGCGGCAAAGACGCCAGATAATACTGTAGCAATCATTGGGATTTCTGTTCTTGGGTTGACCTTCGCAAGGAATCTGAAAACAATATAATCATGTTTTAAACGCGTGTTGTAGCAGCTTATGACTAGGACTGTGTATCTCTCATCACCTATGTCTGAAGCTGCCTAGCTGTGCTAAGATAGAGTTACAGTTATAATAGATCTGGCGGGAGATTTCACGTACCCACATTTGAATACTTCACTCATCAAAATAAATAATTTATGTATGCCAAGCCACATTACATTCCCAATAAAGTAACATAAGTTCTGAGACAAGCGAAAGTCCCCATGAGGCAAAAATCGAATGGTGAACCTTCTTAGTAGGCTAAGAACAAAGACGGATTCGCCGGAAATCCGTCTCTGTATGAGTATCAAACTTCTCATAGTTTTCTCATATTACTTAAATTTTGCTTATGCGGTAGTAGCTCGGTTTTCAGAGTTTTCTTTCCTTCAAAATATTCTACGCATTTATTCGATTCTTACTTAAAGATGAGGCCGTCGCTCGCCATGGAGTACATCATTCTGGGTAGTGGCACAAGTGTTCCTAGTAGAGATGACGTCAGTCCACACAGGGCTCCGATAGCGATAACATATTTGGCCCAGGGTGCCCCTCTCATGGCAAACACCTTAGGCAATGTCCCTCCTTCAGGAAGTGTCTTGTAGGGCCACATTAGGGTCAGGATGGTGGACACACCAAAATACGCCAGAAAACAGATAGCTGTAGAAAAGCAAACGTTAAACTTGAGAAGGGAACTCTCTTGTGGTCAGTAAGTAAAACCATTCTCGCATTATCCTGTCCCATGAACAATATCTAAAACTAGAAATAACCAGCGGTTAGGGACCGATCGTTTATTACGTCCCAAGGGGAGGCGGTGGTTTTGGAGGGGGGGGGGGTACAATTTTAAAACAAGCGCCTTTTTGGGGGTAAATTTTTCTCTGGTAAGAAACATGAGGGGGGGTCAAATTTTATGACTCAGCAACAGCAGTCTAGGGAATTTGACGTCAGTGCTCTATCCATAAGTCCATAAGTGGGTAGTCTCCTTCGCAGCCGTTTTTAGTATCGTCACGCAACGCGCCTCCCCACCCAGGTGCACCCAACTCAGAGTGGGATGCCCACACGTGGGGAGGAGCGTTGCGTGACGACACTGAAAACGGCTGCGAGGGAGACTAATGGTTGTGGAAAAGGAAAGAATTTGACGCGATTTCAGGTCCCGAGGGAAGGGTTGTTTGACATGATCGCGCAAGAGCCTGGCCGGAAGCTAGCTTTCAATCCCCCATCTTGAAAATTACCCAGAAGGCTCTTTAATAATTAAGTTTTATTGCTCCCTCCTGCTCGACAGTTTGTGCTTGATCTTTTCGGGTGTCTTTGTACTTGGTATTTTCGCGTTTTTCGCCCCACTCTCAGTTTAGGGATTCTTGGGGGGGGGGACGTTTTTCAAACAAGAATTGGGGAGGGGGGTATAATTTTTACCTCAAAATTTTTTGGGGGGGTTCAGTTTTGGACAACAGCTAGATGTCGGTTTGGGAGAACGTCGAGGGTCTTCTTCTGGTTTTTGTTTGGCAAAGATGCTTGGGGTCAGTAATGGGGTCTTTGTAAAATCGCCAAATCCCGTGTCCCGTTTAAAATTACAATCCCGAATCTCGCTCCCCGGCCCCCCCCCCCCCCCCCCACCCCCCCTTTTCCTCCAAAATCCCTCATCCCGGCCTTCAAATAAGCCAAATCCCGGACCCGAAAAACCTATTGGGGACCCTCTCTTGACTATGTCGCTCAAAGAAAGATCTCTTTGGTGAGAAAAATGAACGCATTTCCTGAGCTCTTATGACCAAACAAAAAAAAACAAGTCCCAGACTCCGAGACCGAAACAAAAACCCAGAAACAATATTTCGTAACTTATCGCACTTGTAGACTGCGAGCAGTCTCTTTTGCTTTCTAAAATCCGTGGGACGAACGCGAAAGTAGAACTGAGCTAAACCTATGTTACTTACGTACCTAGAGCAAGAACAATCGAGATTGGTATTCCTCTACTGGGATTCCGTGCTTCCTCACCGGTCGTTGCGATCACGTCAAAGCCAATGAACGCATAAAAACAGGTAGCAGCTCCAGCTAGAATCCCCGACGCTCCGTACGGCGCAAACTTATCCGTCCAGTTCTTTGGCTCGGCGTAATACACCCCCACACACACCATAAACGCGATAATGAATAAATTAATCGCAGTGAACAGTGTACTGAACCAGGAAGTTTGCTTTATACCAACCAGTAGCACCAGGGTCAATATCAGAACAACAAGTACGGATAATACATCCAGATATTCCGCGAGACCGGTGACGTGCATTTCGCCGATAGTGGAGATGGTGAAGTTTTTAATACGGTCATCAAAGATCGAGTCAAAATAGGAGCTCCACGCTCTGGCGACTGAAGACGCTCCGATAACGTGCTCCAAGATCAAGTTCCACCCAATCACAAAAGCACACAGCTCTCCGATCGTTACATAGCTATACACGTAGGCAGAACCAGCTTTGGGGACGCGGGCACCAAACTCGCCATAGCACAGTCCAGAAAGAATCGAAGCGACAGCGGCGATCGAAAATGAAATCACGATGCTCGGCCCTGCGTCGTTGCGAGCGACATCACCGGCTAACACGTATAACCCAGCTCCAAGTGTACTGCCAATGCCGAGAACTGTCAAGTCAAAGATGGACAGGCAGCGATTTAATCGGGTTAAAGTCAAGGTATTTGGATCTACGAGTTTCTTTCGAGTAAAAGCCTTGAGCAGGGAATCCATCAAGAACACGTTCAGTAGATAAACGTGACTACACGGTAATATAATTAGCCATCCAACCCACATGCATGAAAGTCACGAGATGTCTGCGGCCACGCAATATCAACAGGCTCTGCATGAACACATTACACAGATTTTCCAAACAAGACCAAGACGTATTCCAGAACTTGTTGTTGTGTTTACGTTGCATATGTGAATCATGCAGCCAGCAAAAAGTTTAATTTGCTCGGGAAAATACGCGTTTCTTCGATTTTGGACAACAGCTAGATTCACATGGATTTGCAGTTCAGTAGAGTAGGTCAAAGTCTCCGGCATAGGTACGTAGGTCAAAGTCTACTTTTCACGTAGTATGATCAGCCTGGCTTGCAGTTAATTATTATTTCATTTTATTGCTGATCAGATCTCTCAGTAGATCCTACGAATAGCAGCATTATCGTTTGCGGTCCCTTGCAGTTTTAGTCTTACTTTTACGTATTTTTGGACCGTAGATCTTTTCAGATCCGATATCATGGCTCTGCTTTTATTTAGCATGGTTTTGCCCATGCGCTTAAATGTTCGGAATGGCTGTGCCTACCACGCACATTAAGCCAGGTAAATTTCCCGGGGGGGGGGGGGGGGGGGAGTACTCCCATAAATTTCGGATAGGGGTGTGCCGCGAAGGTTCTTAAACCCTGACCCTATTTAAGGACAAAGAAAACGAAAATTGATACCCTTTTTAAGGCTCAAACCCGAAAAATGACACCCTATTCATGGAGAAGAGAAGCGATGGGTGACGATCCAAATAACGGCTAACCGCACATGGCAAAACACAATTCTTTACAAAATCGCTTTGCTACTAGTTGAACGGATAGTTTGGCATTTATTTTAGCTGATAGAATTTAGGTACCTTATCTAAGGATAACACCGGGAACACAATGCCAAAAGGAGCAAAAATGATACCCTATTTAAGGACCGAGAACCTCAAAAAGCATACCCTATCCCGCGGCACATACCTATATAGCCCATAATGGGAGTACCCCCCCCCCCCCCCCGGGGTAAATTTATGTCCGTTAATGTTGGTAAAATTACACGACACTGGAAATCCAGCGAGGCAAGTAGGTGCATGTCAGGTTTAGGGGCATTAGTTTCCTATTCTTCAGGTTTTAGTTGGTTTAAGTTGTATTTATAGCAGAGACTTTACCCTCAGGCATATATCCATGACAGAAATTGATTGATTGATTGATTGATTGATTGATTGATTGATTGATTGATTGATACGTCACACGTTCGCTTACGTTATAACGGAACACTTCTTTCTCACTGTTTCAGATGCAGTAGTAATGCAACAGAAGATGTTGAAACTTGCGCGGTTGAAGAAAAACGGTAAATTAAAGAAAAAGAAAACGGCAAGAAAGTTAAGTCGAATAAAAAGGAAAGAGACAAGAAAAAGAGGAAGAGAAAACACAAAGATATGCAGAAAAATAACGAGCAGAAACTAATGGACGAACATGTTGATTGTGAAAGTGACGGAGAGAGGACAAGCGTGAAAAAGAAAAAGAAAAAACGCAAAAAGTGAATACTTAGAACAGTTGTGGTATTGTAGGGATGAAGTACTATTAAAGAGGAACAAAGACGCGACGAACCGCTATAAGAAGACCCCCAAGAAGCAAGAATTCCAGAACAGAGTAAACGGCACCAAAGAAAGATCAGAATGACAATGAATAAAATTACTCTGAATCGATTACAAGGGCGGCAAACGCATGTGTGTTCGCTGTAGCCCAACCAACTATTTGTGGGTTAAAATACATTTTATTTAATAAATGTAGTAGAACGTGCAAACATGAACAATTAGCCATGTTCTAAACGAGCAGGGGACTGGGTACGAACATATTTTCTCTTTCGTACAAACATTCAATATCGATTGAATTGAAAAATGGGGTACGTCATCTGAAAGAGCATCCAAAAATTAGCAAATTCACCTAATTTGACGGTTATTGGTTTAAACCCAAAGGCATGGTACACTTAGTATGGATTGGAGGGACAGGCGTCCTCCAATCCATATTAAGCTCTCTGTACCATGCCTTTGCGTTTAAACCAATAACCATCAAATTTGGTGAATTTACTAATTTTTGGATGCTCTTTCAGATGACGTGCCCCATTTTCAATTCAACCGATACTGAATATTCGTACCAAGAAAAAATATGTTCGTACCCAGTCCCCTGCTCGTTTAGAACATGGCCAATTGCTGTGACTACAGTTTTTATGCGAACCCTTTATCGAAAAACTTTTAATTTTTTGGATTTTTATATTTGCACAACGTTTATCCTAGGCATATTCTCGAGGAAGGAAATTAAAATCAATTTCTTTGTTACAGTCTTTAGGTCCTCTAGCCGATATGTGAAAATGTGCATAATATGTTTAATATGAAAGTACCTAAGACATTCTAACTGAAGCTCTGGTAAAAATAATTTTTCTGGTATCCTTACAAAAGGCATCAAAGTCTGGGCAACACCTCACATTACTAGCTAAAGAATTAAAAAGAATTGCGGTTTGATCCTTTTATGTATTGCTAATCAAAGATGTCTCCAGCTGAATGCGGTTAGTGGATTTTAAACATCTATTATGATGTAATGTATATGAAAGGATTCATATGTGAACTGCGGATATATATGAAGGTGATATGTGATCTTCGCAGTGAATTTCCAATTTAAGCAATTGGAATAAAGAAGCCTGAAAAAAATCAGGGCTTCAACGGGATTCGAACCCATGACCTCCGCGATACCGGTGCGATGCTCTACCAACTGAGCTATGAAGCCACACAGTCCCAATGTGTGGCTTCATAGCTCAGTTGGTAGAGCATCGCACCGGTATCGCGGAGGTCACGGGTTCGAATCCCGTTGAAGCCCTGATTTTTTTCAGGCTTCTTTATTCCAATTGCTTAAATTGGAAATTCACTGCGAAGATCACATATCACCTTCAAACATCTATTATGTTGAAACACATTCAGTTTCAAGTTACTTGGCCAATATGGATTATGAAGGGCTTTATGAGCCACCTTTTTTATTATTATTATTATTATTATTATTATTATTTTGCAAATACTACATTACTTACAATACTTACATTACACTACTTACAATGCTCCAACTACTTACAATATAATGAGGGCACTACTTGCACTAATCACAACAGTGTCAAGTATTACTTTGCACTCTTACGGTTCATGAGTCACCTTGAGTAAAAGACATTCACGCATTTCCTTTACTGGAAGCCACTTGCGTTTAAATAGAATGTGCTCGGAGAAGGTGTATCAACCAAGTACAAAGCAAACTGCGGCCTTTTGAACTCTGTACACATTTCATTGAATAGTCCGGGAGTAAGTGAGTTATACACGATGTCATTACAATATAGCTTATTTAGGACTAGTGTCTAAATTCTTCTTGATATAGAAAGGTAAGATATTCCTTAATTTTCTTATGACAAATACTAATTATTCAACGCTTTCGAGTGGTATATTTTATGGAATATCCCACGAGTCACTTGTATACCAAGAGAATCCAAGTGACAAGTAGGCTATTCCGTGGTATACCACGAGAAAGTGTTGCATAACTATTTTATACCATACCATAGAAAATACACGCTTGCTTACTACGGGAATAAGATCGCAGCACACGGCGGGAAGTTTAATACCGTCGAATATACAACGGCTTTCCTGTATTCTGATTGGCTGTATTTTCTATGGCATGGTAGTGAGTAGTACAGCAGGCCGCTGCGGTATGTTCTTTCGGCACAGATGCTTTCTTCCAATCTTTACACCAAGCATCAAGTGGTCATCAAGCTTTGATCCATGAGCCCAGCTCTTTGTCTGTCACTCTCGACACTGTGCCGCACACCATAAAACAAATAGATGGCCATCCCTAGAAAACACGGCGGTTGAATTAAACTAAGTTTAATGACAAGGGAAACTCCGTGGAACAACATCCAGTGATTAGTTCGTAATAGTCAAAACTAAACAAAAAAACAATAGAATTTGTGTGTAATGCTACCTGAAAGTTTAGTATTTCACGGGTTAAGTAAAACCACTCTAACACAAATGTTTTCTTGTATGCAGGCATTGGCGGGTTCGCTCAATTTCCTAAGTATCCAGTCCGTCTCCTGTTCAAACGGCTACCTATACACACCCTTGCATACAGCCATTCACGCCAAAGCGGGAGTCGACCAGCACCTCATTGAACATCTCACATGATTGGCCATAAGAACAATAGGACAAAGGGCACAAACAATGCCCCTATCCCTGAAGACAATGAGCAATATTGTTTTAGAATGCCTCTGAAATTAGAGGTTCACAAGAGGTACTGGACTACTCCACAGCGGTTAAACAGTTCTCTTATAACTTCTCTTACTGAATCCAAAAGATGAGGTTTTCGGTAAAAAGATAGGCTTTATACCACGCATATGCATAGAGAATATAGGTTTGTAATCCACTTAGCTTATAGGTTCGTAATTTGATTTGCCTTTGCTCCTTAGTTGCACATTTTCACTTACAAACTTCCAGGCAACGAAAACCGGAAGTGGCATTGGATTTTTGCGTTTGACCGCTCTGAAGTTGTTCTCAAGTGAGTGCAGTCGCAAGAGTAGATTATATGTTAATTAACCTTTAAGTTTGCTTATTGTTCTGTATGTATTTCTTTGTTCAATCTCTTCACTCACTTAGAGATTTTAATATTCCTGTCCCAAGGACTCCATGGTCATGTTAACACTTCATTGGTGGCCAGCCGCGGTGCCTGAGTACGATTCTTGCTGGGAACTCATGTGAACACACGAGCGTGTACCTGTACGAAAAGGTACCTGTTTGGTTTCCAGTGTCTGAACACGGCACTCTTTTTTGCTGGTGCCCAGGCACCAGTGCTCGGACACCAAGTATGAACACGGCACAGAAAATGCGCTATTACCGAAAAAATAAGGTGGGGCCCGGGTCCCCCGTGCCCCTCCCCTGGATTCGCCACTGTTACCTGCAGGAAAGCCGTACAATTATAAGTTATTTACTATACAATGAAATATCAACTCACCAATTACCATCCAAACTGCGAATCTCAACCATGTCAAGTACGATAGCTTCAAGATCAGAAACAAGTTGATGAATATGGACAGCTGCGGCAAAAGAGGAACACACGGCACCTTAAATGGGAGGGGCGACGTATTCTGGGGCAGCCAAAGGAGTAGGCTAATGGAGCTTATCAGGAATAAGCCCATTATAATGACTATTACAATGGCCCACCATTTTGCATGCAATATATCATGTGAACCCCAAATGATCATCGCACTGAGCCCCGCAGAACCAAGACTGCTGACACATATAGCATATACCGCTAGCAAAGCAGTTCTTTCTGAAGGCTTGGTGCCTTCATTCACTGCCGGTAACAAGGGAGAGTCTTCTGTTGGGATGCTTTCCCCGTCTGTTGGAGTTTTCAAGCTTTGGTCCGGGTTCATCGGTTGTTTGACAAGACCAACGGTTCCGGGTTGGTATCTCAGAATCAAAACGCACACAGCAACTATGGTATAAGCCAGCAGTGTTCCAATTGACATCATCTCCACCAACGCATGCAGATCAAAGATAAAGGCAAGAACTGCAGGAAAGACGCCAGATAATACTGTAGCAATCATTGGGATTTCTGTTCTTGGGTTGACCTTCGCAAGGAACCTGAAAACAGTATAATCATGTCTTAAACGCGTGTTCAGTGTAGGAGCTTATGACTAGGACTATGCATCTCTCATCACCTATGTTTCAGATTCAGTTGCATTTAGAATTGATCTGGCGGGAGATTTCACGTACCCACATTTGAATACCTCACTCATCGAATTAAAACATTGTATGCCTGTCCATTTTTCATTCCCAATGCAGCGAAAAGCCTGTACAAGGTATCTGACACAAGTTTTGAGACAGGCGAAAGTCCTCATGGGGGCAAAACTCGAATGGAAAAAGTAACCTTCTTAGTAGCTACCTCGCTGGAAACCCGTCTTGTATGCAAGCTACCTTCTAAGTAACCAGCTTCTCACAGTTTTCCTATGTTACTTAAATTTTGCATATGCCGTAGCAGCTTTCTTTCTTTCAAAATATTCTACGCATTCAGTCGATTCTTACTTAAAGATGAGGCCGTCGCTCGCCATGGAGTACATCATTCTGGGTAGTGGCACAAGTGCTCCTAGTAGAGATGACGTCAGTCCGCACAGGGCTCCGATAGCGATAACATATTTGGCCCAGGGTGCCCCTCTCATGGCAAACACCTTAGGCAATGTCCCTCCTTCAGGAAGTGTCTTGTAGGGCCACATTAGGGTCAGGATGGTGGACACACCGAAATACGCCAGAAAACAGATAGCTGTAGAAAAGCAAACGTTAACGTGAGAAGGGAACTCTCGTGTGGTTAGTAAGTAGAACCATTCTCGCATTATCCTGTCCCATGAACAATATCTAAAACCGAAGTCCATAACTACTGCTAAAACTAGAAATAACCAACGATTAGGTAGTGCGGGCTAGAATGCTTTTGAGTCGAGGGATATTTTCAATAAAACTTTTGTTGTGTCGGAAATAGGATAATAATTATGACTTTATCGTGCTTTTAAAATTGTGTAATGCTTGTCCGGAAATTAAGTGTCGTGTTCTGTTATCTCAACGACGTAAGATTGTTGTTCCTTTGTCTGGAAGCTTTGCTAATTAAGGTGTGCCGCAGAGATAAAAAATAATTGTTTTTGCGTAAGATTGAAGTAAGACGCATCTGTTGCTGCCTATACACGCGAGCGAAGAGTTGAAGTTTAAGAGTGAAAATTAAATACTGGAGGAGACACAATCATGACGGTGTGGACTGACTGACTTATTCCCCACAGTTGAGAACTGAGATTGGTTGGCCATTTTGTTGGGTAGTTATCATAAAAAAAATCTGCATGTCTCTGTTGAAGATGATTTCCAGTCCGTATAGCAAACTGCGCAATCACAGGATTTGTTGTCATTATACGTTACACTTCGATAATAGCGTACATGAAGTTTCTGGAGATTCGATAGGCTGAGATGTCGGTTTGGGAGAACGTCGAGGGTCTTCTTCTCGTTTTTGTTTGGCAAAGATGCTTGGGGTCAAAAATGGGGTCTTCGAAAAATCGCCAAATCCCGTGTCCTGTTTAAAATCACAATCCCGAATCTCGCTCCCCTTTTCCTCCAAAATCCCTAATCCCGGCCTTAAATAAGCCAAATCCCGGACCCGAAAAACCTATTGGGGACCCTCTTGACTATGTCGCTCAAAGAAAGATCTCTTTGGTGAGAAAAATGAACGCATTTCATGAGCTTTTATGACCCAAAAAAAACACAAGTCCGAGACTAAGAGACCCGGAAACAAACACCCAGAAACAATATTTCGTAACTTATCGCACTTGTAGACTGCGAGCAGTCTCTTTTGCTTTCTCAGTAAAATCCGTGGGACGAACGCGAAAGTAGAACTGAGCTAAACCTATGTTACTTACGTACCTAGAGCAAGAACAATCGAGATTGGTATTCCTCTACTGGGATTCCGTGCTTCCTCACCGGTCGTTGCGATCACGTCAAAGCCAACGAACGCATAAAAACAGGTAGCAGCTCCAGCTAGAATCCCCGACGCTCCGTACGGCGCAAACTTATCCGTCCAGTTCTTTGGCTCGGCGTAATACACCCCCACACACATTATAAACAAGATAATGAATACATTAATCGCAGTGAACAGTGTATTGAACCAGGAAGTTTTCTTTATACCAACCAGTAGCACCAGGGTCAATATCAGAACAACAAGTACGGATAATACATCCAGATATTCTGCGAGACCGGTGACGTGCATTTCGCCGATAGTGGAGATGGTGAAGTTTTTAATACGGTCATCAAAGATCGAGTCAAAATACGAGCTCCACGCTCTCGCGACTGAAGACGTTCCGATAACGTACTCCAAGATCAAGTTCCACCCGATCACAAAAGCACATAGCTCTCCGATCGTTACATAGCTATACACGTAGGCAGAACCAGCTTTGGGGACGCGGGCACCAAACTCGCCATAGCACAGTCCAGAAAGAATGGAAGCGACAGCGGCGATCGAAAATGAAATCACGATGCTCGGCCCTGCGTCGTTGCGAGCGACATCACCGGCTAACACGTATATCCCAGCTCCAAGTGTACTGCCAATGCCGAGAACTGTCAAGTCAAAGATGGACAGGCAGCGATTTAATTGGGTTAAAGTCAAGGTATTTGGATCTACGAGTTTCTTTCGAGTAAAACTCTTGAGCAGGGAATCCATCAAGAACACGTTCAGTATATAAACGTGACTACACGGTAATATAATAGGCCAACCCACATGCATGAAAGTCGCGAGATGTCTGTGGTCACGCAATATCAACAGGCTCTGCATAGACACATCAAGTTACGCAATAACAGATTTTCAAGACAAACAAGTATTCCAGAACTTGTTGTTGTGTTTACGTTGCATATGTGAATCATGCAGCCAGCAAAAAGTTTAATTTGCTCGGGAAAATACGCGTTTCTTCGATTTTGGACAACAGATTCACGTGAATTTGCAGTTCAGTAGAGTTGGTCAAAGTGTCGATCCGGCGTAGGTCAAAGTCTACTTTTCACGTAATATGATCAGCCTTGCTTGCAGTTAATTGTTATTGCTGATCAGATCTCTCAGTAGATCCTACGAATAGCAGCATTATCGTTTGCGGTCCCTTGCAGTTTTAGTCTTACTTTTACGTATTTTTGGACCCGAGAGTCACCGTGACACTTTGAGTTTCTTGTCCCCCGAAACACGTGATGTGGCAACGCGTGATTCAGGGGACAGTGAAGTTCAAAGTACGGAACTTGATACAGTTGGCTCTCCGATCCGAGCTGGCGGACGAAACAGCTGTCTGCGGTTGTAATCCTGCTGTATCGGTTCTAGTCGACTCGTGGTGTTGTCTCGCAAAGTCTACTTTTCACGTAGTATGATCAGCCTTGCTTGCAGTTTTAGCTTTGCCTGTATGCTGTGACGAAATACCACCAATCTGTTGCTAAGAATGACATCATCGCTATATTTCGCACATGTTAATATGTTGAAGCCGAAAGGTTCCACATTACAATTCGTAAAATAGGATTGTTTCTTTTAGCTAAATATCTGGGAAGGCAGCTTTTAAAGGTCTTACAGTGTAAAGTCGTGAAACAATCATGAAAAATTATTTGTTCCTATAAAACCTAAATATTTTTTCGGTCTTCATAGGCGGAGAAAATCTACAGTAAACACTTTGACAGAATCCGATTGGATTGTCTTTCTTTGGCTGAAACAATGATGACGTACACTTCATTTAATATTCCTACAAAGGACTTACACATCAGTTGTTCAGCAAAGCTTTCAAATGAAATGGTTTCACTCCATGTCAAGTTGTACTTTGTCAGTCCCCTTGAACCTTCAAAAAATAAAAAGTCCACTAATGAGCAAAACGGTCCACCTTCAAAATGGTCAGTTTATAAATAAATATTCGGAGGAGGAATATTTCAAACAAAAATGGACGACCTTGAAAATGCCAGTTTTGCTAGTTTCTAATTCAGCTAACAAAATCCTATTGTTTCAATTTTCATGCGTAATATGTCTGTCGGAACAATAACGAAGCGGAATGCAAATAATTATACCCCCACGAGGCTCAGACAACATCAGCGTGTTCTGAGAGAAATAGAGGGAATCTAGGTGAAGGTTTCGTTTCATAAAAGTGTTTTAGGAACACCAGTTCTTTTAGAAGGTGTTTTAAGAAAATCGTCCGCCATTCCGGTTTGTTTGTCTGAGTCATGACGTCACTCGCGCGCTTCGCTCACTCCACGTCTCTTGTGTGCAAGTCTGAAAGTCACGCGTCTTTCGCGAACAGAGAAATTTGCCTCTGAATATTCAAACAAATCCGCTAATGTCAGTTAAGGAGCAAAATGGTCTACTTTGAAAATGGCCAGTCTGGGCAATTTCAAACTCATTAACAAATTTGTATTGTTTTAATGTTCATACATAAATAACTGTAGGAAAAGGGATATCCCGTTCAGTTGTGTGTGTTTGAAAGGATTATTCTAGCTAGACTCCAGAGCTCTTTCACGCATGTGGCTGAAAAACCGAAAGCTCTGGGTCGAGAGTGTGAAAGGATGCGACTCGTGTCAATGTTACACGTCTTTCTCATGCAGAGAAAATTCCATTCTGAATATCCAAAATCCTTTCATGAGCATGGGTCCCACCTTGAAAATGGCCAGTTTGCACAGTTTGTAACTCTCAATGGGCCAAGTCAAAGATAAACCTAAGATGTTTGGAAACTGGTTTCTGGGACTGTTGGACTGACAAATTTCCAGTCATCTTTCAAAGCAGAAGCACAAGCTGTTGCCTGCACTACCACAAGCGAACTCTCTTCTAAAAGGTTAGCCTACGAGCAAGATCTGTTAGGGGTGGAGCCCTCTCCCATGCTACATCTGGGTTGATGACATTTTTGCATGTATGCCAGATAGAAATCTGGAAAATTCCCCTATTGCAGAAAACTAAAAACATTTCCACTTGCAGTTTTTATTTTCATCTCATCTAGTCTATGATAATGTAGGGTAAGCAGATATCAACAGTAACTTAACAAGAAACAAAATTCAACGGTGTGTTAACAAGCTTGTCACAAGTGCAGAATTAGCCAGACTCATTTACATTTAGCAAGTTATGTTAGCAATGAGCTACCAATGGAACTGTACATGTGGACATTGGCATAAAAAAAAAATCAAAACTGTCTTATTGCAAAAAGGTATATGATAAATCCTGTAGTAACACTTACAGGAGGGGGAGGGGGGTTTATAATCATTATCTTTGAAAGGACTTATTTCAGTGGAGTGCGGTGCTCCGATGTCATGGCAGCCATACTGACATGACATTTTGCTCCTGTGCCAAACAAGTTCCTTGTAATTCAAGACTATAAAATTCATACTTACTTTAAACAAAATAAAAAGTCGCATCAATATTTACTCTAGTGCAAATTTCTATTGACAAATCTGGGATGGTGACTTTGCAGGTACATGGTTGAATTAATCTCGTCCTACAGGAAATAGGATGGAGGGACTTGCTGGGGTGTTTAGCATCAACAACATCTTTGTAGTATAATAGTTATTACGGAAAACTATGTTGTAGTTTAAAATGAATTTCAGGTCAAATCGATTTCAACTACATTGTAGTCCATAATTCCAGAAAAATACGAATCAAACTAGTATTGACATGAAATTACAGCAGCTGCATTGGGAACCCTTTTGGCATCACTTCAATATTTTAATGACTTTGCGAATACAGAAGGTACAGTTTTCTCGCCTACTCGGAAAGAAAACATTTCCTTGTTTTGCATGAGAAAAGATTAATAACAGTTTGCAAGCAAGTATTCAATAACATGCGTTTCAATAACAAGCAAACTCTTGAGTTCAAAACCCAACAATCCATGTTTTTCGCTGCTGTCAATCATAACTATGGTAACACCCATGAACCTTGAAAAGCATAACCCCACAAATTTGTTCAAAAGCTACCAATCACAACTGGTCGAAACTGGATGAAGTGAACATTTGTTTCTTGTGAGGTCTGCTGAGATTATTGACGGCAGCGAAAAATGAAACCATTGACTTGGAGAGCTTGCATGTTCTTGAACAGTGTTTTAACTTAGTTATGGGTACTTGAGTTTTATAAAATAAAGCAATAAAAATTAGCTTTTGAAAAGCATTCCTCTTTTGCTCAATCCCCTTGCCTCCTTCCAAGTAAAACAGTTTTTAGCAGCTAATTATTGATGTTATCATATCAATAATCATAACACAAACTTGCCATTCTGCAGTAAGTACCACTACAATAGCTTTTTCAAATCCATAATAATTTAAACTAAAAATAACTTAACTACACATTAAGACACTTTGTAATGCTCCAATGCTATGTTGCTTTACATAACATTACAGTGCGGCTACTATTACCGGGGTCACCCAGACAAAGTTAACCAATCACAAAGCAGAACGGAAACAATAGATTTCAACATTTTTAACTTCAGCCAATGAAATGTCTAATACAGAACAATGAAATTTCAACTTGTTTGTTTGACACGAAAATGGATCGATACAAATTTTGGCTGTAAGGAACTGAGTTTTGAATTAATTTCGATTGTATCCCTTTTGAACTTGAGTAGTTGTGACAGCAACATTTTGAAGGTAATATTAGTGATGTTTATGAAAGAGAAATTCGAAACAGGGAAAGCAACGGCTGTATTGTTTGTCTCAACTGTTGGGTGGCGGAGTTCGCTCGTGACAATTTCAAGTTTTCTCTACGCCATCAACTGGAGTTTTGGTAGTACCATTTGGAAAATGAATACAAGTAATGCTAGCAAGGGAAGACTTTCTTCACGGCATAACCTACCAGTGAAAGCTAAGATTCCAACTTTTTGTGTTTGAGTAAATAACAATACTGAAATTTCAATTTGTTCACTCGTGAAGTCCGTGAAGCTTATGCAGTTTATGCTGAATATAGCCTTAGCTAGCATTGACGCTTAGGATTAAAAATTTGAGCAGTTTTACATGCTGTCAATGTAGGCAAATGCCGGTTGAAGCTGAAGAGATATAACACTGGCATGCAGAAGATAAGCCATAAGTACAACATCAGGATGCTGAAGGATGATGGGATAAAGAACAGATTCCAACTCACCATCTCCAACAAGTACCAAGTGTTGGCAAGCCTTCAGGAAAATGAAGAGCATCGGGAGCAAAGGGATAACCAAAGAACAGTCAACGAAATGTGGTAGGGCATGAAAAATGCATGGAAGGAGACATGCGAGGAAACGCTGGGAAGAGAGCGCAAACAGCACAAGACATTCTTAAGTCTGGACACCCTGAAGAAGATAGAAGCAAGGAAGAAGGCGAAGGAGACGTTGAATCACAGCAGGACACGAGCTAAGACAACAGAAGCTCGCATCAGATACTCAGAGGTCAATAAGGAAGTTAAACGTAGCATCAGAAACGACCGAAGGAACTTTGTAGAAGACCTTGCACGACAGGCAGAGGAGGCATCAGGCAGAGGTGATGCAAAAGAGCTATATTCCATCACGAAGAAACTGGCAGGTGATAGAAAGATCCCGGACAGACCTGTCAAAGACAAGAGCGGAGAGCTGCTCACTGATCAGGAAGAACAGCGAAAAAGGTGGGCAGAACATTTCAAAGAACTACTCAATAGACCTCCGCCAAGCGAGATGCCTCACATGCAACCAGCCGACACACCTTTGCAGGTCAGTGAGAATAAGCCAAATGAAGCAGAGATCAAAAGAGCCATCAGACAACTGAAGAATGGAAAAGCAGCTGATCCCGATGGCATACCATCAGAAGCCATCAAGGCAGATATAAACACCTCGACCAAAATGCTGTATGAACTGTTTGGCAAGATCTGGGAAACGAACGAGATACCAGATGATTGGAAAGAAGGCTACCTAATCAAACTTCCAAAGAAAGGAGATCTGAAGGAATGTAAGAACTGGAGAGGCATCATGCTGCTGTCAACAGCTGGAAAAGTACTAAATAGGGTAATTCTGGAGAGGTTGAAAGAAGAGGTAGACAAACGACTGAGGGAAGAACAGGCTGGGTTCAGGAAAGATAGGTCAAGCACAGATCAAATTGCTACCCTGAGGATCATCTTGGAGCAGTCTTTAGAGTGGAACTCTCCTGTTTATACAACCTTTGTGGACTATGAGAAGGCATTCCACAGCGTTGATAGGGAAGTGTTGTGGAAGCTGCTATGCCACTATGGCATCCCAGACAAATACATCACTCTTATACAGAAGACCTATGAGAAGTGCACCTGTAGAGTCATCCACAATGGAGTTCTTTCAGAACTGTTTGAGATGCTCACTGGAGTGCGCCAGGGTTGCTTGCTGTCGCCCTTCTTGTTCCTACTTGTCATCGACTGGATAATGCGGAGGACGACAGAAAATCATTAGGATGGCATTCAGTGGACACTCACGACCCGGCTAGAAGACCTTGACTTCGCCGACGACATCGCCCTTCTCTCACATAACCACAGGAGCATGCAATCCAAGCTAACAAGACTGGCAAAAATCTCAATGCAGACGGGCCTTAGGATCAGCAAATCCAAGACGAAGGTGATGAGGATAAACACCAGGAATGTAGACAGAATAGAACTAGCTGAGGATGAAATCGATGAGGTGGAGGACTTTGCGTACCTTGGAAGTAACATCAGCAAGGACGGTGGATCTGATCAGGACATACGAGTGAGGATCGGAAAGGCAAGAACTGCATTTGCCATCTTGACACCGGTTTGGAGATCAAAAGTGATTTCCAGAAAGACCAAACTACGGATATTTAATACCAACGTAAAGTCGGTCCTCCTTTACGGCTCTGAAACGTGGAGAGTAACAAAAGCAAACTCCACCAAACTGCAGACCTTTATCAACAAATGCCTGAGGTCCATCATGGGCATCCACTGGCCAGAGGTGATAACAAATGAAGAACTATGGACAACAACTGAGCAGGAACGGATCAACATCCAGATAAGAAGGCGAAAGTGGGGTTGGATTGGGCACACCCTCAGGAAACCTAACTGCAATGTCACCAAGCAGGCACTGAGATGGAAAACACAGGGGAAGAGGAGCAGAGGCCGTCCCAGAAACAGCTGGAGGAGGACGGTAGACAACGAGGCGAAAAATGCTGGCTACACCTGGTGGCAGTTGGAAAGGTCAGCACAGAACAGATCACGGTGGAGAGCAATTGTTTCCGAGGACCTATGCTCCACCAGGAGCGAAAGGGTATAAGCAAGCAATGAATGTCACTTGTCATGCAAGTTTAATTTGCAAGAATCAATGTCAATCTCTGTGAAAGAAGTGAACGCGACGGCTTTTTGTTTGGCAAATTGTGTGGCGGAATTTGATTCTCGAAAAAAAAATCTTAACCGCCGGCCGTTTCACTATTTTCTTGCAAATGTGACAATGCAGGACACAGGACGAATTCCGAACAGGAAAATAGGTTTTGTTTTCAACACTGACTAGCATACAACTGAAATTGCTCTATAAACTTTTCTTTCCGAAATAAATTCCTTCACAAGCTCAGTGTCGAGTTGTTGGTCTCGGAAGAGGAAACCACTGAAGTGTTGAGATGCTAGAGAAAACCGGGTGGTGGTTAAGTTTGAAAATTCAAATACGCCACGTATCATGCAACAGTTGAGACAAACGGTACGGTCGTTGCTTTCTCTGTTTCGAACTTCTCTTTCATAAACATCGCTAATATTTACCTTCAAAATGTTGCTGTCACAACCACTCAAGTTCAAAAGTGATACAATCGAAATTAATTGAAAACTCAGTGCCTTACAGCCAAAATTTGTATCGATCTGTTTTCGTGGTGAACGAACAAGTTGAAATTTCATTGTTCTGTACTCGGCATTTTATTGGCTGAAGTTAAAAATGTTGAAATCTATTGTTTCCGTTCTGCTTTGTGATTGGTTAACTTTGTCTGGGTGACCCCGGTAATAGTAGCTGCACTGTAATTTTTGATATGCACTGAACACAAATATGTAAAGCTCTCAGAACTGCTACAGTTTATGATCTGCATTAAAACACAAAAGGTAGCAGGGAATTCCAAGCTCCAATAAAAAAGAAACAGAAATAAATGAGATGCAGAGGAGTACAAGAGTTTTCTGATTTTTACTTTGGCTCATAATCACAGTGTCCTTCCCAGAATTTTGGGAAAGCTAGAGGGTATTCCAGTTTGTACTAAATACATTCTCATCACATGGCCATAAAAACTTTTATTGTGTTGTTCCAGAGAATAAAAATCCAAACCTCTCCCAAGGAAGGTGTTTTTGGTTTGCAACCACCCTACCCCACCCCTCTGTAAATTCTAGTTTAGCCTTATACTTTCAATTAAAAGCTTTGGCTTTTGTGACCCCCCTCCCTCTCAGAATTTCAAATGACCTTCCATGGATGGGGATGGACATAATCTAGAACCACACATTTAAGTTAAGATACCCTAAAATGCAGTCTGGAACATTTTGGAATGTTGAGATGTTTCATAACTGTCTGTCATTGAAGATATGTATCAAAGGTATAAACCCAATAGCATTGCTTTTTTTTGGCAAACATGTCAGGTGACCAGCCTGGCATAACAACTCTGGGAGAACACTGCATCAAGAAAGGGAACTTGTCCTTCCCATTGCTGCTTATATTAATTAACTCTTACAGCTCCACCTAAAATTCTTATGACGGCATGAAATGCCAGCCTGTGGCATCCTTTATATTATAATCCTCTTGCTGTACAAGTAGAATTTTGGAGTCTCCTACTATCGCATCTTGTAGTTAGCTGAGCTTTCATGATGACAGAGCTCTCCATTAAAGTTGACACTGATCTTGAAATCCAGATCACGCTGCAAAGAAAAAGATGAAGTTGTTTCTCTAAGTCTGCTACTATACAATACTCTCCAAATAGTTTTAGGAAGAAAAAGGTTGGTTGTCACATGATGTATCTTGTCAATTTTTCAAAATAATCAGATTGGAAATCTAGAGAAAAAAGCCAGCTTCTAGAAATTAAACAAGTATAAACAGCAAGTTCATTTGAAACCACTGCTAAACTGTGCATAACATTAGGAAGTCCATTATAGATTTTATCCCAGTACATCTGTCATGTCCCACCCATTTACACACCTACTGTAGCTGAGGAGGTATATCATAAAAATATAAGTTTTTGTTACTTGGTAAAAAGTTTTCTCTTTGGATGGTTACATTGTACCATTTGAAGGGATCTTGATTTTTAAATTCAAATGAAGTTGAAGAACTTCTTTCAGATTAATTCTTACAAGTAACAGTAATCATAACTAATAGGAACCCATACCACTAACATCAGTAAGCAGCATTTTCAGCTGCAGTAGATCAAGATGCTTACATTATTTCTGGGATTTGGTTTTATCTCAAATTCTCCAATTAATTCTTCTCCATACTTGACCGTCAGGTAGTCTTGAAGATAAAATACTGTTTGCTTCCAGTGAGTGTAATGACAGTCTGGAGCTATGAAATAAAACAATAATATAAATAATGCATAGTTTGATTGACTGCTAGAATGAGCTCTGTGATTGGTTAAAAATGCTAATGCAACTCAATGTAACCAATAACAACAAACATGTTTTCTTGACCAATCACATACAACTGCGAGTCACTATAAGGCAGTGCAGCCATGGTCAGCTAGAGGCTGGCTAGTTGGTCCTGGCTGAATTTCACTCACTTGTCTCTGACTGAACTCTTCATAAGATGGGCACCTATCTAAGCTAAAGCAGATAACTTGAATTGCTCCTGGTGTGTACTCCTTAGAGAGAGTTCACTACATTTGACACCATTTGCATGTTTTACTAGTGTTGTTTTCCGCTGGCTGAGGCACGAAAGAAGCGGTAAACGTTTTTCTCACACACATCTGGGAGTCTGGGTGCTAGTGTGCGGGGGGTATAGGTCACATGGCAAATGAGTTTGCTCACTTTTCTTGTTGCCGTTCGCCATTGCCTGACCTCCCACCCACCCACCCTTGTTGTCCAGTTATGGAATGTATCTGCGAATTTTTGTTCTTCGATTGATGTAGTCAGCGAGTTGGTTGCATAATTTTCTTGTTTTTTCTCTCAAATAAGTTCGTTGTCTAGTTTGTAGTTTTTGGTATAGTTGCTTTTGCATCTGCATTGTAATAATATGTTCTAGTAATACGGTTTAATAAAGGTCAGGCTGCGTGGTTCGGCTTGGCATGGCTACCAGTTGTGTGTGAGAAAAAGCTTTAATTGGTTCAGATGTTATAAAACTCAGTTGTGATTTTATACAATGGGTTATTCCAGAAAAAAATCCACCCCCCCCCCCCTCCTGAAGGATGGGGTCGTTTTTTAACCCCCCCCCCCTCTCACCTGGATTTCCTGAAGCACAAGACCCCCCCCCCCCCCCCCTTCTGCCTGGATTTCCAAGACAAAACACACACCCCCCTCCCGCCTGGATCTCCGGAAAAAAATTATTAGGCTTAAATTGAATTTAATTTTAATAGAAAATATGCACAATCACGTCTAGAGGATGTTCTTGATTAATTTCTAAAGCATCAGCTAATATTAAGCTAAGAATTCTATCGCATGAAACTAAAAAAAAAAAGAAAAAATATTTCTACTTTTTTCAGGGTCTGAGAGCGCTGAAGTGTTACTGAATTAAATGTTCAAAGCGCTTGAATTATCGGTTGAAATGACCCCTGCGGAAGACTTTTTGAAGTTCAACACCCCCTCCCGCGAGAATTTCCAGAATCCCATCCTTCGGGGGGGAGGGGGGTGGATTTTTTCTGGAACAGCCCAATTCATTCTTATATCTGTTTGTTCTTCAACTTTGATGCAAACAGACTTACCAGTTGAGAATCCTGTCCTTTTATGACAATGAGTGAACTCCACAGTAAAGAAAGCAACAAGGGCATGGATGTAATCATTTCGCCGACAATATAACTGGAAAGGTGAACTGAAAGACAAATCTTCTTTCTTGACTGTATGCAAATCAATTTCCTGCAGATTGAAACAGAATAAATACAATTGATTTGAAGTTTGACCTTAATATTTTTCATGTCAACAAAATAAGTAATGGGAAAGGAAAGACATGCACCATAGGAAAAAGCATACTTTAAAGGGACAGTTTCACGGTTCGGCGCATGTCCATAAATCAAAATACTTTTTTCGCTCTTTATCAATGTTATCGCTTAGTAAACCCCACTCACATGTAGTTCAGTAATCACATACTATGATTAGACGTACCAAAATGACGGATGACCAAAATTGTGAGAAGATTTTAGTGGATTTTACAAGCTTAGTGGACCGTTGAATTTAGTTTTGGCCCGTAGGATTTATTCCACGGTTGATGATTTCATGGCTATTTGCATGCGAAATTAGGCAACTTGCTTCCGACTGGTTCATAAACAATGAAAAAGCGGGCCTTGCAATAAAGCGTGCACAGGCGAATATATAATATGGACATGCGCCGAACCGTGAAACTGTCCCTTTAAATGATTGTGAAGAACTGCTTTGGTGCTATCCATCATAGAGCACAGGTCCTTTGGTGGTAATACTCTAAAGTAACAGATCTCTTGTGAAAAGTGCCAGATGGGATTTTTCTATAAACGTTAGCATGTGGCAAGCACCAGAACGACAGACCCCACTGGTAAAGAAGACAGTTTATAAATCCCTTTGATGAACTGAGCTCTGGAATTTCTTTCTTATGATTATAAGGGAAGCTCTACTGTAATTAGGAAGAAATTGTTTCGTATTTGGTGTCATAACACTATACTCCTAAAGATACTTTTGAACAACTATATAAGGCCTTCTGTTTTGAATTATGTGGCATTCTGATATGCACCTAAACTTTTCCCCAGATGCAAAGTCTATCCATTTTTTGGCTTGGCCATTTTTGAAATCCAAAATTCCTTGCAACAATGTGCCTCCATTGCTTATTATCAGTTGAGAATATTGATGGTCTTACACCATTGTATACAAAGCTTACCACTGCATCTCCCTCACCTTTACTGAACAAGAATTAGTAACAACTTGTTTGGCTTCAACAACGTCCACGAGAGGCTCTGTTAGGGCTACTTTCCTGATACAGCTCATGTCAAAGCCATATACCCTGTCCCACCCTGCAAACAAATCATTCATATTACTACATTATAATAGTAAATTATAGAGATCTGTCTGTCTGTCTAAATTATCAACTTGAAGTTGATTAAGGCAAATAAAGAGCTGTAGCAAAGTATTCTGACCAAGGGCTACATGTAACACTCGAGACGTCAGCTTCTTTACAACACTTGCTGCAGCAGTTTATTGACCTTTGTCAACTTCCAGTTGATAATAAACTGTGTTTACTTGCCCGCCATACAGAAGAGTTTCTTTAGAAACTAATAACTTAGTTCATCTGCCTGTCTGTCTGCTTGTCTGTCTATCTTTGTTTGTTGTTATTTTTTTTAGTTAGTGGGCTGGTACGTCAGTGGGTCAGTCTGTGTGTCTGTTGATTTTGTTTTTCAATTGGTAAAATAACAAACAATGTTGTGGACACCTACAATAAATTTTATCTTCTTTGTACTGTCTGTCTTCAATAGCACAGAGATACAGTTGCGCCTTATCTGGGAACAAGAGTCCACCAGGTTTCTGAAAAAAAATATAAAAGACAATTGGAATCTGATAGTTGAAGATATTTGCAAGCTAAAATCAGTCTTTAAACAAACATTCACAAACATGCTGAAGTTTTCTTTAGGAGGATTTTCCTTCAGTTCACATACCAGCCACTTATCACGGGCAAATAACACAGTGTCCAACATGGACTCGTACAAAAGACAGTAACCCATCCATTCACTGATGATGATGTCGACCTTTTCAACTGGCAGTTCGATTTCTTCAATTTTGCCTTTGATTAGAGTGATGACTAAAAACAAACAAAAAAGGTTATTAAAACAGTCAGTGTGCATTTAGCCAGTCAGTAGAGCTAGGCTGAGTTAAGCAAGATCTATTGCAAAGTTTAGTTTGAGAATAAAAGTCTCGGAAAATTTATTTCCACACAAATTATTTCAAGTTGCTGGAGATAGAATAATTCACGGCAATGGAAACTGACTGGTAGTCAGTGGTTGGAAAAAGGAAAAGTCTTGTTTTTGGAAGGGTACTTCAGCCTTTTATAAGAAATCAAAATCTTTACATTAAATGTGTCAGTTAATACCTTGTTCAAAGTTATTGTCCTTGATTATCTGTTTGGAGTAGTCAATGATAGATGAGAAGTCAACCTGTCAAACGAGAAAATGCAGTTAGTAAAGGCTCTCACTAATACACACTGCATACAACAGATTTTTGCTACTAGTGTGACATGATACCTTTCAGAATGGAAGGTTCAAATTTTGATGCAAATTGCACAATATTACACGAGAGTTGGTTCTCAGGCTGCTCATCTCATCCAGGCATGTTAAAAATACACATACATGTAGTTGGTTAATGCTGTGGAAACTGTGCTTACAAGCACAGTCCATGAGCAATGAGATAAAATCAACTTTGACAGTAATGAAATTATTTGCATGGTGGAGAGAAAGAGGCATTGACACGATCTTCACCATAAGCTGCTAACTTAAGCAAATTATCAGGAAAAAATTCAGGGCTTCAAGGGGAATTCAGAGCTTTGACTGTTGAAGCCCTGAGGGGAGGAAAATCGCTGCCTCATCCCCAGGCATCGCTCCCTAGTCATGTGTGGTGCCAACCATCTACCCAGCACCCTCTGTTTTCCCACCTTAACACGTCAACTGGTCAGCACCTGGGGCAAGGCAGGGAAAATCTTACAACCTGAAGAAAAATCATTCCAGCAACAACAAAATTCAACCTGAGTATGGTGCCAGGTTGGGGATTTAAATGCAGACTACAATGGTGGCTGCTCCCCTAAACAGGCTCATTTGAAGATTCCAAGTGATTGATAAACTGATTTCAAAATATTGCTGGTTTCGCTAAAAGCTTTACCTAACCCATAGACAGGGAATTACTTACAGCATAGACATGCTTTGCACCAGCCTTTGCAGCAAACATGGACAATATCCCCGTGCCGCAGCCCACGTCAAGAACAACTTTGTCACGAAACAGATGCCTGTTATAGTACATTGCATTGCGATACGTTGTTGTCCGTACTTCATCTTTGATCATTTCCTGTTGTACAACAAACGTCATTAATATCATTTATATGCCAACTACATGTAATTTGGGAGACATCAAGACTACGCAAATAACACGAAGCACTAAAAAGGACTGATTTCACTCTTTGTGTGTAAGTGTATTGGTGAAAACCTCATGTTCTGGCATGGGTAGTAAAACTCGCAGTATGGGTTGATAGCAACAGGTTTGCCCGGTACATTAAATAACCCTTATTACAATGCATCAAACAGTTTTTCTTATGACGTAACCAAAACTGTAGAATATTCACTATTCAAGGACACCCACAAATGATACCCCCTTCCTCATCAAGTTTTTTTCAAAATTGATGTTTTACCTTCTCCAACAAAGTTTACATCCCAAGCAAATAATGTTGTTAAACTGAATAGAACTGAATACTTTGAAGAGCCTAGTAAGATTGCTGAATGTTGACAGAATATTTTACTTGGACATTTACAGCTTGGCCAGTGATCTCCAAACAGAATAGCCTTGTGTAAAAATATTTGATGGAGAATAGACACAACAACCTCTGCTTTACATTAAAAATATACACAGATCTTTATATTGCAAATAGAGGCTGTTGTTTGTTTGTTCTTGTGGAGGCCACCACATTTTGAATGAACACCTGTCTGATCCCCAGAGAGATGGACTGTCAAAATGATTATTTCTGCGGCTAAAATATTGCACCATCATATCATTTCAAGTTTTAACAGTTTTATAAGCAAGTGATAAAAAGAAGAGATGTCGATGCGTTTTCTGTTAGATGTAACTTAAACGAGCTTATATGACATGTCAACAGTTGCAAATTATTCCACTCAAAGTATTAATTAAACTTAGCTATAAGCTTATTTGTCTTCACATACTCATGCGAACCTGCAAGAACTTACTACACAGTGAGATTATGTTGACGTAACAGTGTTACAAATCGCCCTGTAGGTCGTCGTCACGATCACAGTGAATCATAAAACACAATATCGCGGTAAAGATCGATAAAGAAAGACTATAACATACCTCGTGGATTCCTGAGAAGCAGACACAAGTCGATCCATCGCATCAAACATTCGTCAACATGTCAAAAACGGTACACAGTTAGTAGATGATACCTAGCTATGGAATAGATGACCTGATCAAGTTTTACTCACCAAAATGAGCGTAAGAATCAAAATAGTAATCAGCACTTGTCATTTCAGAAGCAGAAGGTCTAGAATCCGGCGTCGTGGAAGACGGTTGCTTCAGACTTTGCACCTTGCTCTCATCGACATGATTTGCGGTTGCTGAATCGACTTCCATACCGTTGGAGGATTCCTAAAGTAACAACAGGCATCACATATTTTGCATTTAGGGTAAGTTAAAAATGCAAAAGCAAGGTACCTCGACTTTCGCCACTTTTGCTTTGGTTTCCATTATGTTGTGCACGTGCCCTTCAAGCGTTGTGTCAATTTTCGCAATAAGCGCCCACAGTGCCATGCGGTAAAGCAACAACTGACATGCGATCTGGCATGCTTGAGAAGAGGACTGGAAACAAGTCTCTTGAGTTGGAATGTGAATGTGAGCAGTGACTGTAAGCGACAATGTATAATCGGGGGAAAATAAAGAAATAAAATGTTCAATAATGCTTGTAACTGTTTTGTATCCACCCGGGCATACGTTGTACCTTTCGCACACTGTTACGACAACCAAGTCCCTGCGTGGGGAGGGATGGGATACATGCGTACCGCGCATGACGCGATGCGTGAAAACAGCTAGAAGAGAAACGTGATTCGTGAATTTACTAAATCTGATATGTGAATTTTGTTAAAATTTGTGTGTGAGATCACTTCCCCCTCCCCCCTCCTCCTCCCACCATGCTACCCGCTTGCGAAACAATTGCAAAGAGAGACAAAGTTACGCGCGAGAAACGAATTTTTCACGCCTCAAATGCGGCGCTTATTCAAGGGCAGCGCTTATTAAAATATTGGACGCGACAAAGAAATATTAGAGAGCTTAAGCACAGACGTTTTTGAGCCACGGACGGCAACCGGAAGGCTAATGTTTTAGGTTTTGGCGAACTTTTACCTCCAAAAATAAGTTAAAAAGCTTTTATTTTCGCACTTATAACTTGAATTTATGAACAAAAAGCTAACAATAAGCGCCAGAGACGAGAAGGTTCCATTTCCGGCTGCCGTCCGTGGCTCAAAAACGCCTGTGCTTAAGCTCTCTATTTTCTTTTAATTTAACGGTATATTTTCTATCTGTACGAAAATTTTACAGTTACTTAACAGAAGCGTAGTTTGATTGTCACCATTCGTCTCTTGCGGTACTTTCTGGATTGAGAACATAATGGGCGAGCGGTGAAATGTAATCACTTTGAAAAATAAATTTCCAATGCTGTTTTCGAGTTGCTTTGTAATTGTAGTTGTTAATATAGTAAATGGTTTGAACCCAGGGCCCGGTTGTTCGAAAGAGGGTTAACTCCTAACCTCGGGTTAAATCTACTTAACCTCCGGTTAAATTTTATCCGCAGGTTAGTTCTGTTGTTCGAAGGTAAGTTAACACTAACCTCGGGGTAAACAGCGGGTTAAATTTAACCCACCTAGCTAGGTGGGTTAACTCACTATCCTCGGGTTAAATAAAGGAAAATTGAAACAATATGGCGAACTTGTTGTTTTTTAATGTCGAGCGAGGACACAGGAGGCCACGAAAATTTCGTCTCTCAAATAATTCTTTAATCGATGACTACACTGACAAAGAGTTGCGAGCTCGATACAGATTTGGTAGATAGTCGATTTTGTACATAACAAACCTTCTAGCTCGAGATCTTCGTAGAAGCACAGCACGAAACCACGCTCTCACACCACTTCACCAAGTACTTATCGCACTGAGATTTTTCGCCAGTGGAAGTTTTCTGCAAGTAATTGGGGACACTGAAATTTTGTTTTCTTGCCTTTTTGCGTGGCGCTTCTGCCAAAACGACAATTTCGGGGGAAGCCATTTCGTTGTCAAAACAAACGAAGAGTATTATGGGATGCTATCCGCGGATTAGCCGCGTTTAACCCGAGGTTAACTAACCTGACCACTAACCGCGCTTTGAACAACGCTCTTTTAACTCCGGGTTAACAAACCTACGGTTAAGAAATTTAACCTCGGGTTAAGGTCTAACCCAAGGTTAATTTAACCCTCTTTCGAACAACCGGGCCCAGGAGTATCAGTAGTTCGTATAGTGTGATCGTCCGGGTGAGAGTAGTTCTGAGAAAAACTGTTGTTGGTGACTGACGTTTCGACAACCTGTGCGGAAGTCATCTTCAGAGTCAAATAAGCGCCGCATCGTGACCGCGGCCCTTATTAGCTTTTATGTTCCAAATGCGGCGCTATTCGAGTAAATACAGTATAAGAAGATACTTGATAAATTTTGATTGACGCAATTGTAGTTATTTGGAAGGTTAATGTTGTTATTAGGACATGGCTCTGGAACATTGTCTGTAACAATAACGAGGCCGGTGACTGCACCGCGTCTCTGGTCCCGTTTTCGACTTTTACCACAGGAAAACCAACTGTTTGATCCGCATATTTACTTGACTTCTAGTTCTATGCATCATCGGCCTGATTCCCGCATTTGCATTCCACAAACAGCTTTGTGAGCACAAGCTAAATACCTTCAGCACTGTACTGGACATAGTTCCACAAAACGTGAGGCCATTCCCCTCAAAAACCTTTCATAAGCATTCAGAAAGCAAGTCGAGACTGCCAATTTCACACTTTAATTAAGCGAAGCAATAGTTTATTAACAAATTGTGGTTATTTTTATTAGAAAAGAGAATACAAACTTGAAACTTATTTTATAAAATATTCATTGGTTTTTCCAATGCGGAATTTAATTCCAAAATATATGAAAATAGTATTCTTATCAATGTTTAAAAAATATATTCCTCAAATAAATTCCTGAAGCGCGTGAGCATTAATTCCAGTAAGGTACAGCAATAAAATGTCATGTCATTTGTTTACAAATGACACATAAATTACAATAGTCAATCGAGTGTGAAAATCTAACAAGTCTTCTGCTCCAAAATCAAACCAAGATTGCACTCTTTGCTATACTAGCTTTTCTTCTTTTTGACAACGGAGGATCCTCAAAACCTTGTTCCTGACTGTCAGAAATGTCAAATTCTGCCGCCTAGAAGAAAAGACGTTGTTAACGAAAGTGAATGCAGGCAGAAATTACATTATTCGGTGGGAAGTTTTAAAATGAATATCGGTTTTCCTTAATACTAACCTCATCTTTAAGAGATATAGCTCTCTTTGAGCTTTTTAACTTTCCTTGCTTGCCGTCCATCTGAGTCAAACAAAAACACTTTTAAGTAGGCTATGACCCATTTCTAAACACCCGATCTAAATGCTGTGGACACTTTTATGCTTTCATATTTTATGCGGACGATCTACTTGCAGTGTTTTTATGCATACATAATGTTAACGTTTCCATAAAAGAATTTGATTTTGAATAAAATAAAATAAGCAACTTGAAACAATTACCTTTTTCTTAGAGATTTGAATTTTTCCCGATACATCCATCTTTGAGCATTGTTGAATTATGTTTTCCACCTGAAGAAAAAAAAAGGAAGAGAAAGTTACAGCTTAAGCCAACATGAGGTTATCCTTTAATGATTTCTATACCCGCCAACGTGCTTTATTTTCAAACACAAAATCTCATGCTAAACTTAAAAAACAACAAACTTTTTCGCACGATCCATTGCAAGTAACATATTTTGAAAGCTTTTCTTTACAAACAGGTCCCTATGAGAGGATAGCTATGAGATCTCGCGACGCGCGACATAGAAATGTTGCACAAAGCTGTTTAAATAAATCCGAACAACGCACGCCATTCGCTGTCTTGTTTCCATCTTTGACAACAACTTCTGAAAGGCCAACAACATTAGATTCAAGCTTTCCACTCTCTTTGTTGAAATACTTCTCGAAACCTTCAGCCTGCACTTTCTTCTTGTTAACAACTTTACCAAGCCTAAACAAAAATAAAAAATGGAGAACTTTGAAGCCATTGATACCAACAATCATACACCGCACAGTGTAATTGGCAAATAATTGGCTTTCGTTTTTCATGCAGAAGGTCAATGACAAAGCTAGTTAATAACAGAGCTAATAATATTGATGTAATTTGGTAGAATTGTTTTAAAAGTAACATTACATCAACAGTAAGCAAGAGATGGAACTGACTCTGACAGACAGGCACAGAGTTAGCTTGTCGCTACTACCTCTTTCCTTTCAAAGTACTTCTTATGAACCCTTCTTTCTCCAATCGTTTTACCAAGCCTTGCGCGATACTCATTTCAATCTCTGAAAGAACATTAAAACACTGCAGTAAGTGAACTTATGTTAAATGCAGTCAAATCAAATTAGATCAAATAAAACTTACTGAGGTGACGAGCCAAATTCGTGGGTAGTATCCTGTTTAATTCGCTACAAGCAAGCAATGTTCGGCGCCAAAGACACGTTGCCTAGACAAAACAAAATGTAAACAATGAAGAACATACAGTGTTGGAAAGAAAGTCCATGACAAGCGAATCATGCAAGTTGCTTTACACATTAAAGGTATCACTGGATAACAAATACACCATTTTTAGTGTTTGAAGAGCTGGGTAACGACTCAAGCACAATAATCTGAAGGTGGGATAAAATCTTTTAAAATACCTGAAGAGCAATATTGCTAAGGTTAACCAAGGAAGAGTCTGTGCATTTGCCACTATGTTCACCCTAAAAATAAAGATGAAATATGAAATCGTATTGTCTGGATTTCGACATTTAAAACTCTGCAAAAAGACATCAACTGATGGAGGCGTTTCTATCTGGCGAGCAATTACCTTAGAGCAATCCACGCACACATGAAATTCTGGAGCCTCTTCCTGCTTTAGAACACCAAAACAAACTGCATGCTGCCAGTTATCACAAACTCCACAGAGTATCATCAGGCCATCATCCTAGAGTTGAACAAGTTGAGATTGTTACTAAGGGCGCTTTTCATTTGTCAAAACTGGCCGGCAAGACTTATTCGAGAACAGAATTCCGTTGTTAGTCAGATTTCTCCTGTCAAATCAGTCTATACATAAATATTTTACATTGTTATGGTGGATTTGTGCGAAAATCTCGTGGAAAAGGCCAATTTCACATTTCAAAACCACCGGACCGCCCGGCTAGTTCTGGCAAATGAAAAGCGCCCTAACCGGCAGGGCAGGGCCCTGTTATTTTCTTCCTAAATGGAAATTTCTTCAAACGCCACACATACCTCGTCATTTCCACAAGGACATTTCACTTTGACTTCTTCCTCAGCGTCCCGCTCAGTCTGATCTACTATATTGAAAAACCATATCAAAATTGCTCGCTTATTCCTAAAGTGTACTTCTAATCAAATCTCCAAGATGCACGAGCATTCTCTCTCTTACGAACAACATGAACATTTAGTTACCAGAAATGACTTTGTCACAATCCATATTTTCCAGTCCTGAAAACAAACCACAAAAAAAACAAACAGGACAAAGTTAGGTATCAGTAAGAAAAATGTTGAAAATGACATTTATTTTACTGTCATGATGCATTAGATCTTGTAAAATCAAAATTCCTAACCTTTGTCGTTTTCTTTCTTCTTCTCTTCAGGCATTTGTCCCTTTTCCATTTCATTGTCACATGGTGACGGAGGGGATAGCTGAAACATATATTAAACAAACGTCAACAGTAAAAACAACCGTCACCAAGTTAAGCTTTATACAAGTCTTGACTAATTATACATTTTGGCGCAACTGTGACAGGTGCAAACATTGGCTGTTAGTATTAGTAATAATTTTGCTTGCTTGTATTGTCCTTATGAGTGTGGATATTCAAGGGGAAGAAAATAGCACTCGGTACAATGTTTGTACACAACTAGAGAATATTTATGACTATCTGAAGTCTCTAAACTTTAGGTTTGTTTTATGTAAAATACGTACCAAATTGACATCTACCTCGCTTTCTTGCTCTGCAGGAGCTAAATGCGGTGAATTGTTATCGTTTGAAGGACTCATTACCGGCTGCAAGTCAATGTTGTTAGCTTCTTCATTGATGTTGTCCTCTTTCATTTCAAACTGCTGACAATCAGTTTTTATACGCAGCTTTACCCTGTTAACATTACAGAGAACAAATTATTTTATCAGCTTACCAATGCACAAACTAAGAAAAATCTTATCACTACAGGTATATGGAGTAACCAACAAGACTCACAGGTAAGGTCAGCTAACAACAAATGTGCCACAAAATGTATCTAACTTGATAAGTTATTCAGTCATACTTACGTGTGGAATGGCTGAAGATATTTCAAGGCATCAGATAAACGATGAATAAGGGATAAAATAAAGCACAACATATCAGATAATGTGTCAGTATGGACACTCTCATACAGCACAACACACAAATATGTAAATATTCCCGCCAAATTTCTGCTGAGTAAATAGTTATCAGTCACAATTAAACTAAACAAGGAACAGGGCTGAAGAAACTCCTGTTTCAGGTTGAAGGGCTTTGCTAAGGAAACAAGAAGTCAAACTGAAACTCTAATCCTACTACCATTCAGAGTTAACAGTGCAATTGATATATACCATAAGCTTATTTAATTTATTACCTTACACGATCACTCTCCACATCATCGGTGTTCATCTTAATAGACACAGGTATTAAATGCAAACAAAATGTTCAGTGCAGTAATTGTCATGACAGTTTCCATACCGTTGATACATCTCCAACTTTGATATTTAGAGGTTCCTCCACAAAATTGAAAAAATCATTTGGTGTTTGCTGTAGGAACAAAAATAATAAAAAACGTATTTATTGGTAATGATTCCCTGTTCAGTGTGACAAATATTTTACACCATTTTACATATGTGTCTTGTATCACAATACTTGTTAATATTACCTTGAAGCCTGGTGGTTCATAGTCCGGTGGCGTAACTAAAAACAAGGTAAAAGAATGTAATTGATATTCTAAATTCAAAGTACAATGATATGAGGCATTTTTTTTAAGAATACGTTGGTTAGATTGGTTAGATTGCGTCCCCAAAAAGCAAGTAAACTCCACTTACTTTCATCATAATACAGTAGCTTCATTGTCATCATTACATCATCTTAAATAAGAAACAATGGTTTTACAAATATGAGAACCGTACTATAACAATAACTAGACTAGAGTTCCACGCAACATATACAATCAAAGACAGTCTGCTGAAAGTTTCTTTTTTCTTGTTTCTGATTGGGCCATTAATTAAAAGTGGCAAAAAACCATATATTCAAGAAATTATTTACAAAGTGTAAAGTGGAGGCATATACAAACATACCTGGTAGGGAGGTCAAAGTCTGACTGAGAAGAATGATTGTCCTGTAAATAGAAATGTCAATTTTGAATTCAAAATCGCAGCAGAATCAAGTTTTTACGTTGTGACATTTTGCACGGTGGGGGGGGGGGGAGGCAGGGGGGGGGGACAGGGGGATCTGAACCTCTCGCTTTTTGCATCTTTTGCTACTGGTTCCCACCCCTTACTGCAGTGGTTCCTGCCTCTTTGTCCCATTTCTATTGCAAAATAATTTTGAAATATTGCTAAATTTTTCTCAATTTTTCCTGGTTCCAATCACTTTGGGAATCCTACTTCTCGTCCTCTCTTCTCCTGCCTCCTGCACCTTTTCTCCAAGGTTCCCACCCTCCTGTCGCCCCTGTACAAGGCATTGTAACAGCTTTGTTGGTGTTGACTTCCTTTTCAAACAAATTTTATTGCAGTCTTTACCATTTTGGTAAACTTTAAAAAAGATGTACATGTACCTCAGTAAACGTATGGTTGCCTTCTTAGTCTCCTTTTCTGTGTGAGCACTTGCAATTTTATTTCCATTCCTAAAAATTGGCATAACAGGTATGCTAAGACTTCATTACCAAGATGGTACAAGTAAAATATTTATTAGATAGATGTTACATGTAAAGTTTGTGGTTTTACCTGAAGATGCTGACTTCATTTTCAACATAAGAAAACTGCAAATGAAAATAGTGACTAGTTATTACTAACACTTCAGGAAAGAAATTGAATAAATACAACTTATTCGATGGTTTAACATATAATATGCGCGAATATTTTGCGAGTTGCGTTGTATTTTTCCGAGCCCCGAAGGGGTGAGGAAAAATACGAGCAGTGAGCAAAATGTCCGCTCGTATTATATGTTAAACCATCAAATAAGGGATTTATTATTCCACTAATAAAATAAAGTTTGGTTCGGCTTTTTTGTCGCTCCGCTTTCAGTCTGTATTTTTGCCCTGTTTTACAGTGTAATAACGTGGCATATTTTGCACGTTCTTTTGCCCTAATATGGAAAAATGGCACAATAGTGGAGTAATAATGACAATTATTTATTATTTACTGATGATCATAACTTACCTTAAAGGTGTATGATTCTATAACAGTCTAAAAATATAAAATAACAATGTTATTAGAAGAATACAAAAAAATAAATGCCAAGTGAGAGTTAAAAGCTGACAAAGCTTGTAATTACTGATGATCCCCTTGAAAAAGGTAACACCAAAATTTCAAATAAAAGAATGAAAATAAATTTGGTCATTTTTAATTCCTATATAACAAGTCATTCTTCATCATCCTTTTTCTCTTTTAATTGAAAAACCAGCAGTCATAAATAATTGAACTACAACTCCAAATTAATTATTATTTGAATCAAGTTGCTTGTTAATATTTACTTACATCTGGATCCTGAGCATCACCATATATCTGTTTCAAACAAAAGGATCCACATTTCTGAGCAAACAAGTTATTCATAATTTTTAATTTAAGAAAATTGTTGAAAAAAATGATACTTACACCAATTATAATCATCCTGAGCTGCAAATACCAAAAGTAAAATAAAACTTAGATGTTTTCACTTTTTTTAAGCTGTTACTTACAGTAATACTTTATGAGCTGTTTAGGCTCATTGTACACCAAGCAAAGCACAAACCCCTACTCAAATTTCCCAAATTCCCTTTGTGTAGTTCATTTGCACAAGTAAACCTCTTTGCAATCTAAAGTACCCCTCATGAATTTTACGCCACACGACATCAAGATTGCCGCCATAAGGCTGTCACGTATTCTTAAAAAAATGCCTCATCCTGTGATTTTTAACAATCTGAACTGAGTTGAGGTTTTGTGAGAAGTGTTTATGTGAATGTTTACTTGTTCATGAGGGTGATCTGACTGCCTTTTATAGCTGAAGTGAATTCCAGATGTTTTCATTGATTTCCGGCCGCCATGTTAGTGCCCATCTGCATGGGCACCAACATGGCGTTTCCATACTGTGCTCTACTGTAAATTTGTGTTGAACATTTTGACAGATAACTTGAGTACGGAATACTGTACAAACCTGAGACTTGAACAAACAGAATATCTGGCAATTTTCTACAACCTATAATATTCTTGAGCTTTTTCAATCAATAGTTTTGGATTTATTTTTTTGCAGCGTGACAGTGAAAACCAGTTTGAAGTGAAATAGCTTCTATTAATTGGGAATTTTACCAGGCATTCAACAAAAACTTACATATTTTTTATCAAGGGCATCAAAGCAACCTTTTATCCTGTTTAAGATGAAATAACAACACACAACATTACTGTATTTTTTAATCACATTTAACATCACATCACTGTGGTAACTGTAAGTGCATTTCAACAATAAGTTTGGCATTTTCAAATAGGAAAAATTAAGTGGAAAATAAAAATAAAATATTGTGTAAAAGGTATACCAAGCAAAACAGATGGCATTGACAAATGCACTTCCTACCATTGTATTACTTGACATGCCCCTGGACAAGCACTGTCATCCTTCAGGATTTTCAAATTTAAATCTGCATTACAAAGAAAAAATGATTAAACTAAACACCACAAAACATATAGTCCATGGGCCCGAGCAGATTTTCTTACCATTCAAAGGGACAAATTGTGAATGGTATCAGATTAAAGTTCATCTGAAGAAGTTTCAAAATTGAGCTGATAGCAATCACGAAAGAGTAGCTTAGTAGGATTTTTTAAGGGTATAAAATTCTCCTTCTGCATGAAAACGAGGCTAAAATTGAGATAGAATTTACAACTCCTATTATGGTCTATTTTTGTTCAATTTCATCTTGCAGTAACACGATTATTAACTAGTTTACTCAATAAAATAGTAAAAGTTTGAGTTAATCACTAAAACAGAACAAAATACTGTTTGAAGGTCCTGAATTGCATTCTGGGAAAATCCAAGATGGCGGCCGTACTAAGGTGTACGGTTATTTTGGTCTTAATTTATCGAGCTAAATCCCCAGTAAAGGACAAATAAATCTCAAAAAAAGATTAAGATTGTATTAAAAACTTTAGAAAACTATTTTTGGCAATTTTGAAGGAATCTAAAAGAGAATTATTTCTATAATTAACTTACAATATCAGTCCAGAAATATTTTCTCGAGGCGTGAAAGGGTATCAATATTGTTCTGATTTTTGAAATAAACATTTGTTTCGCAGACGTTATTTAGCTCGGTACTGGTTTCCCGATGTTTGTGCACTGCTGCCTTTTTTCGGAAAAGCTAACAACTATGTTGGAAAACACAGTTTGTTCCCTACAGTCATACGCAAATAATTCAAAAAAGTTTGCGCGCGCCAAGATGCCCGCCAAGATGACACGTGCACGTGTTGAACAGAAAGATGACAGAAAAAAGGAATCGTGGTTGTTGCGAAGAGAAGCAAGTGATCTAAATTAAAAGATATTGCAGTGCGCTGTCGGGAAATACTTCATTACTAAACCTGATTGCACCATGAATGGGCTGAGGGATTCATTATCATCGAAATGTTGCATCAGATGTACATGGAGTCTCTGTTGTGGTATCGCACCTTGAGGCGATGTTTCCTAAAGGATTCAGTCAACATGTATCTTGCATTACTTGTGAAAACTTCTTTGGGGCATTTACGGCAGAAGATGTAATATATAGATTATATTTCCTGTAATCAAGTTTGAGATTGGTTAAATGCGAGGACAGGTGCGCAAAAGAGGGAAAGAACCCGGTTGGTGGGGTTGGAGAACTCGTGGCGAGCTCAAAGAATGTCAAAATAACCATGGAAGAGTCGTCACTGACCAAAATGATAAAAATGCATCGTAAAATATGGCAGACAGATACATTCTTCGTTGGCGGTAATCACCGCTTCTCAACTTTTACCTTAAAATCCTCTGTACATCGGAGAAACACCATTCAGCTTCAGTTGGGTAAAAAATCAACCCCTTTCATATCATTTATTGCAGTTATGACAACAGCGACGATTTAAAAGCACCACAATAGATGAAGAATTGAAATCAGTCCTCAACATTGCTGGAGAAAGGGAAATTCTGTCTGCTTTTTATCACCGCAAATGTTGCCGTTAAACCGGGAATTAGATAAGCTCCGAAATAGACGCGAGGTGGTTCAAACCCCGCCAAAAAAGATTTTCAAATGCAAAAACACAATCTACGATTTGAACAAAAATTGTAATAAGAAAAGCATATATATGAAACGTTCCAAAAAATATACAGCCATTCAAATTTTCGAGCAGACGAAACAATCGACATTATTACAACATTATCTGTCCTTTTTGCGCTTGGCGACGCAAAAAGCCTCAAACTCTCCTCGAACTGTTTGTAATTGACACACAATAAGGGAGCAACACGTAATGCAACAGTGTCGATGAAATTAAGGAAGCTAGTTAATATATTTTATACTCAATTATTTCACAAGAAGCTGTTGAAATACCGTAAAATTCCCGTTATAAGCCCTGGGCTTATGCAACTTCGTAAGGGTCTATGGGTGGGCTTATAAACGGAGGGACTTATATCCGGGGGGCTTATAAGTGGAATAAAAAAGCGCTTCGAAACGAGCCATGCCAGAGTTGATCGTAAGTTTTAAACTTAAAAAGTCATAATAAAGCAACATTTAACCCTGTTCAGCTGTTCAGTACTGTCATCCAGCATAGGGAGGCTTATATCCTTGGGGGGGGGGGGGGGGGGGGGCTTATCCCCGGATGCATTTTTTTGTTTCCAAGTAGATGGGCCTAGCAGTAACACCTTTAAAGAACACCCAGGGACAAGGTTGGTGGTCACCCTAGCCGTGAGAGCTGTGCAAAAATGCAGTAAATGTTTGAACTTGAGTTACATTGTAGTAATTAGAAGTGTAAACCGCCCAGGAGGGAGCTATAAGTCCTTCTTGCAATTAGGAAATTAAAACGGCACTTTGTCTCTACAAATCTGGTCCTGTTCGACCCAAGAAAATGAAAACCACTACCTTAGAGTAATACCTCCCTTGCCTTTCGGAAATGTTCCACAGGGTCAGTGGTATCGCTGTCCAAGCCTGACACTTTGAAACCCCACTCCCCCCAGCGACAGTGGCTAAATTAGCAAGAACAAAACAGAGCATCGTTGACACTTAAACAATGCTGGTTAAGTGCTGTAATCCTCGAGGAAGAAAATTATGGAATAATATTTGAACAGACGATAGACCACGCATAGAAGAAAAAGTTGCTTTGAATTTAACTGCACCTTCATGCAAAAGTGAAAAAAGCAGAACGTAATTAGTTGGACTGGGCTGACTGATATATCAGTCCGCGAGGAGGAAGTGTCAATGTGGTGAATGTGCCGCCGCTGATATGCCACAATTTTCGAAGTTCCTGTTCTTCATGAGCTCTTTGGAAGATTTCTTTTAAAAGACGTCAACTTATTTATTTTAAGAACGGAATGAAGTTAGGTACAAACAAACTAGACAGCTTTAAGTTCTATGATGTTCTAATTTTTCAGAAAGGGAACAATGACTATTTCTCAGTCAGAACCGTTAATTAGCATTCAAGCGTAAATGCCGTCTCGTTCCGAATATTTTGTGGGTTACACTACCACATTTCACAGGTTTCGAAAGTTTGACAAGC
Organism: Meandrina meandrites; assembly: GCA_963693305.1. Lineage (NCBI taxonomy): Eukaryota > Metazoa > Cnidaria > Anthozoa > Scleractinia > Meandrinidae > Meandrina > Meandrina meandrites. The sequence goes on along the minus strand of OY855912.1, from coordinate 28,561,618 downwards.
ACGCTTTAAGTTGCTCGTGTCGACTTGTGGTCTTTTCTTCTGAGTTGAGTTGTTCTCTTCTGTCTAAAGAACTTCGGAATTCATTGAATAATGACCTCGAGTTGTATCCAGTTTCCTTGTTTTCACTGAAAACAACTTTTATCATTTCATGTAGAACTAATAGACCCGTCATAACATGGTCATAACAACTGTTCGTATGAAAAACGTCCTTGAAAAGTATGGGTTTATGGTAAGTAGGAAAAGTTTTTGTTTGAGCCAAGTGACCTATCAGGCCGGAGCTTATCCAAGTATCTGCAGCATTAAGCGACTAGCACTACTGCTAATCCCCCCTGGATGGGATGCTAATCCATCACAGGGCTCCCCCCCCCCCTGCAGTAACTTCGCCAGTACCATTTATACACCTGGGTGTGGAGAGGAATTGGTTAATAGAGCAGGCCAAATTAAAGCTCTGTGGCATTCTTTACAACTGAGTTCTTAAGAAAATAATTTTGAGACAAAACAGTGTTGAGTATGCAGTTACAATGTTTGTTTCCCTCTTTAATTTGGGGCACAAATAGGGCGGCAAAAGAAATGTATAATCAGTCGAGAAACTCTTCCATTGATATTATTCATCTTCACTTAACATTATTTTAGATGTTAATTTGTAATTGATGTAGCGTCTGTAATTGAACAACACAATGAAGCCGGAATACACGTTTTTGTGACAATTAAGAAACACGTTCATCCGGGACATCGCAAATGTCAGGATGCTTTATCCTCTGAATCGATATAAAATTTACAAGACTTTTATGTTCTTTATGGCAAGAATATATAAAAAGAAAACGTTTATAAGATACACTGGCAAGATTTGTAATTTCAATGGCGTTAGATAAAAGCCTCCACGTGCTTTAGTCAAATGAGGCCGCCTCCCGCGCGCATCTGTTGACTCGAAATGCTTTCATTTTTATAAGAAAGAGAGATCAGTATAAATCTTATTAACCTCAAATAATCGGTCTGTACTGTAAAATACAAATCCTTGTGTTTTCTACCTGATTCATTTAAAAACTCGGTCCATATTTTGAAATTCTAACATCAGTCTCGATATATAAGAGGTCTATATTGCAATCCGGCTTTGTTGCCATGGAAACCATACAGAGAAAAACCCTTAAGTACGGCAAAAGCGCTTGGCTAGCATCAGCTGCCTTTCTTGTACTTTGTCAGGCCTCTCACACAACATTTACGTGTTTGAAGTTTCGATAAAGGGATTTTTCATTACCCTTCGAGCATTAAAATGCAACATTGATTTTGGAAAGATGACGTCAGAAATCACGTGATTTCAGCAAGAAAGCTACTCTTTTGGAATTGCTATCACATACCAAAATGAACTACAATGTTCAAGGATTCGAAAAATATATGATAGCACTTGTCCCTCCGAATGGTAAGAAATGCCTAATTTTGGGGTCTGGGCCCATGGACTAATACATGTAAAAAAATTTCAACTAGCAGAGCTAGAGTCTTCTTCACGGCCAGTACAATGTGAAAAGAATAGGATATCCCTTATAATCATCTAAAGTTTGCCAAGATACATATATAATCCTTCAAAGACTATTCTTCTATTGTTATTGTAAAGTTCCAGATTCATTATTCCAGAATTGTTTGCATACCTTCTAAACATCGGTCTCCAAATGCATGCTCAGGGAATATGGTTCTATGACAAAATAATAAAAAGTTGTGAATGGTAACTTCTTACTAACCAAGCATGAGGGCTGTACTGGGGAATAATCAGTATTGGCCCAAGGTTGTGGCAGTATGGACCAAGCGTAGTGGGGTCTGTATAAAAACGACCAAGGGCCAATATTCCCCAGTACAGTTCAAGCAAGCTAGGTTAGTAAGTAGTTTATTATATGGCACTCGTTTTAGCTGCAAATTTTGAATTTGTTGGTTTTTGGAAACCATGAATTCATCAGGCAAGATTCTTACCTGAGATAAGTTATGCTGGAAACCTGAAAGAAAAAAAAATATACAAAACTTTATGAGAAAACTAAATTAAATGCAATATTTCAGCTAAATTAAATGGGACTGTACTTTCATACTTACAGCCACTGCTAATAGCTTTTTTACAAATAAAGCTGACTGCTGTTCTGTAAAAAAATGACAATACCTGAACATGAAAATTTAGAAATTGCTTATCATTAACAAGGTAAAACAGAATATTAATTATGCAAAGTTTTGTTGTTATTTTACTACAAACCTGTGACTTGTTGAGAAGGAAAAATACTTGACCACTAAAAAATAAAAAGAGTTAAATTACTTTGAGTTAACTGTGAAGGGCTGTGAGAATAATAATAATTATTCTCCCTTGCTGAGTGACTGGAGTTTTGGTGCTGTTTTTTAACCAGGCATTTAAAAGGTCAAATAAGACTTTGGCCAAGCTTATCATAGGAAATTTTTGTGCCATCAGATTTTCATTTTGTCCAGGTGTTAGTGTAGTCTTCCAATACTTCGTTCACTCGTCAGGGAAGGTACTCTTCTATATATGTCTGATGTAATTTACTTATGCATCAGTCAATTCCAGCAGTGCCCATCCCCGCCCCCCCCCCCCGGGGCAACCCCGGGGCATTTCCTAATGTTGCCCGTCCCGGGGGTGGGGCATTTGCGTACCTCGGGTTGACCCCCGGGCATTTGACACGTGGTTTCGAAACCGTAAGACGTGGACTACGTTGCAGATTAGCTAGTCCATGTAGGACTAGAGAAGCTCGTGGATGTTCATGGATGTTTTTAAAGGTATATTTTCTGAATTTTAGATATTTCTTCATTGTCAAGAAGCAACAACTTGTATTATATTCTTATATCACCTATCGAGAGATTGAAAACAATCAACCCGGGAGCGGGGCATTTGCCCGGTTCCCTCATCCCCACCCCGGGGAATTTACCAAAGAAATGCTAATGCCCGGGGGTTAGCCCGGGGGGGGGGATGGGCACTGCTGGAATTGACTGATGCATTATTTTTTTACTGACTTTACTGTGAGTATTAGCGGCACGCAAGCACCTCTGATTAATTAAAATAAGCCATTTTCAGAACAACATTATACGTTGTTACAAAAGCTCACCACTACCAGCAAAAACCAAAACCAGTAATATTTAGCTTTTCATCTTGCCAAAGGTGCACCACATTCGCGCAGCACAACACTTTAGATCCGCCATTTTGAAGATTGTATAGGTTTCAGTCTCTCTCGGCCACAATTTTACTGAAGAAACATTTTATACGGTCTTTATACGGCGGGTTTGCTTTACAAAATAAGAGAAAATATATTTCTTAATATTAATAAAACTTACACTAACTGTTTTTTCTTGTTCTCTAATTGCTTGGGCAGTTGCCATCGCACAAGGCGGTTAAGCTGGCTAGGAAAAAAAATGAAATTATTTTAAACTTCAAAGGATTGACATTCACGACTACCGTGCTTTGTAAAGATGTATTTTTCCAAGACTTCAACACTGCACCCTCTCAAGTCTCAACCGACAAGTGACTTAATATTTAATATACAACGGTCCAAGCATAAAACGATAACAAATCTTCAGTGCAGTTCTTGTTTTTCAACTTCTTTTCCCGTGCTATTTTCACCGACTTTTCGCAAACACATAAGCTATTTAGAACTTTTCTTAATTCCGCTGAGTAGTAAGATTAGATAAAATTGAAATTAAACAGGATCAGTTATGAAGGAAATAACTCCACTAAGCTTTTTGATAAACTGAGCCTTCTCTAGCTAAGTCGTTATGTTACAAAAAGGTGTGATCAACTGAGTTCAGCTTTACCTTGGGTTCCTTGGAAATCTGAGAAAGTTTTCGAAGAATAAAGTCTTCCCTTGTTGTCCTCCTGATTGAAACTTAGACACAGACAAAAAGCTCAAAAGAGAGAGACGAAAAATGGTGATAAAACAAAACTCAAACTCTAGCCTTTGCAGGTATAAAAGCTTAAGTTTATATTTTGAAACGACATACGTAAAAAAATGGCACTGCCTGTAACTTCGAGCGCCAGTGGCGGGAATGTCAGTGTAGCCGCGTTTTTTGGCGGGAAACATTCGGCCAGCAAAGGGCCGAGCGGAGCGAGGAAACTGTATACTTTTTTTTGTCGCCTGCCGATAAAATCGAGAATCATAAGAAATGCTTCCGAAACAAGGCTTGATTTCATTAGGGCGAAGCCCGTCGGTTTTTTGACAGCTTTTCAATTAGCAGCTGTTTCCAGAGTGAACAAGTAGTTTAATTTTCTTTGACAAATTGTGGCAAAGAATTGAGTAGATCGCCTGGAAAGTTAAACGGTAAATTGGTTTTGGGAGAAAATCAACTGAATAAAAGGCAAAAAAAATATATAAAAAAGACAGTTGTTAATTCGAAATGATAGACCTAATGGTAATCAATTTACAAACGAAAGGAAAACCAATTCTAATCAGCGGTTAGAAGTAGTAAAGAATCGCTTTCAGCGAAATTTGGGTATAGAGCGCGAACGAAACTGTTTTACCGAGCAGAATACAATGGGTAAAATAAACTAGTCCCACACAATCAGTGCGAGAAAACAGGGCTACTCAGTTTTACAAGAAGGTTTGGCAGGCAAAATAAACTTAGCGAATCTACGAGCAGAATTCAGTATCCAAGTGTAGCGCGATTGAAGTGTGTTGATAGCTATAGGGTAACATTTTAGTCCCTTCACATTCTTGACCAGTAGGTCTTCTGGCAAAACTTTATACTGCCCGAAAGGAAAACTTCTGAGCTTTTAAAAATACTGCAAATACATCTATAGACACGTCCGACTTAAGGCTTATTTCCTCCAGCTCTTGTTTGCAGATATTGCTGGTTCTTTTTTAAAAGAACAAGAAAAGCACCCTCATGTTTCGTGTTGGGAAAATTCCTCTTTTTTCCCGCCATTTAGTGCGAAAATATGGCGCGAACTGACAGTGTTTGGGTAATTGGGAAATGTGGGAAAATCCAACCATCAAATAATTTCTGTAAAAAAAAATATTTGTCAAATTATTACAATCTGCCGTGTATACTAAAAATACTTGAGAAAAATTCTACTAAAAAGGTCGACGGATTTAAATTTTGAGAAGTGGCATACAGCCGTGTTTGAATATTAAAAAAAAAAAAAACAATAAATATTACGGAAATTTTTTTGACATCTGATTTCGAGTCATGTTGAAAGTAAATTTAATTCTCATCATTCTTAGGTAAACTGGCAATCCCACTACTAATATCTCACAAGAAAATTAAGCCTAAGAGAATTATAATTTTTACAATATTCTATGTTGTTCGTCATGTTTTTATCGACTATTCTTTTCGTTTTCGCCGGCTGGCTTATTTTCGTTCGTCCGAGCCTCACTGTTCTACATAATTTGTTTTCAGTACCTTTGTATCTCTAACATGAGATAAAGCCAGATGTATAACGAAGATAAAACTATACAATAAACCACAACTGCAGCCGGATACATTATGCAGATAGCGGAGTTATTGATTTTATTTATTAGCGAACGCGAACGCTAACAATACATCAGCTTTCATGCCTTTCAACTCGTTAAAAAAAGCCCCTGAGCGGCGCTTTTCAATTGGTTCTTTATCAATGCACCATACCAAAACAATCAACAACAACCTGTCCGTGTTGAGTGCGTTACACACCCTGTTTGTAACATACATATTCATATATCGAGCGCCGTGGTGTGTCCGGAGAAAACAACAGTGTTTCGTTCCTTGTCACTGCGTGAGGTAACAGCCCGGTATTCGGACATCTTTTGTGACAGAATCGCCAAGCGAAAATTCTCGCCGCTATGTGTGGCATCAAGTGCATAAAGACGCTCCTTTTCGCCTTCAATTTCATCTTTTGGGTATGTGTTATTAATTTTAAGTTGCTGTTCGCCTCATTAAGCCATCTTCTACAGCTGAAATTCGCTGCAGCCTACAATTCAGCGCTGAGTTGCATGGATGATATTTAGACTGTCACAAAACCTGTTTCGGTTTTTGGCATTTTATAAATCCTTTTTTTCCTTCAGAGATTTTATTCGCTGTTCGATGGCAGCAAAGCTTTCCCATTATCACCTCTAAATTTACGACCAATAACTGGTTTTCGTATTTTTCAGACACTGCATATAAGAAGGACTTAATGAACTCAGCGAGTCGTGAATAATGCTAAAAAAATAAATACATTTTTTTAGCATTGCACTGTTATTATTTTTTTCTTCGTTGGTATTTTTCACTACGTTAATCAGAGGAGACTAAATTTATTGACTGATAGCAGATATTCAAACTTAGTTCCTTTAAATGTAAGAGCGAGTGCTTTGTTCGTTGGACAATATGATTTCTGAACTTAAATATGATTGTTATGCATATTTATTAAAATACTGCTCAAATATAAAATATGAGTTGACATCATAACAGGTTGCAGGACGGAAACAGAAGTCATCGAGGTTGTACCTATTAAACCAGACACATCAGTGGGTGACAGACTTAAGAAATCGGCTTAAACTTGTTTTAAAAGCTAAGGAAAGAGCGACCGGTGAAACAAGACGAACAATTGAAATATTCTTCATACTCCGATAATATTGTGATTTGTTTTTCACTTGCTCTGTAACCGCAATATGCAGGGCAATATTTGGCTTCTGTCATGTGCTCAGCGGCATTCACAGTCAGGCCGGTACTTCAACGATATTCATGCCCAGGATTCTATCCATAACTTCGATATCAAATTTTCTTCAAGGTTTCTAATCGCGTTTGTTTGCTAACAGGATTAGCGCATTACAATATTCATTAAATTTCTGGTAATTATCGTGTAGTCTTGTCAGTCAGTTTTCAATTTAGTTGCACAAAAGGAGCGCGTGCGATGGCGTGCGCTGTGATGCCAATGATATTGATCTTGCATTGTATAGTCTATATATATCAATTATCTGAACGCATAATCTTTCAACATGTGTTCATCCATTTACGAACTCTCTTCAAATTGCAGCCAATTTCAATCAAGTGCTAAATAGACAATGGATTTTTTCGGTTTACGGACACGCGTGGCGAACGCGGAACGTGAGTCGCGCGATGTAATCGTCACGCGCAACTAACGGCCTTCCGTGGTACCCTGAGTAATATTACGATTTCTAAACGATACCGAACAGGGGAAAAAAAGATCACTTACATGTCTTTGTTACCTGTGTACTTCGGTAGACAATGTGTTTTAGACTGTTTTAGTCAATAGCTAAGGAAACTAAACTGCGTTACTGGCCTTACTGTTTAGAATGGAATGAGATGTTTGAACTTGCTGAAGGATCTTGGAGCAAATTGTACAGCATTCATTTCGGGCAATTATTTTGCTCAAGCCTTGGTTGTTTTCTGTTACTATTACTTTTACTATAAGTCTATTCTTATACTTAACCAGTGGCGGACAACTTGCGGGGGAGGAGGGGGGGGGGAGTCATGGGAAGCTCCCCCCTCCATCCTCCAAGGACCCATCTTCACTTTACCACCTCCCCACTCCCTTCCCCGGACCCCTTCCTTTTTAGCACCCCCGTATCCACTAAATAAATAAGACAAGAGCAGTGAATGCACCACTAACACGGAATGCTCTTTTCTTTCGTCAGCTTGCCGGCGCCGCCATCTTAGGAATAGGAATATGGACCGAGATAGACCCCGGTCAGTTTGACGCGTTCTTGGGTAACAGTGGTTACGCCCTTCCCGCCAAAATCTTAATGGCAGCGGGTGCTTTCGTCATGATAGTAGGTTTTCTGGGATGCTGTGGAGCGATCAAAGAAAGTCGACCTCTTCTTGGCGCGGTATGTAGCTCACGCCCTTTGCCTCATGTTCAAAACGAGTCCTCGTGCGAAACCATTCACATGAAAATGAGTTTGATTTGCATGAAAATGGACGTACAGGTGAAACTCATTTTCTTGGTTTCGCACGAAGACTCGTTTTAACGCAGGCAAAAGGTAACTCGGAAATGGCCTATTGTATAAATTCTTAAAGTTCGTCATTGTGTTAAAGTTGGAATTCAATTCCTCCGTTTTTTGCCATTTCCTTTTTACCTCCGTTTTACCGCTATAGCTGAAGCCAACGTCTAAACTGATTTACGTTGATGACAAATCAAATTGTTAAAAAGGGACGTTGGATTAACGAAATAGATTGCATTAAAAAAATGTTTATTTTTTTGAGGACAGTTCACAGAAATATCAGTTTTTGTTCGTTTTTGGAGAACTTTTTTGTTAAGAGGTTAATTCGTTCGACTTAAATTTTGTATGTGACAACTGCGTCAAGACTAGCGTGCGCAGTATCGCCACCTGACTAGCAAACCAATGTGTCTGTCAGAATCGATTCTACTGTAAATGTATACATTGAAAAAACTAACAAAAATTTAAAGGTGAGCTTTCCTTGCCAGTCCAATTTCATTTTTGTTTTCATTGTCATTTCAGTTCTTTGCTTGCTTGTTCCTGATATTTGCTGCTGAAGCTGTAGCAGGAATCCTCGGCTTTCTTTATCGTGACAGGGTAGGTCTTCACTGGTTGTCCTTTACTGAATACCATATATTTCCCATAGACTGTTCCCTTGTAAATGATTTTCTTCACCTGTCAGCTTGGCAAAATGAATTGCGTTGTATTTGATATTTGTCTGGTTCCTTGCTTCGATTTTCACGAAGATCCCTTAATCATAGTTTATACTGAGTACTATGCCTTAATTGAGGAAACTTTAAATAAATCGATCTTCAGAAATGTATTAAAATCCAAATGTGGCAAATCGACCGCATGATTTAAATGGCGGGTTTCTCTGCAGCTAGAGGTTCTCTTCCGAAGAGTGGGAAGACCTGGAAACGAGGAAGTCGGTCTCTTTTCCAGGAACGACTTGAACAATTCAAAGTTTCTGAGAAATACGTTGGCTCAAAGTTTGCTGTAGTTTAATTCTAAGTTACATACATTTATGTGGGTACAATAATACCATTGTGAATTGTGACACTATTTTAAAGGGTGAGCTGAGTTTATAACCGAATGAATCATCTTTTTTTTTAAAGGTTGAAGAAGAGTTGACAAACAGACTGAAGGAAGAAATTCAAAAGAATTACGGAGTAAAAATCGACTCAACGACAAACCAGAACGTGGATAATTTACAAATACGAGTAAGTAATTATTTTTCACGTTTATATTGTAACCTTGTAACCGTGGATCTGAAGCGTAACTGAGCGATGTCCATTCTCGATCCCAGGCCCTCTCTCTCCTTATCCTCCCGGTCACCTGGATTTATGGGAGTGAAGTTTGCAAGTAGTTTCTGCTCATTTAGATATATATGGCCTCGTTTACTACTTCCTTATAGCTTTAGCTGCTTTTCGTTGGTAAGGTGGAATGAATGATACCAAAGAATTGTTGTAAGTAGTAAGCACTCTTTTTAATTAATTAATTAATTAATTAATTAAAAAGAGTGCTTACTAATTAATAATTAATTAATTAATTAATTAATACAATGTAAGTAATGTAAGTTAGGGCCAATTCGCACTAGCGGACAAATTTTGTAACAATTGGTAGATTTCATCACTTGTGCGTCACTTGTTACAGAAAACAAGTGCGAATACGTTTTTTGAGACCTAGAACTTGTCAAACAATTCAGGAAAACAAAGAAGCAGTTGTCTTATGATTGGTCCGCGTTGCACGCGTGATACATTTTGTCAAACAATCGCAAAAACAAGTGCGAACGACTTGTTGGACAAGTGCAAATTTTGTCAAAACAGACAAATCTTCAAAGGGGCCGATGTCCTGCCTCAAAGCAGGACAAGACATGACAAGTCGCATTCCAACGCCCCTCATAATACCAGATAACAATACGTTGTTGATTGGCTATTGTGTTTGGTCTGGATTGTACTAAAAAACAACACGCGAAATTTTTCTGCGATAGGCGGCAAAACATGTTTGTGTGCCGAGGTGAGGTCGTGGAAGGATGGTAATACCGGGGTTGGAACAAATGAATGCGGAGGGAACCAGTTTGTGCCGATAAATGGAGGGGAAAGAAATAGTTTACTTGCCACATTTTCCCCGAAGGTCAGCACAAAAACATCACTACACGCGCACTTCAAATACAAATCGTTTTAAAATTTTTCACCACGTGGACCTGCCTGATTATTTGATGTTTGCACAAGACGACCGTGCCGAGAAATGTACCAGGATGACAGAAGCACGTGCAGAGCTATTGTACTAATAATTACACCTCTTGTTTTCTTCAAAATGTCTCTGACTTGTCGCGACAATTTTGTTTTTGTCAAAAATGTTATGACATTTAAAACTTGTCCGCTAGTGCGAATCGGCCCTAATTGTATTGTCAGTAATTATCCAGTAAGTGATGTAGGTAATTGTCCCATAAGTAATGTAAGTAGTTGAACTGTAAGTTGTTTTTTTCCTTGTGTTTTGCAATAAAAAAAAAAAGAAGAAAAAAGAATTGTCCACGGCATATGCGCATTTTTTTGCGCAAGCAAAACGAGCAAGTAGAGATGGTCTTCTTTTCCTTTTATCTAGCGTGATCCGTCGCGCTTTAGTTCACGAGTATATTTGCGAGTGGATTCGTTATTCTTGTGTCTCTTCTGCCCAGTCCTACGCAATCAAAATGAGCCACTAACATATTGGGCTATCGGTACACGAATGGATAAACATTACACACAAGAACATTTGTTGTTTCTCTGTCCTTAGCTCAAATGCTGTGGCTTCTTCAACTACACGGACTGGCAAGGTAGCGAGTGGAAACAAAATAACCCAGACAAAGTGGTACCTCTGAGTTGCTGTAAGGAAACAGAAAATGCAACTTCTTGCAACAAGGTTGCAGGCTTCAATCCGAGCAAAATTCACACGGAGGTATTGCTCTTAGTGCGTAGATTAAATAAATTGTACTCAACATCCTCTATTCTCTCTTCCACACGCACGCACGCACGCATCCACCCACGTTTTCTCTTTCACGCGCCACGCACGCACGTAAACACACACTCTCTTACTCAATCGCACACAATTTTTTTCTCTCTCTCACACACACTCACCACACAGGCACGTTGATATTAAGGCCACGTCAAACGGAGTCGCAAGTAGTCACAAGCTCAACTTGCGTTGTGTGGCCAAACGGGCTCGTAAGTTTAATCGCAAGTTCACGCAAGTTGTCCAAAAAGCCATTTCAATGCTACTGTGCGCGCTGTGTTTCAGTAAACAATGACACTTTCCTTGGCTTGCGTTGGATGGTCAAACGGTGAAAAACTTACGTTGACTTACGTGCAAATTTCATCTCGACCAAAGTGAACGCAAGTCTTCGCAAGTCAACGCGTGTGCCAAACAGAGTTGCAAGTAGACGCATGTTGAAAACTTGTGTCTTCAACTTGCGTCTCCGTTGTGGCCATGCCTTTAAAACACGCACGGGCATACGCTGGGGCTCTTGCTCACTTACGTACTATATTTCTCTCACGCGCACCACGCACGCACGCACGCACGTATGCAAGCAAGCATGTAGACGCTCCCTCTCGCTTGCTTGCTCGCTTCACTCGTTTGCGAACGTGTTCTTTACCTTGATGGTGTCCAGTAAGGCGTGTATCAGTTTGTTGTAGACACAGTTGACATTTTTCTCGCAGGGTTGTCTACCATTGCTGAAAGACTTTGTCGATAACCATCTGGTCACTCTTGGTATTGCTGCAGTATCCATCGCCGGTATTCAGGTTTGTTATAACGTTAAGTTGTCGAATTCAAAGAAACGTGGTACCACTGAGTTGCTGTAAGAAAGAAGCAAACACAACTTCTTGCAATGAGGTTGCAAACGTCGATCCGAGCAAATTCAAAAGTATGGGAAGGACAACCGAAGTTGGTCCGATGCAAAAGATTTCCCTTGAAGTTCTGTCACGAGAAGTACTCTTCTGAGTACTTTTCAATGCTAAAAGTGATATACCTGTTAGTAAACTGATACGTTCCTCTGAAAAGCATATATATTTATGCCTGTCTCATTCCGAGGCGTCACCCCTCTTGGTTGGGACGTGGTGAGCGTGGTGTCATGGGCCTGCTGTACTCAGAACTCCCTGTTTCCCGCATTTCACTGACAAGTGAAAAGCGGCGCCTGGGCCGAGGCGGTCTTGAAGCGCTTTCACCTGTCGGTTAAACTAAAATGATGAAAAATATCGAAAACAGAACACCCGTCTCTCAAAGTGGAAAATTCTGAAAATACACTCTGTCATTTGGGTGTAGACAGTTATTCGTGACTTGCATTCTCGATCGGCGAGTTCTCCTCATTTGCGCATGACTGGTGGCATCTTGCACTTCCGCAGTCTGGTCAAGGGGGACGCGAGCTCTGTAAACGAGATTAGCGCAGTCAAGAAAACGAAGTTCTGGGGTCGAGTATATCGTGGCTCACAGCAATTTTACGCATGTGTTGTCACAAATCCCCACTGTTTTCCGATAGGTCATTTTCGAAGCGTATCAAAAAACCGAAATGCAATATATATTATAGTCTTTTCCGGGCTCCCGGTCGGTGGGGCGAGCGCGGGCGAAAAAATAGAGAGGGGGGGGGGGGGGGGGGAAGGGGGGGGGAAGAAGGCTCTGGGCAAATATTTTTCGGCTCCAAAGCTCTAAAGACAACAGACTTGAAAACGAATTGATGCGGAAGGGAAATAGGAGTCTAGTTGTCGGGATTTCTCCGTTTAATGTATAAGAACGTATTTACAAGCCTAACACATATCTTCTTTATTTTCAGTTGCTTGGAATGATATTTGCCTGCTGTCTCTTCTGTTCTATTGATGTATGAAGGAAACCGTGTGAAAATGAAGAGAGCATTTTATGCATTGTACAGTTAGCTGAGGTAGCTGTTAATCTAATAGTTATTGGCAGAAAACAGAGTCAAAATACCGATATCTGTGCCGGCGGGTTTCTCCTGCTTACGTCATAGGCAACAAATTTGTCCACATTTGATTACGAAGCCAGTGGCTAACAATATTTCCTTGTTATTTCACAATTAATCTCGTGCCTAGAGTCTTCACTTCTGGTGGCGCAAACTTAAAACAAAGGACTCTCAAGAGTTCTGTTGCATGATGAATTTTGATTGGTTTTTAAAACTATAACAACGGCTGGAAGTGAAACACCAAGGAGTTTGTAGAGCCATGCTTTTGGAAGCAAGCCATGCGTGATTCAAACAGAAGTCCGATATTTTCGAACTTCCAGGGTCGCTCATGTACGGACCGCTAGTCAGGGATAACAAAGGCTTTGGGCACGTTATAGGAATTCTTTGTTTGCTTCTGAGGTATTATTACATTTAAAAGAATGGCATTAGAATATAGGTTTTTGTGACAGTTCACGAATACATACGGGACATTCACCCGGGACATCACAAGAACCGACAACAACTGCGTTAGCGTCTTGTGCTATGTGATACAAAATAAAATTGTGTTAACGCTGGGCGTTAATGCCGAATCCTCGGTATACTTGAACAGAAACTTTTTAGCGTCTAAAAACAACTTCATTTTGTATCACACATCACAAGAACCACCAGCTAGCTTGTCAAGCAATTCCTTGCAGAGTACCCCTTTCTCTTGTAAACGTTAGTGCTAATCTAACTAGCTAATCAAGGAACAGTACATGGGTGGGGTGGGGGACCAACCGCGTAAGTGCGTACGCAACCTCGTTCCCAGGGCTTTTCCTATTGCGGGATGGACCGGAAAAATCCACAGAAGGGATTTCCCGGGGGATTTCCCATCGTGTGAATGTCCAAGCGATAACGAAGGTTTTACGGTTCCTGATCACGCATTTAGCTGACCGTGTTTTCAGAATGTCAGCGACACGAGCCCTTCTGTGCGTGATTTGCATGCGGTCGTAAGATCTTCCCTAACCACCCCACCCCTCCTCCAAGGTTGCAATTTGTGCTTGCTTTCCCCTCCCCTCTCTTCCCTTTCTGCCATCGCCAATTCTGTGTTTAGCAGCACAGAGAAAAAGATTCAATTATGGACAAATGTGTTAGGCATAACTATAAAAGTAAAACGACAAGCCACGAAATTGTATAAAAATGTATCTTGCATCAGACAGGGACATATATATTCAGCAAACAATATGTATAGCAAAAGAAAACATGCAAGAAATAAACAATTCAATATAAATTGCATTAATAAATGTATTTCTAGTTTATTTCAAGGTCTCTTTTATTTGTGGGCGTCCTGAAAAAAGCAGTGAGCGAGTTAAATAATGAACGAGACTTTTTTTACCGTAAGTTTTGTTTACTCCATAAACACAAGCGAAAGGAAAGGTACAGTACCACATTTAAGAAGACATTTGCTTCACCAACATTTTACTCCCCCAAAAAACCCTTGCAAAGAAATGACCCGAACTTAATTTTAATTCAGTGTATTAAAATGTCTTCAAACAAAAACATTTACACAAAACGTACTCGAAAAAAGTTGCACATCGATGCTTGCTGGGGAATTCCTTGGCTTAATAGGAGGTTGTTTTCACGATTTTAGACTGATTTTTTAATGGACAGATAGCAAGAGACTGGGTAATTAAATACAAACTAAAACTTCTCCAAAAAGTATTCATCTTTTATTGGCTCGATAGAAAGATGACAATACAAAGCAAAATTATTTTCTACTTAAAAGAAAGGCGCCAGCATCATTACATGCAATCAACGCATCAAAATTAAACTCTACAACGTTCATACCAAGTGAAGTGAAATATTCAATTCAGCATCCAAAATAGACGAATATATTTGTCCTCGCCTCACATAAACAGCGCTTTCTTCCCAATTTGGTTATTGCCGTTACAACATTCTAAATTAAACCGCACATCTGTACCGCCTGGTGAAAATATAAATGCTAAAAGCAGATCACCGTGTCTAGACTGTGAACAGTTTCCATTTTTCTTTGTTTCTTTTTTTTTTTTTGCTTAATCAGGCGTATTTTGCTTTGTCCTCGACAACGTAGAAAGACGAATAGCAACAGAAACTGCTCGTATCTTAATGTTTGGTAATTCTCTTAATGACTTCACAAATCACTTCTAGAAAACCTCATGCAGTGACGAAATGTAATGTTTCTATACTATCAAACAGTTAGTTAAATATTTTTGCCAACACATAAACGTGTGGCCTTTTTTCGCCATGAAAAAGCAAAATGTTAAAAGCCTCAAGCTAGTGGTAAGGAACTGTGCACACTTGTAAACAAGACTTCACTGAGAACTTACAAAATCTGTTGCTGTGGTAACCAATTAAATGTTAAGGTGTGTCAGAAATAAATAACAGTCCTTCCCAGGCCAGGCCACCAAGGACATGTCAATCAAATCACGAGACTTGTCTACTGTTGTTTCATCCGAAGTTTTCCTCAAAAAAGAAATCTCAGCTTTGTTTACATTCTTGCGGTTTATCGCCATCCTAGGAAAGAAAAAAATGCTTGTTTGAAATTGTAACTAGATACGATACAGGGTTTACACAGAAAAGTGAGGTTTTTTTTTTCAACGACTCTTTAGAGTTAAACCATTTTGTATTAACCATCAGTGGAGAATCGACTCAACTTGTAAGCTTATCGACCAAAGGAATAAGGTTTGCTTTGAAAATTTTAAGCATCAGGTTCAGTGGCTTTGGCTGAAGAAAAATTCAAAATAAAAAACCCATTTGATCGCCTACACAATCTCACCCCAGGTGAACTTGCGTGCTTAATTGGTGCCCAATCTCTCCGCTTCTGCCATACCGTGCCACAAAGGTTAAAGAACTGGCAATGAAAACTGTGTGTTCTTTGAAAGGGCAGCTCGCAATCCAACTTAACCATCTTTTTTCTATTCATACTTCTTATCGCCTATTTTCTGTTTTTCTGCCTTAGCAAATTGCTCTTGTAAGATTTCTTTCAACTTGGAGATAATCGAATAAAATGATCTGCAAAATAGCCTAAAATTAACTATTTTTTTGTTTTACCGCGGGCGGCTGGTAATCTGGGTCATCATCTTCTTCTTCATCACCCTCTCCTTCCTGGTAATCGAAAAAATTCTACACCATTACTGGGTTATAATGCCCAACACTAATAAGCAGGAATACCTTTCTACAGGACTTCACCCCTATAATGATCGCAAACTGAACATTTCACAAAAAGTACACTCTTGAACTCTTCAAACAATCAGTTATCGACTTGGGTGCTGGCGCTGTGCAAGTTGTGAATGAAATTTGTTTTTTTAGTGACCACTTACCTCGGCTTCTTCTCCTTCCTCTTCTTCCTCTTCAAACTATAATAACAACAAAAAATAATTATTTTGCATAGAGAAAAACCGTTTGAACCTGTTCTCAGAAAAAGGAGACAAGGAAATGGGAAGAAACCCTTGAAACTCGAACAACTTATAAATAACTTCTAGCGCTGTGTGAAGACAAGGCTTTAAGAAGTGCTCAGTTTATGGCCTTTTGAAAACCATGGCACCACGGAGATATGAAAATAATGTTCTTTTTCTCTAGAAATCTTGTAAAAATCCTTTGGGACACTGAGGAAAAAAAAAACAAAACAAACAAGCCCTTTTTATGCTCTAAAAGCTTGACAACTGGAAAAACTTTAGGTTTCTTAATAGGAAAGGAAAAAGGGGAAAGCAGTATCATTACGCTTGCAGGATGAGACATGGAAGATAAAGCTGTCTTAAAATATGTACTTTATTTATACAGGATTAAGATAGACACTTAACCCTTTACCCCCTAAAGCAAATGGCCTTTTTTCGTAAATTAAAAAGTTTCAACCAGATTTCCATGTATGAGACACCATTTCAAAGGTGTGGATCAGTAAATTGCATAAAACACTTTGGCAAATAAAAAGAATGTTATAGATTTGAAAGAAATGAGTTAAAACATTAAAAAGAAAAAGATTCAAAAAGTTGTTTATCTCCGTAAATTTTAGATATACCCCTAAACTATATCTTATTGTGCAGCTCTCAGTGTAGTGGTTAATTTCAGTTACATTCCATACCACAAATGTATCAGGAAAAAAAGTTTCAAAAGTTATAGGGGTGGTCAATCAAGTCACAAATAGGGGGGAGGTACAATTTTATGCTTTCAAAATGCAGATCTTTCCAAGACAATTTTGGTGTCAAAATTTCAAATCATTTGGACAAATATTGACCAAGTTATGACATTATGTGCCAATTGGCACTCTTTGGGGTTAAAGGGTTAAGGAAATGAAGACTAACCTCCTCTTCAAGAGCTTCCCCAGTGAAGTACAGAACAGCCTGAGGGAATACATTAAATACTACTCATGAACATACTAATCTAACTCAGCTGGAACATAATGTGTGGAAACTGGTGCAGAATGTAGGGCAGCTCTACTCGAAAGGGGTACCTTTAACAAGCTGTAGGTATATAAAAACGGCAGGGATTTCACAAGTTAAAGTATATGTTGTGGCTCAATTTGGTATTTTCCTTTGTTTTATATTCATACTTGTTATGTAATGCTTTCAAGTGTGTATACCACAAAAACAAGTGGCAAGTGGGATATTCCATAGCATACCATGAGAAACTGTTGCAAAATTATTTTATACCATGTCATAGAAAATGCGCTCACTAAATTTTGTCTGAAATAAGAATGCAGCACACAATGGGAAGGATGGGTTGAACGGTTTTCCTGTAGTCTGATTGGCTGTATTTTCTATGGCATGGTATAAATTGTCATATCACACCATACACCAGAATAAAGGAAAATACCAAACTGTACTGAAACATAAACAGAAGGCTAGGGAAAACTGCTATTTAGTTATTTTAAAGGGCCTTTCAAAATATCTTGAACAGAGCCACAAAATGGTCAATTTATTTGAGTATTCTAAGGGCACCAATTCATAGGAAAATGAAAGTAAAATCGTAACACCAACCACACCATGAAAGAAGACCAGAAAAAAATTTAAAGAAGTGCTAAAATAAGGGGAATCAGTATATTCTTATAATAATACTGCCACACTGAATTTGATGGATCTTATTACCTTGGGAATAACTCTTTCTCTGAAGAAATGACCAATTTCAAAATCTGCTGATAGAAGAGCTTCCGTTTCTTCATCCTATAGACAAAAAAGAAGTTAGTGATTGAATTAATGTCATAAAGTTACAGCAACTAACAAAAGCTAAGAAAAAAATATTTTAAAATCCCTTTGTTATAAGAGAGTTGAAGAGGGTTTATTTGATTTGCTCAATCAAAAAATCTAGCCAATCAAATGTGTCCCCAAAGCCACCTGTGAAGGCTATGCCAGCTAAGAGGGAAAGGTGGCTCTAGGAAATGAATGTAACAGAAGGTAAAAGGGGCTAAGTCTGTATACGAGCCTAGTGGCCCATCAAGCCAGAGCTTATCCTGGTTTTCGGGGCATGAATCAACTAGGATTATTTCTACTCCCCCCTGGGTGGGATGCTAGTCCATCGCAGGGTTATGCCCAGCAGTAAATTTGCTGGTACCCATTTATACACCTGGGTGGAGAAAGGCACTATGAGAGTTAAGTGTCTTGCCCAAGAACACAATGCAGTGCCCTGGCCAGGGATCCGGAGTCCAGCGCACTAACCATTAGGCCACCTTGCCTACCACAAACAATATGAGAGAAAATTGACAATGAAAGTTGACAGTTACTTGTGAATAAATATTTTGTGGCTAGTCTGACGCAGCGTTTCGTCCCGAGTTTGCTAGCAGAAAAGGTCTCTGAAGAGTCCCTTGGCCAGGACGAAATGCTGCGTCAGACTAGCCACGAAATATTTATTCACAAGTAATGTGAGAGAAACTAATAATAACAATAACCATACGTAGTATGCATTTTACAAGTCTCAATGAGTTAAAAATTTTAAAAATTAAAATTATAATAATACGATAAAAATCTAGTGTAAATTACAGTCTGTTAAAAATGCACCTTGGGATTAACCTAATTACAATTATTGATAAAATATAAAAAAGCATTTTAAATGGAGAGACTGAAAGTGCATTCCTTGTAATTACTGGGAGAGCATTCCAAGTCTCCGCACTAATGCAGCACTGTCCAATTTTTTAAATAACTTAGTTTGCCTCCCTTACTTACCATGTCTGCTTCATCTTCAGGAACTGCCAAAAACAAATGAATTTAAATAAGAAAAAACATAAAAAATAAAATTTACTTTTTGAAGTAGTTAAGCAATCTTCAACACAAATAAGTATTACAGTGGATTCAGGTTGAGTGTTTAATGGTCTTAGTTGTTGCATTCCTTGTCACAGTTGATTAATTATGTTGCAAGGCAAAATGACAGACATTGCTAAGCGGGAATGACAACGTTCTGTCTGGGAAAAAGCATGTTGTGCTTTTCCCAGGCAGAACATTGTCATTCCTGTCTAGCAACAATATATTAACATTACTGACCCTCAGGAGGTGCAAAGAAGTTGAAGAAGGAATCATTTTTTATTGTCTTGCTAACAAATCTTGTCTGCCCTTTCCCTCCAGCGCCTGTGGAAAGAAAAAAAATCACTCTTGGAAATAACTTTACTCATCTTAAATGTGGTTAATTGTAATTAAGGCAAAGCTAGTAAATCTAGGCCCTATGCGCCAACTTGGCGCCAGGGGATAGGTGAGGTAAGGAAATCTCAAAACAATGCTGTTTAGCAGTCTGTCGTCCCGCTCACACTGCTCAGGGATGACTTTGAGCCTTTGGAAGGGCCACCTCGTGACTCGTTAAATGATGCAGTTGCCTTATTGCAGTTATTCGCAAAGGTTCATTTGCTAAAGCCTTTAGCTTGCTTGCAGATTATTCCTGATCTTATGCCTTCTCCACCCTCCTCTAAGTACCGGTAGGCTTTGGTTAGGTAGGAATTGGTTGGATAAATATTTCACTAAGCAGTTTAACTCCCAAGCTCATCTATTGGTGACAAGTTTAACAGCTGGTTAACTGGTAATAGTGGCACACTAGGAATTAACCCTTGAGCAACCCCAATACAGATCAGCATCAATTTTCTCCCAACAATAGAAATAGAAAATCAAACAGACCACAAGATAAAATGAATAAGGTCACCAAACAGAAATTCTCCTGACTAGTTCTGTAAGAAATGCAATTATACTTATAGCAAGAATTTGAATTCTTACCCTTTTTCTTCTGTTTTTTCTTTACAACTTTCTGTGTGACATTTTTGCCTTTCTTCCATTCAATATGACAACTACAGAAATAAAGCAGAAAAGGCCACTGTTAATTAAGTGTGTATGATTAAAGGGTGTGGGAACAAAGCTCATCAGTGCTTAATATTTAATGCCTGTTTTCACACACAAGTGATTTTTTGATGTGACTTTGTCATGCTTTGCAATGCCACTTTTGTCATGCTCGAGCTCACAATGAAAATCACAAAAAACGTAAGTGTAAACTAGCAGCAATTTCGTTTCTGTGATATAGCAGAGGTTTCAAACATGGCCTTAACTTGGGTTTTAGTGTCATGAAGAAGTCTAAATGCGCATTGATATCCCCAGGATATGAGACTTGTCCATCACAGGATACCAATCAGAATTTCCACACGTTACCCTAGCAATTTGAGCTACCATTCATATACTGCTGGGAGGTAAAAGGCTCTACGAGAGTCATGTGTCTTGCCAAAGCGCACAAACACAATGCAAACCCAGGCAGGTTACAATCCGGGACTCTTAATTTGGATGATGATGATGATGATGATGATGATGATGATGATGATGATGATGATGATGATGATGATGATGATCATGATCATGATCATGATCATGATCATGATCATGATCATCATCATCATCATCATCATCATCATCATCATCATCATCATCATCATCATCATCATCATCATCATCATCATCATCATCATCATCATCATCATCATCATCATCATCATCATCATCATCATCATTATTATTATTAACCCTCAATTAGTCCACCCTCTTAATTTGGATAATTATTATTATAATTATAATTATTATTATTATTATTATTATTATTATTATTATTATTATTATTATTATTATTATTATTATTATTATTATTATTATTATTATTATTATTGCTATAATTCCTTAAAGTCTTGCCATTTTTAACTTATGGTGCCGAGTTCAATCCATGAGCCTAGGGCAGTCATAAGTCTGCTGGATTACTTGATGGATAGAGTCCTCCTCTTGGATTACTTGATGGATAGGGTCCTCCTAAGTATGTGAGCAGTTCCAAGGAGGACGGTCTTCTGTAGCTCTGTTATTCTAATATTGCCTGGGATCTTGCTGATGTAGTTTTCTGTTCCCTTCTTGACAAGCCCGAAAGCTCCAATGATCACTGGGACAGTTGTTGTTTTCATTCCCCACATTTTCTCGATTTCAATCTCAAGATCTTTGTACTTTGCGAGTTTATTATTATTATTATTATTATTATTATTATTATTTATTATTTGTGAGTTTATTATTATTATTATTATTATAATTATAATTATTATTATTATTATTATTATTATCATTATTATTAACCCTCAATTATTAGTCCACCCCACCACCTGTGCTGTTTAACTTATTTCAAACACAGTAAGAATACAATGGAACCTCTAAAGGCAAGTAAATGCAAGCGTGATAAATACCCTGACGTGCTGATAATCTCTGGTCCCTCAAATGAAAAGGGATCATCCTCATCTGGCTCACATTTCATTTTATAACTCTTGGTCAAGACCTGAAAACAAGGAAATGTCAGCTTTTAAGTCACTGCAGAAGATCAGTTTGATGACAAACAAGAAGTTGCTATAGCAACTTAAAACCGCGCTTATATTTTTGGCTAATAAACAGCTTTCTTTCTCAAAAGTCACGGTTAAATTTAATATGTTTGCATTATGAGTAAAGGACAAGCAAAGTAGTCACGTTAGTCACACAATCCGAAGTTTACGGTGTCCCCGGTTATCTTTAGCTTGGGGGTTTTTCCCTTCTAATGACGTAACCCATGCACGTTCGGGCACGCTCAATTGTTTACTTAAGCAAATATTTCATTTCCTTTCAAATATTTCAACTCACTTCAAGGAAATAGCCAAAGAATTCACTTCGATTGCCTAAACCCACAAGAAATACTCGCAGAAGAGGATTGAAACAAATTAAATTAATGACCGTCGCTTCTGCCGACATAAACATGCAAATGAAACACAATGTTATTTGTCACCTAACGAAAGTGAAACCTGCAACATCAGCGCATTCCATGGCTGACGTAATACCTTTTTCAGTGTATTCAACATTCGCTTTGAATCAAACGCTTCGATAAAACCAGAAGAAAATATACTTTATACACAATAAAGAAAACAATATCCGCAACATTTTCCGTACATTCATGTTTCAACAGCTTTTGGCGAATAAACATCATAGGTTGCGTGATTCAGTCCCGATCACGATTTGGCCGAGTGGAGGTTTGGGTCTGGTCACCGACAAAAAAAATACAAAAAAATAAAATAAATAAATCCCGTGTAAAGCAAGAACCGCGCTCGGCCCATGGCCGCGCGGTTAATAAAAGTCAAGGCATGAAGCAAGCACTTAAATGTAATGCAGCAAGAGTCCTACTCACGCTATTTGTAAAGTGAGGATTTGGTGAGAAGTGGAATTCCAGTACAAAACCCTGAAAACCAAAAACAGACCAGCTTATATCTTGCAGAGCATCCCAATCAATTACTGTGGCTGAGCACTGCTACAATGCAGTACAAACAAAGGAAATGGTCACCTCCATTAGGTGTAAATTTAAGTCTGCTATCGTTGTTTTGACAATGTTAAAGTATAGGGAGCAGGGGGGTGGGAGGGGTGGGGGAGGGGGTGGAGTGGAGTTTGTTGAGAGTACTTCTTTTTATGTTACCAAATGGATCTTAAGGACTTTTTAATGAGCTTACACTAAAGTACTCATATTAAGTGTGTACTTTATAAAGTTCTCTTGACTTAACAATTTTAACTTCTAAAGAGGTGGTTACAATTAATTTTTTTAATCACAAGTCCTTCAGAAATTGTGAGGTGCAATGAGGCTACATCACATCATTATGATGGTAACTGGGATAATCTCGAATTTTCTAATAAAAACTATTTCATAAATTACAAAATATTTGTCAGTACAAATAAATTGTACAAACCATTGGGGTAGGTTGAGGGTACTGTGTTGTGTCGACATTGCTGTCTGGTCCAGTGAATATGACTCTGATATCAAGGAGATGCTTTAAAATTGGTTCATCATGTTCCTGCACAAACAGTTTGAAACAATAGTCTCTTTACAATATTAGAAAAGTGATCCCCATAATTTGGCCTTAAATGTAAAAACTAATTCATGCAGAATTTTTCTTGCACTGAAAACTTTGTTTAGGAAAATAAAGAATAGAAGAAAGTATGCAATGAAATGGTCTTGAGAAACATGAAATATTAATATTTAAAAGTTCTCTGCATGCATGGAGATATTAATGTTTTTGAATAATGTTTCATTTCTGAGAATTTTAACAGTGGAAAAATGGTTAGTCAAGAGAAAATCCCTTAGTTGAAGATTTTCTTCAAATCTTATCAGCTGTCTCCTTGACAATAGTATTGATATTGTAAGAAGAGAAAAGATATTGGCCAACTTTGAAAATAAACAACAACAACAACACAGACCTGGATCATGTCTGCTAACATGTCAACATTCTTCATGGCTGTCAGCCAAAACTCTGGAATGCCCTTAACATCATCTGAATAACAACAACAAAGAATAAAGAACAGTTTAACTATGAACAAAAAATAATATATAATTATAGGTTATTTTTATCAGGGCAAGCAAAATTTGAGAGCTGCTTATTCAAAAGGCAAACTGGAATTCAAGTTTCAGGGCTGTGCTCTAAGGGCGCCCAGGTGCCTCAGGCGACTAACTTTTGCCTTTGGGTGACCAGATAATCTTATTTCTTTCATTACATGTAAGCTTTATGCTGGGCACTCTGGATCTCATGGTTTGGAATCTTTGGGCTCCTTGTAATTTTTCTTAGAGCACAGCCTTGAGTTTTTTTCAATCCCTGATGTATGTACATGTACGTGTGTGTATCCATTCACATCACGGCATCTGTTTCCGAACACTAGAAAACCATGCTAAATCTCTAATGTGCATGTTAATCAAGGATGCTAAATTTTTTCTACTAAACCATACCTGTAAGTTCTGATGTTTCAATTTTCTCTTCTTCATCTATTTTAGCTTTTTCTTTCACTTCCTCCTGCCGGGAAGAGAGATTTTTGTCCAGCTGAAATTTACAAACCTTGATGTAAAGTTCTAGTGTGTTTTAATCTCAAAACAATGTGCATGAACACAATTATTATGTATTTCTAAGTGAAGCAATGCAAACCTGCAAGTTACTTGTAACAGACAGACAGCCGACAGACAGACTATCTATACACAGAAATTCTTTAAATTACAATGAATTGTAACAGACAGACAGACAGACAGACAGACAGACAAGCAGACAGAGACAGACACAAAAATGTAGATAGATAATACTTTTAGAAGATTTTTTTAAGATGGCCAGGATATAAGCTTCACAACAATGTGTTTTTCCAAAAAATATCCATATCTCCACAATGGAATGTTTTACTTTTGAAACCCCCCTTCCTTCCCCTCAGTATTTCCAGTGATCTTCTATGGGGTGGGTATGGATATTATCTGGAACCACATATATAGAACAATGAACTATAAAGAAAAGAAAAAACAATAAGCTAGCTCATATATATTAATGAGCATACGTGTATGCAGAGTATACGCACATACGCATACGTACATACGCATATGCACATAAGCAGATACGCATATGCGCGTATGCGCAAAAGCATATGCGTATATTTTGGGACGCTTATTTTTAAGCGGTACTGTATGTTTCTATTACATAAAACTAGCAAGCTGGAACTTTGCTCCCAAAAGAAAGTCAGACTTGACCTTGCAAACAAATCAGTAAACTTACGGACAGCTGTGTCACGTCTTCCTCGCCTTTTTCATCCTTGTCTTCATTGTCCTCTTCTTCTTCATCACTTTGCCATTGGCATTCCTCGTCTGTCGGTTCAACTTGTCCATTTACAATGTTTCGACGCTATAAACAAACCAGTTAGGTTAAAAAGTCAACACTATACTTAAATTTGTTTCCCTACGTTTCACAATGCCCCACTTCTTCTCCAATCCCCTTAAGGTTGTAAAACTGGCAATCCTGAGGTAGTTTTGTTGTATCTTTACAATAAACTCCCAAGCTTTACATTAAACTCCCAAGAAACAATGTAACTTTAGGCCCAAAATGTCTTGAAACTAAAAAAGGAACTATGGTAAGAACCTCATATTAACTATGCTCAACAGTTTATAAATACCCTGTTACATGACAGCATTACACCAAGACTAGAAAAGTTTGACTTACCTTTTCAAATAATGGCTTGAACTTTTCCGCAAATTCACACTCAAGAGCATGTACCCGTTCATAGAACAAACCTTCCACTTTACAAAATTCAACCTAACAAAGAATGTAAAGACTTACTGCAAAATTACCATAAGAAATGTTATGTGTAAGTCTGCAGGCAGATGTTTTACACAGTGTTGTCTTTGCTAACACAATCTCCACAAATTTAAAGGAGAAGTTCACTCCAGAATGGCCATTTATTTTCTTTACGCCAATAAAACGTTTATACAAAAATATGTTATTCACCAAAATTTCAGCATCCAACGAGCGCTAAATCCCTACGAAATCTTTCTCTAAAGTAGCCCAAAATTCGACAACTGAACGCCGCCATCTTGAAGCTAGTAATGTATACGTGACGTCAAAGAGTTCAGCCTGAAGTTTAGCGGGAAAATTTAAATACTCGAAACTCCTTGTTTCTTTGTAGTGGCTTTTGTTTGTCAAAATGCCTGTTTGTGCAGCTCCATGTTTCTCAAACAGATCTCCAAGAGATACAAAAAAACCTTTCACCTTTTCTTTCCTTTCAGACAGGCATTTTGACAAACAAAAGCCACTTCAAAGAAACAAGGAGTATTTAAATTTTCCCGCTAAACTTCAGGCTGAACTCTTTGACGTCACGCATACATTACTGGCTCCAAGATGGCGGCGTTCAGTTGTCGAATTTTGGGCTACTTTAGAGAAAGATTTCGTAGGGATTTAGCGCTCGTTGGATGCTGAAATTTTGGTGAATAACATATTTTTGTATAAACGTTTTATTGGCATAAAGAAAATAAATGGCCATTGTGGAGTGAATTTCTCCTTTAAAGAAATGGCTAATATGAATGAATAAAATGATAAATGAATTAGAAGTAATAAATTTGGATAAATCAATAATTAACTGACCTGTATGTTTTTTAAAGCCTTTATTCTTCTTTTCACCGGTTTGGGTAAACTACAAATGAACAAATAAATAACAGGTTCTTAGCCCATGAATATGAAACACAATGTGTCACAGGAAAATCAATAATGAACATTGACCTTAAAATACATTCTGCATTTGAGCTTAGTGGCCCATTTGGGCAGAGCTTATCCCAGTTTCTGTAGCATTCATTTACTTAAGTCCCAAGAGTGACCGATATCAAACTTCTCCTTACAATATCAATACTTCATCAAGACAAAAGGTTATGAGAATTAACAAAATGATCACCAAAGGGAAATTGCTTTCATCTTTTACAAATTTTCCCAACTTATAGTATAAGAAAATGTATTGAGATCAGACAGGAGAATTTGTATGTTGATATTGGGGCTTAAAGGATTAAGCAACTAGGGGTATTTCTACTACCCCCTGGATAGGATGGTAGTCTATTACCGAGTTTCCCCCAGCATTATATTTCGCTGGTACCCATTTATAGACCCAGAATGAGGGAGGCACTATGAGAAAGTGTACAGTGACCTTAGCAAGGGCTCCAACCCAAACCACTAGATCTGGCGTGCTAGCCATTAGGCCACCACGCCCCCCTATTGTACGAAAATAGGCAAGGAATAACAACTAGTCATGATAGAGTATTCAATTTCCACCTTCCAAAATGAAATATCATAGCAGTTTAGAATATTAGACTGGATTGTTGTAGTACCTCTGTATGTAACCCGACTGCTGTCCAACAATACTGCCAAGGCCTCTCTATAAATAAAAACATTATATTTCCCTTTAATTTTGCCTTCTGCAATAGGGTGGGCCAATGGTAAATCCATGACTTTGTGAGGCAGTCAAACTAATATTACTTCTGTGAGCCTGCGACTTTCTTAGCCTTACAATAAAATCAGGACCCTGAGAGAGTGTGGCAAAAAAATTGACAGAAGTGTTTGTTACATCATTTCATTCCTTTCACGGGGAAATATGAACTCACAATTGACCTCGCTCCCAATGTGTGGCTTCATAGCTCAGTTGGTAGAGCATCGCACCGGTATCGCGGAGGTCACGGGTTCGAATCCCGTTGAAGCCCTGATTTTTTTTTCAGGCTTCTTAATTCCAATTGCTTAAATTGGAAATTCACTGCGAAGATCACATATCACCTTCATATATATCCGCAGTTCACATATGAATCTTTTCAAATACATTACATCAAGAAACACTATTATACAACATCACAATTTTTATCTTGTGTGCATGAGCACAATACAACAGGTCAACGTGTTAGGCAATTCTCTAACAGTAACAATAAATATTGATCAAAACACAAACACAGTTTGAAGGTCGTATTTTGCCTCAGCTAAGTTAAGGCACAAAAAAACTTGACACTGACATTCAAAATTTGAGACCAGGACTTAAACAGCAGAATCCTGCTATTTCAAACCTCCAAGGGTCAGAAAAGAAAGGTTTATTATTTGCTTGTCATTACGCTAAAGTGTCGTCTTTCATCCACACGTGTCAGTGTTGCAAGAGTAGCTAGCATTAATTATTCATTAAGTGTAATTTTGGAAAAGAAAACTGTTTTAAGAAATCGGGGGTAAAATTTCCCTGTTCAAACAAAGGAAGGGAAATTAAAAGTTCAAGAAAGAAATTGAAGGTTCAAAAAGAAATTGGATTCTGCTGTACTTATCAATGGTCTAGTCTGACAAACCTGCAATGCTGCTAACAGCTGGGGATTTTGCATGAGCTGGATTGCAGTATCATCTGAAATAAGAGAGCATAGTTTACCTGAATGTTTAATACAAACCGAAGAATTTGCTAAAAGTAAAAAGTTGAGAAACGTCTACTCCAATTCAGTGGATTGGTGGGTATGTAGGATAGGGGGCACCATTTACACCATTTTTTTTGATTTCCTGAATACTAATTTGGATCTAAACAAACTAATTTGCATTCCCCGCACACTAATTTGGATTGAATTTCTTGAATACTAATTTGGCTCAATACTATGCTACACTTACTTGGGGGAGAACTACCCATTTGATCTCCTTCACTGCCAGACAGATCTTCCTGTGCAGGGTCAGACATGATGGAACTGTGAAAAAAAAGGAATATTAGTGATAGGCATTTCCAGCAAAGTCACTCAACCAAACCTTTTTAATGTACAGTTAAATAGCAGGCTCTGTGTTCCCTTTTTTATACATTATACTTTGTAATCTAGACCAAGTTAGCTTTCTAAAATAAAATTAGAGTCCTTAGTAATATGATGAGGGTAGCAGTAGCATGCAAATACAGCTGCCTCTCATTTGCTCCCGCTATTATGCGTTTTGCAAGAAGTAGCGGGAATGAATGAGAGGCGGCTGTATTCGCAGGTTAGGGTAGCAGTTGTGGCCTGAAAACAATGTTAACCTGGTGAAAATTTAAAACCTGACAAATGTCCTGGCAAAGATAGAAAAAAGTCTCATTGGGTCGTCAAGGACGAGTAGATTTTCTTTATGCTAATTTCCCTGATCTGCAAATGCCCAGTCAACTGTCAGCCAACTGAATTGTGTAGTTCCAGAAAATATCCATAACCCCCCCACGGAAGGATTTTTGTTTTGCACCCCCTCCCCCCCCAGGAATTTCCGTTCCTGAGGGTCTGTGAGGACCCCCCCACCCCACAGGAATTTCCAATATTTTTAAACACCCCTTTGAAAATTCGAAATTGCTTCGTACTTTAAAACGTAGGGCGATTGTAACAATCTAGTTGTATTCTTAGCATTTAGACACTGGACTGCATATTACAGCAATTGCGTGGTAAAATCGATAGTTTCCAGCCAATTACACAATCATGGTCATGCACTTTTACATGAATTCAACTGAATAAGTGTTGTTGAAAGGTCGAAATCATCGTGTGTATCGTTGATTCAAAATTGTAACTTTTTCAACATCTGTGGAGAGCCTTTGGAAGCCTTTGTTCTCAAGCCTTTGCAAAGTTTTCGACGCCATCTTGGTTTGGGTTAAAACGTGGTAAAAGCTACAGCAAACTTATTTGTCTGTGGGGGTTTATAGTAACATCACATTATTACACAACAAAGACAGTTTAGAGGGCCAATAGGTAACGTTATGCAATCAGAGTGCTGCATGGCTGCAGAGTGGCTGCATGCAGGCTCCTTGCCCCTTTCTCCCTCCCTAAATCTGCCTACAAATGTCGATATCCTAGGGGCAAACAGAAGCTGTATGAATGCTTCTTTCTGTTTGTTTGTTTTGTTTGTTCCTTAGGATACTTGACATGATCACATCCATAATGTCAAGTCATATAAAACAGTGTCTATGTGGAGGAGCACAAACATGCAACGAAAAAAAAATTAAACATGTCAGCAAAAATATCCCAGGAC
The DNA here is from genome assembly GCA_963693305.1 of Meandrina meandrites. Lineage (NCBI taxonomy): Eukaryota > Metazoa > Cnidaria > Anthozoa > Scleractinia > Meandrinidae > Meandrina > Meandrina meandrites. The sequence goes on along the minus strand of OY855912.1, from coordinate 28,532,028 downwards.
ATTTGTTGAACCTAACTCTCACAGGGATTTTGAGCTGTCAGTGCAAAAAGACCTTATTTTGTTCCAACCTACAGGATATTATTATACAAGTACAAAGTTCAGTAGCTTGAAGGGATAGCATGACAAATACAGTATTCATAACTAATTGATGGGTTGTGTGTTAGATGTTAAAATACTTAATCTGTTATTTGTTTAGACCTCCTTATAAACTGACCGAAGGCGGGAACTAATACATTTTTATGCTAACAGCAAAAAAATATTTATTTTTGTGAAAAGAAAAAGGATTGGCTTCATATCAATATAGAATTTAATAATGTACAGCACCAAAACAAACAAACTACTGCAGAAAGTACAAACCTATTCTATCTTTACGTACGGTGTTCCCTTACAACGATTACACAAACTTCACAATTTCGCTGTTCCCATGTACATGTCTTTCAGGCCGGATGAAGTCCTTGTGCGGTTACAGACAACAAAGCCCAAACAGATTTAACCCAAAGAAGCAAGGTGTTACTTTTTCAAAACTTAAATTGTATGCTATAAAATTGAATCAACGTATCACGATGTTGAAAAATATCTTAGGTTAGCGGCCACGATGAACATGAACATTCGGTACACTTTACAAGCGCCTAAATTTGGACAAAAATGGGCTTCAGCGCTAAATATTTCGTTTCTACATCGACACGCAGTTAGAGTAAGTTGTTAAACCATCATCAAGGCTTACCTTCTTGGGGAATAGCTTATTTACGTCAAAATTTTCTCCGGTTTTCGCAGAGTAATCCTTGCAAACCACGAGGTGAAGAAATCCCCCGCGCCAGCGATAAAATGAAATACTCGCCAGCGCTAAAAATGACGCAAAAAGACTGGGACGGAAAAGGGTGGTAGTCTGCGGGATTTGTCCCGTGGGCTCCCGCTCCGAGCAGTTAACAGGACAACTCGGATTAATATTAATCGCATTAATATTAATCGTAATGATTATTATAATCCAGTAATGGAGTATTATAATCCAGTAATAGATTATTATAGTCCAGTAATAGGTTATTACAATCTATTACTGAGGTTTGAGCCGTGCCTTAATCTATTAGGATTAATATTAATCTTATGTAAGATTAATATTAATCTGATTAACATTAATATTAATATTAATCCTACTTAAATATTAATATTAATCCTGATATATATTAATCCTACATAGGATTGCTATAAAAGTCGTACGTAGTATTTATATTATTCCTATCTAGGGCTAATCTTTGTCCAGAGTTTCCAAAGATTGGCATTATTTAACGATCAAAGAGGAGCTTGCTCCTATTCATTTACTTCTAGGGTCAACATCGTGGTATCTACCGGCTCTAGCATATGCAAGTGATCGTCATGTGACTGATGTGGTCAGTGTTATGTCCCGTCAGTCCTGTGTTATGTCTGCAGTGTGTTTGTCATTGGAGCTGTATATCAGTATCTCCGAACATTCACGGGAATTTTACTTCTAATCCTTCCAATTTTTTGCCGTGCTTTAATCTATTACCGGATTATAATAATCTATTACTGGATTATAATAATCTATTACTGGATTATAATTATTATTATAATCCGAGTTGTCCTGAGTGAAGACAATACGGAAATCACGCATTTAGGATTATATGAGATCCATGTAGGAAGAAAAAGATGGATTTTAAAAAAGGCTACTATGGAACAAGAGTTGCAATGGGAGTAATCAAGAGGAGATTTTTTTCTCTTTCACTCGTGATTTTACTCGCTCTTGTATTTATTTCGCCCACGCGAATCGTTATGTTTGTGCATAATACATGGCTGCCTGCACGACACGGCGTATTTACCCGTTGATGTCATCCCACAAAATTTGCAGCATAATCACGCCACACTAGTTTTCCTTGTCCCCGTCCCTCCCCTCCCATAGGAATCCCTCCAGTGAACTAAGAGGAACCAATGAAAAACGCCGACCCAGGCCCATAGTGTGAAAACACTCTTATAAGGCGTTCCTCGACCTGCTGCAGCTTGTCGAGTTGGGAGTTTTGGTGTGTTGTGTATACGTTGCTGTCCTCTTTGGGTATAAACAGGTATGCCATCTACATCTTACAGTATACTCTAATCTAGTGCACCGGTGTTAACCATCTGGTGCAGTTCTGAGCCTAAAGTTAGTGTCTTGAATGGCTTGCAAGCCACCTATTCCCGCGTTAAGCCTCAGACAATACCGTGCAAAAAAGATCACGCTTGGATTAATACGTTAGAGCTTACTTCATGGACTAATTTAAGAGAACAGCCTTGCAAAGAACATTGTACTGATCGGAAAATTTTACAGGTGTTCACCCAGAAAGTTTGGAGAGAGGAAATAATATTCTTCGTTGTTCGAGAATGCAAATTTTTGAGATCAGCTAGACTTGAATACGCTTTGTCGCTATTCATCAAAACCAGCTGTCTAAAGCGGGTTTCAGTTTTGGTCTGCACGAAAGTGGGGAAGGCATTTAATCTTTCCTAAAGAATGCTTTACTACTGCTTTCAATATTAGGGTGGGTTTAATTGCGGACTCGCTGCCTTTCAGCCTTTGTTTAGCGGCTCACGCCTTATAACCTTTAGCAGTTTGTAAGCACTTAGAATACGTACGGTGACCTAACAACAGTCGAAGCCACGAATAATTTATTTTTTGTTACCGGGTTACAAGGTGGGAATTATTAGAATGAATGCTTGCTTAATTTATAAGCTTATTGTTTATGTTGACTAAAAAATTTGGTAGACTTTCTGTCTACATACTGAGTTGTGTATGATATTCGAAAAGTTGCCATTTTTGTCGATGAGTAAACTTAACACACCTTCGACTTCAGGGAACTAAACACTTTAAATTCACACTTGTTTTTAATTTGCTTTTATTATCAATTTGAAAATAATTTCAAAAGGGCTGTATACAAAAATAGCTTGGTGCATATTCTGCATGCATAAGTGAATAATCTTAAAAAAACCCAGAAACTTCTAGCATTTCCAAAATGGAATTTTTATCAAATGTTGTTTCACCTGATATAAAGTTGCAAGATCAACTGTGAATTGGAATAATTAAGATCACATCAACAAACAACTGTATGGTAAAGTGAATTTGTTTTGCACCTGAAGGTTCTACTTACATGGTGTAAATGGGTCAGGTCCATCTCTAGTCAGTAAACAGCTAAAAAAATGCCATTTAGTCAGTTAACTGTGAGAAAAAATGGATTTAATCAGTAAACAGTAAAAAAGAAGATTATAAGTCAGTTAATTTGTACGATTTTACGACTTTCAGTAGCCGCAGATGGTGTCCTTTTGAAAAGTAAATGATAAAAACTTTTTTTAAGTCTTTAAAATAAATTTGTTGGGAAGAGCTGTGAACTGATAACTAAAACCACAACCAGAATGTAGGCTCGGAGCTTGTCAGGACGATCAAGACTGTACAAAGGATCTTAACAAAAACTAGTTGGTCTGGGTCAGGTTTTTATACAATTATGATCACAGAAAAAAAATATTGTTAAATGCTAAACAGTTAACCCCATTTACACCCTCTTCTCACTGTTGTATTGTATTCTCCAAATGTGATCATTACAATATTTTCCAGCCATACATGGAAATCTTACCATTTGTTATACTGCAAATATTTCACATAGCTTTTTCTTCAAAGAACATTCCCATACTTTTCTTTATACTTGTCAATGTATTTCTGTATAGAATCTCTAAGCTAATTCACTTTTATCTACATGCTATTAATTATTATTTGTGTACATAATAAGAATAAAAATGTGTTAGTGGAATTCAATCGTTGACACGCCTGGGTGGAACAGATTTGCTTTTAAAAAATCTAGCCTCCCACTTGTTTGGAAGATTACTAGATTTTTCTAGCATGGATGTGAACAATATTGATTAACAGTGGAAATGTATATTAGTAGTCACAATATTAATTTAGTGAAATGTTTGTTTGGTTGCAGTTTGTTTTTTCAGCACATTTTCTCTATATATACCAGGAACAAAACAAAGCATGGAAGGGGCTGCTAAATGTATCAAGTTCTTGGTTGTCTTCTTCAACTTCATTTTCTTCGTACGTATATTTTCTCTTGGTATCTTTGATTAACGGACTCCAAGTTTAAAAGCATGACACATGATAAAGATGACATGTTCATTTGTCATAAGTGTGGGACCAAGAAAAAATCCGAGTCCCTGATGGGAATCGAAACCCATATCATGGCCTCCCAGATATTGATTGGGCACTCTCACCTCTGAGCTACAAGTGATTGCTGGTGAGCTAGCAGGGTCCGAAATTGCGACTCACTGGTCGCCAATGCGACCAAAAATTGAGTGTTGGCGACCAGAATTTTAAAACTGGTTGCCAGCAGGTGACTAACCTTTTGTCCCCTCAGCATTTGAAATTCCAAGGTAAAAGGGCTTTTTTAAAAAGAAAACATAAAGCTCCCATTGACAATTGTAGTAAAACAAAGCAACAATTTTACGATCGCCATATTTACCCAGCACCATATTGTTTCAGCGGCTTCTCCCAATACAGATACCGCGGGCGAAAATGTGGCGTGGCGACTGGCGAAATCGTTTTCGTTCTGTTTTGGCGAAGAACAGATACTTTTAGTTCCACACTTAGTTGAATCTATGAAAAGAAAGAGGGCTTCCATGTCTTATACACAGAACTTAACAGAATACCAGCATAGTTCCAACTAACTGGAAATAATAAGAGAAAGAAATCCAAAGCCTTTGCAAGAACATTGACAAACGCGCTCATTTAGATGTGACTCTGTTACCGTTAAACAGCTTTTGTGAGTCTCTCCTTAATAGCTGTATGTTTATTGCGGTAAATGAAAACATTTTGTTGAAAGGTTAAATTTTGTGCTTTACTGTAAATTAAAGTAAATTATACCCTGGGTTCCCGACGGATTGTTTTCCTTAGTTCGCGGCAAATTGAGTGGCGAAGCCACTTGTCTTTGGTGACCAAATGCTTCTATTTGGCGACCAAAATTTTTAAGTTAGTCGCCAGTTGGCTCCCTTGGGAAAAAGTTAATTTCGGACCCTGGCTTGGCCATTTACTAGGTTCATATGTGATGCATGTCCTGCAAACTGCTAGGATCAGTAGTGTTGAAAGCATCGTGCGTAATAAATAATAAAGATGTTAAATTTTATGCTCGGTAAATAAATGACAAAGAATTGACATATTCATTTGTCATGAGTGTGGGACAAAGAAAAAAGAACAAATCTGACTTCCCAATGGGAATCAAACCTGTAACCTCCCAGATGCCAGTTGGACGCTCTAACCACTGAACTACAAGAGACTCATAGTGAGCTAGGGCATTTACTAGGTTCATAATTATGTGACACACGTCCTGTATACTGTAGGATCAGCAATGTCGAAAGCATCATGTGTAATAAACAATAAAGATGTTAAATTGTATGCTCGGTGAATAAATGACAAAGATGACATGTTCATTTGTCACAAGCATGGTACAAAGAAAAAACTGTCATCTTTATCATTTATTCACCAAGCATAAAATTTAACATCTTCATTATTTTATTACACATAAGATGCCTTCAGCATTGCTGATCCTAGCAGTGTAGAGGACACGTGTTATTACTCCAGTGATTTAGGAAACCGTTCACGTAACTGATATTTATTGCTTGTTCAATAAATAACGTGAGAACTAAAATAAAGACATACGTAAAAATTACAAATAACATCGTGAAAACTACGGAATATAAATACATTTAAGAAAGTGTACAGTTTACAAGAAGGAAATAAAAAAGTAAAGATTTACAAATAACGGTAAACGATGTCGTGTACAATTTTCTTCTTATCTTAAATCTTAAGTCTTAAATTACAAATATAAACAATAAAACTGAAACTAAGACAGAAACAAATAAAGCGATAAAGTGAATAAACTAAATTAGCGTCAAAATATTTACCTTGGTGCTGCCTAAAATCACTAAAGAAGGATTGAGTTGCCGTACTTGACTTCTTGTGGCTTGTATCTAACGTCAACTGAACTCAAAGGCAAAAACTAAAAACTTATATAGCTTGTTGCATGTCGCGGCGCTTTCGCGTATGCTTTCGCGACATTGACGAACTTTCTGGAAATTATATTAGCGCGAGCTTTTTAAATGCGTAAATGTAGACCTTTAAATAACTTAAACAAATGGTCTTAAGGAACATTAAACAAAGGGTAACAATACTCTTAAACTACAAACCCTAAAAAATCTGTTTAAATTGACAATAACGACGAAGCACAAAAAACTTAATTAACGGAAAATGTAATCGCGCCATGTAGAGCGCGTGCAAATTGTTGAAGTCGCGCGCGCTACCTCAGTTCGCTAGTCCCGCGCGCAACTGTAGCTACACGTGTCACATATGAACCTGGAAAAAATGGCCTAGCTCAACACCAAGAGTCTCTCATAGCTCAGTTGTTAGAGTGCCCAACCAGAGACCATGATTTTCAGATTTATTGTTTGTCTCACACTCGTGACAAATTAACATCTCATCTTTATCATTTTTTCACCAAGCATAAATTTTAACATCTTCATTATTTATTAGCATGATACGTGTATATATATACGTGTATATATATTTCACTCTGCTGAATTTAACTACATGCAGTTAAAATTTGCTAAACCAACATTTGGACCCTGAACTTTCAAGCACATTATATTCTCCTTAGCTTGAGGTAACTGGTTCTAGAAAATATCCATACTCCTACGCAAGGTCATTATAAATGCCGAGTGGGTGGAGGAAACTTGTTAACAATAGTATGAAGCTAATTAAGCTAGCATTTCCAGAGGTGGGTGCGTGCGTTGGGTGGGGCGGGGAGGGGTGGGGGAACCTTCTGTAGTGGAGGTAGGGACATTTTCTGTAACAGCACAGTAATTGCTTCCCTTATGGGGCAGCATGCTTGTCCATTGCAGGGTACCCCTTACAATTTTGTGGGGCTTCCCTTTGCAAGTACCCATTCATATTCCTGGGTTGATAGACACTGCGAGACCTCATGCTCCAGACCATTGGATGGGTCAAGAATGGCCCCTCAAAATTTTGCAGTGGTTGCAAAATTAGGCTTCTGCTCAAAATGCTCGCAAAATTTTAGTGGGTGCTCATTTGTCCATGCTCGCAAATTTTTACATGTGGAGGTTAACAGGTTAAGTGGAGGTAGTTTTCTGATAATGAAAATGCTTGTTGCTTGCAAGGCTAATTTTTGTCTATGCTTGTGCTTGCAAAGAAAAACACTGTGCTGGCATGCTCACAAAGACCATTCGATACTCCATTGGCATGCCACACCTTCTATATATATCAGATTTGTTTTGAGAAAGAATTCATGTCTGTCTTTAGGTTTTTGGCTGTGTGCTGATTGGTGTTGGTACATGGACTCTGATTCAATTTGGAGACTATGTCACCCTGTCCTCAACTGTGCCTTATGCAACAGGATCCAAGGTTATGATTGCTGCTGGAGTCCTCATTGCATTAATTTCATTCCTTGGCTGCTGTGGAGCCTGGAAGGAAAACAGATGCATGCTTGTGATTGTAAGTATCACTCTCCCCTACTCTCAAACTGATACGACCTGTGATTGACATTTCTTGGCTTGCACAGGTCATACCGGACAACATGTTTCTACCACTGATCTCAGTGGATATAATTCTTACCAATGAGGTGCACTTCACCACCTGTATCATCCCTCCAAGTTTATTTTTTCCTTAGTGGCCATTTGGCCACCGACTGCTTAAGTTTGGTCGCCAGTGAAAAATTCTAGTCACTAAATCCTTCTTCTTAATTTGAGTCGCCAGGCTGGCGACTTCGGTTCCAATTTAGTCGCCAGCTCCAAAATTTTAGTCACCATGACGACCAAAATGGTCTTAACTTGGAGGGTTGTGTATGATCTGCAAGCCTTTGTTTCGTGACCCAAACCAGTCATACAAATTGTGCAATTGGACAGCATGTCTGTTGCCTTGACACAGGACAAACACCTTATAATGTGTGACCTGACATAAAACTTGTGAGGATTTTGTGCAACCTGTATTTTTGCACTCATCTGGACCATTCATGAGCAGAAATTATAATATAGTATACCCTTCCTGTACAGTGATTTGTGGTAGCTTACACTTGAAATTATCTTTAAAATGGTTGTTTGGAGAAAGGTTGTCCAAACGAGACGTCACAGGGTTATGGACAGTGCTGAAAGGTAGTCTGGGATATAATAAATTATTTAATTTTTAAAAATCCCAAGAGCTGTGTTGCCTTGACTGTATTGTGTAGAGGTTTGATCATTGGCAATAAACATAAAAGAGTTGTCAAGATATAGCATTGTTCAGTTCCAGAAATTATCCATACCCACCCCAAGGATGGTCATTGGAAATTCTGAGGGAGAGGGGGATCTCAATAGCCAAAATTGTTAAGGGAAAGTATGAAGCTAAACTGGAATTTCCAAGGGGGGGAGGGGGGGGCATGGGAGGGTTCAAACCAAAAAACCATCCTTGGGAGAGGTATGGACATTTCTTGGAACCACACATTATAAAACCCCATGAACTCAAATCAATCAGTGATTAAAAGAAATGACTACTTAGACTGATGATGCTTTTCAGCATTGTCACATTTTTTTTTCACTTCTGTAAGAAGACAGCTATGCTGAGACAGCTATACTGAATGCATAGCAGACCTTTTTTTCACCTAACTTATAAAATAAAAACAAAAATTTGCATTTTATTCCATTGCAGTTCTTCATTTGCCTTCTTGTGATTCTTGGACTGGAGATTGCTGCGGGTGCGTTGGGATATCGGAATCGCAATAAGGTTTGTTTTTTTAAGTAAATCCGATACATATGTCACTGTTAATCTAAGACTACAACTATGTTGTAGGTCAAATTGGGTTTCAGTTTAAATCTGTTTCCAACCTCGGTTGATAATTATGTTTCCTCCTGAAGATAACACTCCTTTAATCAATTAATTACAGGGTTTGCACAGTCTTGAAAAGTCCTTGAATTTTATGAGTGAGGAGTCCTTTAAAAGTCCTTGAATTCCATCTTTCCTTGAAAAGTCCTTGAATTTTCTTCAACTTAAAATGTAGTGGGGTCGAAAGCAAATTGCTTTGCACATTTTGGGTATTCTTTTCCTGTGTAAAACAACTTTAAACACTGTAAAACACAAGTGTAAAAGCAGCTAGTAAAAAGAAAAGACAAGTGAACTGATAAATGTATAGAAGGAGATGGAACAAACACTTGAAGCCTTAGAAACCTGTTAGCTTGGACTGGGAATGTGCATTTATATACCATCTGTGAAATTACATTCCTGGTAGGTGGTCTTTGAAAAGTTCTTGAAAAGTCCTGGAAAAGTGGTTGCAATTTTTTGTATGAACACTGAATTAGAACAACTTGAATTTATTTATTGGGATTTCTTTGCAGAAATGAATTCAAATTGTGTTAAAAATAAATATTTTAGCCAGACAACCAATTTGACCTACGACAGCTACACCTGGTAGATGACAAAAATTATTGCAGCATCGATTTTCCTCTAAATACAATCTGTTTATTCAAGAAAGGGTTATCATTTTCAACAAGCAATACATAACTTTTAATTCTTTTCCAGCTGGAAGACTCGCTTGATAGCGAGGCTACGACAGAACTCCAGTCACATTATGGAGAGGAGGGAAGTAAAGGGACCACTGACTTTTTTGATAAAGTGCAGCAAAGGGTAAGCAAAGACTGAACATGACTGCATTATAGTGGAATGACCGCCTCATTATTACCACAACATTTTATGACCTGAGCAAAATATTACTAGTCAAGATGAATATTCTTTGACTAGTATACCGTAAAATTCCAGTTATTTTCTTTCAAAAGTTACCCTTTGGCTTGCTATTAATGTGTGGTTCCAGAAAATATCCATACCCCCACCACAGAAGGAATTTCAGTTTAGACCTTCCCCCCACCCCTCAAGAAAAATACCCTGCCCCCTCCCCTCTGGAATTTCCAAAAGTTTTTTTAATACCCTCAGCCTCTCTGGAAAAATACATTTTAAAGGGGCTCTGTCACGAGCATACCTTCAAAAATTCAACAGCCCAAAAACGTGTTTACACCATTGGAAACCTATTAACAGTGGTCAACTTTTCTTAAAATTACTATACCAGTGTACTGAAGCTAAATATAGAGTGATATCACTGCAATACCATCGGGAGCTTTAGATCTCAACTTGAAAAAGTCAGCCTGACTTTTTCAAGTTCTGTCCTTGTGGTTTGGAAAAATTGATGAAAACTATTTACGGTCACCCTCATCTTTAAGAAATTTACTAGATATCCTTCCCTTTATGTTCTAGGAGCATTTCCTGCATGGTTGAAAGTACTTAGTCATAATTTTGGTGCCGTTTCACTGAGAAAGCCGAAAAATGTCCGGGACAGTGTCCCTTTAAAGAGAAATTGCACTGATGTTCCAAACACTAGGCCGCTTTCTCTTGTGAACATGACCGATTGATAAGAACATCTTCAAATAATACATACAGTTTAAAGACATTCAGAAATTTCTTCAAAAGTAAACAGAAAAAATATCTGGTAGTCACTTGTTAAATGATCTTGATGTATTACTATCCATCCCTTTTCATTCCAATTGCATTAGAAAACTGCTAGCTAAATGCATAAGAATATGGATTTGAAAAATGTTTGCCCTGGGGTTAAGGCGCTAAACCCTAACTTGAAACGTTAATCCTAACCTTAGGGTTAGGGTTATGAGAGTTATAGTCTGATCCCTGAAACGTTCGCTGGTTTCATTGTTTTGAGGAACAAAAGGTTTCCTTTGTTTATCGTTTGTCAAAGAAAATTGTTAAAGATGCCGCCAGCAAAAATCTTGTCTTTTTGCATGTGTCATTTTTAGAAAACGAAGGCAAGACCAGCGAAATCAAATACAGGGCAGTGTTTAGCACGCGTAAACAAACTTGCATGCGAAGTTTGGAGTTGTTTTTGACAATGTTCAATTTAGCCAAAAACTTAATGTGCGGGTCTTGCCCTCACGCCTTCAATTATTACACATGGACTGGTAACAAGTAATGGCTGCCGCATCTATGGAATCAGCAATGGAGGATTTCTTTGAACTTGTTAGCTTTCAGTGTGCTGTTAGAAGGATGAAAACCTGTTTAAAATGTAATATAATCGTGCATTGAAAACCTGGGCTGCTATAATTTCCTACGTAACAGGTTTTCAGAGTAGGTAAGGAACAATTTTGAAACTAATTTGCACTGTATTGAACTTGACCATCTGGAAATGTAATTTCACTGACACCCCCCTCCTTTCAGGAATTTCCTGAGCCCTTGACCTCCCACCCCTCTGGAATTTCCAATTCCCTCCATGGTGGGGATATGTATATATTCTGGACCTACACAAATTGACCACTTGTAACTCTTTGGAATGAGCAAAAAAAAAACTAATCGACATGAAAAGTTTCATTATTGTTTGATAGTATAACCAAAAAACTGTTTAGGGGTTTATCACCTTATCACCAATAGATGAGTGTGGAAAAGGTTTATAGGAGCTGCAAGCTAGTACAGAGGGAGTAACCATGACAACCCTGTGAGCGGCAACCAATACTCACCTAGAGGGGAGTGAAGGGATGGGAATAAAAAGCTCTTTCAAAGACTGTATGTGACTGGCAACCTGAGTGAAATGGCTTGACCTCAACAGGAGAGCTGTAAAATCACTGAGGCCCTGTGAAGACTCTCAGACTGTACTGCCCTGCATTACTTAAAAAGACCTTTGGCCAGCATTGTCTCGAGCACAATCTCGCCTTGATCACCCAAATAATAAAAAATACCAATTGTGTGGCATACTTTGTTGTCTTGTTTTTTCAGGAGGAATGCTGTGGCTGGAACAACTACACTGACTGGTATCAATCAAAGTTTACTGGTGGTAAACACTTTGTTCCAGACAGCTGCTGCAAAGAAGAGAAAGAAGGGTGTGGAAAAGAGTCTCCAAAAGGAATATATACAGATGTAGGCTTTGATTTTAGTTGTTTACTTGACATTGGTGTATTTTGTGTCTTGGTGAGGGGTACTTTTATGATCATGAATAACACCATCACTTCTACTGCTATTGCTCTATTACTGTTTCCTGAAGTGTGTATGTCAGGTAATTTTTTATTTGCATGATCCTGTCTACAAGGAATCATGATGTAAACATTGAAAAAAAAAATGTGGATCATTTTTTCCTCACCACATGTTAGCTATTCAAACCTGCAAAATTTCACTTCACATTGTTCACATTTTGTCGTGAACAAAACAATAACACAACAGAGGGAGACAGGGAAAGCCAGTGAAAATCATTTCTTGTTTTCAACTCACAGCTTGACTAGCCCCAGGTTCCCACTTGTGCATGGTTTTGACCTAACTGGAAGTGAAATTTAACACTTTTGGATGACAACAAGACAATTTGGACTTTCTTTCAATGTTCACACCAGGATTCCATGGAGATTTGATAAAGCAAATAAAAAATATCTGTCAGATGCACTTGAAAGGCCTTGACAAATACACTTCATGTTTTATTCTTGAAAAATTATCCTTAAGGTCATTGCCCTGTTTTGCATTGCGCATCCTTACTGCGCACGATTTATTGCGTCATTAGCGCAAGCTCAGAGCGCGCGCACATCCAAGGCCTTATGAGTTTGCTATGAGGATGAGCTCGCTAGGATAAAGAATGGTTATTTACTCTTAAACAGGCATGGGGACCTACCTTTTTTCAAGGAATTTTAACCTATCATTCATCCTCTTTTTGTTCAAAGAGTTAGAAAAAAATCACATGTTTGAAAACTAAATTATTGCTAGAAATGCATGCGTTGCTCACGGAGATAAAATCATCACCTCCAGAACACGCACGCGAGGATGTTTTTGAGCTAATTCCATCTGATACTACTAGTATTTGCCATAAAATAATATTAAATTGTTCCTTGTTAACGATATAATATATCTATTACGTTGTTTTAAGATTTGCTTTAGTTATGTGATTCCTGTACCAATGGAAAGACGCGTCAAGTGATCAAATAAGCGTGTGTTAGCTTGGTGAAATTACAAGGAATTATGGGGTAACATGAGATGATAATATCTCGTAAACGGACCCCGGGACATATTCTTTTTATTTTATATTTCGAAACACTACATGATTGATAACAACTTGTGACAGTTTGACAAAAATCCTGTGTTTAACTTTATTTCGGGGAAAGACCTTAAAGTAATCCTAACTTATTTTGAGCAGCAAATAGTTTAATTAGCAATAAAATGCATTGTTTTGTGTTGTTGTAGTGAAGATCATTTAGCAGTGGAATGCTTAAAAGTGAGATCACACAGATCCTAAGACTTATTTTCAAATTATACATATTCTTGCTCTTCAAAGCAAAAAAGTACATTGTGTGTACAGTTAATGTCAAGTGGGAGGTGTCGCATGGTGATGTCCTTGAGCATGTGTTGCATGTTACAAGCTTGCCCAAATCATTCAAAATAATTGACTAAAGATGGTTTTCAGATGGGTCCTGAGATTGAGAATTTCACAAAGTATGGTGTTGTGTGTGTTATTTTCAGGGCTGCAAAGGTAAGGTGGAGAAATTCCTAAAGGACAGGCTGTACTATGTTGGTGCCATTGCTATCACTGTCGTTGTCATCCAGGTTTGATCAAAATTTGATTTTGTTTAGTTCTCCTTACCACATAAATACACTGCGTAAATCACATTTCACCAAAAAATAAAATGACCAAATCATATTTCATACAAAATAAAATAGCCATTTCATGAAACAAAGAAACAAGGTGGGAAGTTTGGAGAGCACTCGAGAAGCTAGAGTTGCTCTTTGCTATCGCCTGGAGCAAGTCTTGCGCTTTTTCCATGCTCTCCAAACTTCCAGCTTGCACCATAACTCGATAGTGCACGTTAAAGTATGAACCAATAATTGGTGAACATATATCAGTGAGGACACTTTTTATCATAAAGGGTGCACACTCATTAACATTCAATTGCCGGCATACAGATCTGTGAAAATGGAGCATTAAACAAGAATTTGTGAATTCTCAATCATGCTTTTGGCTGTGCATCTATCAAGTTACAGATTCACATGTATGTGGGTTTCGGGAGTAATCAAGAGGCTTGTATAACATTATGCTTTTCTCGTGTGCTCTCCAAACTCCTGTTCTCCAAACAACTGGAAAGATACATGCTCTTGGAGGAATGATTCTATCTTAAGTTGAATTTCACAGTGTTCTTAACCATATTGTCTTTTCTCCTCAGCTACTCGGAATGATATTTGCCCTGGTCTTGATTTGCAAAATTGGAAGCGAAGGAACCTATGCTTAAAATGCTGTGTACACAAAGTAAGCAAGGCACTCCAACAGTTACGAATGGTTGCATGTACTTAAAGGAATGCACCACTTTTGAACCAAACTACCATTTAATTTATGAAATTATAGTTACCGAAAAATTGTTTAATACAAACCTGCCATTTTGGGTTTTGAATTAGTTCTGGCTGTTAGCTTCCAACTCGGATTTAATGACACCACATGCATTCAGTTGCCCTTTAGTTACACAACCAAAGAGCTACATGTATTTTCAGGTTAGCAGACATTACAACTCTACAAACCTGCTTTGGTTATGTTCAAACTTGCTATATTTGTTTGTCTATTGGCATTGTCCTCAACTTGCATTGCACTGAGTGCTGAATACTCTGACACTTAAATAGAGTGATCTATTTTGATTTTTTAAGATTGCGGACACCTTGGCCCTGAATGAGAAAATTTGTTATTCTTTACTTTTGGCTTTAAAAATGTGCAAAAGTATAGGTGTTTAGATGCTTGCATTTTAACATGTGGTGTCTATTAAAATGATTATTAGACAAATTACCTTCATAGATTTTTCAAAGGTGATAGTGAACTCAGTTTGTTGGCTATTATATTCCCTTATAGAGAACTTAGGTGTGATTAATTAGATTCCCAATAATTTAGAGCAATATGTTCTAGCAGTGTCTGAGGTTTGAAGAATGTAACTAAACTTAAAAAAAGAAAATCATGTAAGTTAAAAAGTGGCTGTTTTTTTTTTCCTCTTCAGCTCCTGGGAATATTACTCGCCTTGGTCTTGGTTTGCACAATAGGCCAAGAACAAAGCTATGCTTTAGTGTTGTAGTCAGCAAGACTTTATATGTAATGGTAATAGGACTGAGTGAAGTCCAATTCGGCCTGTAATTATATGAATAATTAACAAAATCGGACAACTATGTAGCGGGAGTCCGATTTGTTTAACCACGAGTATGATTACAGACTGATTTGGACAACACAAAGTCCTATTATCAATTAATCATAAGTATAACAAAATTCGAAGAAATGTTTAGACAGCGAGGCCTTTTGAAGATTTATCTTGAACTATCAATGACAAAAATTAATATTAGTTATAGAAAACCACTCCATAAACAATAACCTTGATATCCATACTCTTAAATTCTTTATACATTTGAGTTACATCCCAGGCATTTGTTTTTTGTTGATGCTTTTTCGCCTTTTCAAGTTAAGTTTGTGTGTATTTGCTTTTTACATGGGTTATCGAGAAAAAAATTGATCTCAGGTCAAATTCATTCAGTTACTCCCATCCCCTCCCCCCACCCCTGAAAACACCTGGTCACCCTAAGAAATTTAAGTGTTTTTCTCAAGCACATCCTTACCAATTGATGTCCTCCATCCATTGTACCGTACCAAGTTCTTGCAATGACTCAAGAACATGGTAAAAGTCTTTTACTGTGCAACCTATATTGATAAGGATCCTGATGTTTTTAAGTCTACTTCACACACATTACCGTTGGGCCGTCACGCAAGGGTTTTGCGTGATGTCGATCATCATGCAAGAGCATTGCGTGACAGTTCGAGTAACAGCTCTAGAGATGTCAAGGTCTTTTTCAAGGGTACACTTACTGACTTCTTGCATTTGGCCTCTAAACTTTTTCTTGTTTTATGTTAAAGAAGCTATGTCACAAAATGAGTGAAGTCATTTTTGATTGTTTTTTACTGTGAACTTCGAAAAATGTTTAAAAGGTTGGAAACACCAACCATCCAAAACGGATGGCCAAGATATAAGGCAACAAAATTTTAACTTGGTGACATAGACCCTTAAAGCTGGGTGAGCACATGATTATGTTTCTGGTAGCAATAATCAGTATTGTTATTCATAGAATATAACTAATTCACTAAGAAATGCTATATTTCGAAGAACCTGATTGGGTGGAAAATGAAGTGCCTGGTACCTAGTCCTTTTCTTGAAGAGGGAAGACCAGGTTACAAGGCTGTGAAATTGTTTAGCTTATTTTATCAAATGTGGTATTTCTCCATGGTATTACTACTTTACTTCTCCGTGTAACGAGTGTAGGTAATGGAGACTAGTCAAAGAAGTGTTAAATATGTAGTCGCTTTTCTAAAGGGTGCACAATGCACAGACTGCCCTATATAGTCGAGTAGTCTTTTATAGCAAGTTAACGTAATGGTTCATATTTGTATCCGATAATTAAATGTTAGCAATAAAATTGTGTAAAGGCAAGTGTACTCTGATTTTGGTCGTTAGTGTCGGTCGCGTGTCGGCTTACACCATCCACCGACTCGGCGCCGATACTCGGTCAATACATCGGCGGAGCGAAGAAAAAAACATTTTTGGTAATTCTCGTTATGTTTTCAAAGGATTTCGGATTTATTTCAACGAAACAGTAGGAATAGCCTGTGAACAGGTTCTCCGGTCGAGGATGCGGCGAAAAGAAAGCGGCAAGAGAAAGGAGGGGGTGGGGGAGGGGAAAAGGCGGGGAGAGAGGGAGATTGTGTCCCAGGCCCTTCTTGGTTCGCTTCGCTCGCAAATTTCTTCGGGAGCCTGGCTGGCAGGCTAAACAGGAATAGCACAAGCCCAAAGAACCGAAAACGGAATTTGCCCCCCTCCAATGCAAAACGACACCCCTTTCCAACTAACCGTGGTTAATTATATTTTTAACTCGTTCTTTTTTTCGCGCAGTTCCCCAATAAATGAGTCCCAGAAAGACTAAAATTAATGAGCTTAGTCAAGAAGTCGGCTAAAAAGAAAGAGAGCGTATTTTTACCTCCGAAGTTTTAACCGATTTCAATTAAAAAAAGCCAATTGATATGTTGAAGCAGGGTTTGTAGTGTGGGTCTTCATGCGGAATCATTCCAAAATCAGGAGTCGATAAAAAAATTGATTGACCCTTCGGTATGGTGGCGTGAAGTAAACACAAGCTCTCGGCTAAGCTCACGTCAAAGGTCTCCGCGATTAGTTAGCTTTCTGTAACCAATTGACCGCATATATATTTGCAAGAAGACCTGGATTTTCTTTACTGAAAAAAAACACTTGCAGAGGAAAACTAAATGGGCACTGAACTATTTTTATCATCGATGTAAACCATCTGCGGTTCCATTGTTTAATTCACGAAAATAGCCAAAAACAGATTAGCAAATATATCGCTTGCTTCATTGTTATCTAAGTCACAAGATAGTAAAAGTAACACATATTTTTGCCCTTTTGCATAGCTTGTTTGAATATTTTATTACTTTCCGTGTGTGACAGCCGCTTTACATTTACTTGTCCATAATTTATGTAATAAACCCAATAAAACATCTGTGAAGGGTTTGCCAAAGGATCTTTTGAAACCAAAGGTAGCTAGACACGGTGCTAGAACCGCTCCTCCAAGTTAAAATTTCCACTAAGAAATTTGAACGAATACAAAATCTTTTTGCAAATCTTTTGAAAAATTAATGTATTTTTAAAATATATTTACTGAGTTCGCGTGACAAAATCTGCATGAATAAAATTACGACATGACATCACTTTTTCACATCACCGCCAGAAATCACTGATTACAGAAGGTCTCGCTTGTGACGTCAAAACAATCTTGGCTGGGGTAAAGGTATAAAAGCACACTTGTTCGGTACAACGAATCAGTTTAGCTTCGGGCTTGCAAGATTCTGCACATCAAAGGATCAAACGATTAATCTTTTCTTTGGGTAAGTATGCAGTATTATTTTGCCTCAGTACTCTTTTTCCTAACAATTGAATACATGCAAGTCGCGATTTAAACTCATCTCACATAGGCCTATTCAAAACTGACAAAACTACTAAACGCGGCTTCTTTAGCATTCTATTAAGAAACTTGGTGCGAAAGGCATACGCTTCTGCAAACTTTATAGCGCAATCGCTTCGTCTGTGAGTCACCCACTTCAAACAAAAACAGAATTTCCAAGACTTGCAATTGTATAAATTGTAGCATTACAAAAATGTTCCAAAACGTACAGATCTTCGTGATCAAACTTTCTGAGCTGATTGAATTCGAGATCTTTACCAACCGGTGAGATATTTGTGCGAGAAAAACAAGAAAAGGAAACCTTTGTTTGTTCTTTGCAAACTGTCTCGATCGATCATGTGTAATGTTCTATTTTTGTCGGTGACAAACTCGTTTAGTTCGGGTTCACAGTCAAAATTAAGTTATTACCGACCAATTAGCAACTGGCACCAGTGTAATTCTGTGAAACATTTTGATTTTCAAGAGAAAATTATGAGTCAAGTCAATAAAGGTCAAACATATGCATGCTGAAAAAAAGGTTTGTTTTGTGCCGTAACGCAGAGAAAAAAAAGGAGTTAATTCACCGCCATTCACCGATCATAGAGTTCGAAAACACTGGCCAACCTCAGTTGCTAAAAGCTCTCTTGCAATTATTGTTTTGTTTGAGTGAAAATACTTTCTCGGCTACAGATGATTCCATTGTAAAGATGAATCATTCTTTGTGTCTTTATTTTCCTTCTTCAGAAACTATTGCGAAAGCGATGACTTCAGTGGACAAGACCACAAAAACCATCAAGTCCCTGGTTTTGTTTTTCAACGCTCTTTTCTTTGTAAGTTTACGCGCTCCTATGCGGGGACAAATCTTCATCACAATTTTGGACGAATTGCAACTTTCTAATCATTGAGATCGGTTTTAGACCGGTTCTCTCTCGATTTCTAGATCAGTTTTCCACGAATCACGCTCGCGCGCTAAAAAACCGTTTTAAGCATCAATTCCTTGCATCGAAATGGGTTCTTCAAGACATTATGTTGTTTCCTTGCAATATCGCTATGTTTTTTTTTTTGCATCTGTAAATTGTGCCAAAGATTGATCAATAACAGTATTCTTTTCCCCTATTCTGTTCCTAGGTATTTGGTTGGGTGTTGGTGGGTGTTGGCTCATGGAGTTTGTGTGAGTTCAGTGCTTATGAAGCTGTTTCAGTGTCCGTCCCTTATGCAACAGCATCTAAGCTTCTTATTACTGCTGGAGTGTTCAATGTGTTGGTCTCGTTCTTTGGCTTCTGGGCAGCCTCAAAGGATAACAGACGCCTGTTCGTCATCGTAAGTTACTTGTTTCAGTTTTTCAGATTAAGATAGCTACTAATTTTGTCGTTTCTAAGAGTCTTCTAAGGCTGAACTAAAAGAGGTTTAGTTCGCGCCGCTCGTTGCAAAAATAAATTTTAAACATAGACAGACTGAAAATGTTGAGCCTTGTTTTAAATTTTTTGGTCAATATCTTTATTTAAGTATGAAATAATCAGTGGTTGATATTTTTTATATGATTCTGGTGCAGTAATAAGAAAGTCACATTTCGCACTAAGCATTTTACCCATACATTTTACAATTAGTATTTCAACAATGGGAAGCAACGAATCATGCTATAATAGAGTTGATCGTATAGTAATGGTACTGACTGAGGAATTAATTTTTTTTAAATTGCAGTTCTTTCTTGTCCTTGTTGTGATTCTTGGATTAGAAATCTCGGCAGCAGCTTCGGGATATCACCATCGTGAAAAGGTTGGAATTTAATGAAGGGCAACTCTTGGGTGGAAATAGATATGTCACGTGTTAACAGTGATGTAGCAGTTTGCTCTGATTGGCTAGCTGTCAATCACATTTATAGAAGGGATGGGGAAAAGGCCATGTGTTGTTTTCTAAAGAAATTGAAAACATTTAATACCGTGGAATCCAGGCTTCTCGAACCACCGGATTACTTGAACCAAAAGTTCGAATTATTTTACCTCAATTCCTCAAAGCAATTTCCTCACTTTTTTTCTCTTAAATTCTGTAAACGCTGTTTATCAACTCTGTGTCAATCACGTTGATTTTCCCCCTCCCCTCCCCTCCCCCGTAGCCCACAGCCACCACTTTCGGTTGCAATAGGGAACTATTTCTGCGACTGTGTATATATAGTGAGTTGACAATTAAATTTAAGGGTCAGAAAGCCTTTTTCTTATTTTATTAATTTGAACTCTGTTCAGGTCAGACACACGCTTTATGACGATATGTTTCATGCAATCCAGAAACTCTACGAATACAAAACAGCACCTACTAGCGCATGGGATGCTCTGCAAGAGAACGTAAGCAAAGATTTATACTATATATCATTTATACCATACTACACATTGAACGTGTATTTTTTTTATTTGCTAATACATTCCTTTGGGAAACATATAATTAACATTAGTTTGTGAACTAACTCTCTGTGGGGTGATGATTCCAGCGACCCGCCGTCCCGCGCTAAAGAAAGCTTGCTCGCAGATCACGCATTCTCGTCCCCAGAGCTACTCGTTCTATTTGTGCCTTTGCCGCCACGTGACCAAAA
Source organism: Meandrina meandrites (assembly GCA_963693305.1). Lineage (NCBI taxonomy): Eukaryota > Metazoa > Cnidaria > Anthozoa > Scleractinia > Meandrinidae > Meandrina > Meandrina meandrites. Next base: position 28,511,389 of record OY855912.1, on the reverse strand, counting down.
AAACGGAGGGCTCTGGGAACGAGAATGCAGATCACGAGGAGCTGGCCTCCCACGCGCATACGCAGACGTTCGTTTAGCCAAAAGAACGTCTGCGTAGGAGGCATTCGACACAGAAGACAACATATCGAGCTCCATTCCCTTTGCGAAATTGTATACGGAGCCTTAAAAGTGCTGGGGTTTTACAGCTCTGCGTAAATCGCGGTAAAGTTTCGCGGAGTTCCTGCTTTAAAACGTTTATCTGTGTGAATTAAAAACATGGTACAGTGTTTCATCGTGGTGTTTCATTTTTAGGAAATGTGTTGTGGATGCTACAACTACACGGATTGGCGATACTCTTTCTTTACGGAAGGAAACGTGTCGATTGTTCCTGACAGTTGCTGTAAAGAACCACACCGCCACTGCGGGGATAATTTCAATATAAATAATATTTACACCAAGGTATGATCGCGTTCTACAAGAGTAATTACACAAGCCGATTTTCAGTGCGATTCTATGACTGCGTCGTCATGAACTGAACCAATGATACTGTAGAACAGAAACGAGGCATCTCCAAAGCGAGGTTGACACAGCACTCACTTTCCGTCAGAAGTGTCACTGCGGCCTATGTCCCAAAAACGCATTGAGTTTAGAAGGATTTCTCTTATCCTGTCTAGTTTAATTTTAAACAAAAAGCTGGCCTAACATTTAAACCAGATATAGCTGTCATAGCTGGAGCTTTTCTCTTCAAATTTAGTCATTTATTTTCTGTATTAAACCAATCAATGTCGAGCACTTTTAATTTGCTTGAGTCAATATGCGTTGTTATGCTGTATCATTCCAGTAAAAATAGTTTTCGCTGCCTTATTTATACATTACCATCAACTGTTTTGTAAGACTGTCTCAGTTTGTTTTGCTACATATTTTTTTAAATCCAGGGCTGTTATTGGGTGCTCCTGTACGGGATAATCAGGGACAAACTTTGCTATGTTGCGGCCATTGCTGTTCCTGCAGTTGTGTTCAAGGTAAGACGAACGAAACAAATTTTTACAATAACTGCGTGAATTTTCGCGCGCTGATTGGTTAAAAAAATAGTGCATTTCAGATAGCTTATTGCAAACCGAAAGTTAACCGCCAAGGCAAATTCGGAAAGCCGACGAGCGTTAGCCGAGTCTTTGCTTCGCAAAGTACTAACGCTCGAAATGTCAGTTTTCCGAGCTCGCTAGGGCGGTTGACTAACTTTTATTACAAGAGTTTCACTTGTCTGCGACAGAGCAAAAGTTTCTCTAAAACCTAAGTATTTAGAATTTAAAATTTGAATGGTTTCCCTGTGCGACAGTAATAATGAATTGTGTTTTCTCCAGGTCTTGGGCATGCTGTGTGTTTTTCTGTTGATCGTGAGAATGGAACAAACAGCGGAAAAAGTGCCTCTGTCTGTGCCTCGTATCTGAGAATTGGCCGCTAAATAGCATCAACTTTTTATCTTATAGTGATGTTTTACTGGCTCGTGACGCAAAGATTGTGTGACAATGTAAAAGTATATCTGCGGTCACGTCATCTTGTCACTGCTTAACGGTTACAAGGTGGGCGTGGCAGCGTTGAGTGCTGCTCCTATTTCTATTTAGCTACGAACATTAAGAATTAAAACTCTCCAGAACTCTAGAAGTAACACTTTATTTACGCGTTCTTGGCGGATTTGCTTTGAACTGTTGTATGTATTTCATAAAATATTCCAGCAATAGTTTTAAACCTCTTCAAAAGCAGCCCCAATGCAGGCTTGCAGACTGATTTCCGATAACAGAGGACAGGTCATTATTAGGATTTGACGCGCGCAAAGTAGTGGGACGTGAAAATTGCGTCTTGCCATATCAAAGTTCAGTCTTGTTTCTCGTTTTTTCTCTCATTTCCACGTTCCCCACATCTTGCGACCTTTCAAAGGAGCCACTGTTTTCCGTTTTTAAAAAATGTCCTTTGTCATTATTTAACAATTTCAGTTATTGTTGTAAACCAGCTAGAATGTTTGGTGTTTTTTCTTGTATGTAAATATCAAGTGCTTATATTTTGAAACGCTTTTAGTGTTGTTAACTGTATGTTATATGAAAAGGTTTGACGAGTTTTGCAATAAACTTGCTTTTTATTTCCGAGGTGCGTGTTGTTTCTTCAACATTGTAACGTAGCTAAAGTACATATAAGGGAAAATTATATTTTAATGTTAGCTTAAATCTATGTGAACCACAATCTCTTAAGATAAGGAACTATTTCAATTCCCCCCCTGGATGGGATGCTAGTCCATTGCAGGGTTACCCCCAGCATTGAATTCAGCGGTACCGATTTAAGGCTGTCCCAAAGATGCTCGTAATTAACTCCCAAAAAGTTGCTCGAAATTTCTTAAAAAGTTACTCGAAAGCTGCTCCGAAAAATATCCAAAATGTATTTCCCTTTGAAGATAAGATTTCTAAGCATTCTCAGAAGTATCAGAAATAATATTTTAAGGACAGATTTTTTTAATTACAAAGATTTCTTTTACTGAGAAGAATCTGAAGATACCGATGACGTCATGTTTGCTGACGAGTTTTAAGGTCGCGCTGGACCCTTGCTATAATTATGTATGCATTTATTTTAAGAGTATGCACGAACTGCGACGATCGAAGCCGACAACAATCGAAATATTCATGAGAATATATTTCTTAAAGTTCTTTGTATAAGTAATTACACATTATTGTTCTCAGCTTTGTGTCCCGTGCGCTGGAACGTAGCGAATTATCATATTTCAGCATAATTAGATTCGACGCTTTGAATAAAGCGCACGTTGTTGTAAACACTGACTCGGAAGGTCTTCGGAAGCCTCAAAACCTGCAATTTTGTGTCCAAGTTTTCTCCGCCGATACAGAATTTCATGACTTGATTTGCAAGGAACATAAACTTGGTGTATTCTATTGTGTTCTGGTCAAAGGGGATTTTTAAAATCCCTTTTCAAAAAGAAGATAGCACGTTTCAAAGTTTAGATTTCACATTTTTACCCTCTTAGGAGCCAATAACTCCTAGTAATTATTGAATTCGAGAATTTCGTTCTGACCAGAACACAAAAGAGCTTGTGATTTACCACTAGGTTATATAGTCGTTTAATTTGGTGCGCTATTCTAGCTGGAAACTTGGACACAAAATCGCATTATCTGCAGACTAACACTTAAGAGCTTGCAACATCAAAGTAAACGGTCATCTCTCAGTAAAACTACAATCATGATAAAATTCCATCAACCCCTATTATCCTTAATAAGTTTTGAAGGAATCCGTGTTCAAAATTCGAAGAATTAAACATTTACAACATGACACACCGTCAAAATAAATTGCTAATGAATTTATTAATGAGCAAGGGTCCAGCGCGGCCTTAAGGTCTACAGTTTTTTCTGGACCATACCAAACATTTTCATTTGGCCGTTTAGCAAGCTTCCCGGACTCCGATCGATGTGAAATTTACACCAGATATTAGAATTGGACACACATATATAATGATGGTTCTGGGACAAAAAAAAATAAAGATACAAAACAAAGCTGATTTATCAAGAAACTCGGCTCCCATGCTCGCCTCGTTTCTTGATAAATCAGCTTTGTTTTGTATCTTTATTTTTTTTTCTCCCAGAACCATCATTATATATGTGTGTGGTTGTATTTGAGTGAAAATAAGCAAGCATGGAAGTAAACAAATAGCATGACCCACGAGCGAGCGGATGTGTCACAAAAAAATTATTTTCTTTTGAAGAAATGCCCGCACTGTATAATATACAAAAGTGTCTCAGAATTATTTTCCATTTGAACAATTATCTGCACTTGTATATACGGCGAGATGGCGGCCGCAAGATTTTCATCAGATGTTCTGCAAAAGTTTTACGGTCAAATAACTAGAGAGGAAAATAGAAATCTTCCTCAACCATTACAACCTGAACGTGTTCCTGTACTCGACGGGTTTAAAATAAGTCAGAGTAATTTCCAAGAATGGCTTCGTGTATGGATAATGAACGTATCACAAACAAATCCAAACAACAAAGATATTTATATGTTTAAAAATGCAAATAAAGAAAAGTATACAAATTTGATCGAACAGGAAATTCTAAAGTTGGGAAGCGTAAAGGTGAGCTTCGGGCTAAAAGTAAATTTTGAAATAGAAAGAAACGGAGAAACGCAAGAAATGTCGCACTACTTTAAAGAGGACCAGCCGCACGTTTTTACCAGGTATGATAAAGAACAGATAGAACAAAAATACGAGGAATTCATGGAAAGAATAAAGGGAGAAATAGAAAACTGGTCATTGCTAGGATCAGGATGGGAAATTGAAAGTATAGAGTTAGCATACGTGAATGTCGCAAAATATCAACCACTTCGCGGAGGAACATATTTGCCACTTCCAGCCAAACTGGCAAACAAAAAAGCAATAATAAACGTGAAAAATAAAGACAACGAATGTCTGAAGTGGGCTCTAAGAGCAGCATTATTTCCACCAAAAGACGGTGTGCATCCAGAAAGACCAAGCAAATATTCCAAAAATGACGGGATAAATTACAAGGGGATAGATTTTCCGACACCGGTAAAACAAATCGACAAGCTTGAAAAACAAAACCCAAACCTGGCAATAAACGTATTTGGCTGGGAAAACAATTGTGTGATTGTGCACAGAATAAGCAGTAAAGAACCGAACGTACCGAGGATAAACCTGATGTTGATTGAGTCAGGGAAAATTCAGCACTATTGTTACGTAAAAAGAGAAAGCGCTTTGCTGTACGATCAAAGCAAAAACGGAAATGCAAAACACTACTGCATGATGTGCTTAACAGGTTTCTCAAGAGCGGACTTGCTTGTGGACCATAAAAAGTACTGCAATGGAGTGAACGGTAGGCCAACAAGGATTGAGATGCCAAAAGAGGGGGAAAATATCCTCGCTTTCCAAAATTACCAGAAACAGATGAAAGCGCCCTACGTGATATACGCGGACTTTGAGGCACTGGTAAAAAAGATACAAGGCTGTGAGCGCGCCCCGGAAAAAAACAAAAGTTACACAGAAAAGACCGAGTGGCATGAAGCGTGCGGGTATTCATACATAATTGTGAAAAGCGACGGAGAAGTAACAGGGTCAAAAGTTTACAGGGGCGAAAATGCGGTAAAGTCATTTTTGGAAAGCATAATGGAGGAAAAGGAAAAAATAAGAGAAATGCTCACCCAACAGGAACCTATAACAATGACACACGAAGACTGGTATGACTTCAAAAACGCATATAACTGTCATATCTGTGAAAAGAAACTGGTAAAAGAAAACTATTGGGATTCATTGCCTGTATACACAAAAGGTCTTGTTTCAAAAAAAGAAAAATACCAAGGCCAATATCACAAAAGATGCTTTTTTCAGAAGCAAAAAGATCGACAAGAAGAATTTAAACTACTGGGTAGTTATGCAACAGAAGAAGATGAATTTGAAACTATAATACTGAAAAAGCCAGAGCAAAAGGACAAGCGGAAAGCAAAACAACAAACCGACTGTTATTTATGCAAAAAGCCACTGCTCCAAAAGAACTTCAGAGACGCGGTAAAAGACCATTGCCATATGACGGGTAAGTACAGAGGAGCGGCGCACAACGAATGTAATCTTAAACTGAGAATAAACCCCAAGGCGGACCAGATACCAGTTGTATTTCACAACCTGAGGGGATACGACGCACACCATTTAATGCAGGCGATGTCAAATTTGAAAAAAGAGGTGAAATGTGTCGCAAACAACATGGAGAAGTACATAACCATTTCGGTTGATGGTTTGCGATTTATAGACAGCTTGAACTTTTTGCAAGGAAGCTTGGACTCGCTGGTAGAAGCAACGCCAAAGGAGGCACTAAAAATCACATCAACATTATCAAATGGCAGTGATCTGCTGTACAAAAAGGGAATTTACCCATATGAGTACATGGATTCATGGGTGAAATTCAGAGAAACAAGTCTGCCAAAAAAAGAAGACTTCTACAGCAAACTCAACGACGAACACATTACAGAAGATGAATACGCACACGCGAAGACAGTCTGGGAGACCTTTGATTGTAAAACATTGGGAGATTACCATGACCTTTACGTGAAAACGGATGTAGCACTGTTGGCAGATGTATTTGAAAATTTCCGTAAATTGTGTTTGCAGCAGTACGGTCTTGACCCGGCGCACTACTTCACATCACCAGGCCTATCATGGGATGCACTCTTGAAAAAGACGGGTGTCGAGCTTGAGTTGTTTACGGACCATGAAATGCATCTCTTTGTGGAAAGGGGGATACGGGGAGGAATCTCGATGGTAAGCAAAAGATACGCAAAGGCAAACAATCCTTTGGTATCAGACTATGACGAAAGCAAACCAAACAGTTACATTATGTATCTGGACGCGAACAACCTGTACGGCTGGGCAATGAGCAAGCCTCTCCCCAAAAGCGGATTCAAATGGAAACGCGTTATGCCGACAGAGGAGGAAATAATGAACAAAAAAGAAAACGCAAAGAATGGCTGGATCCTTGAAGTTGATTTGGAGTACCCGGCGGAGCTGCATAAAGAACACAACAGCTACCCGCTGGCGCCAGAGAAAAAGGTCGTGAAAAAAGAAAACATTTCGGACTACCAAAATAATCTGATAAAAGAATTGGACCTGAAAATCCCAAACAGCAAGAAGCTGCTGCTGACACTTGAGGACAAAAATGACTACGTGGTTCACTACGAAAACTTGAAGTTCTATCTAAAGCAGGGGATGAAACTGAAGCGCGTAAAAAGGGTGCTGGAGTTCGAACAAGAGTGTTGGATGGAGCCGTACATTCGGATGAACACAGAATTCAGAAAGCAAGCAAAGAATGACTTTGAAAAGAACTTTTACAAGCTGATGAATAACTCAGTTTTCGGCAAAACCATGGAGAACCTGCGCAACCGAGTAGATATAAAAATAGTCCGCAGCAATGAGAAAGACAAAATAAGGAAATTGGTGGCAAGCCCTCTGTACGCAAGGCACGTAATATTTACAAACGACCTGGTGGGCATTGACATGCACAAAAGCCGCCTGCTGCTCAACAAGCCGGTCTACACAGGAATGACAATCCTTGACAAAAGCAAGATCCTGATGTACGACTTCTTTTACAACCACCTGAAAAAGCAGTACGGTGAGAAATGCGAGCTCCTGTACACTGACACGGACAGCCTGCTGCTGAAGATAGAAACAGAGGACGTCTACAAAGACATAAAAGCAAACGAAAACTTCTATGATACATCAGACTACCCGAAGGAGCATCCGCTCCACTCAACAGTGAACAAAAAGGTACTGGGAAAAATGAAAGACGAGTGCGCGGGGACCCCAATATCGGAGTATGTGGGACTGAGGTCAAAGATGTACTCAATCATGACGGAAGGTGAAAGCAAAAAGGGAATAGACAAAATAAAGAAAGACTTCCCTGAGACGGAAATAAAAGAGTGCAACTGCGAAGGAAAAAAAGTGCAGGCAATAATGGCAAAAGACGCAGAGTTGGTTAAAAAAATAAAAGAGAAACATTCAAAAGCAAGAGTGTCACAATGCTGTAACATGATAAAAGTTGACGAAAAAAACGTAAGAAAAGCAAAAGGCGTGAAAAAGAACGTTGTGAAGAAACAGATAAAGCATGAACAGTACAAGCAGGTGCTGTTCAGCAAAGAGCAGATGTGGCACGGAATGAACATTTTGCGAAGCGAGGGGCACGAGATCTACGGCATGCATGTAAATAAAATTTCACTGTCCCCGTTTGATTCAAAGCGCTGGATAGCTGACGACGGGGTAAATACAAAAGCTTACGGGTACAACAGTGCAATGGAAGCAATGGAAGAAATAGAAGCTTTATTGGCTAATACTGAAATGGAAGAAATAGAATTAACAAATACAGAAATGGAAGAAATAGAATTAACAAATGCCGAAATGAAAGAAATAGAAGAAGCTTTAAAGTCGCTCGGGGGGTAATTGTGTGTTTGGAGGCACAACAAGCAGTTCTTCACGCACGAAGCCACGCTTGGGCCCGTCATGCAAATAGTAGAGAACGGGTTGATTCGGTTTGGTAAAAGAACGTTCAATGTTGTAAAGTTTCAAAGACCAGATTGGATCAGTGGCTCTTTTAACACCACCTTCAAGCTCGCCAGGTTGGTACAAATACCTAACATTCACAATAGAGGGGAGCTTTTTTTCGCTTTCTCCAACAGGTCTCAAATAAGGTGTCGATGGCTTTGCATAAACATTTTTTTCTTTGATGGCAACTACAGGTTTCTTGCCGATAAGGCTTGTGACTTCATTGTTCAGAGCGGCTACAACTTCAGGAAGTCTTTTTACCCACGCCGTAGACCGCTGGCCCTCGTTGCTACGCATTTCAACTGCGTACTGGTGCCCGAACAAGCGCTCAGCCAGGGTGCGGTTAAAACGTTCAACAATGGCCTGATCACGGTGAATGTCAACTCGCCCGCGCCGAATATATGTTTTGTGATTTTCCATTTCTTTTGTAACAGCGCCCATGAATTCGCGCCCGGGGTCAACCTGCAGCAGTTCAGGCCATTTCAGAGGCGAGCGTTTGTAAATTCTCTTAAAAGCAAGGGCAACTTCATCAGAGTTTTTAGAGGTTAAGGGTTCAGCTTCTTTGTAGCGGCTAGCCACGTCGACAACGGTGAGTGCGTATTTGAAAACTTTGCGCCCACGGGGTAGTTTGTCATGTGGCAAAAAAAGAAGATCCGCCTGATGCACTTTGTTGGGTGTAGGAACGTCGAATTTCGGCCGAGGAATGTGCTTCGGCGCTGGGAGGAATATCTGCCAGAGTGCTTGCTTGAACAGCCACTTTTTTGCGGTTTCTTCTGGTACCTTGGCAGCTTCAGATAATTTTTTGATTGCGGCAAAACCTTTCCAGTAGCCCCCAGGGCTATAGTATATCTTTGCGAGTTTGGCATCCATCTATAAGTAAGGAATTAAAAAAGTTTAAAATCATGGGGATCAGCAACTGAGTTGCTACCAACTAAAGGAAACGGAAGGCAGCGTAGCCCAGAGCAAGAGCTCCGGCGCCCACGAACATGAGTTCACCATTTTTTTGCTGCTGGCTTGGTTGATAGAAATCTGAGAATTTGGGTTCTTTGGGGGGTATCATTTGTTTGTCAGGGTGCGCCTGGTTGTACAGTTTGAAGGCGTAGTCAGTGTTAGTAAAGTTCTGCTTGGCCTGCTCTTTTATTTGCGTGTTAGTCTCAATCCAGTCGAGAAGTTTGGTTCGGTCACGGGAGTATTTGGCGTAAGCCGCTTGATATGCCTCGAGAGCTTTGTCATGTCGTACTTTTTCATCAAGTGCAGCGTCACCTCCGCCGAGTGCCTTTGCAAGATAATTGCCGCCAATAAAAGCAGCAGCATTCAATATAGCCCCACCAGCCATAATCGCGATACTTGCCATTGTGTTATATAACAGAGCAGAGTTTTTTCAAATAATTAATTTACATGCTGGTGGGAAGGATTTTTTGGTCCTCGAGGTACTGTTTGAGCGCAATGCTACCTGCCATGACGGCGGTGAACTTCACATAGTTCATAGCACTGCTGCTTGGGTCAGAAGTAAAATTCTCTTTCACAACCTTTTTTGCGACCCAACCTATGCCGGCGACTAAACCAGTGAGCGTAGCCGCATCCGTGATTGTTTTAACAAGCTTGTTGTCAGACATTATTTTGTAAGTATAGAAAAACCTACAAAAGTTTAAATCAAAATTAATTATTTGTCTCTTCAGTGGGTAGCAACTCAGTTTCTGATACCCCACACCCCCGGGTATCTTCTTCAGCGTCCGGGTCAAATATTGTGGCCTTCATAAGATCGCGGACCGTATGAAAAACCTTCACGTTAAAGTCGTACCATATCAGTCCGATTCCAAAAATGGCCGCGGTTGAGATAAGAACTTGTGGAATATCAACTTTCTTCATGATATATGATACAGATATAATATTAATTTGTAAATATTCAATCCAAATGTTTTACACCTCTGGGCTGTGTCATGCGAGCAGGCTGTGGATCAGGTGTCTTTTTGCGAACAGGTTGTGGCTCAGGTGTATTTTTTTTGCTGAATACGGCTTTGAGCTCTTCACGTTTGTAATAAATCCCAGTCAGTGAAACGACTATGCTGATAACACCAATCCATTGGGTGGTGCTGAGACTGCTATTATCAACTTTGGTACTCTTTGGGCTTTCGTCTGCAATAGGCGGGTCTGGCTCAGGTACAGCAACTGTGTTGCTAGGCGGGGCAGCGGCCTTTGTCTTGTTGTTTGCGATTATAATAGCAGCCTCAGCTGCGGCTTTTTTCTGTTGTTCACGGGCTAGCCGCGTTCTTTCAGCAACCACTTTGCCTGCAGCCACACGCTTGGGATTTTTTACATGCTTCGGGGCTGTAGTTGGAGTTGGAGTTGTTGCTTGCTGTGTGATATCGACCTGAGGGGTCTCACCCTGTGAATTTGCAATCTCAGATTGTTCGGTTGACATTTTGAAACAAAGCGTATATGTTAAGCAAATAAAATAATACTTAGAAATTACTCAGAATTTGTCTGTAATTGTTCAGCAGTTGGTGAGGAATGCTCAGGAATTTCTTCTAATTTTGCTTTGTCCTTTTTCTCCAAATGCGAATTAAAATCAATGTGCTTCGCCGTTATCAAAGCAGCAGAAATAGGAGCAAGAAATTTTCCATATTTCAAAGAGAGACTGCCGACAAAATCTGTCATTTCTTTGTTAATAATGAAGTCTTCTTTTAGTTCTTTTTTCATTGCATCAACGTCATCTATTTCAATAACCATTTGCAGGCCTCTTGTCAGAAGCGTAAGCAGGCTGTCAACCATGCTTTCGGTTGTCTTGCTGCCAACGAAGGTTTCATATCTCTTGTAGTACTTTTCAACTTCTTTATCAGTCAAGCGTTTCAACTGCTCATGTGTTAACTGCACTCCAATGGCCTCTTTGGATTTGCCTGTTGATACAAGCACGGCCAGCTGCTCACGAAGAGCAGGAATGTTAGGTCCGGGGACGAAGTCCGGCACAATGCTACTACCAGCTGGGCTGCTTGATGGCTCAGCTTCTAATAGGTTCATAATTTCTGCGAACTCTTGTTCACCCATTGTCACTATATACAACTTTTATTTTTTTAATTCAAAAAAGTGGGGTAGCAACTCAGTTGCTGATACCCCACTGAATACCGTAAGGGTAGCGAAGCGAGAACACGAGATAAGAGAACTTCCGCTCTTTCAGCTTTGAAATCAGATTTTTGTACTCATCGTGGGAGAGTTCGCCGGCGTAATCTTCAAAGATTGCCTTCGTAGTTTTGGCTGAGGGAGTGTAAAATAAAACGATAGCCGCCACGTTTTCACGGAAGGAAGGTGTTATGCTGGTTATCTTCTGGGTCAGCACCCAAACGCTGATGCCGATATGTCGAGCGGAAAATCCAAGATTCACCAGCTGGCCTGTGCGCGCTTTTACATCTTTGGAGGCTGCGCAGTCATCTAGGATTATGAGCGTGTTGGTGCCCTCAAAAAGCCAGCTCACGAATTTCAACCAAATTTCAACCTCATGCTGCTTGCATATAATCACAATCATTCTTGGATCATTTTCACCAATTCGGTGGTAGGTCTTGTTGTGCGCGAATGTTGGGCAGATAAGCACAATGAAGTCGAACTTGCCACGGAAAGGGCCATAGATCTGGTCAACCACATATTTCGATTTGCCTGAATTTGTCGGCCCCACAATCAGAGCGTTGAAGGGTATCTTGCTCGGATCCATGGTGGTGTATCAGCAACTCAGTTGCTATCCACACCCCGATATAAGAAACTTTGTTGCTATTCTATTAGTACTGTACAGAATCTAATTGCATTTCTAAAACATTCATCAGCCACCCAAGGGGGTGTGGGGGGTACCCCCACTAGTACTGCACAGATTCTAATTGCCTTCCTAATATATTCATCTGCGCATCACTGATGACGTAAATGTGGCAGTTCACATTGCCAGAGCCGCTTGCATTTCTCTCGAGCTCCAGCTGTACGCCGTCTTTTGTGTTTACAAGTCGCGTGCCGCTTCCGTGCATCGAGTGATCAGACATGGAACGCAGATCGATCATAACCCCGAACTTGTTCTCTGTATAAAACTTTGTTGCATTCATGTGCTGTGTTTTGTCTTCGGCTTTGAGAAAGAAGCGTTTGACCTCCTCCCAAACATCAATTCCTTCAAGTCCGTTGTTGTACAGCCTGTTGGGCGAGCCGTTCACTGTGACACTGACTTTCGTCAGGTCTGGGTTTAAGTAAGTTTCTGCCTGCCTTGCGCCAGCAACATAGGGCTCGACAAACAGTAGCAAGATGCCTTTGAGGGACCTTCTCTGTGGGTTAACTCTGAGATTCAGCCTTGTGTCTGTGCCTTTGGCAAACATAACCACTTCGTCACGCTGAATGTGGTCATAAGCAAATTCTTTTCCATTTGTGTACGCGCTGTGGGCTTCATCTGCCAGTGTTTTACTTCTTATCATCTCGTACTCCAGCTGGATGTTTGTCAGCTTATATTTCAGTTTTGTTGTATCGGAGCCTCTGACAACCTGAGAGGCTGGCGCAAGTGTCAGTTCGAACACAAGATCGTTGTATAGAGCCTGCGGATAAAAGGTCCCGTGGTCGTTCAAAATCTGGTGGTCAAGGCGGATCCTGTATTTGCTTCCGTGAATCCCGTTCAGTTTGATTTCTGCAGCGACGCTTGAGGTCTTCTTATCACCCGCGTTTGAGCGAATTTTGTTGAGGTCCTCACTCTGGATTCCATCTTGCAGCATGTTGTCGCGCTCCTCCTGCGATAGGAAGAGATCCTCGAATATCTTGTAAATGTCGTAACCAACTGTGTCCTGCAGGATAGTGCCAGAGTACTTCACAACAAGTTTGTCAACTAGCGCCCGTCCAACATTGTCGACTAGAAAGTTGTTGGCATGGCCTCCGCTCAAATCGATGTTGAAGCGCAGCGCAAGTGAGCCGGGAACAAGGACCTCGTTTTCATTCAGCTTGGGAACCGAAACATAAAGCGTTTCCTGTGGATTGACTTCTGTGCGGTCGAAAGTGATGCGTTTTACCGCGCGCTCCGCTTTTAGCGCGCCGAGAGTTTTTTCACTGCGTGTTGGCCGAAGGTTTTCCTGTACACCGTCCATTATTGTAAAGAATATAAAATATTCAATTAAAAAATTTCAATTGTAAATATAAAATCGCTTCATCAACTTTGTTAAATAGAAACATAGTTTCTGCTTTTCAACTTTGTTGATATTCGATGGCAGAAGGTGGTGAATTTGCAATGGAACAACCAGATCTTGACAACGATATTGACCATGATTCTGTAGATGAACAAGAGGTAAACAGAACCCAGCTATCTGAGCCTGACGCAGAATCCACACGCTATGGTGAACAAATTGAATTGCAAATGATGCAGAACGAACAGAGCGGACTGCCAGAAACATCATTTGATGAAAATATACCTTTGTTAGGAGGTAGGACGCAATCATTAAAAGAAAGGGCGTGGGGGGCACTAAAAGGGCTGTTTCCAGAAAGCTCATCAACAAGTCTTGAAGCCTCTTACAGTCTAAAGGGCAGATTACAAGTAAAAATGGCTGGAGCCGGTAAAAAATTATATGATCTTTTCACCACAAAAAGGGGTACAGGTGAACAACAGCTAAATCCTAATCTTTCAAAAGAAATCAGGAGAGAACTTGGACCAATGGCGCGAGAAGTTGTTGAAAGAGACAATGAAGAAATAAGAAATGAACGCAAAAAATTAAGAGAAGCTGAAAAACAACGTAAAGAGGACCAAAAACTTGCCTCTGAAAGAGAAAAAGCTGCCCAAGAAGTTCAAAATTTGAGAAACAAAAATGAACGAGTTCAAGCTCAGATTGATGCGAACACTCAAGAACATGGCACAACAATTGAAAGTGAATCAGAACTGCGGAGACTGCAGCAACTGAAAAAAAATCTTGAAATGGATTTTGAAAACGCAAAAAAAGAGGTGGCGGCTCTCGAGAAACAAGCAAAAACCAAAGCCAAAGAACAAGCCAACATCGACCAACTTAGAGAAAAAATAGCCGCCAAAGAGAGAGAAAGAAACACCGTTCAAGAAAGGTTCAACGACACAAGAACGTTAGATGAGCTGAAAGAACAAGAAGCAGAACTACAGCGCCAAAACGAGGAAGATCAGGCGGTTATCGACAATGAAGACGCCTCACCTTCTGATAAACAAGCTGCCGAAGAAAGAGTAGCGGAAAGACAAGAGGAGCTTGCTCGTTTGCAAACACAGATTGATGAAAGAGAAAGAGCGCTTCCACTTCGTGAGAGGGTAAAGGAGATATTCAAAAAATATGGTGTGACCGTTACGGCTATCGTTCTTGCTGCCGGGGTCACAATTGGTGCTGTCATTGGGGCTATTACAAACGCTTTGAGAGCCACCGGTAAAGCGTTGGGAAAAGGTCTGAAAGATATTGGCTCAAAGATTGCATCAGCTCTGCCAGGTCTTATTGGCTCAATTGTGAGCTTTCTTTTCAAAGCCGCCGGTCAAGCTACCGGTTTTCTTGCTGAGCACACCTGGCTGATTATTTTGGCTGTGGTTGCCTTTCTTGTAGAAAAATACATAAAGAAGCGGCGTTAACGCATAAAAGCGTAAATCAAAGCCGCAACACCTACCGCGGCAACAGCAATAGCTGCTTTGTTATTTTCGTGTGAGGGGGGTAAACCCCCCACCCCAGCAGGCTGAGGTGTTTGATCTTCAGGTTGAGGTGTTTGCTCTTCAGGCTGCGTCGCTGTTACCCTAGGGGTGTGGGGTGAAACCCCACTGTGTATCGGGTTTGAGGGGTGGCTGTTTGGTGGGTTTATCTTTGTTGGTCCTCCTGCCATCAGCTTTAGCGCTGCTTTTTTTGTGCCCTTATTTACTTCGTCGTTAACCCCTAGCTTCATGCCTGGCACAGCTTGTTTGAGCTGGTTGTTGTAACCAATAACACTCCCCGTATTTATTACCATCCGCGCAGGCATCAGCCAGGCCCCCGGACACACAGCAAGGTTAAGCCTCACCTTTGCCTCGTCGACTGCAAGTTGGTACCTTTGAACTGACTTTGCCAGATCTGGTTGCCTTATCGCATCTTCCACTAGGACAAGGAACTCACTTTGCGCTTCCTTTGCGCGCCCTCCTGACCCAAGTATGCTGCTTCTAACGTTTACCTGTGAACCCAAAACACAGTAAACGAACGCCTCTATCGACTGGTTTATTCGCGACAAACCCGCCTGCGTTAGACCTTCTGCTACATTTGGACAAAACCAGTCTGCCTGTCCGTAGGCAGCGTCATCTGGCTCGATATAATAAATCAAGTTACCTTTTGAGCCTGATCCACCTTCGTCTGAGAACTTTTTTGACCCCCCGGGGTAAATGTCTCCCTCTTCTTTAGACGGTCCAATGTTTGACACATAGATGTAAACGCTTCCCAGGCCGTGGTTTGCGCCTCTTGTAAAACGAAAATCGCTTGACGGGTCGACTCCGAACTCATTGCATATTCTTTTGTATGAAGCCACGTCGTATTTGTTGTTAATCTGGTCAAAAGTTGGGTCGCCAGGCAAAGCGCTTATGCTTTGTATTCCCCCCATCTGAAACAATATTCGCCTGACAGTAAAATATATATGGAACTTGTAAAAAGCTCGCACATTCTCTGGCATAGCATAGTTGTTATCGAAAATTTCGCGACTTATACCACAGCCCGTTGTCGCACACCAGACAGCAAAATTCAGCTGCTGTGGCCAATATCTCATATTTGGGCCGGCTAGCCATGTTTTGGACTCTTTCCCTGAATGGTGGGTGAGTTTGGTTTTTTGAAATATCTCTCTGAACTTTGTTGTGAAATACTGGTCCGGTGTTACGTAAATATTCAGTTGGTTATTAAATATTTTTTTCAAACTCGGGGCGGCATCGTGAAAGCCAACAGCAGGAATCGGCAAAGAGTCACCTTTTAAACCACTTGGTGTAAGCTGTTGTGGAAAACCTTCTGATGATTGGCCAATACCCAGCGCACTTTTCATTTCCGGGCTCCAATATTTGCTGTCTGAACCAAAAACGTTTATCAAATTGCCTGGTCCTGCTTTGAAATAAATTTCTGAGGTTGCTGTGTGATCTTTGGCGAAATCGGTCTGTGGCTCAAACTTTGATTTATCAGCATTCGGGTATTTTGCATTAAAAGTTTTCCATGCCTTTTGTTCTGCTACTTTGGCAATGCTGTCAGCTTGTGGTGTCTGAATCCATTTTAGAAGCGCAGATGCGCTGCTATGCTGTGAAGGCTGAGGGGCCTTGTCTTTTGCTGCATCAGCTTTCGCTGCACTTTTAGTGCTTTGCTGCCTCGAATAAGCATTCAACCATCCACCACCACCGGTCCATTCATTATCCATGATCCACTTTTATTATTTAAACAAAATATTTTTCTCTAATTATAAAAATGGTTATTCTTACTGTTGTTACAAAAGAAAATCCACATACGGTCTATTTTGAACCCCAGCCTATTCAAAAACCAAGCTATATCCGGCTATTAAGTTGTTCTCTTTACAATTCGTGGTTTAACTTAAAGGAAGAGGGGGCAATTACTTTGTTAGATGCTGTCGAAAAGCCTTTCAAAGTTACTTTTTTGCCGGGCCATTATACACTCGATGCGTTGGCGAGTGAAATCAGAAACAGTTTAAACAAACATAGGGTCCCATTGCAAACAGATGTTAATACTATCGTTGGCCAGCTTGTAATCACAAATCAATTTAAACTCTTTTGCATTTGAATTTAAAACGTTCATAAAAAAGCTGAATTCCGAAACGACATATTACATTCATTGCGACCTACTTGACAAAGAACAGAATCTGTTAAATGGCAAACCGTCTACTGTTTTACAAACTTTTGACATAACAGGAAAACCTTTTGAAAAAGTTTTTTATCAAAGCAGCCCACAACATGTCTTACGCGATGTTTCTGCTGATAAGCATATCTCAAATATGACAATTTCTGTCAGGGACCAAAATAATAATCTTTTTGACTTTAACGGCTTGCCTCTTCAGTTTCAAATTGAAATTAATTAAACAAGAAAATAATTTTGTAAATATAACCATGGCATCCAACGTATTACCAACTGCACCAGCTTATGAACAAACAGAAACTCAGACAACACTTTATCCTGTTCTACCGACTCAGCCTGATAACAATTTTCGTATGCAGAAAGCCAATGAAGTTTTGAAATATTTAAGTGACGAAGTTTCACATTATAGGCTTGTTGCCAAAAAATATAAAAGAACTAAAACCATTATCAACTATGCTAGCTTTTCTTCTGGCGGTATTAGTGGTTTTCTATCCGCTGGTGGAGTAGCAGCTGCTTTTACAGGCATTGGAATTCCAGCGGCAATACCAATTGGCTGTGTTGCCTCTTTATTTGGGCTAACAGCTGCTGGGCTAACCGGTTTTTACAAAAAGCTAGAGCCCAAACTTATCAAACACTGCAAAATCATGACACTGGCTTTGTCAAAATGCGATACTGTCAACCGCATACTGTCAAAATCACTCATTGACGGTAAAATCAGCGATTCTGAGTTTCAGAGCATCCTTGATGAAAGAGAGAGCTATCGTATTCAGAAGGAAATTCTACGGAAAGGCACACTTCCAAAGGAAAAAAATAAACAGAGCAGCCCTGACATTGAAAAAATACGACAAGAGGCCATGCACGAAGAGAGAATTAGGCTTCAAAAAAAGTTTCTTGGCAGCGCGGTCGACGTTTCGAAATAAAATTTCAGTCTAAGCGCACTCTCTTTCACTTTATTAAAGAATGATTTCTTTATATAATATAAAAATGATTGTTCTTTTTCATGCTCTTGTGTTTGCCATTAACGAACTTTCTTCACCCGTTTGGCAGAATGATGTCAGACAGATAATATATCAAGTCGTGGAAGCGATGAGAGAAGAATTAGAAATGGATTAAAATGTTACCAGTAAAATTTCCTTTTTATTTCTGGCATTGGGTCTAAACCCTTTAACTTACATTGTATCCATTCATGTTCTAATTCATCATCGCATATCTCAATACAGCGTCTGGGGCAGTTGTATTCGTCTATGTCTGGGAAAACGTAATGATTTATATTGCTTTTTCGCATGCATGGTAAACAGATACCATCAACACCGCAATTTAAATGCTCAAGACAAAACATCACTTTTACCAAACGTTCCCTCCTTTTACAGAATGGGATTTTTTCTAACTCTTTGTGTACTTCTCCCCAGCCAAGATCTTTTCGCTCTTTTAGTTTTATTTTATTATACTCTTTGCGCATTTTTTCTGGAAGTTCTATTGGAGGTTTTTTTATTAACGTGTTTGCCATTATACACTTGTTGGCAAGACTTTCACACAAACTATCATTCCAAGATTTTATGAAGCACTCTTCGTAATCATCTTCATCATAAATAGGATAGCCGGTCGGTAATATTTGTATTGCATCGGTAAGTTGGCAGTTATTTTTTTTTTCTGATGTTGAACTGACATTGTTCTTATTATCCGGCAAAAGAATATTCATTAATTCTTGTGGAGTCATTTTTTTCATTTCTGCAAGAAGTTCTTCTGATACAAGTATTGGCAATTCCGTATTTTCTCCTATTGAGTTTGTCTTAAATAATGCCCAATTGTCTCCCCTTTCTTTGTTTTTTCTAACTTTCGGTTTTTTAGTGCTTTGATCAACAGGACCATTGTCTCTTCCTCTTCCCATCTCGACGTATATACAAGTGCAGATAATTGTTCAAATGGAAAATAATTCTGAGACACTTTTGTATATTATACAGTGCGGGCATTTCTTCAAAAGAAAATAATTTTTTTGTGACACATCCGCTCGCTCGTGGGTCATGCTATTTGTTTACTTCCATGCTTGCTTATTTTCACTCAAATACCACCACACACATATATAATGATGGTTCTGGGAGAAAAAAAAATAAAGATACAAAACAAAGCTGATTTATCAAGAAACGAGGCGAGCATGGGAGCCGAGTTTCTTGATAAATCAGCTTTGTTTTGTATCTTTATTTTTTTTTGTCCCAGAACCATCATTATATATGTGTGTATTGGATTGAAGCGTGATATGATATATTTTTAGGAAAATCGATATTTCCATGGCAACGACAAACGGAAAAACAAGATATCAGTTTTACTTGAATTCTACGCGAATAAGATTTGACGTAAAAAAACTAACACCAGTATCTAAAACTATGGTGTACTGCACATCAAATATGCAAGAATAAAAAAATTCTGTATGTTTGATTTCGAATAAATCGAAAATATATTTCAAACTATGCTTTTTGCATTATAATGATAAACGGACCGAGACGCAGACACTGCTTTGATGAAATTACTTCGAAATAACACCAAAATGTGTATTTAACTTATCTTTCGTCGCCGTGAAAATTTTGTTGATTTTCGTTATCGCGATCCGGAGAATTTGATTTTTTCATACGGTCACTACCAATGTAATTTTTGGTAAATTTTCAACTTTTAGCGCTCTTTCGAAAATCTCCAAAACGGCTCCAACGATTTTCTTAAAACTTTCGCAACACATGCTTGATAATGCAAAGAATTTAATTCCAAAGTTTTATTAACGTTGATTTACAGGAACACGTCCAAATTTATCCTCAAAGTAAGCGTTCGAACCGACGAAAATGTTGCGTTACAAATTCGGCGTTCGCAATTTATGCTAAAATATTCAAATCAATGTTTTTTACATTCCATCGAGTGAGCAGAAGAGTGAGGGAAAAAACACAATATTGAAAACAATAGCAACGAACTGTATTTATCAAGATGGAATGTAAAAAACATTGATTTGAATAGTAGTGACCGTATGAAAAAATCAAATTCTCGGGATCGCGATAACGAAAATCAACAAAACTTTCGCGGCGACGAAAGATAAGTTAATGCATATTTTGGTGTTATTTCGAAATAATTTCATGAAAGTAGTGTCTTCAAATCGGTCCGTTTATCATTAGAATGCAAAAAGCATGGTTTGAAATATATTTTCGATTTATTCAAAATCAAACATACAGATTTTTTTTAATCTTGCATATTTGATGTGCAGTACACCATAGTTTCCGATACTGGTGTTAGTTTTTCTACGTCAAATCTTATTTGCGTAGAATTCAAGTTTAACTGATATCTAGTTTTTCTGTTTATCGTAACCATGGAAATATCGATTTTCCTAAAAGATATATTATATCAAACTTCAATCCAATTCCAATATCTGGTGTAAATTCCACATCGATTCGAGTCCGGGAAGTTTGCTAAACGGCCAAATGAAAATGTTTGGTATGGTCCAGAAAAAACTGTAGAGAGACACCTTAAATGCTGATTGAGCCGAATGTTAAAACATATTCGGAAAGTCCTCGGAAATCTTCGCAAATTTCGCTAATTTTCGGAAAAGTTCGAGAAATGCTCAGAAACGTCCGTATGGCCTACAAACAACACTCGGACAATCTTCGGGAATCTTTGCTCTAGAAACTGCTGAGAATACAGTTGTTTGAAAGGAAACATGTTGCTCGAAATATCAAAAGTTGCCCAAAAAGTTGCCGAACATCTTTAGGACATCCTTTCACCGAGCCTAAAATTTTATTTTATTACAGTTTAATGCTTTCGACATTGTCGATCCTAGCAGTATGCAGGAAGCGTGTCACATATTGTCCCACGCTCGTGAGGAATAATATCTTGGCTCCGGGTAGGAACCAAGGTCCGCCAAGGCGCGACCTCTTAGGACTTAAATAGCAGCTAATCCCATGAACCTTACAAAAAAGTTAAAAAAGTTAACGACCTAATGAAAAAATAAGAATTTTAAAATTATAAAAACTGAATAAATATATAGACGTGAAGGTCATGATGATCAACACGCTGATATACCCCTTAATTCTTGCATACCCCCCCCCCCCTCCCTCCGCATCAGCACCCATGAAGGGCTGCCTTTGAATAGTAATTAGGCCAAGCTTTGAACCATGTCATCAGTATCCTTCCTAAGAGTTCAAGGGGTCATTTGTTATTTCATTGCATTGCATTGTTTGGTCCTCAAAAGGAAACCTTCTTTCAAATCCTAAGGAAATAAAATATATTACAAAGTAACATTGTGTGTGTAAGGGAAAAGGCCATTGATTTTTTTGCGCTATATTCTTACGAAGCCTGCGCAAACGAATAGAACTTGAAAGTTGCCCAAAGGTTGCCGAGCATCTTTAAGATATCCTTATACCTATTTAACAAAAACAACACAAATAAAGAGGAATAGTACGGAAGTAGACGG
The DNA here is from genome assembly GCA_963693305.1 of Meandrina meandrites. Classification (NCBI taxonomy): domain Eukaryota; kingdom Metazoa; phylum Cnidaria; class Anthozoa; order Scleractinia; family Meandrinidae; genus Meandrina; species Meandrina meandrites. The sequence continues at coordinate 28,490,070 of OY855912.1, read as the reverse complement.
TTAAATCTGTTTTATTTTTGCCCGACACCTTTCGTTTTCATTTCAATCCGAGAGTCCAAGACGTAATTTGCTACGTTTCTCTTACATTACAGCTCAATGGGCTCACGCTCAAGTTTAGAACAGAAGCCTGCTACGCTGCAGACGAAACTAAATCCTTGGTTACTAGCTGGGGTTAGATTACGTCTGCGACGCAGGCTAAAAAACAGCAGCAAGCATTATTCCCGGAAACAGAGCTAGGTGAGTGTTTCGCAAGAATACAAAGGCGATCCAATAGAGAAGAATACTCGCAATCGTATAACTGTTACTTTTTTATTCGATCTGAAATTAGAATGTACAATATAATCTACTTAACTCAATCAACAAATAATATAAACGAAACAGCAAAAACGAGCGAAACGGGAATAACATATAACGATTGTAGCATTCATCATGCATTCTTATACATCCGCAGTTTCTCTTGCTCTAAAGACAATTCTCATTGGCTGATTCATAATCACGTGGCCTTGCATAAATTTAAATGTATCCTGATTGGGATACATTTTCAACAAATGTATCCCGATCGGGATACATTGACCTGAACGTGATCAATGGCCAGAAAAAGCACGTGATCAAAACGTGACCAAGACCGGTGGCGTGATTGTGGCGTGATGTTTTGAAGCTCACTCTTGGCGATTCCAGGAAATTTGCCGAATAGTTCTTCGAAAGTTCGTGAACCACAGTAGAACAGTTTGTGGCTAAAACCGGCGCTTTCTACTTTTTATTCGAAAAACGAAGTCAAAAAACGTTTAGAGCAGAAGGATTTCGAAAATGCCTGGAAAGTAAGTCGGTTCTTTGCTTTCTTTTGTCCGTAGTTTACGATGTGTTTTTACATTTGCAGTATTTTGTAGAAGAAATAAAGTCGTGCTCAGGCGTGCTGTTGTTAACGCAATTTTTTTCATTCTTTGGATTTATAACAAAGCACTTGATGTCTGGTCCCTCAGGAAACTAGTTAGTTTTGTTTTCCCTCGATTCTCGATGTTTCCCTCGACTTCGACTCGGGAAACATCGAGACTCTCGGGAAAACAAAACTAACTGTTTCCCTCGGGACCAGACATTAAGTGTATAATGTAGTCAATCTCACTTAATACTCAAAACTTACAAGCTAACAAAACTGAAGTGATCAAAACAATATTCATAAACTTACTTCTATGGCGAGTTTTCTTAACTTTCCTTGTTCGGGGCAATCACAAAACCAGGCAACGGGTGAGCGGTACAGTGAACGTGTCCAGCACAGATTTCGGGTTAAAACTAAACTACTTAATTTAAAGTTGATCTAAACATTCTATTTTCGTTTCCTTTTGGGCGTTTATAAAACTACCGCAAGTTCCTTAATCACAAATTCTTTACATTGTTCAATCACTACGTTAACAGTGAGCAATCTTTCTGTTAATCTGACGTTTGTATTGAGCGGATAAAAAAAATTACTTGATTTATAAATGTGCAACAAAGAAAGGTTTTTTTATTGGCAGGAAGGGGAGGGGGGGGGGGGGGGACGGACAAGTTAAACCGGCAAGTGGAGCACAGTTCTACATGAAAGATGCTCATACTCCTACATAGACTTCCTAAAAGCCGTTCGCTTCTCGTTTCCGGTTTGGCAGCAGACCCCAAGTCTAACTTCTACGTTTTGTTCTCATTTTCTGTCAGTCGAGATTTGAAGCGTCTTACTTTGTTAGTTGTTGTGAAATGTTCCGTTTCTCGGAAACAAAGTCCTACAGCTCTACTCACTCCCCGAGTATGTAAAAGATCTATAAAGGATAAACAACACAGCAGCAAGCATTATTCCCGGAAACAGAGGTGAGCAACCTTTCTGTTAATCTGGTTTTTTTTTTGTTTGTTTTTTTTTTTCGGTGGGGGGGGGGGGGGGGGGGACATATTAAACAAGTGGAGCACAACTCAACATGAAAGATACTCTTCATTCTACGTTTTGTTCCCATTTTCTGTCAGTCGGGCATCATAATCTTTCCACGCCCTACTTTCTTAGTTGTTGTGAAGTGTTCCGAAGAAGGCAAAGTCCGACAGTTCTCGTGTCTCCTCACTCCCCCGTCAGAGAGCCATCAAATATTGAATGTCGCCTGTCGCGCATTTCCATCGATTCTCAAGTTGCCTACTGGTTCTCCGGTTGCATTCAATGACAGAGGGGAAAATGGCTTGAAAAGCGATCGTTTATAGAACTGATTGAAGACCACCGATGACGTCAAAGTGAACAAAGTGGATATATATAGCATCATTTATCCCCCAACACTGTGGTAACGCAGCTATTTTACTGCATCGCCAGAAATTTAGCGTTGCGCGCCTGACGACTTGCTATAACTCTTCGTTCATGTCCGCGGCTCCGTTCATCCGGTTAGAAGACAGGTTAGCAGTTTATTAGAGTTTCAACACTGTGATTTCATTTGCCTAGTGGCAGTATCTAGTGTCTGATATCTAATGTATTGTTCTTGCAAGCTTTCAAATATGTTTATGCCGAATTTAAGACGCCTCTCCTCTCAATTTAACCGCACTTTCTTCATCTAAATTCAAACTGACCTTGTCTATATCAAGTTCCTTTCTCTTCCCTAAACGTTGCCTATCAGAATAGCCTTCTGTTCTTAAACTAGCAAATGTCCTGCGACTCTTAGTTGCGATCTGAATGCTTTCATTAACATCTCCAAAACTCAAAGCGAGTTCGGCATTTTAATTTTGGTAATCTGATTCTCTCGCCAATTCCTGGAAGACGTGTTCAAAATTAAATCAGCTCAAAAATCGACTATTTTGCATGGAGTATGCGTTGGGGAAATGTTAGTATTGAAAGCGATTTGCGATGCATTAACCCCGGCGTATCTAATCGAACAGTTCGGTAATCGAGCCCAATCGAACAACAATCGTTCGATTGCCGAACTCAATCGAACATAATCGAACTCACAATAAAATTTTGCCAATCGAACACAATCGAACGATCAGTAATCGAACTCAATCGAACGTTCGATTACCGTACCCTTGTTCGATAGGACAATATTCACATCGCATGATAGGCACGTGGTCTGTAGAAATTCAGTCTTAAGGCCAAATCACTGCTAGCTTTCCCCTTCCCTTTTCACCCGGCTTTCAGTAAAAATGTCGAAAACGTCAGGAAGCTACATCCAAGGAGACCCGGGAGGACACTGCACGTATCAAGATTTCGTGTAGTGTAAAAGGCTACCAAGAATGTCGGTTCAGTGAAGATGTGGGAGAATATAAGAAGATTGGCTCCAATCTTTCTGTCTGTCTTTCTGTCTGTTTACAATCACATCGAAGATAATCATATAAGCCATTTCCTATCAACACTCACAGTACATCCGGGAGTAAACGAGTATCAGTCGTTGACACTGACTTTGTTCTGTTCTGTTTCAACAATTATATTCAGTATGAAGTTATTTTTCTTTATTCCCATTAAATAAAGGCTGATAGTGACTATACCCTACGCGTTTTACCAGTTTCCGGTGTCAAGAGATACCGTCCGAACAAAATTGCATCGGATTAGTTCGATTTTGTTCGACTGGTTCGATTGGTTCGAAAATCGAACTCACAGCAAGGGTCTCTGTAAAATGCTGACCGGATGGTGGCGGATGGCGGATGGCGGATGGAAAAATGCGGATGATAAAATGCGGATGGCAAAATGCAGATGAAAAAATGCAGATACTAAGAGAATGAAAAACAACAATCAAAAATAAATCAAGGAGAATAGTTAAATCAGATTTCGATTATCACAGCAAGATAATACATGGCTGTTTCTTCTGGACCTCTTCTGATGGCTGGCGTTGAAAATATTTGCGGCAAGAATGAATGCTCTTTTTGGCGCCTATACGAGCTATGGCTATGTCTGACTATTGTTCTATGTTAATTGCGCTTGTAAATAGCCAGAACAAATTTATGTTACCACTTTGCCCGACTCAAAAGAGAAGTAAACGGACCGGCAAATCAAAAGGTTATTGAACTAAGCATGTTCGAGTAAGTCATTTTGTTGCCCATATATTGTCTAAACTGCTCTTGAGGTAAGCTAAGCCGTCATCGAGTGGCTCCGGAGCTATAACATCATTGAAGGTAAGACTTACCTAGGCAATAGCATGATTACCCGGTCTTCCTAAGGGGAGGGGGCAAGGTTATCTTTCACTCCTCCTTTTTCCCCCGTCCCCTAAGGTCATTCAGGCTGGAGGAGTCTGTGATGTCGTGCGCAACCCACACCCGTACAAATAATGTGCTTGTATAAGCTACTTAAAACGGGAACTTCTAATTTACCACAAATTTGTCATAATAAAGTAGCATATTCCCTTCGTGATGACGATTCCAGAGCATAGGCGAAGGAAGCAAGGAGGTATACTGAGGCTAGGGGCTTAATAACTCAGCTAATGAACATGTCCCCTAAGTAAGTTCAGCCCCACTTCAAATCGGGTGATATGCCTGAAAACTGTTCCGGATAAAGCGTTAACATTCAGTTACTTTCTATATTTTTCACGTGAATAAAATCAACAATTTGAAATGCATAGGCCAAATTAAATGAGGTAACCACGACAGAATTTGTAACTTCTAACGTAAGGAAGATAACGATACCAAACTGTCATTAAGTCACGGGATGCATTAAAAAATAACTATCAGAAGTGAATTTCCTTAATTTCTGGTCCACAATATCAAAATATTCTATAACGGTGATCATCAGAGTGAAGGCGACGGATTCTTTACAGTATTAGACTAAAGTTTTCGCAGATTTCCACGCCGTGACACGTTTTAATAAATTCAGGATCTTCAACCCGGCCTCACTGGTAGACTGTTCAGTTTAGGTTGTATGAAAAACGAATATCACAACAACATTAGCTTTGAAAAACTTCCATAAAATTTCGATTAGAACACATTTCTGAGTCTTTCTTTTGCTTAAAATACCAATCAAAAGATATTCCTGCTAAATTATTGTTTCTGTTTTTTCATTTTATCTGTAAAAATTCTTGCCCCCTTTGAAAGGGTTTACTGCTCAAAACGTGTGATTCTATTTATAGCGCTAATTTGTTTGGCAATCCGGTTTCATTTCATTCATTTTCTTTTCAAAACAAACGTTCCAAGCCAGAATTGTCCCCCGGCGCTATCGGACGACTCCATAGACCTTAGTTGCGTTCGTTTATGTTCATTCACTCGCGCTAGCCTTTAGAACGGACTGGCTGATGATAAAGGAAAGTCGAGTATCTCTTCTTCAATGAAAGTCTTCCCCATTTTATTCGGATCCGATGTAAATGAAGAAAAAAAGTTGGACTTCTCCCGGACTAAATAGACTGTCTTCTTTTTGAGAGAGCAACGCAAATGAATTTCCCTTTCATCATGATTTTATTATTACTTTTTTTTAGTTTTCTTTGTTTCCGTATCATTTCACCCGCATTTTATCATCCGCATTTTTCCATCCGCATTTTATCATCCGCATTTTTCCATCCGCATTTTTCCATCCGCATTTTATCATCCGCATTTTTCCATCCGTCATCCGCCATCCGCCGCCATCCGGTCAGCATTTTACAGAGACCCTCACAGCAAAATAGATGTTCGAGTTTGTTCGATTGTCGAACCCAATCGAACACCAATCGTTCGATTGAGTTCGATTGGATTTTTGTTCGATTTTGTTCGATTAGATACGCCAGGATTAACCCATTGACTCACAGTCCAGAAGGCTTTTATTAGCGCGCACCCACCCCCCAAAAAATTCCTGGCTCCTTTACGGCATTTAACACAAACGTGCGAGTGGGAAAAATATACCATATGCGTACTAAATTCAGACAAATAATTCCTTTCTGAAGTAAACTTTTATTACAACTAGACACGCTGAAAGACCAATTCATGATTTGAAATGTTAACTATCAACCTTGATAAATTGATCCCAAACCAAACTTGAAGACGGTGAAAAAAATTTCTTCACCTCAGCGCGTCATTTAAACAACTCGCAAAAACACGAACTCTTTCTACAAAATATAACACTAGTTCAAGTCCGTGAATTGTGGTCAAAACAAAAGATTGCGTGACGAGCTAAAAATACTTCTTTCAATGAAGACGACAAACAATAGACTTGTAACAATAGAAAATATCCTCTGACAATGAAGATTCGCAGCAGCTTTAAAGCATGTAAAACTAAGCGATTCAATCGATGAATAGCACAGATCTTTGAAAAATACCTACCTGTAGTTTGCAAAAGGCTAGACAGGCTAAATGACGAGCGACGCGTGAAAATAACACTTCGGGATCGAGAACTGCTGACGCATTCCTATCCAATGACGTTTTTATCGCCCACAGCGAAAAGTATTCCCTTGACAAATTAAAACAGTCCCTTGAGAGTATACAAAAATGTGGGTCAGAGAGTGCCAACCCAATGATCCCAATTCTTACCATTTTTCTTGTACCAAGCAAAATAGTCGAAAAAATATGTAATGTTTAAAATGTAAAAACTCGGATTGCTTCAAGACTATTGTGTCTTTATTACTGTTCACCGTTAACCGTTGTAACCGTTAACCGTATACCATGTTGTATGTCTATTGTGTTTGCCAGGCAAATAATTCCCCAAGTATTTGCAAGTACTGTAATCTACTACTCTAGTATATTCAGATGAAATTCATATGAAAATATAAGAACCTATTTTAAGAACCTTGGTAGCCTAAATTTGCTTTAAGTACCATTTATATAAGAACCTATTTAGGCTAAATTGAAAAATTCAGGTTCTTATACTCGGGCTATTACTGTACTGGTTAGATATTTTCGCAATTTGAGTACTCCAAGGCACTGAGCCTAAGCATATGGGATCAGTTGCGGGGTGGATATGGTTCACCTCTCGACACTACAAACGGCATAACATGGAGTTTCTTACATGCATTAGTTACATTAGCAAGTTAAGGGGTATTGAACAGCAGAGTCACATTGATTTATTTTCTTGTAGGATTTACTGAATGTACAATGGCTAAGCTAAGAACCATCAAGATCTGGATTGTGATATTCATGATCATTTTCTTTGTAAGTTTAAACCTCATGTGTTTTTTGACTGATCTGTTTATATGGCCAAAGGCTGAAAATATATAACTACAATGTAGTTATAAATGTTGGGACGCTCAGCAAAATTTTAGGGAAATTGGCTGCTAGCCGCCCTTCCCCCCCCCCCCCCCCCCCACCCCCTCCCGAGCAATTTTGACGTGTTGCCAGGAGGGTTAAGAGGGCGCAAGAAACATTGAAACCATCAAGAAACAAGAACCATCCTTTTACACAAGACTAGTACAAAAAAACTATTTTGTATGAATAAAAGGGATATTTTGTAAGTGCATCACAGGGGCGTAGCTAGGATTTTCCAAAGAGGGGGGGTGGGGGGGGACACACTGTGTCACACCCAGGGTCCACTGCAAATGTATGGAGTATGTAACTACCTAGCACTAGTAAATATTTATCGGAATGTTCGTTCTTCGGATTCCCGCTTTTTCTCCACCTGAATTATAAGGCTTGTATGTTGTTAACTAGTAGTAGTTAACAACATAGGACTAAAAAATACACGCTGTTATTCCTTCGCTCCTTCCCGCCTTTTCGCCTTTTTGAAGGTGGGCAGAAGTAATTCCTTTGAGATCTCCGGGTGTCCTTATTGAAGATGGTAATTCTCGTCCCCCCCGCCTGTTTTACATTTTAATACCTCTGTTGGCTATAAGTATAAAATATGTTACATTTGTTTATATATTTTTTCCCCAGGTATTTAGTTTCGTGTTCGTGGGTATTGGGTCATCGAATGTGGCTCAGGTCAAAGCTTATCAAGGTCTCTCGCTCTCTGTTCGTTACATATCAGCTCCTGCACTTATAGTTACTGCTGGAATCCTCATTTCTGTGGTCGAATTCTTTTTCTATGTATGTGGTTGTTGGGAATCTCCAAACAAACACAGATGTGGATACATTTTCGTAAGAATGCTTTTGTGGTATAGCCATTTTGTAAAAATATATTTATACAATGTAATGTACTGTAACGTAATGTAGCTTAAGGCAACGTAACGCAAGGAAAGGCAATTGATACTCCATCGGTCCAATTCTCTTGAAAGTTCGCTTGCTACAAAGTCGTTTTGCATAAATATTCTTTAAGTATTTTTTCTAAATTGTTACTTAATTTTACATTTTAGGTCTTTTTTTCCCTTCTTGTGGTTCTTGGTTTAGAGATTTCCGCAGCTGCTATAGGATACAAACATCGCGACAAGGTTTGCATTGCCTGCATCTGGATGATTACATAAACTTCTAGCAGTATTACAATGAATACATACATTTAACACTAGAGGTAACTAAGGCAGGGAAAAAAAAGGAAAAATCAAGTCACTTGCACAACTCACTTCGTTTGCATTTGTATTTTGACGGAAAAAACCCGAACTCTTAGTTTTAATTTTTAGCTAACTTTAAAAACAAGGACATCTGTGAGATGGAACAGGAAGTATGGAACAAGATGGGTCATTTATGTAAAGTCCATAAATTTGTTGGAAGTTTTAGAATAAATGAATGTAAATCCCTCAGTTTCGTTCACGTTTGTGTTTTTTTTTTATTGCAGCGCACCTTTAGATATTGAAATCATGTGAAATGTGCTCGCTAGCGAAGTTAATTGTCTGAACTTTTTTAGATCAAGGATACACTTGCTGATGACGTGGTTAAGATAATCCGAGAACTTTATGGAATAGAAAAAGACCCTTCTAGCGCCCTGGATGCCCTGCAGGAAAATGTAAGAACTTTTTATTTCTTTTCTTCAGCCGCTTTATTCGTTTGACAAGTGAAGGTTTAGAGTCTCTAACCTAAAGCTTTTTCCTTCTTAGTAGTCCGCTTTACGATTTGGCGTGGCCAGAAAGTTCACATAAAAAATGCAGGAAAAAATCGAGACCCCGATCATTCGCATTCCCAGAGCTTCTCGTTTTCTTTGTGCCGTTAAGAGCGATTTACACGGTACGATTTTGTTGCATGCGGTCGCATGCGACATACCTACGAAAGGCCTACGACACGACTTAAGGGCCATTTACACGCGCACGACATTTTCACTTGCGACATGCCAAAATCACGTGGGATTCCACTCTCAATAAACAACTTTTTTGCTTGTGTGGACAGGCTCTTAATTTATGACTCTGTGAGGTTTCAAGTATATTAGCTTTGCATATGGGCTTGAGTTGAAGCTTACCTTGTTTATCCAGACCAAGTAAAATGCGATTTATTGCGTTCAGTCTTGCGTCAATTTTGAAACAATCCTTGTGCCGGCTGTTAAAAAGAACTTCCTCTTCAGCCCACAGTGAGATCAATTTTCCAGTTTCCTCATGGGAAAAACTGTTTTCGCTTTTGTAGACTTTGCACTCGACGATGACTTCACAACTAATTCGGATCCGTAACTTCGTCCGCCATTTTGAACGCACGAAAACTTCACATTCCTCCCCTACTCAGTAGAAATTTGTCACAAAATACGTCATTTTCTATCGATTTCGGCTGCGATATGTCGCAGCGTTTAAAACATGTTTAAAAATCTACGACATTTTTTGTGACGTACACGACAATCGTAAGCGAGTTGTAGGTTGATTTACACGAAACAACTCTTGTCATAGGTCTGTCGTAAGCATGTCGCATGTGACAAAATCGTACCGTGTAAATCGCCCTTTATACAAAGAAACGAGAGCTTCGAGAGAGCTCTGGGGACGGGAATGGTCACCGACGGGAATCGAAGCTATGACATTCCGCAGACCGGTCGGATGCCCTAACCACTCAGCTACTGGGAGACTAGGGACCCAACTTTACTACATGCGCCCTACATACTGCTAGGATTGGCAATGTAGAGAGCGTCCTGTTTGGAGATAGCGAATGAAAGATGGTAAACTCAAGCCGAAAATTCAGTTCTGGGTCAAAGAAAATTTTCTGCAGAGATATTTATAGAGAGGCGTTTTCTTGAAAAGATATCTTTATCTAAACAAAATACTAACGTCATGTTCAAAAGTTTCACGAGGCCGGACTTTTCTGTTGTTACAGAGGGATTGTTGTGGCTGGTACAACTACACAGATTGGCGAGATTCGAGGTTTGCCAGAGAAGTCACCGATCTAAACGACTCCGTTGTTCCTGACAGTTGTTGTGTTAAAGGACCAAGAGAACGCTTTCACTGTGGAAGACATTTTAGAGTAAATAATATTTACACCAAGGTTTGTGTGATAAAGTGGAGTGCGCGATGGCTTGGGAGATTTTCTGCATGATTTAGCGGCCTGTATTCTGGATCAAGTTCGGCTTGGGTCAGTAGATTTGAACTAAACCGTTAATGATCTAATAGACGCCCGGGGCGACTATTAAATTTTAAGGGGCCTAGGAGGGGGGTTAAATAGAGATGAGGCGTTTATTAGAGAGAGGTGTTTATTTCACTGTAACGTCAACAAAACAAAAAACACACATAGTTTGCTCGCAGAGTTTGTGAGTAGTAAACTGATTCAATCTGCGCAGGTGTCGTTCATAGTTTAATATCAATGTCTTCATCGTCATGGGGGCCAACCATGTTGGCATCGTCTTCGATGGTTGAGGCGATGGTAGGAGGGGGGCGTCTATTAGACGCCGGGCGTTTATTAGAGGGGAGCGTCTAATACAACCTTTGTACCTCAAGGAGGGGGCGCTTTATTTGAGAGTGGGGGTTTTTTAGATCATTTACGATATGTGTGCAAATGCTGCCATTTAATTGGCTGAGCTATCGTACACTAGCACACTGGCTGGAGGTCGCTTTCGCGTTTCTGAAATAAGATTTAGAAATATTACTTGATAATTTAAAATTGCCAAGAAGATTAAAAAAGACATTGGCCATTGCGCGACTTCAAAACTCGAAAATGTTGAACAAATTGCTAACCTTATGAAGTACAGTAACTAAAGCGTAAGATCACACAATACTGCTTAAAATGTTGAGAGGTAATTGGAAATCGTTATTTGAAGAAAATTAACTAAAATTCTACTAAAACAATTAGCTTATTCGCTCTCAATTTCTACTGGGTGATACTCGATTCTATGTTCGGCCTCAGTAACTATTTAACAATTAGATTATGAGCTCGAGATTTCTATGAGGTGATAGTTGATGAGGCCGCAGGCCGAATCAACTATCACCTAATAGAAATTGAGAGCGAATAATCTAATTGTTTTAGTAGAATTCTGACTGAAATAAACGCAAATAATGGTTTCTAATTATTTTCCTACGCATTATCGAACTTAACGTTTTAACAAAATCCCGCGCATTGAATTGTCCTTGGTAAATTTGCAGTTGTTTACGCGCGTGCACCCGTTTTTCAATAATTTCAAGCTTTTAAAGTCAAGAAACCGCTAATGTCCTTCTTTTAGTCTTCTCGAGAATTTTATTATCCATTTACATTTAAACTTACTTCCAAAACTGCGGAAAAACGATAAAAACGTCGCATTTTGTGCGCGACCTTCGGCAACTGCACACTAATGGCTGATAGTGTTCAATAGCTCAGCCAATCACATTGCAGCATTTGCATTAGTGTACTAGTAGAATTCTACTAATAGCGATTAGTAGAATTCTACTAGTACACTAATGCAAATGCTGCAATGTGATTGGCTGAGCTATTGAACACTATCAGCCATTAGTGTGCAGTTGCCGAAGGTCGTCCACAAAATGCGACGTTTTTATCGTGTTTCCGAAGTTTTGGAAGGAAGTTTAAATGTAAATGGATAATAAAATTCTCGAGAAGACTAAAAGAAGGACATTAGCGGTTTCTTGACTTTAAAAGCTTGAAATTTTTAAAAAACGGGTGCACGCGCGTAAACAACTGCAAATTTACCAAGGACAATTCAATGCGTGCGATTTTGTTAAAACGTTAAGTTCGATAATGCGTAGGAAAATAATTAGAAACCATTATTTGCGTTTATTTCAGTCAGAATTCTACTAAAACAATTAGATTATTCGCCCTCAATTTCTATGAGGTGATAGTTGATTCGGCCTGCGGCCTCATCAACTATCACCTCATAGAAATCTCGAGCTCATAATCTAATTGTTAAATAGAACAGCAGTAATCACTCTAGCCAATCACAAAGGACACAGGCAATCCAGTGAACCAATCAAAACTCGAAGCAAATACATGACGCCGGCACAAAGCGCGGGAAAACGGGTTTTGGTTTAACTTCTGATTGGTTGAGAAAGTGGCGCGAGATTTTTAAGCCAATCACTGAGCGTAGTAATGCAAAGCCATAGCAAACGCGAATTACTTTCTACACTCAAGTGAAAACATCTCTAATCTAATTGTCAGTTAGTTCCCTCTGTATGTCTTATAGACTGTGTTTCTATGACTTCGTACTGTCTCGTTAGGGTTGCCAGAGTGTGTTCCTGTACAAGTTGATCAGAGACAAGCTTTACACCGTCGCGGTCACTGCAGTCATTGCAATCGTCTTCCAGGTAAGAGAAATCCGACAGTAACTGGGTGCGCGCTCTGTAAGCTAAAATAGCATCATGACAATTTATTTTAATTTTACGGTGGTACATTGCATGAAGTTCCTGCGCTACAGTGACGAAAAAAAAATTTCTTTCTTTCCAGATTCCTGGTATGTTGCTTCTTGTGTTGTTAATCCGCAGAAAAGAAAAAGAGTTTCCTCGTTATCACGAGGACGATAAACTCATTTGTAGGTCAGGCTTTTGGCGAGACTGCTTTGAAGATGATTAGACCATATCAACCGGACTCACTCCAGTGTAGACCAGTATAGATAGGAACAACTTAACCTAGATGCTAGAATCTGCACAGTTCACTGTGTATATGAAACGCTCAACCAAACATAGACCCCCTTTGTTAAAAAATGGGACATTTATATCTAGCATTACTTATTAAACAAACAACTTTTTTGGACGGATTTTATCCTCACCCGCGGTTTTCAGAGGGGATGTTCCTAAGTAATATGACGTATGCTGACTACGTAGTGCTCGTCCTTATTTGCGTTTGGACGGTAAGAATCGAAAACCATACGGAAATTTCAAGAAGGGATTCCGAAAAAATGCACGTCTTCTTCTCACCCCATCCTCCCCGCGGCCCAAACGCTCAAATCACTGGAAAAAGTTAATACTTCCCTAGGGAGAACTCCGGTCCGGTCCGGGTTCGAGAATTGGACGGGGTCATTGCGCTGTGTTTTTGGGCAAGAAACTTTACTCCCACCGAGCCTCTCTCAACCAGATTTATTTTCCTAGTCGCTTCATGTTAGACACATGGGGGAATAAGTTTGGGCCCCAGACTTTCACACTGAGTGAGCAAAACACAATTGGGTACACAAAACGAAAAGTACTTCCGTGTCTTTCCACATTCGGTTTTGTTCGGTTATCTCGCTTGCTTCCGACAGTATCCAATCCGCGTCATCATAGCTAGAGCAAGGCTTATAAGAACAAATTTGTGACAAGAAAGTGTTCCACTTACTGATCACTCGAGGCAAAAAGCGAGGCACACATACTGTTCTGTAGTGCGTTTCCCCACAGTGGCAAGCATGGTTGTGTCTGGAGCAAGTTACTCTTCTGCGGTCTAAAACGAGTGCTTTAATTTTCATTAGCGGAACCGTAGTTGTCGTTTTAAGTCGGTTAGAATTTCTGTATTTTGCATATTAATAATATTAAACAAAACATTTTTACTTCTCAGCTGATTCTACTTTTCACCCAATGAACTTCTGCGAAAATGTTTCGATTTGGATAAAACGCATTTTTTTAATGAATTTTTAAAAATTTTAAAATTCTGTTTTCTTGCGGTCGACCCCTGCCGCTGATCACAGAATAACGTGCTCAAAAATGACGTAGATTCAAGAAATTGCATTAACTATTAAGACTTTCTGGATCATTAACGTTGTTACAAAGAGCGGTAACGCACCTTTCCGGCATTTTGAACTAAATGTAGACTCTGAAGCAAAATTCCCACTTGTTTAAAAGGCAGATAAGTCACGATTCCAATTCCTGAACCTACGTCACGACTCACTTCAAACCGAGGAAGACTGGTGCGAATGGTTGACCAAAATGGCGGCAAATTTGAACATCTCTAAAAAATTATAAAAAAATTGCGTTTTATGCAAATTGGAAAATTTTTTTTTGGAAAAAGTTAATTGGGTGTTATGAAGAATTGGCTGAGAAAAGAAAAAAATTAACGTTATGGGCACTTTAAGTACTCGTATTTGTATTACATTTAGTAGTCGTTTTTCCTGGATGTTTTTGAATAAGCTAAGCTTCTCGAAGCGCGCTTACTTTTAACCTCTCCCCATGTCCCAGCCCATACAAAAGGGACCTCTGCGGAGGAGAGAGTAAACTGTATGTAGTAAGCCAAGGGCCAACATGTAACTGAGTAGTATGTAGTAAGTAATTTTTGTGAGTGTATTAGTATTGTAAGTAGGGTACTAGTATTGCAAGTAGTGTATTTTTTTGGTTGTAAGTAATGTGCTTTTTCAATTAAATATAAATAGAAGAAAAAACGCTTCTCGAAGTTAAAACTGTAAGTGCGTGTAAACTAAGCCCGGGCTAAACGCGAATGAGAGTTGATAAGAGTGGACTCTCGTGAGAGTTTTCGTCAACTCGCATCGACTATCATCAACTCTGGCCAAACGAGAAAGACAGTCCTCGAGAGTCCATCAAGAGTGACTACAAACGAGAGAAAACCCATCGATTTTCATGAAAAATTTGAGCACGTTCAAAGCCGATGAGAACGCTTAAGAGTCAATGAGAATGCATGAGAGTTTAAGGTCAAGCGAGAACAGGAGAACGAGAGTTTGAACTCTCATCCACTCTCATCCGTGTTTAGCCCGGGCTTATTACATTCATATGTAGCTGTCGCAATAAATACAATTAGTTTAGAGATGGATGCAGTCCATTTACTATTGTATCGATGAAAATTAGCTAAAGTCCAAACAGGTATTTCTGATTTTATTGTGTAAATGTTCAATACTTCATTTTACAAAAAGAAAATTATTAAACCAACCATTGGGAAAAGCCCGAAAGGTGGTTCTCTTCCTTATATGTTTTTCTCTCTTCTTTTATTCTGTGCATTGTAAGTTTCTCTTTTACCGAAATCCTGATTTTCTATCGTTTGGAATCTTTCTTGCGGTCAGGAGAAACAACTTGAGAGGTACACGCATATATGGTAGTGGCGGATCCAGGGGAGGGGCCCGCCCCCTCCCCGCTTATTTTTCGGAAATAGCGCATTTTCTGTGCCGTGCCGGAATTATCCTAGCAGAATTCAACATTCATAAGCAAGCTTCAAAAGCCCCCCCCCCCCCCCCCCCCCCTTATCCTAGCTGAAAGTCTGGATCCGCCACTGTATACACAGGCAGCCCAAGCAGCGGTGTTGTGTTACAAAGATTCGATTTGTAAGGGTTTGTATGGGAACCAACGGTTTTGCTTTAAAAGTAAAAAGAAATCGTATATTTTTTGAATAAAATTGGCTTACCCTGATTTTGTGTTTCATTCTTTGTTGTTTGCCGACTTCTCAGGTCGTTCTAACGCGATTTCGGCGAGTTATCGTTATTTCGGTTTCCATATTTTGTGAATAAAATTGGCTTACCCTGATTTTGTGTTTGCCAGCTTCTCAGGTCGTTCTAACGCAATTAGTAGTGGAAACCGAAATAACGATAACTCGCCGGAATCGCATAAAGAACGACCTGAGAAGCTGGCAAACAACAAAGAATTAAACACAAAATTAGGGTAAGTCAATTTTATTCACTTAAAATATACGATTTTTTTTACTTTTAAAGCAAAACCGTTGCATTCCCATGCAAACCCTTACAAATCGAATCTTTGTAACACAACACCGCTTACAAGCAAGAGTCACATCCGAAGGTAATCTGATAGAGAGCTTGGGCTGCCTGTGCGGTATGGTCATTGAAAAAGTTTCATTCGTACATTACAGATATCCTGCGATATACGTAGTTTGCCAAAATCCCTCCGATATCCTGCAAAGCACGCATAGCCACATTTTTTCTAGCTGTATAATGCGCTTTGTTTATAATTTGTTGAATAATGAAGCAATTATCCTGCTCAATCTTGCAGAATATCGTCTGGCTTCAGCCTCGTCGGCTAAGTGTCAGGCGACATTCCGCGCAGCTCCGCGCAATTTCGCAGGGTCCCTCCACGAAGGGAATCCTTATCATTTCTTTGTGACGTCAGAGGTACTTAAACTATGCTAGGAAAGACTTTTTGACATCTGGGCATGTTTGAACGTCATTTAAGCCGCAGGCGTCTCCTGTTTCCGAGAAGTCTGCTCGCAAGCAAAGAGGTCGTTGCTCAGGTTGAATATCAGAAACCCAACGCGACTGTTTATAGAACTGCGGTAGACAGAGTGAATGTATAGCAGCTGTTATTCTTTCCAGCATTGCAGTTGTGGTAGCACACTTTTCTAACTGCACTGACTGTGAGTTTTAATATTGCACTCCTGACGAGTTCCTGTTCATCTTGGGTGACGTTGCAGATTTGTTCGACATCACTGACTCACCTTGTGGATCGCAGGTTAGTTTTAATGGTTAACACTTTTAAAGTCGGAGACATATATTGACTAAGCACAGTGGCATCGATCGTTTCTTTTCTTTCCATTAAAGTTTATATGATCCGGACGCCTCACTTCTCGAATTAGCTACCTTTCCTCATCTAACCTCAGACTGGCCTTCCTCTTCACTACAGATTTCCTACAAGAATATAATTTTCTGTATTTATAAACTGACGAATTTTCCGTGACTCATAAAAGCGATCCAAACGCCCTCGTTAACTTCTCTAAACCTACGGCTAAAAGCGATTGTTGTATTTCGTAATCTGCGAGTTCTTTTGTCAATTCCCGGAAGACGCCAGCAAAAGCAGTCCAGAAACGTACCGCGTTTTCGATATCAATTCCCAAGCGAAGTGTTACAACATTTTGGTGAATTAGAAAAAAGTGTATATATGCAAATGACAGCCAAAGCGAAGAGTTTTAGAATTATTTAATTCCCGACACGTTTTCTATCAGCGATATGGTAAATGTATTGTGTATTTTCTAGGAAAAGAGCCACATTATAAGAAAACTGATATACCAGAAAGCCGAATAACTCTAATCCAGGATTGAAATCTGATCGACGGTTCAATTTCTCTTGTATAAATACGTTTTTGTTGCTTATAGTGGGCGGAGTTTGAGATAAGTCGACGTCAAAACTGGACGGCAGAAAATATAAACACAAAATCTCACTGAAAAGTTAAAAAATTGAAATCAAAATTCACCCTAATCTTGGAATAGCTGAATCAAGCTTTGAACAACTCGGCCCTGCGATGGAGTTGATTACTTACGCCTCGCTATTAGTAGACAAATAAAATGTATGAACATGTGTCACGCTATCCGTGATACATACTCATATAGAACAAGGGTTTTTTGTTTAGTTTGCTGGGAAGAAAGACAGAAGATTAGCTCTATGGGCACTTTATAGCCTAAGGAAAACCGTTATAACTTTTGTGGAAGAAATCTACTTATTGATTGTTTTTTTGCAGATATTTATAAGAAGCGCGCACCTAATAAATGAAACTTCAAGGGCACCCAACGAGGCAATTTCTTAGAACTCATCAAACTTGAAAGGACTGCAAACGTAAACTAAAGCATTTCCAGTTGTAACCGATTAGATTAATGAACAGACGATTCACAGGTTTATTTTCCTCCAGGAGCTACTGAGAAAACAATGGCTAGTACAAGAACCATTCAGACCGGGATGATGGTTTTCACGGCCAGTTTCTTAGTAAGTTTAAAATTAACACATTGCATTACTTCCATCTCTCGCTTCAGAGGATAATTATTTTTTTATCAGAGCTTATTTTTGCTTATCGATAGTTTGCCAATTGCCTAACTGGTTACACTTGTTTTAGGAGGGCTGCAAGATTTCGTGAAAACGACCCCAATACCTCAATACACTAAAGGTTTGAATTACGCTTAATTTCTTGGTTTATTCTTTTTCAAGGTATTTGGATGTGTGCTGGTGGGCTATGCAGTTGAAAACGTCAAACATTTTAAAGCATATGAAGCTCTCTCGTCATCTGCCCATAAAAATACGGAAGCATCTATATTTATAGGTGTTGCTGGAGGGCTCCTTTTGCTGGTGTCATTACCTGTTATTTTATGTGGTTGTTGGAAAAACCCACACGAAAACAGATGCAAGTTATTTCTCGTAAGTACAGTGTATAGCTTTTGTCGTACTTGCGATTTTTTGCGATACGATACGATTTGTTATTGTTGCATGTTGCTTTTCTGTAGAGAAAATTGTCACCATAGGTACAAAACATGATTATATATGATAGCTTTAACTACAGTTTTACACAGTAAAATAAGTGAGTATCTACAACTTATCTATACACAACCGAGCAGAATTCTGGCAGAATTTTGTTGCCCGAGCAGGAGTTCGAGTAGAAAACGCCAATCTTAACTAAACGAATGCGCCAGTTTACGAGTTGAATTTATCCAAGCCAAGTTTATAGTAAACATGGCGGATTTCTCTGGTTAATTCCGATAGCAAATGTAGGACTGTTTTAAGCCTTTATTCGTGATTAGCCGAGAAGACTCGTCGTGAATTTGTGTTGTTCAAGTAAGCCGTGAATCGGAAAACAAGTGGACAGCCGTTAACAGTTTAAAGTTAAACCACCCGGTCCAAAGATATTTTAAAAACGTTCTCTTCTCTCCTCTTCCTTCCCCCGCTCCCCTTAGGAAGTCTTGACACTCAGGTTAGGTCGAAAGATACTCGTCAAGCTCGTAACACTGAAAATGGCTGTTATTGTTCTTTCATTTTAAATTTTAGGTTTTTCTTGTCCTCCTTGTGGTTATTGGATTAGAGGTTTACGGAACTGCTTTAGGATACAAAACTCGCGACAAGGTTTGTATTAAGGCCGATATGGGTAACAGTTTCTTTTAACTTGTCGCGAAACAGTGTTACACGAGCGTTTTTGTTTGTATTGGAGATGGACCATTATATCTTTTTAGTTAGGGGAATTGAGAAATGATCTAAAAAGGTTTTGCACAGCAGAAATAGAGGAACAAAACGTTAACTTCAAGCGAGCCAGGAAAATACCTACCAAAAACCATCGTCCTCCTCCCCTCCCCTCAAAATCCTGCACATCCTTAAAAACATTGCACAGAAACGTTGCACCGGGCCCCCGTGTTGAAAGTTGCGGCAACATGTTTGTCAAAGAAGACATGGGTTCAACATTGTACATCATGTTGCCATAACTTGCAACACGGGCGGTAATGCGCTATAAAACGCTTTTCAATTTGCAATGAAACATTGTTGTGGGACAGATTGTAAAAAATAATGTTGTCCGCCAGCACGTGCACAGGCATTACTCGACCTTTAGTGTACATAGTACTATAGCGTCGTTTGAAATTAAAGATAACCTTGCCCAGACCTCCATAAAAGGTAAAAGTAGTGTCTGCCCTAGGGCCAAAGTCGTCCATACAGGGCGGGAGCTTATCCCGGTTTCCGTAGCATGAAGCGACTAGGAGTTTTGCTTTTCCCGCTGGGTAAGATGCTAGTCCATCGTAGGGTTACCCCCCCCCCCCCCCCCCCCAAGCATTTTGTTAGTTTGATAAGAAAAGAACCCGTGAGGACCCGTGAGAATAAAGAAAAACCCAGAACCTCGGCTGGGTCGCTGACTACATTGCACCTCTAGCAATTTTCAGCCTTACTCTCTCGGAATTTGGCGATCGGAGGAGAGGACTAAATTTAAGCTTCCGCCCAAGTGCACACGGAATAATAATAATACGTAATTATCTGATCTCTTAGTTAATTGAACTTTTTTTATTTCAGATCAAGGACAGATTTTCTGATGACGTGCTTAAGGCAATCCACGAATCTTATGGAATAAAGCCAGAACCATCTCACGCCCTTGATACCCTGCAGGAAAAAGTAAGCCAATTTTTTTTACTTACTTTCTTACGTCAATGAATTGTTAAAATAATGTTTTAACTGTATTTTATTTTGTGAGGGCCACAATTTTTTAAATTATCAGTTTCTATTACGTATTGTTTTGTCAACCTCTGTAAAATAATTCGCCCTTTCCCCAACACGCCAGGATTTGGGGCGAGTCTTCACCTCGTAGAAGGTCGACCAGCACCTCATTGAACATCTCACATGATTGGCCATCATAAGAACAATAGGACAAAGGGCACAAACAATGCCCCTATCCCTGAAGACAATGAGCAATATTGTTTTAGAATGCCTCTGAAATTAGAGGTTCACAAGAGGTACTGGACTACTCCGTAGAAGATATTTTCATGAAAAAGTTTCTTTACCTCAACAAAATTGCTTGCATCACAGCAAGAAATTTAATGAAAGAGTTTCACTTTCAGAACAGTTGTTGCGGTTGGTACAATTACACTGACTGGCGAGACTCGAGGTTTGCCAGGGAAGTCACCAATTTAAATGACTCCAACAATGTCCCTAGCAGTTGCTGTACGCAAGTATCAAGACAATACGGCTACTGCGATATTAACACCAGGGTATGTGTGATACATCAGGCAGCTGCCTCATGGTTGGTTATGTAATGTAAATACGCAAGTATCAAGACAATACGCAAGTATCAAGACAATACGGCTACTGCGATATTAACACCAGGGTATGTGTGATACATCAGGCAGCTGCCTCATGGTTGGTTATGTTATGTAAATAAAAAATGGTTGGGAGGTGGCAACGAAATCTGCAATTACTTTATCATATATAAAATAAGCAATATTCAGATTTTTCATTTATTTTATCTCTGAAAACAATCAGAGATAATGCACGATCTTTGTAGCAGGTCATCAGTATGAAATGTGTCAGTGGGGACAAAATCCTGCTCGCTCAGCCTTCTTTCGCGTGAAGAATCGAAGCAAAGCCCAGATGACCGTATTAGAATTTGTGTTCCTATTAAGACTTCATATTTTGTTTCAATAGGGTTGCAAGAAAGAGGTCTTCGAGGACTTCAACGAATTTATCGAACAGAATTTTTTCGGCCTTGCAGCTACTCCTATAACTACACTCGTCTTCCTGGTGAGACATCAAATCCCGAGCGTAACACTCCTCCCGAAATGAGAATAAGAATGGAAATAACGATGAGGGCTAGGCTTTCCCCCATCCCGTTTAATATGTCGATCATTGCTACATATCGGTGACGTCAAACGGATCCATGGGCTGTATGGCAGTGTTGTGACTGTAGTTCCAAAGTTGTAAAACGAAAGTAAAATAAAATTATGGCAAATTGTCAATATTGTTAGTTGGTAAATGTTTCGGGCATGCCTTCAATTCGCAGTGTTTTACAAGCATATTTATCAATTATCTGCATGCAACTATTTGTTTTGATTGAAGGTTGTCATTTTTAATTTAATAGTACTCAAACTAACAAACAACCGAAAGTAAAGAGAGTTTTAGTGATCAGTTCCACAAATAACGACCACGCGGAAATTGTGTTTGTTGGCAGAACGGTATAACACCTCCAGCTGCTAAACTCGCTGCTGTGGAATGTACATTGCACCGCTTCATTGTTGCGCTACAGTGAATGATAATCCTTTTTTATCTTTCCTCAGGTGCCTGGAGCGCTGCTTCTTCTGCTGTTGATCTTCACAAACAAAGGAAGATAAACTCACTGTAGCTCTCGCCTGATCTCAGGGCGCGTTCGTTTGGGAATATCCTGGAATAAGAATATATTCCGGTTATTCTGCTCCTGGGAGCTGAATAGCCGGAATGGAAATCCAAGTATTCCGGAATAGGAAGAGCAGCCAAACGAACGCTAACTTGCATTATTCCAATTATTCTTATTCCGGATTGATCCCAAACGAACGCGCCCTCAGACGATCCGAAGGCTCTAGCTCTCAGTCCTTCCTCTCCTCGTATGGGAGGGGAGGGAGTGAGAGCGAGCGACCTCGGATCGACTCAGAATCAGGCTGGTGAACGTCAGGCTTTGGAGAAAACTGTTCTACTCTTGGAGGACACAAGTAGGAAACTAGAACCCACATAGCTACTAGCGTTTTTGAAAACCGCAACCATAGGCTCCCCGGGTTGTAAAGTGACACATTAGTTGGCAGCACATAGATCATCCCGCGGGATGATCCCGTGGGAACCTCTCTCGTTGCAGCCTATGAGGTTTAACCCAGAATTTAATTTCCTAAAGCATTTCGCCTTTGGTAAAGACTAAGAGAAAGTGTTATGGTACATCCGCTTGTTGCTAAGTAACATGACGAGTCTCTTCAACGACTTGGCCCTAATTGCCCTAGCTACTAGCTCTCCTCAGCTGTGTCGCATACAATCTTTGGTTTATACACAAGTATTAGTCTTATATAGAAGTATTAGTCGTGGTTGTAAGAATGTCGGTAACTTGTATATCATAACTTGTACTGCTTTTAGTTGTGTAACACTATCAGTATGTTTATACGGCCATTTTATAGTCCAAGTATCGTAGATTATGCAAAAAACACCACCATGTATTTCTAAATTTGTTGTGTAACTGTTTCAATACTTTATTTTAAAAATAAAAATTATTGAACCAACCATTTGCAACTATATTTACACATGACGCAAAAAATCCAAGAATGAACTTGACTCTTTCTCGCAAAGCGTTTTCTGTACATAAACCACACTTTTTCATTTTTTGGTAACAGAACACAATTCAACCATACATGTAGTACAAACAAATGAATAGTTTAACACACTTTTATAAAAACGTTCTGACTGGTTACTGCTTGTCTTATAAATGTCTTTCAGATATGAAGTTTTAGATTGAAATGCTATTTACAGTGTTCTGCGACTTGATAATTTACTGAATTGAGATACAGTGAGAATATTAGGTTTCTTTGGTCTGTTCTTCGGATCCTTCTGCCGTTTTTTCTGAGCCTTCATCGGCCGGAGTCTAAAACAGCAAAATACAAAAGAATGTTTTAAAAACACTCGTGACTAGATGGACAAATGAATGCGCGAATGACTATAATAAATGCCTGTGACATGTGGTGCTGGTCTGTATGGACGTCTGTGCAAACCAACCCTAACAATGAATTTATTGCCAACTTTCTACAACAGTGTAATCCCGAAATGACGACTGCCTTTATAACGAAGTCCCTAGTGACACGAAACGATTTTCTTCAGCCCGTCCGAAGTAACTGACAGTAAAATGGTATGGAACAGAACACCGATACGACAAACTCCCGTTATAACGAACATGCTAATTTTTTTCCACAGTCCCATGACACTTTGTTATAAGAGTTTAGTAGTACTCTATCTTTCCGATAATAAAACTGCAAACAAGAAACTCTGAAACTATGTTTGCTCATTTTTCCTTGGTCACTTTCTCATACCTCTTCAGATTGTTTCTCTTCACCCTCCCCTTCCTGGTATTCCTCGTGAGTGACCCCCTCCTGTGCTATGGCTTGTTTGACTTCGGCAAACGCCGCATTCCTCTTGTTCTCAGCTTCTTGCAGAGCTTTCTTCTCCGCCTCCACAATCTTAAAGAACTCAGCTTCTGCTTTGCTGACCAGATCTTCTCCCTCCTCTTCATCTGCTTGTTCATGAGTTTCCTCTCTAAGTTACACAGTAGAGATGACATGTAAAACGTCAGACTTTACCTAATCGCTCACCTGTTACAAGTTCCTGGCTTATGAGAATAACGAGTAAACTCTGTTATAGTCTTCTTCATGGAGAAGAATATGTTTTAGTGAATCTTCTATGATTTACATCTAAACTTTAGAGGGAGGGATCAGTTTGGAGAAACGACATTGCGTTTGAAATCTGGTCTGGGAAATGCTTTTCAACATGTCTAAATAAAATTCTTCAAAGCTCTTACATTTAGCGTTGAATCAAGCTGTTAAAATACATGGCAAGTTACTGTGATATCCTTACTTGTCTTGTGAACTCTTTGACCTTTCCTTCAGCCGCATCTCACGATGCCTTGTTTCTAAAATCTTTTCTCTTTTTGTCTCCCTTTCAAACATCTAGAAAAGTGAATAAGAGAGATTCAAGATTAAAAATAAAGTAAAACAAAGTTATCTAGAATAATCTCTTCACAGCTCTCCGCATGCTAATGCACCTTCTAGTACCCCCGGTTTATTATCCACAAAATGTTACGATGCCCAAATATGGTCAAGACATCTTTGTTATCTGTTATCCGTACATAACAGATATCCTGCAAATATGTAGGATGCCACGATTCGTCCGAATTATTGCAAAGCACTGCACAACCACATCATTTTTAGTTCTAAAATATTTTGACAGTTTGTTGAATAATAAAACAATTATTGTTCTCAATCTTGCCAAATATCATCTGATTTTAGCCAACTCACCCTACAGCATTGTGAGCTAAGTATCAGGCGATATTCTGTGCAATTTTGCAGGATAATTGTTAATAATATATACATTTCAGAAGATGACCTGATCACAGTATGATCATTGTATGTGGTTTATATTCTTACTGCTGTAACTGAAGCCTTTTCATTTCTCTGAATGCTGCACAGGCCATCTGACAGCTCCAATAGGGTAACAGTGCCAGAGTGTGAGCCACAGGCTACCAACCTTCCATTCTCTTGAACGCGCAGCGCATTCAGAGATTCATCACAAACCTGAAAAATTAAAAAAAAAACATCCACTATTAACTGTACAAGAAACTTCATAATTACAAATATAATCCGTACATTTGTAAGCCTCTCCACTGCAACAGAACTTTTTTGTCCTAGTTTTTCCACAGAGATCAAGATCCAAATCAGTGGAATAATAAATGTAACCCTGACTTCAATAAAGATCAAAGATTTTGAACATCTTGATCCCAAAAATTATTGCTAGAGTTACCCTAGCAATGATAAAAAAATACCAACTTGACAAACTTGTCATAAGATCAAGTTTAATCACCTGGATACTGAGTGTAGGGTCATTCTGTTTAAAGAGGTAGTCCCACACGTCCAAAGTACCGTCCATCTTTGTTGTGAAGAACACAGCAGGTCGCACAGGACTCCAACACCCGTCTGTCATGTACGACATGTGTTGCCTGAGTAATTAGGAACAAAATA
Source organism: Meandrina meandrites (assembly GCA_963693305.1). Taxonomy (NCBI): domain Eukaryota; kingdom Metazoa; phylum Cnidaria; class Anthozoa; order Scleractinia; family Meandrinidae; genus Meandrina; species Meandrina meandrites. The sequence continues at coordinate 28,465,056 of OY855912.1, read as the reverse complement.
TAAAACACATTTTTTGAGAACTGTTTTAAGAAAAGACATGAACTAGTAAGAGATAGAAAGAAATGCTTTATTTTATCTTATTTTTTGCTTCTTGCAGTAATTTTCATAGCATATAGACAAGTATTTCTAGCAAACAAGTTTCTATCGTATGAACTCTGATTCATCATTTCAACAAGAAGCTGGCAGAATCACCGATGGATGGATTGATGGACAAACGGACAGATGGAGAGGAAATAAGAAAGGAAAAAAATATAAAGAGATAGAAAGAACAATTAAAATGACATACTTGGTCCACATTATGGATGACTCCCTGAGATCTTCTGACCAAATCTACAAACAAAGGGAAAAATGCATATTTAATACAATAACATCAAAACAACACAATCATGAGCTATGATTGGCATTTTGCACAAACATGTAACCCTCAGAGCATCTCCTTGGAATCATACAATATACATCTTCATATAAATAAGTTCATTAACATCACTGGGTACATTTTATAGCATATACATTACTTTATAAGTCTCCTTCACATCAGTTATTTGAGTCATCATGCAATGCTTCTCCTCAGTAGTCAGGTCGGAAAAGAAGTGTTGCACGACCACCCAAATAGCAGCTAAAAACGAGACTAACACTGCTTTCAATGTTAGAATATTGTGCATGCAATTATTTTTCCTCTTACCCTGGCTGTCCAGTCACCTATTGTCAAGAAGTTCTTGGGAAAGAATGGATTGCGCTGCAATGAGAAAGACAGTTTGAATTTGGATCAACTTTTTTCATTGTTTAAAGCACAATAAACTTAAAAAACTGGTTAAAAAGAAAGATTAAAATCACTAGAGTGATATAGACATCTATTTAAATCTTATTAATCAAGCACAAAGGCTGTACAGTGATAATTTCCATCTGACGGAAGAATAAACAGGAGAAATAAAAGGGATGAACATACCTGCACAGCATATACAGGTCCATAATGCTGAGAAAATGAACACACAATCTTCTCTGATGGTGATTTAGCTTTTCTATTACAAGACAACACAGAGCCTTGCTCTGTTCCAACCATGAACTTGGTTGGCATGGTGGGTTCGTACTCCAGGGAGACGCCTCCCTGTGGACGTGGATCTTTCTTCACATTTGGACACAGCAGAAGGGATTCTGTCGGCTCACCCATCTTACGAATGTCCCACCAGAGGACCTGTCCATCAGTACTGGTGGAGAAACACTCAGTACCTGTGGGAAAATTTTGGCTTGAATTACAATTGTGTTGTTGTAAGAAAATTCACAAGTTGACTGAAAGACATAAACAATTGGAAACTGCTGCATTCAAGTTTACTGGACCAAATTAGCAGTTCTTAGGCTGGCCATTCTCGTGCCGGTTTTCAATCAAACCCAGAAGCATAAACAAATTTTCTAACACTACTGATAGTTCTATGTTATTTTATGCAATTCACTATCTTTAGTTAGAGTTTAGGTAGACTGTGATGGCTATCCTACTCAATACAAAACACTTACCTGTCTTTGATTGCAGGAATATTGTCTTGTAGATGGGATCCCTGTGGCTTGACTCAATAGCAGTCATTTCCACAGGGTGGGATCCCTTCCGTGTGTCCCAAAATCCTGTTAAGGTTTTAAGAACAATAAATCAGTGCTGAATAAAGAAATGGTAGTCTGGTTTATTTTGAAATGATTTGTTAGATTGATAGAAATCATGTAGGTTACGGTTGTGCAGGTGTTGGGGTTCAATTTTACTCTTGATACCATCTGGTATTTTCCTTTGTTTTATATTCACTATTATATATTACCAAAAATATCAAATTAAACCAAAGGTAAAATTGAACCACAACAATATACATGACATTCATACCTAACTGCCCATTGTAACATCCTCCTACAAGAATATGAGGATCTTTGGGGTTGTACTCGAGGCAAACCAATGGTGATACAGGTTTCAGAGCCAATTCTGGTTTATTGGGATTCTCTGCAAGCATGTCCAAATAAAACAGTTAATCTCAAAACTTACATGAACTCACAACATCAATAGCTACTGGCCAAGAGATGACAAAAAATAGCATGTGTTTTTCCAGAAAATATCCACACCCCTTCCACAGAAGGTTTTTTGGTATGAAATCCCCTCCCCTCCACTACACCTCTGGGAATTCTAGTTTAGCTTCATGCCTTTTTTAAGCTTTTGAAGGATCCCTTCCCCTCAGAATTACCAATGATTTTCATTGACTGAGGTTGGTATGGATATTTCTTGGAACCACACAATCAACAATCAAACTTGATAATATTGTCAGCAATTCAAGAAAAAATCCTTGGAGCCAAATACTACTGTTATGATTTTAAATCATTTGGCTTGAGAATTATATTTTGAGCTTAATTAGGAATGACCAGAATAAAGAACTCGTGGGCTTTAGCATCATTGGGTTTCTTAATGTTGTGAACCTCATTTTTTCTTGAAACCAGTCCTAAAATAACTGTAAGTTAGGTTATCACTCACCAATGTCCCAAATGTATGAATCCATGGACGTTTCTCCAGCAAACTGTTGAAACTCTAAAATGGAATAAGCTACAGCGAGTTTTCTAGTGCTGTCAGGGTACCAGGACAAGCTTGTGGCTGTGCGCTTCATGTCATGAGGATCTCTGGAATAAGTGCAACATAAATAACACATTAGAATTGGGAAATAAATGTAGCCTCCTGGATGCTAGTCCATCGCAGGGTCAATAGGGGTTTCATTAAGTTTTGAAGTAGGGAGGGCACCTATAGTAGAATAGGTGAGCAGAAAAGAAAGCTTGAAGTGAATTTCTTTATGCTCAGTTCATAAGTAGGCAGGTACTGACTATTGTGTATCCTGGTACTGGTATCCGGGTCCTGCCTTCTAATGAGAACCCTGTCAGGCTACTGGCAGTGTACCCATCTAAATGCACCGTCATTTGTAACTATGAAGTGTCTAACCCAAGAACACAATGCAGTAACACCATGCAAAATTAATAAACCTCAATGAACAAAACTTTTTCTAGGAGTTATTTTCAAATTTTGACACATTACTTCTAAAACTAACTTTCGGGATTTATGCTAGTAGCTTACCTAAACACATTAATGGTTTTCGCAGATGGGGGATCTCCAGATGTGTCAACGTCAATCTCTGCAAAGTACTCCTCGTAGATGTCAATTGCATTGTTTTGCTTGATGCAATGCTCCATAACCTGAACAGAAGCAAATCAACATAATTACAGTGAAACAAACTCAACCGGGGCCACCTAACGTTTTTTTTCGCCAATGACAAGACGAGTTTAGAACAAAAGAATTGGACTTCCTACATCAGCGGACCAATCACAGTAAGGGGCAAATTTTAACTGCTGATGAATGAGCTCCAATTCTTTTGTTCTGAGCTTGTCTTGCAATTGGCTAAAAAATGTTGCGTGGCCCCAGTTGAGTTCGTTTCACTGTAAAATACTGAGATGAACCTGCCTGAATGATACAGAGGAATATCAGCATGCTAAGCTTTGGACTGTGTTACATATAACTGTGTTTATACTTACATTCCCAAGTTGCTGTATCGTGTTCATGTAGATCTCATCCTTTTCCACTTTTTTCCGGTATCTGATAGTTTGTTCCACTTCAGCAGGATTCACATCTTTCGGCCATCCTCCCTCCACATGGTTTATACCACGACTCTCTGTTTCAAATCTCTCTGTATTCACCTGAACAAGTTATTACAATGTACCTTGTTATTAAGCACAGTAAGTCAACATGTGCTGTATGTAGTTTTTTTTCATCACTAATGAAATCCGAATTCTAATCTGAATTTGTATGCTCTAATTCCTTCTTATATCAGGGTCCCCTATACCTCTTTGCAAAATGGAATCACGTAAAATTATTTTGTTTTTCACACGTCACAAATACTGTGAAACTCAGAAAACCGTGAACACCAGAAATATTAATGGAATGTTATTGTGTTGCAAGGAAAAGCCAATCAGGTGTGAGAAAACTAAACCGCAAACAGCAACGGTTATTAGTTTGTGGTTTTGAGGTTTGCTTGAGTGTTCCAGAATTTCATTGTGATTGGTCACTACACAATCAAATTCCTGAAATATTTCAGATGTTCACGGTATCCTGAATCTGACAGTAATTCTAAAAATGTTTTCATGTTCATGCAAAAATCATGGCAATCCCTGTTTAGACTGTTACGCTCTGAAGGTGTAAGACCGGATATTGTGTCTGTCAAGATAACGCACGCGCGCGACAAAAGTTTCATCTGTTTAAAACCCAACCACAGAGCTAAAACAAAGACGCACGTTAACTAGAACTACCTAAAATATCAGAAATAAAGTCATGAAAAAGAAGATGATTCACGTCTAATTCAACTCTTTGTTCACGGGCCACGTTTAAGCTAAAAATTGCGTTCACGCGCACGTGAAAAGATCTTAAAATTGGGGATCATGAATCACGAAAAAATAAAAGACCAAAATATCACGTTTCACAGCAAAAAAAAAGGCTCAATCACGCTTCACGTTTAAAGTATAGGGAACCCTGTTATATGACATTTGCAGGTTCTAAAAAACCTTTCCTATTGCAAAGATATATAGGCAACATGGTGGCGTAATGGTTAGCACCTTGGACTCCAGATTGAGTGGTCCTGGTTTAGTCACTGCTTGCCGTCATTGTTTTTTTTTTAGCAAAACAATTTAATCTTACAAGACCTCTCAACACCCATGAATTTAAAGGAGTACTGACACTTCTGAGATTTGCAGACTGCAAACTGCAGAATTTGGTAGATGTTTTTTATTTTCCTTTTACAATTGCAACTGTAAAATCAGTGTTAGGATTCTTACCTCATGCTCAGACATTTCTTGTACACATTGAATTCCAGTGTCGCAAGGATTTTTCTCAATATAATCTTGAAGAAGCTTATCATCTGGAGCTATGTCCACATGTAGCTCTGCCTGGCGATCAGAAAAGTTGCACTGACGCCCAAATTCACTTCTCTTCTTTGTGTATACATACACAATCTCCATTTTAGTTGATTATAATGAAAGTACCTGGGAAAAAATGAACACAGACTGAGTAAGTACATTTCTGCAAATCAGTGACAGAAAATGACAGCTTCTCTGTCCCCTGTAACCCTTTTTATGAAATATTTGAGGGTCAATATGAAATATACTACACTGTTATAGGATGTGTTGCTGTCTCCTGCTTACAATAATATGACAGGTATGTATTGATGTAATGTATATGAAATGATTCATATTATCATTATTTCAGTCAGTTGTACTTTGAAATGAACTATATGTTTGTCTACTCAGTACTGATACGGTAGTCCTCAAGTAATTGAATTTACACGGAATAATCAAAGGAATAAAAAAAAACATTCTTCAATCAGCCATCGAATCTTCAGCATCCTAGCTTGTAAGATTACTTTCCAAAGCAAGGCTCAGCAAAGTTGCATTGCAAGAAAATACACTGTTCAGCTTATGTGCAACTATGAGCTTTCAGATTTTGTTTACATAGATACTGTAGACAGCTAGTTTAAATGTAAAGCAGAAGATAACAGCTAACAAATTAAAGGAAACCTTAAAGTATAGATGTACCTTCGAAGAACATATGAATTAAATCCTCACAATAGAAAAATCAACGTCAAAGTTGGCCGACCTTGTTGTCGTCTCTTTCGCTTGGCAACCCGGGAAGGCCTGGTTACAAACTATGACTTGGTTACAAAGCCAGCGTGGTTTTGGCAGTTGACTTATTTCAAGTGATGCAAACTGTGCTCGATTTTGGGCCAGTTTTATTTTCTAGATCTTCAAAATATTGTTTGTGGATCAGTTCAAGATTTCTTTCATCATCCAACAGTTATTCTAATTGCTCAGGAGCCGGACAAACTCCAAGAGAAATTGCGAAATGGATGGGAGAACATGCCCCTGTGTTCGCAGTCAATGGAAAGAATATTTCAGTTTTACACGAACCTAATCAGTTCTTCAGTACTCTGAAGGTACGATGTTTACATTGTGCGTTTTTCCGACTTCTAAAAAATGATATTTATTGCATGTGAGCTCATTAATTGTATTTTGCTGGTAATTAGTTGCCTTAAATCATTGATAAAGCTTAAATATAATTAATTAAAATGTGCAATGTATCTGATTTGGAAGGTCTTTCTGTGTTCTCATCAAAATGAAGACGATAATTGAATTTTAGTGTGAAGACTATATAACTTTATAAAATATATTTCTACTATTGTTTATTTCTATTCACAGAACAATGTCAGCAAAGCCAAGCATAGGATTATTTTGGCTTCATTGTACCTGGGCACAGGAGCAAAAGAGCAACAACTTGTATGTGGACCTTAATTAAGTTATAGAGATTTCTGGCAGAATATTCAGCCAATTCATATGATTTCCATGCCACAAAGTCATTTTGCAGAAATATTCAGTATAGGGACATTCCATTTTTTATCCGCACCCCCCCCCCCCCCCCCCTAAGGATGGCAGGTTTTTGCAAAGGGGGGTTCGGATTTTGTCTTCAAAGAAGCCGACAAAATTTGGACCCTTCAGAAATTTTTTTCAAAGGTGCAGACAAACAATCAACCCTTCGAATTTCATTTTTCAAAGGGCACCGACAAAAAATTGAGGGTTCGGATTCCTGCCATCCTTAGGGGGGAGGGGGGCGGGGGGTGCGGATAAAAAATGGAATGTCCCATACCCCTTTTTCATACCTTTACAATCTGTATCTTGCACTTGAGCACCTACATGTCTTGAACTCCCTTTAAACAATTTTGCTGCAAACTAATTGGATTGATCATTAATCAAAGCTTGACCTAAGTTTGTTATTCGACTGTCAAGCTTATAGACTTTGTTCGCTTGTTTTTATAGGTTGAGTGCATCAATGAAGCTGTGAAAAGATCTGCAGCTTCGGATCAGTTGCTGAATGTTGAAATCCTTTTAGAGCACACCAGGGGATCCAGAGGTGAACACAACTCCAGAACCATGCTCCTGCCACTGGTTCAGAACTTCACTGATGCTGTCAAGGTGTCCTTGTATCATTCACCCAGCCTCAGAGGACTGCTCAAGCTGCTTCTGCCAGAGAGGTTTAACGAGACAGTAGCCCTTACACATCTGAAAGTGTATCTTACTGACGACACGCTGATCATGAGTGGGTAAGTACTAAATAGTCCAGAAACCATAGAGAAATCATTCACTTAGTCAATTTATCATTATTTCAGATATGTTTGAGGGAGTCATGGTAGTTTTATCCAGAATTGCCAAGTCTATAGGACCCTATAGTCCATGTTTTGTTGAATACAACTACAGTAAAATTCTGACTTCTCAAACCCTCAATTTCTTAAAACTAATGATTTCTCAAACCAATTTTCATTTCCCCTGAGTGGAGGTTCAAGAGATCGGGATTCTACTGTACCATGATTTCCGACATGTGTATCTCACAGATGGAATTGGGCATTGGTGACACAAAAAATTATTAATAGTGTTTTGTCAAGCTGTTAATTTCTTTTTTACTACCTTTCTTTCTCAGGGCTAACCTAAGTGCTGATTATTTCACCAACCGCCAGGACCGCTACATTGAAATCAGGAATTGTCCCCAGTTGGCAAACTACTTTCACGGACTTGTTTCAACTGTTAGCTCATTCTCTTTTCACCTTCAACCTGACAACACGACAAAAATGTGTGAAGGCTTCCCTGTTCATCCGACTAAAGGATTTGATCGAGGACAGAAATTCAAAGCCGAGGCTGGAAAGAGAGTATCAAAGTATTTGCAAAAGCAAAAAGAAGAGAACGTGTTCAGTGATTTGCCAAGAACACCAAACCAACATTTTGACACATGGGTGTTACCCTTAGTCCAGATGTTCCCATTTGGTATTCGTCAGGATGAATTTGCCACACGGGAGTTATTGAGCAGTGCATGTCGGGCTTGCAAGCTATTCTTGGCTTCAGGGTATTTCAATTTAACAAGAAAATATATGGATATAATGTTGAGGTCACCTGCAGAGTGTGAAATACTGACGGCACACCCGACTGTGAATGGTTTCTATGAAGCCAACGGAGTAGCAGGTAAAATGAAGCTTCCAATAGGCCATTTCTGAGTTGCCCTTTGCCTCAGTTTTAGAATGAGTCTTTGTGCGAACCCATTCGAATGAAAATGACTTTGATTTGCATAAAAATGGATGTGAGGGTGGAACTTATTTTCATATGAATGGTTTTGCACGTAGACTCATTTTGAAACAGAGGCAATGGGTAACTCGGAAATGGGCTATGGGTTATGGTTTGAGCCGGTGTTGTGGCCTCAGCCTTTGCAAAGGGACAATATAGGACATATTAGGGAACATAAAGTATCTGTTTTATAGCTGGAATTTTTCCCCTTGGAAGCAAATGCTCTCATGACATCTAACAAGAAAAAAACTGTTTCCCACCAAAAGTCTGAGTGGAAAACATTACAAAATCTATGATGTCAGAGGGCAACAGACGTGAGTGCACTGTTACCTGTGAATGTTGACTGGCCACTGCCATCCTTCCAAGTCTTTCTTGTGCTATATAACAAATCACTTATTAAATGACTGGCCCCTCAGAAAACCAGTTATTTTTGTTTCCCTTGAATCTCAATGTTCCTCTTGGCTCTGCCACAGGAAACATTGAGGTTCTCAAGAAACAAAATTAAGAGTTTCCCTTGGGACCAGTCATTAAATCTTAATTATTGCATCGTGCTTTTAGTTTATACTACCCAGATGTTATGTGCGAACCTGTTAAAACATTACTGGTAAAGGACCTTAATTGCCTTCTTGATTTCTTTATTTTCAGGAGGGATACCCCATGCTTACACCCTGTTAGCTCATGATTTTTACAAACTCATTCTGGAACACAAGAAGACTGAGCACATCTCTGTACATGAATATGTACGTGACAAATGGACATTTCATGCTAAGGGGCTGTGGTACTACCTTCCAAATGAGCCCTTGCCAAGCTTAACTTTGATTGGTTCCCCTAATTTTGGACACCGTTCTGTGTACAGGGATTTAGAAGCCCAGGTTGCCATAGTTACAAACAATCAGGGCCTTAGTGAAGCACTTCATGAAGAGAAAGGCCGACTTTATAAAAGTGCAGAGCATGTGACTAGCGAGACATTTCTGCTACCTGAACGTAAAATTCCAGTATGGGTATACTGTGTTACCAGACTGATAAAGAATTTCCTTTGACACAAGTATATTTAATTGCAAGGTAACAATTCAATAAAATGTTATTAACTTTTTTAGCCTTACCTTATTCGCCACTGTTTGCTCTAAACTAGTTCAGATTACGTTTGTGTGCCCCCCCCCCCCCCCCCTCGAATGGCTAATTTCAAATTGACTGCAGTTTGACAGCCAACAGAAACATTCAGATTAAATCACATGGTTTCTTTGCAAAGACTTGCCAATTGACATGACATATAACGCATACCTTAAATTATGCTTTGGTAATTCCAATGAGTTTTGTGCTTTTATACTAGCTTTGGAAATCTTCCCAAAAAATTCGGAAATATTCACATGGGCTTCAGGCAACATTCAGTAATCTTCCAAGTGTCATTTTCTATTGTACTGCGACATACATGACAGTTTCTTTGCATACTTGTATACCCTAACAGCAGAGTTTGCTCGGGACTGGAAGTCCCTGGGAGGGGCCAGGAGACTTGTCAGGCCTGTGAACTGCCTTTGATCCCAAGGCTTTGTTATAACATGAAATCGAGGATTAAAAGTTATCCCTTTGGTCAATGTTATAAAAAATGATATTTTTTGGTCATGTACTTTCCATTCTGAAATCCATAATCAGCAATCTGCTTGTCACATCATTCACAAAAACTAGTTTCTGATTGTTTTTCACACTTATATGTCTGGGATGCAAACAAAGTAATGACTTTATAAATGAAAAAGAACTTAGGTGTTTGTTAGTTCCGTGATATGGAGACAGGAGTTGCAGGGAAGCTACAAAGAAAAAAATTGAACACAGCTTCTGAAATTACCTTTATTCAAAAATTACCTAGTGTGATCTAACTGGTGAATGTAATCCTGAAAAGCCAGACCTGTTGGTGACTGACATTTCTATAACCTCAGATTTAAGTGAAAATCATTTGCCTTGGTCCTTGACACTGATTAGTCAGTCTAGCTCCCTGGCAGTTCTTTTTTTAGGATTAACCATACATAAACTTCCCTTAACTTTTACCACATTATCAGCTTAAAACAGCAGTGCTGTAATTCTTGCCACTGCCTCATTAAAAATAGTGCCATTATCTGCCCAATGGCTACATCATTCTGTGCCTAATGGCTGCACTAAAGGCTGGTCACAAGCATAAGCGTGTAAAACGATAAACACACCCTTCTTATGCTCCCCTTACAAGGTATAAGCACAAAAAGAACAAACAATTTTGTTTTTGTGTGCTTTGTACTAGTGAGGACAGCAGAAGAAGAGAAAACCAGCCTTGAACCTACCCTCCACAAGGTCACTGTTAATTCTATATACATGTACATCATTTCTGTATTAACAAGTTTTTTTTTAGTTTGTGCTGCTCTATGTAAAGCCTAGAAATCTATACAATAATAAAATGGCTTTAATTTATATTATTACCTAATCAAAAGAGAACACAAAGTCTAAAGGCCTATTTCAGATAAAAATGCTTGAAGCTTAATCTACATTGAGATATTACCAGAAACCCATAAGGGTTGAAACTTGTAACTCCCTATGATTCGCCTTGTACAAAGCGTTTGAACATTCATTTCCATTAAGTACCATATTTGGAAAACCACGAGAAAAAAATCAACCAATCAAAATTGCAATATTTGGATAAATTCAGAGCGCGCGCTAGCTCGCGCTAAATGGCATAATCTTGTTTTTAAACAGCTTTGGTTAAATATAGTTAAATTTGGTTACATTCTCTGTTTCATTGTCATTTGATGGTCCGGAGAACTTCACTTGGATACTCTTGATGAATTTCTCTAGTTTCCGTGAGTAATTCACGGCATTTAGGTCGGAATTCAAGTGACTTACCGTAAAAGTGAAAATTTTCTTGCGTGTGTCGTTATGTGTGTAAATCATTCGCGTACAAGCTCCTTGTGTTTCCAAATATGGTACTTGGCAAACTGAATATTCGAACGCTGTGAATGCGCGTTATACGTTTCAACTCCTTATGAGTTTCTGATATTACTACAAAGCTTATAATTTAAAACACTCCGTCAATTATCAGTAATATATATGTACAAACAACTGGCCTAGGCCCTGCCAGGGGGGTGTCCCAGGTCGCTTGTCGGAATTTTAAAATGTCTCGTGTCGGCGTTTTGTCAAGGCTACACAACGCTGTCGGAAATTTAGCGACATACATTTGGCTTCACAGTCGTTTGTAGCTATTTCGTTTGAGCGCTGTCGCTACTTTTTGGCCCATGTCGCTTGTCGGAATTTACCCTGGCAGGGCCTCTTAGCTTTTTGTGCCACCTGGACCAAACAGGCAGATTATTAAAACAAAGTCTCACCCTGACCTGATGTCATTCCAAATGAATCTACCTTGCCTTAATTTTGCCTGGATGTTATGTTCATGTCTGGTGGAGGTCTTTTGAAAATTGAGCTGTTATGGTCTGGTCAAAATGCAGTAAGTTTGAAATGAACCTTTGGATTGAATACAAATTGGTGTGTTCTTTGCCAATACCATCTCCATTAGGGTAAAAACAGGCACAAACTTTGTACCCAAATCCTCCAATGGGGGATCAAAGTATGTAATCTATCTGTTATTCAGTAATTCAGTACAGCAAATGGAACTTTAGCCGACTGATAAGGAGCAAGCAATCATGTTCTTGATTATCATAAGTGCCCTTTGCCTAAAGCAATTACCATTTTTATTACATTTTTTAATAATTTTGGCCTCTCTGTGATATGTCTTGGTAACTTACAACTCTTCCTGCTAAAAAGAATTGACTATTTAATTCAAATTGCACCTAAAACATTTCTAAGCAAATATTGCTAATAAAATACTGAATCCTAAATTCTTGATTGGGATTATAAGTTAGAATGTTTTGAACATCCCATATTGCTCCGACCGTCAGGCAGTCCTTGACTAATGACTGATCTCAAATTTCACCAGCAATGTGTTGTTCTTTATATACTGCGGCTCACAGATCTGCTCAAGGGAGGCAAACTCTGCATAGCCAAAACCATGTCTGTTGTATGGAGCTGTTGGTCTTTGAAATGCATCTAGATGAGGTTCAGCATCAACGGTTTTGCTTATATGGTGACGAGATGAAACATCAGATTGATCCAAAATGGATAGTGTGAACTTTCCAGTAAAGGGCCAATCCAACGTAGGATCATAATCACCTTGCACCATATGGACATAGAGCGCCACATGTTTACCCACTCCGCTATCGACACCATTCAAGTTGATCCGCATGCACAGCTTGTACCCATAGGGGCTGGTGTAGAAGGCGGGGCTGTACTTTGCTGTCAAAACTTCATTGATAGCATCTTCACGACACTGTGTGTAATTTTCTATCCTCCAAGTATATGTTCCATTACAGAAACGCCTCTCACTTTCTAATGACCTGCAATGCCAGGAAAATAGTTGGAACACTTAACATTTGGTTGGCCAGCCCCAAAAGGTATCGCATTCGAAAAGGTATTGCAGTGATTGCAAAGCTGTCTTAACATACATATTTTTCCGTAGTTCACACTTAAAGATGATTTCCAGTCCGTACTGCGCAATCTCTGACTGCAGTGTTGTCTAAGGTGCGGGATTGCAGAAAAACAGGTCATGATCATTTGCATCTCTTTAAATAACAAAAGAATAACAAAACAGCACATTTGTAATATGCCTCGTTCTTTTATCCACTGAATTAATTTTCCGCAATCCTGCACCTCACTCGCAATGTTTATGTGAGTCTCACACGAAAGAATGTTTACTGGCAAAGATAAAAATTCTGGAACAAATGTACCTTTTTCTTCATTGGTAGCACTGGATGTCCTTGCAAAACAATAATAACAAGTAGAAGAACATCCACGCTATTCAAAACCGACGTTTCAGCTCATCGAGCATTCAGAATGAACGAAACAACCTGTAATGGCAGACTAAAGAAGTTCATGTACACTATTACTAAAGTGTAACAAATTCCAAACAAAAATGAACACAAACCCTGCGACTGCGCAGTACAGGCTGGAAATCAGCTTTAAAGGCATACAAAGAAATGGGACTGTTTACAGTCTGGGTATTCCCTACTAATCTCCTGATGGGTCCTGTAACATTACCTGATGTTCAGTTCTTGCAATGGTCTTTCTTGACTTGCCTGTGATGTCTCCAGCTGCTGCTGCAGATGATGCACTCTATTAGAAAGACCCTCTATATTGCGCCTCATTTCGTCATTCTCATTTCGCAGATGCTGGGTCCTGGTTGACAACTCATTTAAACTTCCTTCCTGACTGGCTTGTTCTTGAGGAAGAGATTCATTTCTATGTAGTACTTCCTCCATGTTAGCAACAGCTGATTTTAAGCTGTTGATTGTTTTTACGAAATCCACCACATGGTTGGACAGCTGCTCCTTGATGTGTTTATCAACCTGATGCCGTAAACCCTTTCAAAGAATTCAGATTGAAGATTTAATTAGCGTTCAATCTGCAGAGGTCAGAGAGGTGGAATGCAGATCTCAACAGCTGGTTGTAACTTCAACTATACCTTCTTACTCACTCATCTTCCCGAGCTCAATGATCTTCGAATATATAATTAAATGCACAAGCAATCACTTCATATTGCCATTGTATTTGAGAGAGAATTAATTCTTCAGACAGAGCTGCAAAAGATGATTCTTGATCAAATTGTAAGAGCTCTAATTATTAAATCTTAAATCTTGCTCTCTTACCTCAAATGTACATCCTGCTATGTCCAAGGGACATTTGATTTTTACATTTGGGCACTGCTGTTCCAAATGGAATACAATCTAATCAAGGAAAACAAAATAAACTATTAACAACAGCTCATGTTTTCGAGAGTACTGAGCACTTTTAAGTCTTTTCTACTAAGACATGGGAACGTATCTCAACTCATTGCCTTGATCCCTAGTGTGTTAAAAGGCATGGTGAGGAGCCACTTGCACTTCTCTCGTCTTGATTTTGGCCTTTTTTCAGAAACATTTAATTGAGCAAATAATCCCCAGAAAAAAAAAATGGAAAAATGTCAGGGAAAATGCTTAAAAGAGCATTTCTGAGCCTCTAGATTTCAAATTTTCCAGATGGTTTTGCCCCCAAACCCCCCTAGCGGCTCACGCCTTGGGCACTTGAAACTTTCCTCTTCTTGTTCTGAAGTCTGGCTACAGCCCTCTCAGATGTTTATACTTCCCTCACTGGACATTTTTCAATTTTTCAACATGCATGCATAAAGATGATCAAAAGGGGAACAAAACCCAAAAGGAAAGAACATTTTATTTTGCAAAAAGTTGCTTTTTGTTGTTCATTTTCTTTTTTGTTTTAGCATTTACCACTTTCACATATCCCATTAGGAACTTTAAGGCAGGCTCCAACTGCTCTCAGCTAGAGTACAGATAAATCTGCTAACAAATACAGAACTTTAAGATGCTAAATTTTTAAAACAATCTTACCTTATCTCTTTCTATGCCATCCTCCTCACACTTTTCACATTTCTGAGGATACTTAGAGCAACTCTCAAAGTGTTTCTAATGAAAAATGTAAAAACCAATAATAAGCAATAACATAAATATTATAATTATTTACCTTTTAATCTTAAAGTTACATAGTGAAAAAATAGTTAACTTATAAAATAAGTTAACTTATGAGGTTCAAACTCTGAACAACTTGCATGAATATATGAGGTATATTTGAATTTTTTCATTTTATTCTTTTTACTAAGTCCTGCAACCCCTCCCCCACCCCCCTTGCCCTCCACAAAAGTGTATAGTGTGTAACTAAATATTGAAGAGATATTAAGTTTCAGCACACTGAGCTATGGTAGAGTTGATGCACACCCAATCCAACGCATGTGATTTTTTTCTTGACTACCGGTAGTATATATTTTGCTGTTCCTGAGGCACTAAGATATATATGGTTACGAGTAATGATTGGTTCATGTCTTTATAATCAGAGTGAAATGAAGTTCTGTGAATCAATACTCTTTCACAAGGATTATTATTGTACAAACAAACGTGTGCGCTGGCTGGCAAACATCCATGCATAAAATAAAAGCCTACCTCAGTTTCATTCCATAACACTTCAATCTCACAATATTCACAAGGTAGCCTCCTGAGCTCACACTCTGTTGCCATGTGCTGTTGTAGGTCTTGTCTCTGTAGTTGTTTCCCGCAATTATTGACACAGTTTACAGTAACAAATGGACAGCCATTTAAATGGTCCTACCATGCATGTGGAAAACATTCATAATATTGATTAGGATTGAAGTTGAATATACAATGTTCATATCAAAACCTTGATGCAAATTAATGTTTCAGGGTTGTACAAGCCAGGGTTAGTGAAGAAAATGGCAAGTGAGGGCCTAGTGATGAGTGCCCATTATAAGGGGATTTATTTCAAAGAAAAGAGGGCCCAAAGTACTCCTCTGTCAGTGGAAATTAAGGGTGCCTTCAAAACGTTTTTATAAGCAACAAAGAAAAATAGATTTTATTGATCATTGCCAATAAACATCTTCATTTAACATATTCACTTAATTAAGGCACTTTGATTCTACAAAATCCAGTGACCACAGTGCTACTCCTGGAAATGCATGTGTTTTCAATTTTTTAATTCCCTGGGGAAGTATGCCTTGCTACCCCCCTCCCCCCCCCCCCCCCTAGTAAACAAGGCCTGTGAAATGGGTCCTCCTGACTTAAAAATCTTATTCTTAACAAAAATCCCCATAAACAAAAAAGAACATATCATTGATGTATATCTATATTGCAGTGCAGATGACTGAACATAACTTCACACATGGTTTGTACCTGTAATTTGCCAAGGGGTCCTTTCCATGTGCAACCGTGCTGTTTACTCATTCGGCAAAAAACCTCAAGATCCATCATTTCTCGCTTTGCAAAATTGTCCAGGAAGATCTGATGTAACGGGACAGTGACAAAGAGAAAACACTGTTAAATTTGCATGTACTAATGACAAAATAATATTCAATAAATAAAAATTTGTTTACCAATGTGAAGTAAACCAGTTAGATAACAGGTAACATAAGGTTCATTTTTGGGGTTTAAAAATTCTCAAACCAATTTCGTTTAAATTAATTTTCCCTAATTTGTTTGGGATTATGGTATGAAAGAAATAAAAATCAAACGGTGGTTTGAAAGCAGCCTATAATATATTGATCATCAGCAAAAATATAAATTTTAATCGGGGGTATATTGTCCTTGGAGCAGCCTGCAGGTCCTTAGATGTTAATAATCTGTAATATAACCACAACTACAAATCTGTATTCAAAGCTTGATGAGTTTCAAATTATGTTCAGTTAAAAGTACATGAACCTAATTCCTAAAGGCAAAACAAATTTTACCTGTGACTCTGACAGCTGATGCTCGGCATGCACAGGACACTTGGAATCGCCATCCCTGAGGTGGAGAAGTGAATTGCAAGTAGAGGGCTTATGGACCTATCGCACCGCAGTTCTACGCACGTAGTTTACAGTTAAATTGGTTACGGTGTAGTGTGGCTATGGGGCGTTATTCGAGGTGTTTTTATGGGAATCTTACTGAAAAGTGAATAATTTTCTTTTTTTTTCTTACCTTATAAAACGTCCAATGCAGCCTCTACAGAATCTATGACCGCAAATTGTTTGCACGGGTTCTCGCAACCCCAGAAGACAAATTGGACATTCGTATTTGCTTCCCAACGGCGGATCGAAGTACTCGTCATATCCTTCAGACGTGGATTCCTCGTGTGATGAAAAACGTATTAACTCATCATGATCACCTAGGCTCCGCTGAGAACTTGGCCATGGGTCGAATGAATTTTCACCAGAAAACAAAGAAGACTGCTCCTTCAGAGAAAAAGAACGAGCCATGACAACAAGTACCGTAAGCCGCGTACACAACGACGTCTGATGTTTTCGCACGTTCATGTTAATATTTATTTGCATACAGCTTCGAGGATGATTGGTCCGCTTGCAACAGAACGGAAACGTCATTTATGATCAATTTAGGTTTGTATTTCGGTTTCTGGGGGAATCCCTATCGGTTTCTGGCAGCCTAGTCCCTAGGCGTTCTCCTCCTCTCTAGGGCGAGCGCGAAGGCCACGTAAGAGCCTGGGAACGGGTTGGCGTGCCGGCCGGAGAACGCCTAGTGAAAAATGGCAAATCTACCCCCGAATTTCACGTTTTTACCCCCGTTTTCAATTCGATATTTTGGGGCTCTGACAGCAAGCATTGAGAAATGAAAAGCATTTATGAGAAGTTCTATCATCGGTCTAAAGATCTGTTGAACAGGGATGGATTATCTTGTGTTCTTTGACGAGAATTTTGTTCGAAAAGTGAAGACTTGAGAGACTGTTCAAGCGACCGAATGGCGCGAATCTGTGTTGGTTACCACTTTTGAACGTAAGAAAATGGTATGAATTGTTTATACAAGTCCTGTTCTTGGTCAAGGTATAAACGCTCCCTACTTGTGCCATAGATTTTCCGAATTTAAACACACATGTTTTGGTGGCTTCGAAGAGGGTGACACGTACAAGAAGTGATCAAATGATGTGACTCGGTAAATATTCCTCCAACATTGGTAGGGTTACCAGCAGTGCTTGAAACGCTTTATATTGGCACGTAGCCGACAGAAATGGATGTTTTGATGGCAGAAGTTTCTTCTGATAGTTTTCCAAGATACCACACAAACTTCAAGATCTATAATATCTTGAGCAGGAAAGCAACAGGCTAACCCTATTTCTTCGAGTTCACTTCACTCAAAAATTATGTATACGTTCAGCCCCCAAACTGTGTGGCAAATGATTTATGGGGAAGTTCATTCAAGAGGATTTTGAGGTAGAACATGAATTTTACAAATCATCTGGTTATCTTATCATCATCTGAAATTAAATGAAAGTCTACATTTGACTTGTGTTTATTGTTTACATATATAATTAAAATTGGACCACTGAAAAATTTACAAATAATATAGGTGACTGCATGCATGATAAAGACTGCTTAACTTTGCAAGAACAGTCCCAAGGTTAATCCTAAGAGCAAATATACTCATGGATTTGCTTATCGTTTTGGTAGGTGGAAGTTATAATGCCAAAAATGGCTCATTGAGGGAACCAGGATAAAATGGGGGTGGGGAGAATGGAATTATTCAAAAATTTACCCGAAACATTTGGCAGGGAAAAGAGCTAAAATAATTGGCAGGAAAACAAGTGGAGTCACTGAGTTTAATTGTGCCATGTCAATGAAGAATATATTGAGATAAGAGAAGTGACTTGTAAAATATATTGCAATACAAAAACTTAAAATGTAAAGAAATAAAAATATTGTATTGGTTCTTAGCTTGATGCCCTTTGCTCCACGAGGAGCCTGATGGAATGAAGAAAGATTGGTTCTAAGCTCACAAGCACATATCCCCGGCAAGATCCAGGCTTCAACACCATTTTGAAGTTAATAAACTGTAGAGGAATGGGTGAAGGTTTTTCTTGCATCATAAATTTTGATCTGTTTGCATCTCATTTCACCTGCTAAATTATGATAGTTGATCTGAAAAGCTCCACAAGGTTCATTAGTTCAAGGTTTTACATTTTCAATAAGCAATTGCATGGCTATTTATGTTTATTTATGAACCTGCTCCAAAAGGTCAGGTAAAAAATAGGTATGACTTCTTGGCTTTATTTCAAAAAACTCACTGAGAGTAGAATATGGGATGTGATTTGACAGTCTGATGCAGCCATGGGAGAACTAACATTATAACTATGAAATTCTCACAAAATCCCTCTAGTGACCCCAATAGAATGTGTAAGTACAAATTCCATTAGCCTGCATGCAGCCATCAATTATTTCTTCGAGTGAACACAAGAAATAGGATTTGTCTACACACAAGCGAGAATACCATTTGCTGTCTCATACCAATAATAAAATTGTTATAATACTATTATATAATACTGTTCAGTATTATTTTCTACTCCCCATTTAGTAACGAAGAGTTTCTTGTAAGTTAAGTGTGCAGATTGATTGGCATTGTTGACATTTGACAGTTGCAAAATAAAAAGATAAACAAACATACATATAGTCAATTTGCACTGTTTCTTTTGATTTAACGCTTTCTAAGCCTACTGATCCCAGTATCAGTTCACTGACTGAAGAGTTTATTTAAAGCAAACAAAACAACCCCAGGGGAAGTGGTGCTCAAATTACTGGTATCTCTGAAAAAATATATATGCAGGACCATGAAAAACCACAACCCTAAAAACAACAACAACAGGAACTAGAAGAAGCAGGAACAAGCCTGGGAAAGTTAGTCTAGTTCATGGCATTTTATAACAACTTTGGATCACTGTGAAAAAAAACATAAACATTAAAATACACCAATAAAATTTATGTAATGATGCACACACTGTAGCTCATGCAACACAAGATCAGATATTGAATCAAGCCTTTTTTGACGTAATGCCAGCACTCTGATGGATGAAAGCTCGAAACGATCAAATATATTTCAGTACTTGTTATGGCACTGAGCTGACAGAGAAATCAAACATTTGAAACAGGCCGCCTTACCTTTAGTTCGCTCACGTTTGTTTTCGGTTCACTGACTTTAAGAAGAGTCTAAAAAGCGAAGACTAATCATGAAAGCGATACTGGCCAACTTGCAGTCGCGGTAGTATAGGCAAGCAGTAGGCTTTAATGACCCCTTTAATATAATAACTAGTCAGATCAACACACCAGCATATCATCCTTCGCTCGAATGCTAAAGTAAGAAAAGGAATGTATCAAGAAGCGCCTAGATGAGACTGTTTTTCTTTTAAAGAAAACAGAGCAAATCGCTGCTTTTTACAGCGTATTTACAAGTACTGGTCGCCTTGCCTTGGCCGCTTCCCGCGAGATGTACACCACGTCTTGTCTTGAACCAGTTGTTGTACAATGAAATCAATAGAGAAATAACTGAACGAAGAATCCGTAAAATGAAATGGTCCTACACGCTTGTAAATCTGTGAGCAATAGTTTTGTAACTCCGTCCAGTCAGAATAATCAGCCAAATTTGTCAGAGTTTGATGTCAGGGGCCGCCATCTTGGATTTGCCATTATTCACTAGGCGTTCCCGCTCAGTGTCATCCGGTGACGTCACGAAATTTCGCGCCAAATCGATAAGCGGGAAGGGAACGCCTGGGTACTAGGCTGGGTTTCTGGGAAACCTATCTAATTTCATCGAAAAGGTTTCTGGGTTTCGGGTCGTTGGTCGTCGTCGGTGTCGTCGTCGGTTGCAGCGGGAAGCACGGTGGAGAAACCGCTGATTGGCTGCGATTTCGCGGGTATTAGCGGAGCTCCCGCGGGCGCCGAAGGCGCCCGCGGGCGGAGCATCCATAGGCATAGAAATTAATAAACCCGTCAAGGCGAGAAAATTTGGTTGTCGTCTACGTACGTACGTAGACAGAGCTGAATAACGTCTGCGCATGTGAAAAGTCGAAAGAGGTCTGGGGACTAAACTTCATATCATTTTCCAAAGGATTTGCGAAATACCCCACACATTTTGCGGATTTTTAAGGTGGTTTCTGGATATTTAAGGTTGCCATTTAAACCAAAGGTAGATTTTGTCATGATTTCTTTATCTCTCGTTTCTACTTTCACAGTTTTTCTTCTACTTTTTGCTATGAACATTAGAAGTACGCACAAACGAAACAGAACAACAGAACTTATGTCGTCATCGATCGAACCATCTTCATGCACAAGTAGATCGTAAATATTTTGCTCATTTTAAAGAAATCTCTAAATTATCTGCAGCTAATATCAAAAGTATAGTTGTACCTTAACTTGGTTGTCCAAACGCCAGTTTCTAACCTACCGATCCTTCTGCTGGGCGTTGGTAAACGGGTTCAATTTGTTGTATGGATTTGTCTTCATGAACACCCGAAACGGCCTATTTTCTTTATTTTAAGGTAGAGTGACTGGCATCACCACATTTAAGGTTAAAGTTCACACCAAAAAATGAATCATTTAATGTTTATCTAAATCCTTTTTTTCTGATCGCACAGATTGTTTCAACTTTTTTCTTCAACATTGTGATTAACAGCTGACTCGTCGTGCAACGGAAGTGCATTGTCAAAAGTATTTTTTTAAAAAAAGAATCTTCAGTTTATCTAATGTTAATATCAGAAGTATAGACACATTGTCATGAATGTGCGGAAACGTGATCATGACTTTCTACCCAGTCAACTGTTTTCTTTGTTTTATTGCAAACCTTACTGTAAACGTTTGCACTAATATCGAGGCCTTCATATCACAAATTTGTTTTGTATTAAATGTTTTATAGTAGTTCAAAGAATATTTTTCCTTATTTCATGTATGTAGTATTATGTATTTCAATTTTAAACTTACATAAACACATACAACTTTCATGTGTACTTACTTTGTTTGATAACATGGAATGATTATAAAGCATGTAAAAAGATATTGTTTTTGAAGCTGTAAATTTTGTTGCTGCTTTAGGCAGATGTTGTTTTCCTCAGGGATGACTACTTTAATTCAATTTGAGTCAATGTTCTGAATTGGTGGGCAAAATTGAAGCTAATTGAACATGGATAAAATGTAAAATTTCATCACTCTCAGGGAAATCATTTTGCCTTCATTTTTTGTCAACTATGGTCAGTTTGGTTATTATAAGAGTTGTAGCAAAATTTGTATTTTCATGATTTATATTTAAATATTTATACAAAATTAATGCTCCTCATTCCCAGTAAAGTTTCATTTTGCTTCATGGAACCATACAAACTAGCAAAGCATGTCAATTACTGCAAGTCTGTCAGTGTTCATTAATATTTAGCATATACCTATAATTTTTTGGCACACTAGTAACTTCTGTTCTACTCTTAAAGCCTGTGTTTCAGGCATTTCCATATGAATGAAGAGTTTTCCATGTATTGGCTGTACAAAAATTGGGGCATGGGCAAAAACACCCCTTAATTTTCCACATGCCCAAAGTGTAGGGACATTTGCTATGCAGACTAGTAAAACCT
Source organism: Meandrina meandrites (assembly GCA_963693305.1). Taxonomy (NCBI): domain Eukaryota; kingdom Metazoa; phylum Cnidaria; class Anthozoa; order Scleractinia; family Meandrinidae; genus Meandrina; species Meandrina meandrites. Next base: position 28,442,904 of record OY855912.1, on the reverse strand, counting down.
TTATTGAATTCCTGGATCAGCAATTGGCTTTTGAAAAACCCGACTCTTGTTTTATGTTGTTTTTTAGTACTCTTTTTCCTACTTAACAGGTAAAATAGTCAAGTCATTTTACAGAAAGAATAAAAAACTTAAACAAAGAACAAAAGTGTGACTTAATTCTGTAATTAATTCACATTCTTTTAAGCAGTCATTATACAATCAGAAACCATGGACAGCTACCAGTTCACTTTTAATTGGATAAATCTGCATGAAAGAATGTGAATGAATAAAAGTGGTCACACTTTTGGGCTCCTTCCTTTAATAACCACAACAGTTGCATAAACAAACTGCACTTGTACTACAGCCAGACTTTGATGTTACAAGGCTTGACTATAGCAATTTTGTACAAAGACTCCCTTGACAATATAAGACATTAAACTCATGCATGCTAGCTTGGTTTAAGAATGTAGATTCTCCATAGTTTATCAATTAAAAAAACTTGCCATCATGTTTTTATCAACTCAAGTTTAATAAACATTTTAACATGGTTGCCACAGGCATCAGTTGACTTTTTTTTCTATTGAAAATAAAATTTCCCTGACCAACTTAATACAAAATGTAGGATATAGTACCAGCCCCCAGCCTCTACTTTGCTGAGATCACATTGACCTGAAATGTTTCTTCTTACCATCAATGGCATTAAATCAGGTAGGTGTAATTATAATTTTAAATTGTTTGACTTTTCTTTAAAAATATGTCAGTTTTCCCAGGCTCAAAATAAAATCCCCTTTCCTTCAACAATTTTTATTTTGCCTAGGACGTGTGTAACCTTGTTTTAAGGAAGTCATAAAACCATAAGCAGTAGATGATTATTTCAGAAATATTTGTTGCTATCAATCTGAGGCAGAATGAAGCCACAAGAATAATAAAGTGCAACTGTAAAACAGATGAATCTGAATGGTATCAGACAGCAAACAACATTATTTCACAGTAAACTCTAAAGTTAAAACCACTGTGATCACCTCTAATCGGTTTAAAACGGCATTTGTGAAATATTTATATTTTATTCATAGTATGACAAGAGTTCACCGTAACCCTCACTGTGAAAAACATTAATTGTAATCATTCATGATTTCTATATTAACTTTGGGGGACAATTTAAATACACTGATTAGTATTGCTTCTCATAAGGCAGTTAATAAATCAATCACTCAAATCTGGAATCTTAAAAATATAAATAAACGACCAACACGGCCTTCAAAATCCACATGATTATATGGATATTGTGCAGACTACATGTTTAATTTAACGGTCAAATCCTTAATTTTCTATACCTCAAGGGAAAACCTTGGTCACATTCATCTAAAACAAGCAAGGAAAATCGAACTGGAAACAGTCAAATCATCATGTCATCATGTGTGACCCAGAGAATCGGAGAATGGCCGACTCGCATCCCTGGAATTAGTCGTCTAAATAACGAGTCATCAGAGTGATTTTCACCACAGAATACTGCTTCAGATCTGCAACGGTAATTTCATCTTGTTCCTTCTGGGTCAAACAATCCAGGAGATGAATTTCGCTTGCAATACTGCCTCCTCCGTTTTAATACTGAAACGAAAATGGCGACGGCAAAAATGCCGGAATCCAAAAATGCCTTTGTTTTCATTCCAGAATCGTGACGTTGCACGCATGCGCTTTGCGTTATTCAGCTCTGTCACGTACGTACGTACGTAGACGACAACCAAATTTTCTCGCCTTGACGGATTTAATGGAGCCGAAAACAATTGTAGAAATGCACGCATTTTAGGTATCCTACTGATGAACGGTTACAACAATTAGATATTTACAGGAGCTACTATTGTGTTCGTGGTCTGTCCCCTTAGAATTATTAATTTCTATGCCTATGGATGCTCCGCCCGCGGGCGCCTTCGGCGCCCGCGGGAGCTCCGCTAAAATACTTGGTACGTTGTTCACCTTCAAAGCTGAATGAAGACGCGAAGAAAGCATGCTGACGCGAAGAAAGCATTCTTCGTGAATATTTCTCACTCTATTTAACCATCTACATCATGGAAACTCATGCCAAATGATTAAGGACAACCTCTTAACGGGAAGATCCAAAATAATTGCCGACTTGAACATGATATACATCGGACAACACCGAGAGTTGAAGCACTGCGGCTGAACAAGGCTGAAAAATTAATAGAACTGACATTGAACTGGCATAAAAGCGAGCTCAGAGCCGGTGATGTTCACTAAGTGATGGATAAAAGACTGTTAACAGCTACACCGAAAGGAAAGGAAAGATCGATGTTTGCTGATAATTCAAAACGTGTTCATGTTGGTGGTGTTGGAGTATTCAGTAAGCTTACAACGAGTGGCGTGTTCGCTTCCGAAGTTATTGTGCTGGTTTGAAATTTTTTCCCTGCAGTATTACAAGCCTTTTTCAACACTGTTTTCAAAAGATGAGGTAACATATGTTAATGTATGCACTAAGCATAAGTCTAATTGTATCATGAGAATCAGTTCATACTTCATTTATGGTTCATATTCCTAGGGAATTGTTTAATTAGCCCCAGGACTCCACGCCATGGCTGGCTAGCTGCCTAGGCTCATCTTGTTTGTAACTTGATCACTTTATTTCGCTCGTTCGATCGTTTCAGTTGTTTGTTCACCGCCGCGTTGTTCTGTTTCTTAAACATCGTACGTCATGGCTACTGCTGCTGGTAAACGTCAGACAAAGCGTCCTGCCTTGCCTTCGGGTTTTGTTTATGACCTCCCGTCCCTCGATCGTCCGCCTTTCAGTGCTCCCTCGGCAACATCTGTTCCACAATTGCAAGAAGAAACTACGCCGCCACGTGGATCGCCGGTTTCTCCTGCTCCGCTAGGCAATCCACGGAACATGGAACTCCTCAAGCTGCAGATTGAGAAGCAGCGTTTGGAAATTCAATTGCTGGAGTTGGAGGCCCAAGCCAAGGCACGTTCCCTTTCGTCCCCTGGCAAATCTAAACCAGTGACGATTCCTTCGCTCGACACTGTGCGCACCGGAAATAACGCCGGTAAGTCGCAAGGTCAACTCGACCATAACACCCGCATTTTAAATCCACAAGAATGGCCCCATTTGCATGTTCCCTTCGGCCTTTCCCGGAAAAGGTTCAAGGGTCTTTCGACCGCCGAATTCGTTTATGGATATTTGGACATAGTTAATTCCGAGACGCCAGACAAACAAGCTCTAATGACGCAACATTTGATGTCCTTAATGCGCCTCGCATCCAAGTATGTCTGGGAGGCCGTTCTTTCCTTTCACGCGGCGGTTCTAGATCGCATCGAAGCTGGTCTCGCCAACTGGGGAGATGATTTTAGCGAAATCGAGCGGTTCAACATCACGGAATCACAGCGACTTCCCCAGAAACCACTCCCCTCGAATATCAACAATGCCCAGGTCACCCCAGGCCCCAGCAATCGCCCACGGAATGACTGCCGCGAGTGGAACCGCACTGGTTCCTGTCACAACACCAGTCATCAACCGGGAGTGGAGCACATCTGCGCATATTGTAAATTGCCAGATCACACAATTGCGTCCTGCCCAACCCGACCACCACCTTCTTCAAACCGAGCGCCGCCGCCCACTTCCGATTGACTAGTCAACTCTCCGTACCCTCCAGAACCAGTTGTTGCACCGTCCCCTCCTCCCGCCGTTTCGCCCGTTCCCGCCTCGCCGTCTGGTCAGCTCTCACTTTCCAGTTCCCGTTCGTATGCTGCTGTCGTTCGCCATATTCTCTGCTCCAAATCGTCACACCCGAACGCGTTTGGTGCTCGCATTCCCGTTCCTTCAAAACTGAACATTCCTTTGTGGAAACCCGCTTTGACCACGTATTCTGATTCTGTCGTCGCTAATTTTCTCGAATTCGGTTGGCCTATCAACTACTGCTCTGCGTCTCCACCCACACCTTCAAAGTCTAACCACTCCTCAGCAGGCCGCTTCTCCGACGCCATCGATTCGTTTCTGGTGACTGAACTCTCACACGGTGCCACCGCCGGACCCTTTTCACACAATCCTTTCCCGACTCCTATGCAAACCTCACCGCTTCAAACTGTTCCTAAAGATGATTGTAAACGACGCGTCGTACTAGATTTGAGTTTCCCCGCTGGCACCTCTGTTAACGACGGCATCCCCAAGGACTCTTTCCTCGACAAGCCATTTCACCTGTCTCTTCCTCGTTCCGCCGATTTCGCAGATCTCATTGTTGCCAAAGGCCCTGGATGTTACCTTTATAAGAAGGATTTAAAGCGTGCCTACCGTCAAATCCCCGTCGATCCTAGGGATTATATCTACCTTGGTTACCGCTGGAACGACCTTTTGTACTTTGACCTCGTCCTTCCTTTTGGCTTGCGTTCTGCCACCCTCGCTTGCCAACGCACTACCAACGCAATCGCCCACATTTTTCATTCCGCGTATCATCGCCAGTGCGTAAATTACATTGACGATTTCGGCGGCGTGGAGATTTCCCTTGACGATGCTTCACTTGCCTTCAGGGATCTCGAGGACCTCTTCAACAGTTTGGGTCTGGAATCCTCCCCAGCCAAGGATTGCCCTCCTTCCACCAGAATGGTTTTTCTTGGCCTGGTTTACGACACTGTTGCTATGACCCTCGAGGTTCCTCAAGACAAGTTAGCCCGTACGACTGAGCTTATTTGTCATTGGCTTAGTTCACCACGCGCCACCAGATCTGATTTACAGTCTCTAATCGGCAAACTTTCCTACATCTGCGCCTGTATCAGCCCCGGGAAGATTTTCATGCAGCGCATTCTTAACGAACTTCGTCAGCTTCCTCACAAACATTGTCCCTTCACGCCCAGTTCCGCTCTTCTCGCCGATTTGCAATGGTGGAACCAGTTTCTTTCCGTTTACAATGGCGTCTCTCTGATACGTTCGTCCCCTTGGATCGACTCCAACACTCGTTTCTGTACTGACGCATGCCTTTCTGGTATTGGAGGCTTCTTTGACGGTCGTTTCTTCTACTCCAGCTATCCACCTTTTATTGACCCAGTCTCTCTGTCCATCGCTTCACTCGAAATGTTAGCCGTCACCGTCAGCTTGAAACTGTGGTCTCGGGAACTACGCGGCCAGCGGATTTTAGTCAGAACTGACAATCAAAACACCGAAGTCGCCATCAACACCGGTCGTTCACGAGTTCCTTTCGTTCAATCCTGTTTACGCGAACTTTGGCTTTACGCTTCTCTTTTTGATTTCGAGCTACGTGCCCTTCACATCCCAGGCGACCAAAACACTCTTGCCGACTCTCTAAGTCGTTGGGACACTAATCTCGACTTTCAAAACACCTTTTATGAGGCAGCTTCTCTTCATTACAACACCTTAAGAGAGTATTCCTGTTCCTTTGAGTTGTTTAATTTCGACTGTCACTGGTAATCTCGTCTTCGTTTCGTCTTGCAGGTTTCCATCTACGTGACTTGCAGCACTATGTCCACCAAATTCAAGAGTTCGCCTTATCAGCTGCCACTAAGCGGAACTATCAGTCTGTCTGGAACACTTACCTCAAGTTTTGTTACTTCTACGACCTTCAACCATTTCCCGCTTCTCCGTCCACTATCGCCGCCTTTATTACCTTGATCAGTTTTTCCGTCAAGTCTCACCACACCATCAACAACTATCTCAGCGCCCTTAGACGTTTACACGTTTTCTGCCATTTGGATACTGCAGCCTTCGACGACATTCACGTCAAATTAACTCAGAAAGGCCTGGAGAAATCCATGATACACATTCCTCACCGCAAAGCTCCTCTCACACCATCCATCTTGCTCCAGTTCTTAGCCCACCTCGACCTGCGCAACTCCGCTCATTTGGCTTTGTGGTCTGCCTTCTTGGTTGGTTTCTTTACATTCTTCCGCACAGCTAATCTGGTACCTCGTTCATTCGAAAGTTTCTCTTCTCACCACGCCCTTTCAAGAGGCAGCGTTTCATTCACCAGTTCCGGCGCCTTTCTCACTGTAACCAGAACAAAAACCCGACAAGCCGGCGATACTGCCCTTATTATTCCAGTTCCACGTATTCCAGGATCTCCCCTCTGTCCAACGTTTGCACTCCAATGCTTACTACGGGCGGTTCCAGCTCCTGACACTAGTCCTCTCTTCACTTTTACGTCTTCATCGTCTCACCTTGCCTGCATCACGAGCAAGTCTCTCAACGACGGTATTAAACATTTAGCATCTCTTATTTCCTTGGATCCACAAGACTTCTCCGGTCACAGCCTTCGTCGTGGCGGCGCCACATTCGCCTTTCAGTGCGGCATCCCAGCCGAACTCATTAAACTCCAAGGAGACTGGCGATCTGACGCTTATATGTTATATTTGTCTCTGCCTTTGGCAGACAGACTCGTGCTCTCAAATCTTGTCTCCGAGCACGTTCAAGCTATGTAATTTTCATAATCGTTTCTTGTGATTTTCGTTACTTTAGTCATATCCCCTTCAGCGTATTCATGTATTTTCTCCACCACCACGTCATTCCCCTCTCGCACCTCCCTTTTTTTTTTTCCCTCGCGAATCTTGTTTGGGCCTCTTTACCTTGGCTTGGGGACTCTCCTCGAGCCCTCAAGGGCTTTTCGTTTCCTATTAAAGATGCCCAAACAGATTCTCTACTTTGTCTTCTGTGTTGTGCGAGAGTGGTGTGGCCAGGGGGGATAATTGTTCATATTCCTAGGGAATTGTTTAATTAGCCCCAGGACTCCACGCCATGGCTGGCTAGCTGCCTAGGCTCATCTTGTTTGTAACTTGATCACTTTATTTCGCTCGTTCGATCGTTTCAGTTGTTTGTTCACCCTCCCTCCCGCCCTGGGGGCTCTCCTCGAGCCCTCAAGGGCTTTTCGTTTCCTATTAAAGATGCCCAAACAGATTCTCTACTTTGTCTTCTGTGTTGTGCGAGAGTGGTGTGGCCAGGGGGGATAATTAGCGAAATTGAAGTTGTGTCGGTTTTCAGATCTTCCCGTAAATACTTATAATTCAATTAATGCTGCTTTCAAACCTGTTCATGTTTGTACATTTTATGCAGACATTGTTTATTAAATATTGCGTTTGGACTAATTGTTTTGTGTTTTAGTTAGTGGAGTTAACTGTGATGTTCATAATTGGATTTTGAGAACTACATTAAAATTTTAAGCTTCACGGCACAAAATCGCGATTCGCTTTGTCAATTACAAACTACACGTACAGAAAAATCTTGCGAACAAAAACGAGTAAAACTATTTAGCGATACTGCACACCAAAATATATTTAAGCGATCTATTATCTAACCGTTCTTGTTTTATACTCGCTTGCATTTGTTTTGTTTATCTTATCAGCGAGTGTGTTGAAATCTTGTACGCGTAAAAAAACGACAACAATATTTCGCCGATTTCGTTGCGAGTTACCTGTGCTTGGCTGAGTGCCTTCGGACTTTACTTACCGCATATTTGCTTACCAGAAATGAAGAAAATTGAATCATTTCTTCTGCATAAAGTTCTCCAAGGTATTTAGCAACGCGTACGATTAAACAGAATTTGTTAATCATGCAACCAAACCGCAACGAAAAGAAGACGGTTAAGACAACATTGTAAGCTTATTCTTAGTTAGCGTGTAACACGTCCCAAATCACAAACTGCCACAATTCTTACACAAAATCTGCTTTAACATGACTTTACATAACGGGCACCATCAATTTGAGTTTATTTTGCCGCTGTGATTTTCTCAGTTTACCGTGGCGTGAGTTCATTTTGTCTACTGTGTTGAGCAGCGAATTCACTTCGTTTTTCTGTGTTTTGTTTTTGCCTTGAGCTGATTTTTTTGCCCTCACTGTTTTGTAGTAAATCAAAACAGGGTCAAGGTCTTTCATATATTGAATAACTCATAGAGTTATTAATCAGTGTGCATTAAACGTTTTAAAAAAAGTTTTACTTAGATTTGTTGTGTGCGCCTACGTGCGTACGTGAGGAACCCAATAAAGTGCACTCGTCAATTTCAATTTTAGAACCTGCCATGTCAGGCAATAAGGGTCCAATAAAAGTCAGATGGTTAACCTCGAAATATATTGACGTTGCTTTCGTCAACAAAACCACGAGAGGTTTTTAAGGTATTAAGTTTAACCATGAGCGATAAAAAATTAATTTATTTGTTCCTATATAAGCTACTGAATAAGCTTAGAAATAGTGTGGCTACTTATTTGATAACACCAGAAGTTTTTTTTTTCTGATAACACTAGCAAAAAAGTAATAAATGGGAGCTCCGCTTTTAGGCCTGCCTAAATCTATATATTACGGTAGGTACTTCATGTATGGGGAGAGGGCGGGCGACCCGCCATCTTGAAAGCGGAGATGGCCCTGGGGACGAGACCTTTTCTACAAACGGAAGAAGTCGCTTCTTTTGGCGTCTGACAAAGCGTTTGAGCGAGGGTCTTCGTTTTGTAGTTTTACCCGGCTTTTTCTACAAAACGAAGACCCCGTCGGTTTCGCGTGTGATAGCGTCCGACAAAGTACTTTAGCCAGGTTATAACTGCCTTGGTTTTGAAAGGCCTAAAATTAATAAAGTCTTCGGTTTTTGGATCTTCGGTCTTCGGTCTTCGTTTTGTAGACACCCTTAAAACTGCCACTATGATAGAAATAACTCAGTTTCCTAATAATATACTGTAGTTCCTTGAAAAGCCATACAAATATTTATATTTACTTCTGGTTTAAGGTGGCTCGAAGGGGTTTAGATATTCCTGTCTTTGGTATTCTTTTGCAGCTACACCAATAACGTTGAGGTTAAAGTTTTAGTACAACTTTGTAAAGGTTTTACCAATGAACAAATTGCAGTTGCTATGACGTCACAATTCGTTGCCATGGCAACGTCATATGAGGTCAAAGATACCCTATTTTTTACCGTTTGAGGCTAATAACTTAAAAACTAGACGGTGAAAGTTTTTGTTTTTCATATATGTTTGCCTACTGGGCAAAACAAACAATCTAACAATGTTTAAAAAAATTCTGTAGGTAGGGTTCAGAGCCACCTTAAATTAGTGAAAAAATGACGTAGCTTCGAATCCTACCTACAGAATTTTTTAAAAATTTGCAAAAATTTTTCTTTTGTCAGTTGGATAAAAATACTTCAAAAACAAGAACTTTCACCGAGTAGTTTTTGAGTTATTAGCCTCAAAAGGTCCAAAATGGGGTATCTTTGACCTCATATGACGTTGCCATGGCAACAATTTTTGACGTCACAATGACGTAAATTTGTTCAATGGTAAAACTTGTAAACGTTTGTACTAAAAGATTTTCCTAAACATTATTGGTATAGCAGGAATAGAACACCTAAAATGGGCATGTCTAATTCTGACTAAACTGTTATGAGCCACCTTAAAAAAGTACGTCATTTCTCAATCAAAACGCGTAAATTAATTTTTCTTTAATCGACACGAGACGATTTGTAAATAGTTCACACAAATGTTGGCGGCTGTTAATTTCTTGTATACCACCTTTTTTCTCAGGGCTAACTTAAGTGCTGATTATTTCACCAACCGCCAGGACCGCTACATTGAAATCAGGAATTGTCCCCAGTTGGCAAACTATTTTGATATTTTCATGGGCTTGTTTCAACTGTTAGCTCATTCTCTTTACACCTTCAACCTGACAAGACGACAAAAATGAGTGAAGGCTTCCCTGTTCATCCAACTAAAGGATTTGATCGAGGAAAGACAGAGTCTCTGAGTATTTGCAAAAGCAAAAAGAAGAGAATGTGTTCAGTTATTTGCCGAGAACACCAAACCAACATTTTGACACATGGGTGGTACCCTTAGTCCAGATGTTCCCATTTGGTATTCCTCAGGATGAATTTGTCACACGGGAGTTATTGAGCAGTGTATATCAAGCTTGCAAGCTATTCTTGGCTTCAGGGTATTTCAATTTAACAAGAAAATATATGGATATAATGTTGAGGTCACCTGCTGAGTGTGAAATACTGACTGCGTACCCGACTGTGAATTGTTTCTATGAAGGGGACTATGAAGCAAAAGGAGTAGCAGGTATAATGAAGCTTCCAATTTTTATTGTTTGAGCCAGTGTTGTGGCCTGAACTTTTGCAAAAGGACAATATAGGACACATTAGGGAAATATCTTGTTTTATAGCTGGAATTTTTCCCCAACAGCTAATGCTCTCATTGGCTACTTCGAAGTCACATGACATATAACAATAAAACTGTTTCCCGCCAAAAGTCTGAGTGGGCAACGTTACAAAATCTATGACGTCAGAGGGTAACAGTGCACTGTTACCTGCCGTCCTTCCAAGTCTTCGTGGTGCTATATAACAAATCACTTATTAAATGACTGGCCCCTCTGGAAACCAGTTAATTTTGTTTTCCTTGTATCTCGATGTTTCCCATGGCTCCGACTCAGGAAATATTGAGGTTCTCGGGAAACAAAACTAACTGTTTCCCTCGGGACCTGTCATTAAGTGTTAATTATTGGATAATTCAATTCCCGCGAAGACTAAAAGGAGAAAATTCACTGTTGCAAGAGTTTAAAAACATTAAAATTACTGAATAAACTGATGAGTGTGAGTTCACAACTGAAAGTTTCAAATGAAAATTCAGTCCGTGCGCTAAAGCGTGAAGTTTAATACTAGTTCATATTGTAGAAAAATAATTAGAAATCATTATTTGAAGGAAAATGAGTTAGAATTCGGCCTCATCAACTATTACCTCATAGAAATCTTGAGCTCATAATCTAATTGTTAATTATGTGGAAACCTTTTAAACTGTTGCTGGTAAACTGCTTCAATTGCTTTCTTGATTTCTTTATTTTCAGGAGGGATACCCCATGCTTACACCCTGTTAGCTCGTGATTTTACAAACTCATTCTGGAACACAAGAAGACTGAGCACATCTCCGTACACGAATATGAACGTGACAAATGGACATTTCATGCAAAGGGGCTGTGGTACTACCTTCCAAATGAGCCCTTGCCAAGCTTAACTCTGATTGGTTCCCCTAATTTTGGACACCGTTCTGTGTACAGGGATTTAGAAGCCCAGGTTGCCATAGTTACAAACAATCAGGGCCTTAGTGAAGCACTTCATGAAGAGAAAGGCCGACTTTATAACAGTGCACAGCGTGTGACTAGGGAGACATTTCTGCTACCTGAACGTAAAATTCCAGTATGGGTATACTGTGTTACCAGACTGATAAAAAGTTTTCTTTGACACATGAATCCTACATGTATGAAATTACAAGAGCTTAACCACTTCAAGAATAAAATGGCGTTGACTTTTTACATGTAATATTCCCCACCCTGGGGCAAGGAACTAAGAGATTTATGCTAGAATGAGTAGAGCAGAGCAAGTATAAGATCCAAGTAGCTAATTTATTTGTCACTTTAATGCTACTGGTGTGCTGAAAGTCCTGTATCCTTGCCATCCAAGGCATTTAAGCCACCCATGCTGTTCGAGAGCACCCTCAAGCAACCAACAGTTGCAGATATTTTGTTTTAATTTACTCCACATTTGCTCTTCCTGCTCATTCCAACATTTTGTTCACTAACCACTTGTCCTCCCTGCTTTATATCCTTTTGCATTTCCCTTCCTATATCTTATTGGTCTTTGGTTTGCTTCGTAAACCGTGGCCGTGGTTTATACAGGTTTGCTTTTACTTTTTGGGAAGAAAACTGGGGGGCACGGGCCCACCGGCCCCTCCCCTTGTTACGGCACTGAAAGTGAATTTCAGATGGTTTGGCTGATTTCCAGCGGCCATGTCAGTGGTGTACCAAAGTTGTACTTAAATATGATGTCTCCATACAAAGCTCTATAAAGTTGAATAAAATGTTTTGGCAAATCACTCAGAAACGGTGTATCACAGAAACCTAAGACTTGGAGAAGCTTTTCCAATGTTAGTTTGCTAAAACATTTTATTTTCTTGGCTTCTTTCATTGAATGGTTTCTAATTTATTTTTTTTATGGCGTGACAGTGCAAACCAGCAATTTATTTTTTTTTAAACTGCAGGCAACGAATGGTAAACGAACAAAAATGGATCAAAATGCACCAATGGCAGCCCACTAGCATGTCCTTTTGAATTTATGGCTCATTTCTGTAGCTGATGTGCATTGGTTGTGATTGGCTTATTCTGTACAACACGTCGCACAGTAGTTTCAAGATGTCTGAAGTCAAAAAATGGTAAGCAGCGATGGGAATAGAAAGATTGAGCGGAGTATTTGAAGGTCAAGGTTGTTCTTGGATTTATCGCGGAAGAAAAAGGGAAGCGAACTCGTTGTTTCATGACTAATCCAAACCTTTCAGCTTGTTAGTGTAACTTGCAGTTTGTCACGGTTAAATCTTGCGGTTTCTTCTCGCATCTGATTGGTCGCAATTTAATGAACATTCCAGAAATAACTTAAGGTGGTCATGGTTTTCACTGTATTATATTTTTTTCCGGTTTACAGCCCCTTGGTGACTTATAATATGAAAAAAAATTGTTCTCGCTATGAAACGGTGTCTAATTACTGGTGCTCAGGCTTCCATCCCTTCTTTTTGTTTTTTTGTTTTCACTTGCTAGCCCTTTGTTTTTATTATTACTTTTTCGTTCCTGTATGCATCCCAAAGGGACAAGCAGCCTATTTTTTTCTTTTTTATTCATCACCATGTGGTTGATCACCACGGATGTTTGCCTGCTCTCCATTGTAATGTTTTCTTGGTCCCCCATATATTTTCTTTCCTTAGGCTCCTGATCTTATTGCATCCCCTATCCAGCATATACATTCTTTTGTGGAGGCAAACTATCAAACCAAACTCTCTTTAGCAAAATTTCCAATTATAGCTTGAAAGATTCTGATTGCCAACGAGTCAGGCCTTCTGGAAGACCAGAAGGCCTGACGAGGCGGCAGATTATAGAGCCGTGAGAAGATTTGTATGTGCGGAAAAATCTCACAAACGCTCCAAAATGTAGAAATGTAAAGCCTGGTTCACACTAGCGACATAACGACATAATGACATGGACATAACGACATAAAGAAAAGTTCAGCTCTTTCCTTATGTCGTTATGCTTATGTCATTATGTTCCTACTATGTCGTTATGTTATGTTCTTAACACTGGTGACATAAAACAGCAACATGAAGTGTTTTTCGCATTTGCGTGACCTTGCCGTTATGTCGTTATGTCGCTAGTGTGAACCAGGCTTAAGTAATGTAATGTGAGGTAGATCGTGACGACACAATGTCTGATGTTTTTAGCCAATCTGTTGAGCAGAAACTGTTCAGCACGTGCACAATTTGTCATAGTCTTGGCCAATCAGCGCGCTACTTATTTGTTCAGCACGTGCACGATGCATGATTCATGGCGTCGATACGCTCACATGTGTGAGAACCTAAACATTTAACGGCCGGTACGCGATCTGCTTTTAGCCAACGAGAGGCTCTTCCGAAAAGATTTATTCAAGAAAATCTGCCCAGAATCAATGGAGAAACAAAGAAGATGACCTCGGATACAGGCAAAGTGAAAACTGCTCACGTTTGTTGCAGTATTGAGCTGAGTGACACTGAATCGCTGCAGAATTATTTCCCTTCGCATTGCCAGTAGATTCTTCCAGTACCAAGTAAGCTTTATTGAGATTATTTGACATTTTTATTTCGATGAAAAGTGCGTTCTTTGCTTCATTTTTCCCCTACTCGCTAGTAATGGCAATCTTTCGGAGTGAAAAAAGATCGAACTGAAAGCATTTAGAATCTGTACGTGACCGCTTATCGAAACAATCTCCGCAGGAATTCCAAACCCCGGTATGGAAATCGCCACGAAATGTTCATTGCTCTAGTTCTACATCTTGTATTTTAAGAGCACTAAGTACTGTATATATATACTCTGTATATGTGCTTCTAAAAGCAAATAAAAAGGAAATTTATTTTATGGAGTTGTTTCAAATGACGACCAATGACGCGTATGGCGACAGGAGCTTGTAATTGTAATTGTAGCTTGCGCCCCCACGACGCGAGGTCATAATTTCAAAATAAAGTATTTCTTAGCTGGATGACCTCGAAAGTAAACATTTTATACCTGTTTCTACCGGTATAGTTTATTTTAGGGCGCGAATGCCCTAAATCTTTTTGATTTTCGAACGATTTTCTTCGGCGCCAGAATCAAAACAATATAAACAAACACTCGCAGTCGACAGAGAGTCTTTAATATTAAATTTAGTAATCAATTAGTCTTGTGAAGCGTGTAGGGGGTTGGGTAAAATGCAGCCTTTATTTGTGTTACTATATATGAAGTAAACAAAGGCTATATATTTTCCGAGTTTCAGTGGCTCACAGCCACTTTGATTTAAGGTCTATATTTGGACTTCAAAACAGCTGACACCTTTCCAAAATAGCGGCATAGAACTGCAATGGCTTGCAACCCTCAAATTACATGGATTTCACAAGGTTTCTCACTACTTTAGTATCATTTTAGAACTCCTTCATTAGGCCTTCACCAAATCGCATCAGTTTATTCCATAAACATTCCGCAACGAATACATGCAATGTACATTGATCACACCCACATCATAAAGTGTACTTTTAGTCAAACATTTACAATAAATTTATTATCCTCACAACCCTTCTCTCTTGTTGTACTCGTTGGCACTTCTACCGATAGGGTACCACTAGTAAATATGAAGCCTTGACTTTGGCTGAGCAACATATTACTACCACCATACTTTGTAAGTCTTGCCAAAATTCCCAAAGAAATTTTTTAAATGCTTTATTGAGAACACATACTACACACTACTCCATTACAGCCTTCTAATACATTATGCGTTACATTATATTGTCCTTGGTTTTACACTACAAAACCTAAATTTATGACAATTTGTCCCTGACTTTTACATTAAGTATTACAGGCTATTTCCAGGGTGAATTCCAGAAGAATACAAGGATATCATGCAAAGACGGACCGCTTGCTTTTCCTTTCTCTCGCTTTATTCAACTCCTGCCCCCACCCCCTCTTACTTTGCACTTGTGCTTGTTTTGCTTGCTGTTCCTCTCGCATTCTTTTGGGTTGAAAAGTAAAGAGGCTGTGAACAGTTTAATTAAGAACCAAGCACGTGAATGGCCAAAGACTCGGCAGGTCGCTTAAAACAGACAGATTGAGGTAAAACGAAGCTATACTATAATCACATTGAAATGATTAAAAAATATTCAGGATCAAGAGCGGGCATCTCATCTCATTGTTTATTGACACAGAGTACAGTGAGTGCTTTCTTTCTTAGTGTTAACGCCATCATAAGGAAAACACAGCCAAAAGTAAACGCAAAACATTAAAAAAAAGGTTGACAGATGCCTTTGACTGGCTTTTGCATAACTTAAAAGCCTTAAATGCTCCTAGCATCCCCCGGGAATTCATCACACCTTACAAACACATTATATTTCTACAGGTAACATGACACAGATAGCATACAAAATGTTCCTTTAAAATTGCACCTGTCTAACAATGCTTTCCACATGGAAGTATTCTGTGGCAACATTTAAAGAATACAAAATAGCCCGGGGGGGGGGGGGGGGGGGGGGTACTCGATACTGATTTATACCTCAATACTGATTTATTCAATTAAGCAGAACTTTCTAATGCATGATTTTGCATCAATAAGCTTATGAAATTGGTATGTCCATTAATGTCTCTTCATCCTCCCTTCTGCTCCAAATGTACAGACAGGTGCTCATTGTGACACTATATCAGCATACCTCTTTCTTCAGATTGTGGTTATGATACCCCCCTGGGCAAAATAGTCCCTTTGGTACAGGGCTCAGATTAACTGTGAAACTCAAATTTAACCAACAATGTTTTGTTCTTCACATACTGTGGAACACAGATCTGCTCTATTGGGGCAAACTCTGCATACCCGAACCCAGGGCAATTATGCGGAGATGTTGGTCGTTGAAAAGATTCCAGATCTGGTGTCACCTCAAAGGTTTTGCTGATATGGTTGCAAACGTCGGCTCCAGATTGGTCTAAGATGGATAGAGTGATTCTACCAGTGAGTGGCCATTCCAAGATATCATCATAATCACCTTGCATCATATGAACAAATAGTCCCAAGTGTTTAGCAGCTAAATGAGCCCTCAGGAAGAGCTTGTACCCATACAGACTAGTCCAAATGGGAAGACTGTTGACATTGGCGGTATCTTGAAAGTTTTCTACCTTCCATATATAGAATCCATTAGAAACTCGACCTTCATATTCCAACATTTTTCTTTCATAACGGTTAAAACTAAGAAATAACAAAACAAGGTTAGAGTTATCTCTGACTAGCAAGGAGTGGATTCTTATAATTTAATGTAATAGCTGTCATAATAATGCAGAATGGATGTTGAGATGCATGTATATGCACTTGTCTCCCAGTGCGGTTTGCCATACTAACATTTTTAAAATCTTTAAAAAGCCATCTGGTTTTGTACCTGTACCTTTTCTCAGCTGAACACAACACTAGCTAATTAAACTGGGTTAACAATATGAGTTTGACAAATTCTTTAATTACCAGTGCCCTCACACTTAGACTTTCCAGAAGAAAGTGCAGAAAGAAGGCTGTAAACCTGGAAACTGGTAAAAGTATAGACACTTGTAACATATACAGTACAAAGCAATTAAGTTGTGCAAGTTCTTCATGAAAGATTTTGAGGCTGCATAAACATCTTTTGAGCTACAAAGAAGACAGAAGGTGGAAGTAATGATACTGGAAAGAACATGAAGTATATTTGCATGGCTACTGCTAATACGTACCGGAGGGTCATTTCTTGTGCTTGTCTCTCATGCCTGATAAACAGTTCTTGTGCTTGTCTCTCCAGACTGATATTCAGTTCTTGCGCTAGTCTCTCCTGCCTGCTAAAAAGTTCCTCTTGCCGACGCTCCAGTTGAGGTGCTGCATTATTGAGTTCTTGCACTAGTATCTCTTGTCTGATACGAACTTCCTCTCCTTGACGCTCAAGATGATGTACTGCATTAGTGAGTAGTGAATGTTCTTGTACTTGTCTCCCGTGCCTGATACGAACCTCATCTTCCCGATGCTCAAGATTATTGACAATACGCCTCAATTCATCAATCTCATCTTGCTGGTGCTGAGTCCTGGTTGACCGTTCATTCAAATATCCTTCCTGGCTGGCCTGTTCTTGAGGAAACGATTCCGTTCCACCCCTTGTGCGTCTTGGTGCAGCTCTGTACACTCTGGTCTCGTCACCACTTGGCTCTGATATGACAGGGGCAATTTTCGTGGCCATGTCCATCACGTGGCTGGCCATCTGTTCCTGGACATGTTTCATGACCTCTGAACGTAAACCCTAACAAAAACAGTGACATTATACTTAGCCAAAAAACAACTTAAAGAGGCTACGTTTATACGTCATGGGGATTTTGCAAATTTTTGGTCTAAACTGTTCTGAACTAAGTGGTAGGTAACTTACATGTAACACATGAAAAACAATATCTTTGAAGATCGAAAAGAAGACATGACATCAATTTGTGGAAAGAAATCAAACTAAAGCTATAAATGTTGACTTTTTTTATGAGGCTTGGAAACAACTTGAAATGTTTAGGCTCAAGTTTTCAAGTTGCAATCCATTTCCATCTAAGCCATCTGCAGCCAAAGATGCTTGTTGACATTTTCAGTACTTAAATATAGATCGTTTTCACTGTCACGCAATAAAAATAAAAATTGAAGAACCATTCATTGAATGAGGTCAACAAAATAGGATATTATAGGAAATAAGTAAATAAGTCATTCCTCCAAGTTTTAGGTCTGTGCGCTATCCCAAACTTCAGATATTCGTCGAAATGTTTTGCACAAATTTACAGAGCCCAGTATGGATCCGCCATATTGGTGCACATCTGTGGTGCACCAATATGGCGGCCGGAAAATACTGTAAACATCTGGAACTTACTTTGGTCATCTAGGCCACTGATTATCGGTAGTGGACAAACAGACATTTACATAAACACATTTCCTGCTACTTTAACTTCTCAAATGGCAAAAAGTCATAAGATAAATGCACATTTTTTGACAAACACGATCGTAACTGTATGTCACGCACCGCCATAACTATGAAATTCAAAGTGCGCTGGTTTCCAAACGAAGGACGCTACTGAGCTGAAAAGTTGCAAACAGATATAATTTTAGTACCTCTTATGCCTGATGTGGATACAAACTTTGGTGTCTCTTTAGTTTTGGACTTTAGTACCTGATGACGTCACGTGAAAACGATCTATAGCAATTATACTTCTAAACATTCAACTCCATGTAACAATGCAATGCCAACTTTATTTCGCTCTAATAACAGCGATTTATAGAATTTAACCAGAAATCAAAGTGGCTATGAGCCACTGAAACTTGGAAAATGAAAATAAAGATTTTAACCAATAAGTTCAACCCCCTATTCGTCAAATTACCTTTGTATGCCATCAGATACTTACAACTAAACCTTCCGAATATATTTAAACTGTAACCCTGTAACGCAGGGCTTTGAAACTTAGAACTGATCACGAGCCTGCTGTCATACAGTTCATAAAGGAGGGGGACATTGGGGATTGCTAAACACCGCATTACCGCCAAAAAATTCGACAAATATCGCAATACCGCAAAAAAATTCGGAAAATACCGCAATTTCATAGTAAGCCTGTATAGCTGGCGGATTCATTGACCCAAGGGCAAAAATAGAGGCAATAACGAGTGGTGGAAACAGTAAAACATTCTCACCGCAAACAATTGCCCTGACACGGAAAGCTAAGTTATGGGAGGATACCCGCGACAGCCAGGGCAATTGGCGTGTAGAATGTAGGATACAGCAGTGATCGACCGCCACCAGGGGAGGTGGGAGGGGCGAAACCTTTATGGTGACTCAACTGACCTCCGTTAAACTGACCACGAGGTGACTGAAACTTCGATATTTAAAGCAGAAGGCCGCAAAGCATCACGCTAACAGTGCGCAATAACAGAATGCTGGAATTTGAAAATCTTAAGCCTTCCCGCGTGACGGGCTAATTATGTATGCAGTGAGAATAGTAAAACATTCTCACCGCAAACAATTGCCCTGACACGGAAAGCTAAGTTGTGGGAGGATACCCGCTCCTGCCCCAGACATTCCGCTGTCAATTTCGGAAAGGGGGGCAAGGAATGCAGAAAACCAAAATACCCCACTCACACAAAGAATCTTAAACTTTATTCCTTCCATCACTCAGAACCCCAACCCCTTCTTGTACATCTCGGAGCTAGCTAAACAGCAGCCTCCAAATTACTGGGATGTGAGACCGGGGTTACCAAGCCGGAAGCTACTCTGGGGAACACGCTTTCTAATATTGTGAGGGAAGCGTCAGCATGTGAGCGCTGCATATATCTACTCGCGACTTCTCCACTTTTCCAGCCTAGGTATTGAGCAACCTCTTCCTGGGAACAGCCTAAAAGCCTTAGGGTGTTGGATAATCCTACCCGAAAACTGTGCGGAGTCTCTCCAGCATGGAGTTTGGACTCTAAAAGGTGTTTCCTCAACCGATTGTTAACCGCAGAACCTGTAAAGGGTTTGTTCCCCACCAAGCCATCGCGTTCCGTGGCTCTAAAAAAGTACCCTTGATCCAATGAAATTTTCAGGCACCGGCAATCCGTAATATAATGCTGAACCCAGGCAACTGGGCAAACCTCGGGATGAGTAAACTTAATCAAAGCAAAAGAGCGAGGTGAGCCCTTGCGGATATTTTTAGTGAGAGTAAACTTGAGCAAAAAGCCTTCCCGATCCCTTAAACTAAAAATGTTGCAAGACTGAAGGCGACCGAGGTCAGAGGCCCTATCCCCGGTGAAAAAATCCACCACAAAAAATGTAGCGTCCCGAACGAGTATGTATTTACCTGAGCGCGAAAGAGGCGCGTGACTTAAAAGCAAACCTCGTAAGAAAGCCACGAGTCTACGAAATTTATCGAAAAACGAAGGTACTGCTTGAACAGGTGTTATAGCCAAACCCGCCTGCTCCTGCCTGACAAATTTTAAGTAGTCCTTAACTACGGGGTGGGCAACCGGGTTAGAATCATTAAGGCGTCCTAGATTATTAAACACGGCCCTCAAACGACCTATAAGGGAATCTACCGACCCGGCTGCCAAGCGCTTAGGACAGGTGCAGCGTCGGGCTGACTTCCATGGATGCATAACCTAAAAGAAGAGATCAGGCTGGCTTAGCAAACACAACGGAAGGCCCACAGATCCCACTGAAGCTCTTTTGAGTACCAGCGACGGCTGTTTTGAGAGGGAAACAACAAAATGCCATCTTCGCCTTTCTTTCCCAAAAGGAGTTGATCAACAGTAAGCGACTGCAACAACGCCCACCAGAAACGTCGAGGCTTTAAATCCGGGACGATGATCGTAAAGGCACCATGAAAATCTTGCTCGAACATGCACTTTAGAAGGGGCGCAATTATCACAAACGGTGGAAACTCATACAAGTTGTGGTCCAAAGGCAGAGACTGTGCAAAAACGTTAATTCCGCAAGAGCCTGGAGTCGCACAAGGTGTAAAATGGGGCAAACACCGGCCTTGCCCATCACGTTGACAATTGCTATCCAAAGACATAAGGTCCAAGGTGTGGGGCCCAAAAAGGCGCTCGACGTGCTCCCAGGCCTTTTCTGACAACATGCAATCGAAATCTGAAACCTTCCTGGAAGGGATGTCAGCCGGGTTCTCACTTGAAGGAACATAATGCACATCAAGGCTGAAATTGAATTCTCTGCAGCAATCAAAAATGTCTTTAAGGACATTGTTAATGTCTTGGTTCTTACAACCGTCATTTGTCAGAGCAGACTTCAAAACGAGGCTATCAGTGTGAACATCCACCCTACGCGAGCTGAGATGATGCCTGAACGAAAGGAGCGAATGCAGCAAAGCCCGAGTCTCTAAAACATTGATATCTTGCGAGCTGTCTATCCAGTAATCTCTCGACTCCAGACTGCGACCGTCCTGTAGCAGAGTACCACCCCAGGCCCTCTTGGAGGCATCACAATAAACCGTAACCACTGCGTGGCGTTCAGTTCTCCATGGAAGGCAGTCCCTCCAATTATCAAGAAAACGCGAAAACTCTATCTCGGTGCGAAGAGTCGCCTCTACCTTGAGGGAAGGCCGAGTAGATCCTGAAAGGCGGGAGATTGCCCTAAAGACGTCGCGCATGTACAACTTACATCCAGGAATGGCAAGGCTAAAAGAAATGACCTTCCCTGAAAAGTGTTTTCAATCCCACGTATGGAGACGAAAGAATATCTTCCCTCAACGCCGCGAACTTGACTTTCTTGTCCTCAGGGATGAGGAAGGCCTGACGTACAGAATCGCAAACAAAACCCAGAAAACGAACCCATGTCGAAGGAACCAGCTGCGATTTGTCAAGACCAATGAAATATCCAGCCTCGATGAGCAGATAACACATAATATAAACTGCCGCCTTAGCTCGCTCGAGAGATGGCTCGCGACTAACCCGCAATGGAGAAGTAAAAAGTTGCCCAACGTGCCGATCATCAATGTACTGCGAAACTGGGACTCCGTGAGACCGTGCAGAGGCCGAAACTGCAAGTCCGAGCTTATGGTAAATAAACGCGCTGGCCTTCCATCCAAACGGCAGTGTACGAAACACAAAATAGAAACCATGCCAATAAGTTTTAAACGAGGGATGAAGCAAGACATGTTGATAACCACTCTTATCATCACAGGAACTCTGGAAGTGACCGGGGAGAACATATCGCGGCAAATCGCAAAGGTGGTCAAGCCTGAATGGGAGGTCACGAATCCATAAATTGAGATATCGCTCATCGTGACACAACCGCGGCTTTGAAGGCTCAACAGTTAGTGGTAAAACCAAACGTGGGGGCGCCACACTATCCACTGGGCCCCAAACTGCTAAAACCCCCGCGGTGACCCATTGTATTATGGATTCGGAGACAAACTGGGAAAACTTGGCTGTGGTAGGCGAGTTCTTTAGGATTATTGGAGGAGGATGTTTAGAGTAAATTCCCCCTAAAAGGCCTGAAAAATCGGTCGACGCGAACCTCCAAAAGGTCAACTTCAGAACAGGGCGATTTATCGAGAAGGCCCTGCCAAATGGACGGCTTGTTATGAATATTGCCAGCCCTGAAGTGGGCAGGGTCGAAGAAGCGCAAATGAGCCAGATTACCCAAACCCGGACGCGACGCCACCAGCTCCAGAGGAGGCAAGGGGCCAACAAAGGGAGGGGCTCCCTGTGTTATGCAGCGAAGAGGCACATCTCCCGCAGAGACGTGTAGTGAGCCATACCGAGTCTTGAAATAAACGAAGAACGATTTGCCTAAAACGTAACGAAAGGGAAACGAAAATGAGCCGAAACAAACAACCGAAAAAGCTAAAAGGGAACCCAACCCTTTGTTGACCCCAGGCTCCGAACTAGGTCCGAAATTGAGACACTGAGAAGGTCCCCCCAAGGTCAACTGGGCAAGGGCAAATACCCACCCCAAGGCAAAGAAGACAAGTTTGAACAAACAAAGAAAAATATTTAATACAAAACATACAAAATCCTTGAATTATAGAATTGTAAACACAATCATTGGCGTCCACGCCCACGTCCAGGACCGCCTCCACGTCTGGACTCGCAGTTACGCGCAATGTGTCCCCATCCTGCACAAGCGTAACACTGGACCGAATACGGGGCAGACTGGCGCAAGGGACGTCTTGCCTGGAAACTTGGAGAGGGCACCTTGGACACCCCCTTCAGAATCGACGCAGCCTCCTTGGCCATTTTAGCTCTTAGGGGATCCCCAACAAGACCAAGCATCAAACGCTGAAGATGGTCGGCGCCGAGGGACGGCTGCCTAGCCTTTACTTCCTCAAGCGCCGCGGCGTATTCGTCCGCTTTCTCGTGCGCCTGCGTCCTTGCCAGGCGTACTAGGGTCTCCAAAAGCTCGATAGCTTCAAAGCCGTCAAAGAGGGACGACGGCCTATTCAGATGCCCTCTAAGGGCTTTCAGCGTATTAGTGCAACTTTCGGCAGACTTCTCCTGCTCGAGAAGTTTAATTTTGTCTTCCAACATCCTGATACGGTCAACTGGCTGTTAAAGAAAAACGTAAGGGGAGAATAAAGGATGTCACCATGACATAAACACTACGGCACAAGTAACCACAAACTGCATGGTTTACCACGCAAAAGCTGCGGGAAGCAATCAAAATTATCGACCAGACCAGCACAACAGATAGTGAAATCATGCTGCAGATCTTAGGTCCACTGCCTCAACGCACTTATACTTTAAAACTCCGCCACTAGCTATACAGCTGACAAAAGCGAAATGAGCGCACCAAAAACGTGCCACACCCTCAGACTGCGGAAAGCTATACAAGCAGAAGAGACTATGAACTAAATAACAAACTAAATAAATAAGAAAAAAAAAAAAAACAACGCATCTACAACCTGAGGGAGTCTGAAAGCTTAACAATAATTAAGTAATTTACCTAATCAACTGAAGACCCGGACTCAACAATCCACAGCCCTCCAGGCGGCCGGCCCTAGGCCAAACTCGAAAAATTATGTAAAAGCTCTACAGACTTTTGGCTCTCCGGGCCGCAGTCAAAGAACAATTGACAGCTCTCCAAGCTGTTGGCTCTCCAGGCCGCACTTGAATAACAATTCACAGCTCTCCAGGCCGCACTTAAATAACAACTTACAGCTCTCCAGACTGTTGGCTCTCCAGGCCGCATTTAAATAATAATTCACAGCTCTACAGACTTTTGGCTCTCCGGGCCGCACTTAAATAATAATTTGCAGCTCTACAGACTTTGGCTCTCCAGGCCGCACTTAAATAATAATTTACAGCTCTCCAGGCTGTTGGCTCTTCAGGCCACACTTAAATAATAATTTACAGCTCTCCAGGTTGTTGGCTCTCCAGGCCACACTTAAATAATAATTTACAGCTCTCCAGGTTGTTGGCTCTCCAGGCCACACTTAAATAATAATTTACAGCTCTCCAGGCTGCTGGCTCTCCAGGCCACACTTAAATAATAATTTACAGCTCTCCAGGCTGTTGGCTCTCCAGGCCATACTTCAAAAATTGTGTACCGTGAACAGGTTTCTGGCTCTCCGGGCCACACTCAAAAAACAACATACAACCCTAGAGGTTGCCAGCCCAACGGGCCATATAAACATCAAAAACTTGAACGTATAAAGCAGTAAGCGCCGACCTTAAGATAGTTCGAGGCACGCGAAAGGTGGCGGCATAGACTAAATGAACGCGAAAGAGCAACGAAACAACAGGAATAACGCAGTAAACCGCAATGAAAAGCGCGAAACAAACTACGAAACAAACAATAAAAAATAAGAGAATGAAAAAGGACAAATATGCAAAAACTGACCCCAAAAGAAATAAACACCCCAAGAGGGCAAAAAACTTGTAAAACAGCGAACAAAAAACACAATAAGACTAACGAGGTTGAAAATAAAACAAAAGGGAATCGCACCTTGTGCCAAAAAGCCGTAAAACAGTGTTAAAGATAGAAAACCGAACAAGGACACTAAGCTAGCGAAAAAACTACCAAAAACCCGCATGCAATAATGGCCAAAAACGATGATAGGCAAACAACACGAAGAAAAAGCCAGACAAGAAAACGCGAGGAGGCGAACAAGCAGGCCAGCGTAACGACTGAGCGCGAAACCTAACCCGCGCCGCGAAAATCCAAAACGTAACATAAGACTAAACACAGAAATGAAAATCTACCTCTTGAACAACCGCAGGAGCCGGTGCAACAGGTGCCGGTTCAACAGCCGGTACAACAACGGGTAATGGATCAGGAACTGGCGCCGCCGGAGCTGGCGGCAAAGGCAAAACAGGATCGGCGTCGGCTTCGGCCATGAGTGCTGGTGGCGGTCAAAAAACTAGAAGAAACCTTTATGGTGACTCAACCGAACTCCGTTAAACTGACCACGAGGTGACTGAAACTTCGATATTTAAAGCAGAAGGCCGCAAAGCATCACGCTAACAGTGCGCAATAACAGAATGCTGGAATTTGAAAATCTTAAGCCTTCCCGCGTGACGGGCTAATTATGTATGCAATGAGAATAGTGACAAGGTTTAAACTGGTTGTTAAAACACAAGGCCATTTCAGGTTGCTTCCGAAACGACCAGAAACGGATAAAAATGGTCGGAAAAAAGTGGAGGATATGTTTCTATATACCAACTATCGTCGTCCAAAACGCCAAGAAAACGCATCCCGCAGGTTTGGAGAATACCGCAATACCGAAATTCAAGATTGAAATTACCGAAATACCGCATGGAAATACCCCCTGGTGCGAGATTACAATTGTCGTAATTTATAAAATCATTTTCTACACCCGTGCGGGCATTAAAATCACCTGCCAAAACTACAAAATAGTCTCTTTTAAAAAGATTAATACGAAATTTATCGTGGAATAATATGTATGTCAATATGTTGATCTAATATTCGTTAGTTTTGCGCGATGTTACATTTATTGAACACTACTTTTGGGATAAAATTGCTATTTACAGATAACTGAGCGCTAAGATTTCGTTTAAACTTCTGCAGTTAGCTCGTAATAATATCTTGCCATGACTGTTCAAGTTTCCGCAAAATCGTCGGAGCAGAAACCCCTGTACAATTTGGACATCAAAATATTAACTCCGGGCGAACTTCGAAGTTTGGAACGCTCCAGCGCTTCCAAATCTCACCTAAAAGCACAACAACCGAAGAAAAAGAAGGTTCAATGAATCAGTTTTATTAGCTCCAAATCACATTCGGCTATTTGCAGTGATGACAAAGTTTGAGCTAATGTATAAACTCACCTTTTGCGTTAAAATGTAGCGAAGTAGCCAAATTTACGTTTTCCTGAATTATATGAAAACTAACCGGACGAATCGAATAAAACTACCGGAACATTTAAATGAATATCTTACACACACTTTGCGCTATTTTACGTTGCTGGAGCTGCCTTGGTTTGGATGAAATATATTTTTATAGTGAAGCACTGCTTCAACTCTGTTGTGAACACGGCCTTGTTGTCATTTAAATTCTACAGCTGACGCTATGCAAATTTTTTAGATTTGATAAAAATTTGAGGAATTTGCACATGGACTAGGGGGGTGCATTGACAGTGTTTAGTCGCTATATGCTCTGATTTCTGAGGTCATGCAAGGGTAATCAGCGACGTCAGCATCGTTAATAGCATAGCTATTTTGTCAAAATTTGCATTGATTTATTGATTTTTCCCATTTCGTGTTTTTAAGTCTGTGTAAGGATTGTTATCCTTGACATGGTTTGGATGGAAAATCAAAGCATGTAGCGACGGAACACTGTCAATGCATCCCCCTAGTCCATGTGCAAATTCCTCAAATTCTCATGAAATCCAAAAAATTTACATAGCGTCAGCTGTAGAATTCAAATAACAACATGGCCGTGTTCACAACAGAGTTGCAGCAGTGCTCCACTTTAAAAATATATTACATCCAAATCAAGGCAGCTCCAGCAACGTAAAATAGCGCAAAGTGTGTGTAAGATATTCATTTTTACGTTCCAGTAGTTTTATTCGATTCGTCCGGTTAGTTTTCATATAATTCAGGAAAACGTAAATTTTGCTACTTCGCTACATTTTAACGCAAAAGGTGAGTTTATAACATTAGCTCAAACTTTGTCATCGTTGCAAATAGCCGAATGTGATTTGGAGCTAATAAAACTGATACATTGAACCTTCTTTTTCTAGGTTGTTGTACGTTTAGGTGAGATTTGGAAGCGCTGGAGCGTTCCAAACTTCGAAGTTCGCCCGGAGTTAATATTTTGATGTCCAAATTGTACAGGGGTTTCTGTTCCGACGATTTTGCGGAAACTTGAACAGTCATGACAAGATGGTATTACGAGCTAACTGCAGAAGTTTAAACGAAATCTTAGCGCTCAGTTACCTGTAAATAGCAATTTTATCCCAAAAGTGGTGTTCAATAAATGTAACATCGCGCAGAACTAACGAATATTAGATCAACATATTGACACACATATTATTCCACGATAAATGTCGTATAAAATACGAAAGTTTCAGGGAAATCGAGTCAGAAATGGTGAAGTTATTAGAGTTTTTAGACAGGCACACAGCGCGTCATTTATTTCGATCGAGTCACCTTAATCACATGCATAAAAATTGATCCATCAGTATTAACGAGTGATGAGGACAGTCTTCAAGAAGAACTTATCAGCCTTCCAAGGCAGTTTAAATGGTCCACAGACTCTAAGGAGTCTTTCACTTATGCACTAAATTCTGATGAGATAAAACAACTTATTCATGATTTTGAACTTTCAAATTTCGAGCATGTAGGGGATATCAACACCATCGTTAAGAAATTCACGAATATATTAGAAACTGCTGCAAAGCAATCGTTAGAACTTGTAAAACAAAACAAAAAATCAAAACGTCACTCCAAAATCTGGTTTGATCAGGAGTGTAGTCGTGGCAGAAAAAACCTAAATCACCTTTCCCATAGAACGCATAAAAACCCTTTAGATGAACAAACCCGACTTGAATATCTCTCGACAAGAAGTCAGTATAAACAGCTATTACGAATTAAAAAGCTCCAACACCGAGATAATCAAATTGATGAACTAGTTAAAACTAGACATCCACTTAATTTTTGGACCAATCTGAAATCTCTTTCGAATCAAGTAAAAAGCTCACCTGACTCGACTGTTCCTATGCGCAAACTGTATAATCATTTTCAACAATTACACTCTGAACCAAATGCAAATCTACTCGAGAAACAAGAAGTAATAATGAAAGAGTTAAAACACAAAAAAACAATACTATCGCAGCTAAATAGCCTGGATAAACCTTTCTCAGAAGAAGAAGTTAAACAATCAATTAAAAAGTAAGAAAGCAGCTGGTCTTGATCGAATAAGGAACGAAATGTTGAAATGTGGAGCCCGTTATTTGACCACTTCTTTAACAAAATTATTCAACTTCATACTTACCAAAGGAACTTATCCAGATTCGTGGTCTACTGGGCTTATAAGTCCAATCTTCAAATCAGGGAATAAATCTGATCCCTCAAATTATAGAGGCATTTGTGTCACTAGTTGCTTAGGCAAATTATTTTCCGCTGTTTTAAATAACCGATTACTTAACTACCTCCAAGACCACGATTTAATACATCCCTCTCAAATTGGTTTCCTCAAAGGTTCCCGAACATCTGATCACATCTTCTTGCTAAGAACACTTATTGACAAATATGTGACTCATACAAACAAGGGAAAGTTATTCTGCTGCTTTATAGATTTTCAAAAAGCTTTCGATTCTATTTGGCATGATGGTTTGCTACACAAATTATTATACAAAAACATAGGCGGACAATTTTATCATTTAATTTCTGATATGTATTTAAAGACTAAATGCGCTGTCAAAAACGGCAACAAGAGAAGTCCCTTCTTCGATTACAACAGAGGAGTACGACAAGGGTGTATTCTTTCTCCTATATTGTTCAATTTATATCTAGATGAATTTCCACGCTTGCTAGAAACCTCACGTGACACAGATTCAATTACTTTACCAAACGGACTCCCTCTTAACTGTTTATTTTATGCAGATGATCTAATCTTAATATCAAGAAGTGCCGCTGGTCTTCAAAAGCAACTGAATATCCTCCACAGTTATAGCGAGAAATGGTTACTAAAAATTAATCTTAAAAAGACAAAAACATTAATTTTTCAAAAACAAAATCGCAAATCAACACGTGATAAGTTCTCTTTCTTTTTAAACGGCATTCCAATTGACACAGTACAATTATCTTGGCATTACTGTCAACACAAATGGTAGTTTTGCTAATTCCAAAAAAGGTTTGGTTGAGAAAGCCAGAAGATCAATATTTGCTACTAAACGTTATCTTGACTTTAATAAATTGCCAATCAATACGTGTAATTAACTCTTTGATACTTTATTCCTTCCGATTCTTTTATACGGTTCTGAAATTTGGGGAGCTTATGATAATATGAACTTCAAAAAATGGGAAAATGACCCAGTAGAAAGACAACATACACAATTCTACAAACACTTTCTTGGCCTCAATAGAAGAGCACCTAATGTGGTAGCTCGTTATGAAACTGGACGTCTTCCCTTAAAGTTGAATATCTTATTAAGAATAATTAAATTTTGGATACACCTTGAATCTCTTCCAGAAAACAGTATTGCCAAACAATGCTTAATCATTTCCAATCAATTGTCAAATGAAACAAAATCTTCTTTCATGTTAACGGTTAATGAAATTATTCATAATTATATAGACGTTCAAAAACAATCGCATAACAAAACAATCCAAAATAATATTATGCCCACAATTAAAGATAATTTACAAAAAATAAAATCTCAAATCTCAAACCATTTAAAAAGACACCAACTGGAGTTAATCCGCTCTAATAAAAAGTTACGTTTCTACTCTATATTTAAAACAGATATAACCAAATCTGATTATTTAGAACAAATAAAGAACCAAAAACATAGACGAGCTGTAGCTAAACTACGGTCAGGCAATCACAGTCTCAGAATCGAGTCTGGACGTCACTGTGTACCTAAATTACCGGAATCTCTTAAGATTTGCCAACACTGCCGCTCAAACCAAATCGAGAACGAGAACCATTTCTTATTGCATTGTGATCGTTATAACACTATTAGACAACAAATAACAAATGACATTGTACTTAAGAGGGCGTCTCCCTAAGATCCACAAAGTCAATTTGGCTCAAGAAATAGAATTCGCTCAAAATCCCTCCACTAATTTCTTATAATAAGTAAGTAACAAATATGAAATTAGATTGGAGAAAAAACGTTTTCTTAATGAAATCTGGATGCAAACTTTTCAGACCTCCTGAAGGCCTCGGCGGCCATTGGCTGGATCGTGAAATTTTGTAAAGTCGAACACTTCGCTCTAATAAATATATTTCTGAACAATCATTAAAACTCCGATATTCATAAACAATAAGCCTTGGTCTTTTAAACTAAGTGAACCGCACTGAACAGCTGTTGTCATCAAGAAAGAAACGAGGATTCAAAGTTTGGATATTTTGGACATTATTCACAAGGTAATATTTTCGTCAATTTCATGTAGAAGAATATCAAAAGTGGCTCGTACTTACAAGTTAAACTGCATATCAGCAGGAAGCTCCATCCTTCTGCTCTAAGAATATGTAAAAGTTTTTGGCCGCTCTCCACTCCTTCGTTTGTTGGCCAGGGGTAAAGCAAGCACTACTCGGCAGATGTGGCCATGTTGTCATCGTATTCATTCCGACCCAATTTCAGTACCAATGGAGGAGAATTTTGTTAATTAATTAACCCATTGTGAAAGAAGAAATCACTTAGCAATCAGATATAATCTGAGGAGAATTGATCTGCTCGAGAACGCCCATTTAAACAGTAAAAATCGATCTTCTACTGTCCGCCATGTTGTTTTTAACAACCGCTGACCAGTTTAGTAGCAGTCAGTGTAAGTTACAGACTTTGGACTACAGACTGCGCTAACTGAGGACTTCGGACTGGGTATAAATTTCGGACTAAGCATATAAACTGCGTATAAATGCAAACTGATTTTAAAAACAATGAGAACCCATCAAGGCTGTAATCATGAAACTGTGATTTACCTCCGCAAAGTAAGTGAATACTTCATGTTCGAGTGGCAACGCGACTCAAACTCAAATGCTGATTTCATGTCTGGCTTCACGCGAGAGCGCGTGAGATTTCACTCATCCATAATTTGCTTAAAATCGGAACACGGACTTTTATCTTCTTTACAAGAAATCCCCTTAGTCCAAATAGTTCTTTCATCCACGGCTACTTCTCCCTACATTGAAGATGTGATGGAATAGCAAATTCGCTGGCAACAAGTGGGTGAAGGTTTTGAAAAGATATCAGAACGGCATCCAATATATGACGCCTACAACCTCTGTGAATTGCATCGGTAGCACAAGATCAGTTCCTTTAATTAATGTAAGCATGCTGAATTCAGCCGCAGTTTTTCTAAAACTTCTTCCAAGTCAAAAGAAAGGAAATTATAATTTGTCGATAAATTAGTAGCGATGATTTCCGATTGTCCCTGTAAGTCTTTTGGAAAGGTGAAGAGGTTTTAAATCATTTGCTGATGTTATTTGTGCTTGCTAACAAGACAGTTCTACAGTACTTTAGTCGACCGCATCAATCTTTTTTCCAAATGTATGTACCGCAAGTGGATCATCCTCTACTTTTAATTATTATGGTGTATCGGAAAGAGACTGGACATAAAACCGTATATTTTCTACATGGTAGCTGTTAATCCCAGAAACTAGAGCTATCAAACTAGGCATTTTTTAAACAATGAACGCGTTACGCTCATCATGGCTAATATATAGATTTAGGCAGGCCTAAAAGCGGAGCTCCCATTTATTATGTTTTTCCCAATTTCCCAATTTTTTTTTCCCAGTGTTAACAAATAAGTAGCCACACTATTTCTAAGCTTTTACAGTGGCCCATAAGGGTTCAAAATAAATTAATTTTTAATCGCTCATGGTTAAACTTAATATCTTACATGTGAAAACCTCTCATGGTTTTGTTGACGAAGGCGATGTCAATATATTTCGAGGTTAATCCTTCTAAATTTTTGCCTATGACAGGTTCTAAAATTAAAATTGACGAGTGCACTTTATTGGGTTCCTCACGTACGCACGTAGGCGCAACAACAAATCTTAGTAAAACTTTATACAACGTTTACTGTACACTATGTTAATAAACCTTTATGACTTATTCAATGTAAAAAAGAACCTTGGTCTTGCTTTGATTTACTGCAAAACAGTTGGAGCATAAAAAAAAGAACTCAAGGCAAAAACAAAAATACAGCAAAACAAACTAAGTAAACTCGCTGCTAAACACAGTAAACAAAACGAACTCACGCTACGGCAAAGAAAACTCACAGCGGAATACAAACTCTGCAAATTGATGGTGCCGGTTTTGTAAGTCATTTTAAAGCAGATTTTGTGTAAGAATTGTGGCAGTTTGTGATTTGGAAAGTGGTGCACGCTAACATAGAATAAGCTTACAATGTTGTTTTGACTGTTTTGAACCGTGTTCTTTTCGTTGCAGTTTGGTTGTATGATTAACTAATTCTGTTTTACCGTACGCCTTGCTAAAAACCTTACAGAATTTTATGCAGAGAACTGATTCAATTTTCTTCATTTCTGGTAAGCAAATATGCGGAAGGTTAAGTCCGAACTTGCTCAGCCAAGCACAGGTAACTTGCAACGAAATCGGCGAAATATTGGTTAATGATTTCAACACACTCGCTGATAAGAGAAACAAAACAAATGCAAGCGAGTATAAAAAAAGAGCGGTTGGATAATAGATCGCTTAAATATATATTGGTGTGCAGTATCGCTGAGAAGTTTTACTCGGGTTTGTTTCGCAGGATTTTTCTGTATATGTAGTTTGTAATTTGTAAAGCGAAATCGTGATTTTGATCCGTGAAACTTAATAATTTGATAAGCTTATTGTTGTCAAAATCCAATAATGGTCAGTCATGAACATCACAGTTAACTCCTAACTAAAGCACAAAACAATTTACCTAAACGAAATATTTAATAAACAATGTCTGCATGAAATGTACAAACATGAACAGGTTTGTGAGCAGCATTAATTGAATTATACGGGAAGATCTGAAAACCGACACCACTTCAAATTCGTTCAGTATAGTATAGACAGATTCTCACAATAAAATCAAACTTATGCTTACTGCATATATACATTTACGTTTGTTACCTCAAGTTTGGGGAAGGTTTGTAAATTCTGCAGGGCAAAAATTCCAAACCAGCACAATATATATCAGAAACGAAAACGCCACTCGCTGTACGAATTGAATTATCAGCGAAGATTGATCTCTCCTTTCCTTTCGGTGTAGCTGTTAACAGTCTTTTATCCATCACTTAGTGAACTTCACCAGCTCTGAGCTCACTTTTATCTTAGCTCAATGTCAGCTCAATTAATTTTTCAGCCTTAGTTAGCCGCAGTGCTTCAACTCTCGGTGTTGTCCGATGTATATCATGTTCAAGTCGGCAATTATTTCGGATCTTCCCGTTAAGAGGTTGCCCTAAATCATTTGGCATGAGTTTTCGTGATGTAGATGAGTAAATAGAGCGAGAAATATTCACGAAGAACTATGTTTTCCAACATGCTTTGATCTTTCTTCGCGTCTTTCATTCAGGTTAAAAAGTGAACAACGTACCAACTATTTGCCGCCTTTTCATACAACCGCTTCGTTTAAGTTGAAATGAAATGTCCAGATCATGAGAAAACATGACAAAAAAAAAACGCTGAAGTAATAAAGTGCTCTTACAAGTTTCTATGACATTTAAGTTAACTCTCAACAAACCAAAAAATGTTTTTGTGTTACTTTTTGCGTAAGAAGGACTCCAAATCAAGGACAAAGATAAACTCGTCCCAGGCCTAATCCGTGCGTACGTACGTACGGATGCGGGTGACCACCAAATTTTCTTGGCTTGATGGATTTCCCATTTTCTATGGGTATGGAGCTCCGCCCGTGGGCGCCGAAGGCGCCCGCGGGAGCTCCGCTATTACACATCCACTCAGTAAGTTTGCTGTCAATGTTCACATTAATTACCCCAGAAACAAAACCTTTTTTTATGTTGCGTTAAAAGCTTAGGTTGCCTAGGTAATTCTGTTCTTCCCCTTGGCAACGAGTTAAATTCAGTCGGGGTTAATGAGACTTTTATGCAAGTTAATGAAATAACAGTAACACCAGTCAGTAGGAGGTTATATTTCTATGATGGACGAAATCGCAACCCAGCTAATATCCATGCTCAAGACTTTTATAATCCTACAGCGAACAGGGCAATAGTTGTTCTTTGTTATATGCAAAGGTGGATCTAGGGGGGGGGGGGGGGGGGAGTAGGGGTGCGCGTCCCCTGAAATGACCTGTGGCTTTCTAATACAACTAGTATTCTGCAAAAAATAACATCTAGTGCACCCCTTCCTAAGAAAAATCCTGCATCCGCCCCTGAATTGTACCAGGCTTAGGCAACATAGAAATTGAATTTGATATCTGACCTTTGTGATCACAATAAGTCCAAAATGAAACTCGCACTCTCGCGTGAAGCCAGACAAAATCGACATTTGAGTTTGAGTCGCGTTGCCACTCGAACATGAAGTATTCACTTACTTTGCGGAGGTAAATCACAGTTTCATGATTACAGCCTTGATGGGTTCTCATTGTTTTTAAAATCAGTTTGCATTTATACGCAGTTTATATGCTTAGTCCGAAATTTATACCCAGTCCGAAGTCCTCAGTTAGCGCAGTCTGTAGTCCAAAGTCTGTAACTTACACTGACTGCTACTAAACTGGTCAGTGGTTGTTAAAAACAACATGGCGGACAGTAGAAGATCGATTTTTACCGTTTAAATGGGCGTTCTCGAGCAGATCAATTCTCCTCAGATTATATCTGATTGCTAAGTGATTTCTTCTTTCACAATGGGTTAAATCCACTAGTGACTTAACAAAATTCTCCTCCATTGGTACTGAAATTGGGTCGGAACGAATACAACGACAACATGGCCACATCTACCGAGTAGTGCTTGCTTTACCCCTGGCCAACAAACGAAGGAGTGGAGAGCGACCAAATATTTTTACATATTCTTAGAGCAGAAGGATGGAGCTTCCTGCTGATATGCAGTTTAACTTGTAAGTACGAG
Organism: Meandrina meandrites; assembly: GCA_963693305.1. Taxonomy (NCBI): domain Eukaryota; kingdom Metazoa; phylum Cnidaria; class Anthozoa; order Scleractinia; family Meandrinidae; genus Meandrina; species Meandrina meandrites. Next base: position 28,408,201 of record OY855912.1, on the reverse strand, counting down.
CCACTTTTGATATTCTTCTACATGAAATTGACGAAAATTTTACCTTGTGAATAATGTCCAAAATATCCAAACTTTGAATCCTCGTTTCTTTCTTGATGACAACAGCTGTTCAGTGCGGTTCACTTAGTTTAAAAGACCAAGGCTTATTGTTTATGAATATCGGAGTTTTAATGATTGTTCAGAAATATATTTATTAGAGCGAAGTGTTCGACTTTACCAAATTTCTCGATCCAGCCAATGGCCGCCGAGGCCTTCAGGAGGTCTGGAAAGTTTGCATCCAGATTTCATTAAGAAAACATTTTTTCTCCAATCTAATTTCATATTTGTTACTTACTTATTATAAGAAATTAGTGGAGGGATTTTGAGCGAATTCTATTTCTTGAGCCAAATTGACTTTGTGGATCTTAGGGAGACGCCCTCTTAAATATCCGTCATTTGATCTTTTGAACGATACTGATAAAACTATATTCCTATTTAATAATGTTGATTCCTTCATTTGTAAGAAACTAGGTTATTTTGTATACGAAGCATTACATATAAGAGAAACTTGTAATCTTATCTAGTCTAATGTGATTAGTATTATTGTAATTTTACATATTTGTTATTAGAGTAATTTCGTATATTGTTATTTTAGGTAATACCATCTGTATATGGGAATACCAATAAATTTGTTGTTATATCAGACACAGTACCTTTGTAATTAAATATGCAAAAAATTGTTCCGGGATTTTTGGTGCAAATTTTCTATCAACCATAAAACAAATATTTCAGCTGTGCTGCGCTTTGAAAACCCTTTTGAAAGTTATGTTTTTTGATTTGATCCGTCTATTACTTTTCGAGAAACGACTTTCGTGACAGTTAAATTGAAACATCGCTCATGGTGTTAAATCTCAGTCCAGCGGAAAAACGACACAACCTATTAGGGATTGCGCTCATTGGCCACAAGTTTGACAGCTCAGACAACCAGAAGCGGCTTGGGATTTCGAGGCATTCAGAAGCGTGTGTAGGAATCAAATTTTAACCAGCTGAAGTTTGAATTCATGGGAACTTTAGTTTTCTGGTTTCTTGGTCCCAACAATAGCTCAATAGTTAATATAACGAGTAATAACAAGATAGTGGAAAAAGTATGTTTGAAAGGAAAACAGAAGTATCATTTGACATACTTTGAAGTGAAAAACAAAAGTATCATGTTGCAAACGAAAAAGGTTGTGTTACGGTAGTAAAGATAAGCATTAGTATCACGCCTGGTGTTTTAACGTCAAAGTGAAATTAGATAAACAAACAAACTACATAAATCACCATACTTTTAATTAATCAGCCACTTCGCATTCTGCACTGTCCTTCGAGTCTCCGAGTTTCTTTTTATTATCATTTTTTCGTAACTGTTGATAACATTCCCCTATAAACATAATTATGATAAAATACAGTACTCGGTATTAAGTAAACTATTTGCCGGTACAAAGCGTTTCTAAGCGATGACTTCATCGCTTAATGTCGTCATGTCAGTGGACAGGATCTGTTGTCTATTGCGCGTGATCGACCGATCTGTAGATCTATATGACTGGGGAAAGAAATCAATTTAACTCAACAGGAAATGGCAGTAAGACACTACCTCTCTGGAACCTCTATTTTCATTCGCCCGCTATAAATACTGCCTCTATTGTTATTCAGGGCTAGGGGCATTGTTATGACCTGTTATCTATTGTTTTAAGAACCAATGAAGTAACTCGTTCCGAGAGGTAGTGGGCGACCCGGAAATGGGCGCGTAGAACTCAAAGCATTCGATGTCCATACATTGCTCTATAATTATATAAATCATGTCCGTGATTAAATAATTCTACAGTCCGAATATTAAACCTTTCGACCTACAATTTCGGGAAAAGTATCTCTGAACGACTCTTATTAACCCTACATTTTTATTTTTGGCGAAAATCATTTAACAGCCCAGAAATAAACAATTGTTTGCAACGTGCTCTTAAAAAACCTCCAAATGAAATGTTTAAATTATTAAAACAAACAGCCACTTTAGTATATGATTGCTCAGTTGGTGGAGAGCAGTTCTTTGCAATACGCTCCATTTGTCCGGTCGTTGGTTCGAATCCGGACGGAAGCATGAACTGTTTTTCTTCCTTTTCTAGGCCTTTTTTTGGAATCAGTAAACTTTTAAATTTGAAATATAAAGGCATAACATGGATGCAACAATGGATGCGGGCCAATCGAAAGTCCGCAATTTCAGTAAAACTTCAGTTGCTAAAATCGAAGAAATGAGAACGATGCTAGTGTGAAAAACATCAGCGAGATTAATGGCTGCATCGCATCAATTACGTAGTGATAAACAATTAAATTAAGGGTCCCAAATAGAATTTACCGTTTTGTGGTTGCAAATTCGGACTATTGAATAACAAGGCGCCCAAGACATTGTGACAAAATAGCTTACAACGAAGCTGTTAAATATTTTATCCTTGACGTTTATTAATGGCGTAATATATACATTTAGGCAGGCCTAAAAGCGGAGCTCCCGTTTATTAATTTTTTTGCTCGAGTTAATTACAGTGTGACCAAATAAGAATTAAGCCACACTATATTTCTAAGCTTATACGGTGGCCCATATAGGTACAAAATAAATTTTAATCGCTCATGGTTAAACTTAATATCTTAATCAAAGATCTCTTCGAGATTCGCCTATTTTGCATAGAGTATGCGTTGGGGAAATGTTACTATTGAAAGCGATTTGCGATGCATTAACCCAATGACTCCCAGTCTAGAAGGCTTTTATTAGCGCGCACCCACCCCTTCAAACATTCCTGGCTCTTTAACGGCATTTAACATAAACGTGCGAGTGGGAAAAAATATACCATATGCGTACTAAATTCAGACAAATAATTCCTTTCTGAAGTAAACTTTTATTTCAACTAGACACGCTGAAAGACCAATTCATGATTTGAAATGTTAATTATCAACCTTGATAAATTGATCCCAAACCAAACTTGAAGACGGTGAAAAAAATTTCTTCACCTCCGCGCGTCATTTTAACAACTCGCAAAAACACGAACTCTTTCTACAAAATATAACGCTAGTTCGAAACACTCTGGTGAAAGGTAGGCTTTCATTCTGTACAACTCAGAGGAGGTTGGACAGCACCCCGTGAAGAATTATGGGTAGAGCGTCATTTCGGCTTCATTTGAACACAGACGCGAAAGAGTGAACATCACGCTATAGTACAAAATGGGTGCTTTCGACCAACAAGAGTAACAAGCTGATCTCTTTGAAGTATTTATACACTGCTGCGAAGTTTCAAACTTATTTATCTTTACTGTACCGAGTTTGCCTTTTCTTAGGCTCAATGGCTTTTCGCTTATTTCAGTTTTGTTGATTTTCCATCGGAAAAGCGAATGTGTATTTTGCCGTTTAGCGAGGCACTTTTCCACAGACTGGACGGATATAAGTCGCCGTTGTTCTGTTTGAGTGTCGGGATGGTTCTTGTTGTTTCCGTTTTCGAACTGTCACAATAGGGAGGTTAAGCATGAAGTTTACGGCAAACGGCAAAAGGCAAAAATCGAACTTTTGGTGTCTGATTTTAGCCGTTTGTACAATTTAGGTTAATTGTTTGCATTTACTGTGATTAAGGGATTTTTTTCCTATTTTTTGACTGGCTTTATTTAAGTGCTAAAGAAAAAGTGAGCAAAATCAGAATTATTTTTGCCGTTTGCCGTTTGCCGTAAACGTCATGCTTAACCTCTCTAATAAGCGGCGAAAATAAAACGAATATTCAAATCAACCACCGACACGTCTTCTCATTGTAACACTCGTTTATTCAACATACACAATCAAGATATTAGATTACCACAAACGAAACTGTCACAACGCTTTGCTTGTTACGCAATGTTCTTGCCGCTCTGAAACAGTTCTATTTTCCCCAGCTTTGAGCGATTGCTCATTACTAGACTACACCAAATAAATCAAGCGTTAGTCAGAATAACAAATATTACTTAATATTAATCAAAGCAGAAGTTTTCGACGTTATACTCCAAACGTGGAGTCAGCGAAAGTATTCACACCTAGCGCCATATTTTCATCACATCAGCTATCACACATGGCAAAGTTTAACTTGAAATATCTCAAAAACGGTTGTGGGGTCAAAGGGGGTAAACGGTGTAAAAACAAAGTTTAACGAACCTTTTATTCCTTAATGGAAAGATTACGGCCTAAAACCCGAGCAAACGCGTGAAACGTTTCCTTCAAAATGTGTCATATGACACGTATGAAACTAACAACACCGTTCAATGGCTCTTCAGATCTTGACAAAAATATGCAATGAAAAATCAACTAACCTCTTAAATTACTACACAGTCGGACGGATTAATATTAAATGAAGCCACCGAACAATTTTCAGACGACTAGCGTCCAAAACAAATCAGAAAAACGCAAATAACTGCCACCTTCTGTCGCTGTGGAATATTTTTTACGGTTCGCAAAGGTCACGTAAAAAGGCCATTCTCATTGGCCAAAATTGGCCACGTGACTGCTGTCCAACCTACTCTGGTACAACTGTCACTGACATTTATTTAACCACCAGCGGTATTATCTTGGTACAGAAAAGCGGTAATTGGGGATAATAATTTGCGAATCATGGTGCCGTGAGATAGCGGAAAACTACTGAATTCCTTCCACAAAATAAACACTCACATTGCTTTTTATGCTATCCATCACTATAACTAATAACAAAAAAATACTTGTTTGCATTTTCCGAAGTACTGTAGTAAATCTTTGCATGTAAAAGGTCGTAAACTGAACACAATTATTAAATAAACAACAACGCGATGGTAAGTCGGCCGCACGCTGCATATCATGTCACCGTGTGCTTTTCAAATCAATACGCTTCAGAAGCCTAAAATTCCAAACGTTAACTGGGCAAATGAAAGAAACTTGAAGGAAGTTTTGTTTTAGATTAATTCTCATTTCAAGATGTAGCTACTTATGTATCAAAGCTTCAAAATTCTGCATATTTTTGAAGCCGTGAGATCCTTCATTATTCACGCTAAAGCGAAAGTTTAATTTTCGCCCGACGGCTTTTTGCAGTCAATTTTTCACTAAGTGGCTTTACCGATCCTTCTAAAAATTCCAGTTAAGTTCCATTTAAGTTCGAAGCAATATTGTACATTACCATTTTCCTGTCTGAAGTCTTGAGAACCTGCATTAAGGTGGCTTGACTGGGTTTTTTAGGGGCAACACCGCTCAAGTTTGAGAACTAACCAGACTGTCATTAACAATGCCATTGAAAAACTATCACCACAGCTGAATTAGGTAAAGATGAAAATTTGTTATGACCAGTGTTATTTTGACATCGGAGTTGTCATAGCAACGTAATGACGTCATCACGTTTATCAATTTCGTTCGTATTGCTCGGCACCAGGAGGTTTTTTCGGAAATCGCTCAAGGGAGCATGTACCTCCTATACCTGCCTCAATGTTGGCAAAGTTTGAACAAATTCTGTGAGAGCGTTATCAAAATTTTTGGGGATGAAGTTTCGAGGGTCATAAATACAGTAAAAAACATACTATTGAGATAATAGGGTAATATCTGAAGAACACGACGCCCTTTGGGAATGCAGTTTCATCTCATAGTAGTTTGATGCAATTTAAAATTGTGTATACAAAATTATGGGGATCGCCACGACCGATTGCGAAAAAAACGGATTTGATGAGCGTGCATTCAGGTGCTCTTGTTGCCACGTTTGTAAATAATTTGGTCTACACCTACAAATGTAATAATTACTTGGAAACCGCTCGATGAATTTTTTTAAAAACTTGTCAATCTCGAGTTTTGTCATCAGTTTATATGGCCTGCAAGTTTCAAGGTCATTGAAAACATGTAAGACAATAAAATCGGGGCTCCAATGTACTACTTTTTTCTCCCAGATTTTGTGTTTACAAGTGAGTGTCCTCATTATTCACGGGCATTGTATTCAACTTTCATTTTCACGTGCACAACTCAGCAAAAAATTCATTTGCATTTTATCAGTGAGTTTAGACTTTTTTCCTGATCTGTTGTTCTACACAAAATAGCTTTTCGTTTCCTGGAGAAAGAGACCCTCGGCATTGCTGTATTACAGTCTAATGGCGTAACAAATATTATTACAGTTTTCAAGTCATATCAGCATGTTTCCCGAACATTTTTAGAAAGCAATTGAGCGTTCTGTTTAATGCAAATGAATTTTTTGCTGAGTTGTGCACGTGAAAATGAAAGTTGAATACAATGCCCGTGAATAATGAGGACACTCACTTGTAAACACAAAATCTGGGAGAAAAAAGTAGTACATTGGAGCCCCGATTTTATTGTCTTACATGTTTTCAATGACCTTGAAACTTGCAGGCCATATAAACTGATGACAAAACTCGAGATTGACAAGTTTTCAAAAAAATTCATCGAGCGGTTTCCAAATAATTATTACATTTGTAGGTGTAGACCAAATTATTTACAAAAGTGGCAACAAGAGCACCTGAATGCACGCTCATCAAATCCGTTTTTTTCGCAATCGGTCGTGGCGATCCCCATAATTTTGTATACACAATTTTAAATGGCATCAAACTATTATGAGATGAAACTGCATTCCCAAAGCGCGTCGTGTTCTTCAGATATTACCCTATTATCTCAATAGTATGTTTTTTACTGTATTTATGACCCTCGAAACTTCATCCCCAAAAATTTCGATAACGCTCTCACAGAATTTGTTCAAACTTTGCCAACATTGAGGCAGGTATAGGAGGTACATGCTCCCATGAGCGATTTCCGAAAAAACCTCCTGGTGCCGAGCAATACGAACGAAATTGATCAACGTGATGATGTCATTACGTTGCTATGACAACTCCGATGTCAAAATAACACTGGTCATAACAAATTTTCATCTTTACCTAATTCAGCTGTGGTGATCGTTTTTCGATGGCATTGTTAATGACAGTCTGGTTAGTTCTCAAACTTGAGCGGTCTTGCCCCTAAAAAACCCAGTCGAGCCACCTTAAGTCGTGATCAAGTCCGTGAATTGTGGTCAAAACAAAAGATTCCGTGACGAGCTAAAAATACTTCTTTCAATGAAGACGACAAACAATAGACTTGTAACAATAGAAAATAGCATTGGCCAGAAGTCCATAACTAGAAGTCTACATCTCTGGTAATAGGCTTTGAGATATGTCTTTCGCGTGTACCTCGCGCTCCTCGCGTGTAGGCTATTTATAGAACAGCTTTGCCGCGAACAAGTAGCCAATCACATTGAAGTATTTTTTAATTCCCGCCTTTGATTGGTTGAACAAATTTTTGAAGAAAAGCAGAACTGCAGAGGACGAGTGAACTCGAGCGAACGGCATTACGAAATTTCTGTTTGTTGGTCATCGTAATTTCCGTTTTGTGAGGGTTAAATCGTCCGGACAAGAATCATCAGGCCATCTTTCATCGATGACGATAGCATCGAAGTTGTAAAAATTCGGAGCATCCAAATAAGCGAGAGGACCTCAGTGTTTTGGAGTCAGAGTACGAAATGGCAGCGGGCAAGATAGACTAATTCCGAGTCAAATTCAAAATGCGAAGACACTAAAGACAGCCATTAAGAGAGCAAGTGCATTTTGGCACAGGTTCGTTGCTATTTTGAAAAACAAAACCGTGGTCCCTGAAGCGCTCAACATCGAGCGCGGAATGAACAGAATGAAGTTTGATTCGTTTGAGAACAACATTCAGAGAAAACGACAAGTTTGGCGAGTTTCGCATGTTTTTGGAATTATAAGGACGGCATGAAAACAAAAGACTGACTAAGGTAATGTACTTGTTTTAATATGAATAGAAATACGAGTTTAATTCATCGAACAATGATGATTTCATTCACATCCGTCAAAAGTTTAATTCAAGTTGTGCTTCTCGGGCACTTCGCAGTGTGCAGCTATTGTGTTGTGTATGTTGTTCAGTATTTTAACACGAGGATATGCTGTACAAAATAAAGACACACTTAAGTACTAAAAGTTTGGGGAACTTCTGTTCATAAATTCTCTCGTAAATTATAAAAAGTCGACCTGTTTGTTTTGTGAGTTTGTCTACTGAAACCCGGCGACGGGTTGCTTTTTCACTCGCCTTCAAATGCCACTGAACAGACGTTTGAAATCACTATCTACGATACTACTTCTGTCGAAATGTAAGAATTAAAGAGAATGGCCTGTCAAGTGTTTTGATGTGATTTGATTTATTTCACCTGCCACTTTCCAAAATATTCGAGCGCAACTTAGAACTCCAATCGTGTCGAAATAGTGGGTTACGTCATTTTCTCGCGAGACATCAGTTTCTAAAAATAGCCTACACGCGAAAGACATAGCACGCGCCCCAATACCAGATATAGACTTCTAGTTATGGACTTCTGCATTGGCCAATATCCTCTGACAATGAAGATTCGCAGCAGCTTTTAAGCATGCAAAACTAAGCGACTCAATCGATAAACAGCACAGATTTTTGAAAAATACCTTCCTGTAGTTTCCAAAAGGCTAGACAGGTTAAATGACGAGCGACGCGTGAAAATAACTTCGGGATCGAGAAGTGCTGACGCATTCCTGTCCAGTGACGTTTTTATCGCCCACAGCGAAAAGTATTCCCTTGACAAATTAAAACAGTCCCTTGAGAGTATACAAAAATGTGTGTCAGAGAGTGCCCCGATCATCCCAATTCTTACCATTTTCCTTGGTAACCAAGCAAAATAGTCGAAAAAACCTCTCATGATTTTGTTGACGAAAACGACATCAATGTATTTCGTGGTTAACCCGTCTGAATTTTCCTGCCTGTAGTGACAGGTTCTAAAATTGAAATTGACGAGTGCACTTTATTGGGTTCCTCACGTACACACGTAGGCGCAAAACAAATCTTAGTAAAACTTTTTACAACGTTTACTGTACACTAATTCGTAATACACCTCTAGGACCTGTATGAGTTATTCAATTTAAAAAGAACCTTGACCTTGTTTTGATTACTACAAAACTGTCAGGGCAAGAAAATCAACTCAAGGCAAAAACAAAGTACGTGCAAAAAAAACAAAGCGAACTCGCTGCTAAACACAGTAAACTAAATGAACTCACGCCACGGCAAACTGAGAAAATCACGCCGGTAAAACAAACTCAAATGGATGGTGCCGGTTATGAAAGTCATTTTAAAGCAGTTTTTGTGTAAGAATTGTGGCAGTTTGTGATTTGGAAAGTGGTGCACGCTAACTTAGAACAAGCTTACAATGTTGTTTTGACTGTTTGAACCGTCTTCTTTTCGTTGCGGTTTGGTTGCATGATTTACTAATTCTGTTTATCGTACGTGTTGCTAAATACGTAAGAGAATTTTATGTAGCCAACTGAATGAATTTTCTTCATTTCTGGTAAGTAAATATGCGGTATGTTAAGTCTGAACCCACTCAGCCTAGCACAGGTAACTCGCAACGAAACCGGCGAATTCAACACACTCACTGATACGCAGTGATAAGAGAAACAAAACAAATGTAAGTGAGCCGAAATCGTGATTTTGATCCGTGAAGCTACATAATTTGTTTTCAAAATGCAATAATGAACATCACAGTTAACTCCACTAACTAAAACAGAAAATGATTAGTCTAAACGAAATATTTACTAAACAAATGTGTCTGTATAAAATGTAAAAACATGAACAGGCTTGATAAATATTTACGGGAAGATCTGAAAGCCGACACAACTTCATATTCATTCATAAATGAAATATAATTCTCTCAATATAAAATTAGGCTTATGCCTAGTGCACACATTTACGTTTGTTACCTCATTATTGAAGAAGGCTTGTAAATTCTGCAGGGCAAAGCTTTCAAACCAGCCCAATAATATCGGAGACGAACACGGCAGTTTCGTTGCAAGCTTAGTCCAACACCACCGACATATACAATATATGAATTATTGATCAATTTCTTTCTTTCCATCGGTGTAGCCTTTAACAGTCTTTTATCCTTCACTTTCACAGTGAAGTTGATCGGCTTTGAATTCACTTTTGTTTGAGCTCAATTCAGTGATATTCAGCCTTCCTCAGCCGCAGGTCGAACCTGGACATCGCGCTCTTTTTGACTTGTTATCCAATATATCATGTTCAAATCGGCAATTATTTCGGATCTTCCCGTTAAGAGGTTGTCCTAAATCACTTGGCAAAAGTTTCGATGATGTAGATGAGTAAATAAAGCGAGAAATTTTCACAAAGATCGATGTTCACGAGCAGCTTTCTTCGCGTCTTTCATTCAGATTTGCCGCCTTTTCATACAATCGCTTCGTTTAAGTTGAAATGAAATGTCCAGCTCATTTATTTAACATAAAAAAGGCTAAATTAATTATTTCTAAAATCAATTTAGCCAAGCCTAAAAGCAGAGCTTGTCGGTTATTTACCTTGCCCTTTGTTTAAATCTGAATTCACGCGATGATAAAATTATCAGGCTAAGCCAAGTAAAAAAATGAGTACTTGAGCCCGCGATCAATTGGAAAACTATAACCTGGTCAGCGGTCAACTTCCAAAAAAGACGTCACCTCGATTAGCTCTACGCCTGAGCCCGCGATATGGTCATGTGATACTGGTCAGCGGATACCTTGTTTTGACAGCTGTCAATTGACCGTAACATGGAAGTTCAATATCAAAGATTTAACATTAGCTAAGGCGGCCTGCGACTCCCCTCCCCCAGAGTCTGTACGGACGGACGCTCAGACGCTCGTACAGTCACGTGAGTACCAAATTTTCTCAGCTTGATGGTTTACCAAAATTTCTTACCCATGGTGCTCCGCTGGCGCGCTTCGCGCGCTGGAGCTCCGCTATAAATTAAATGCCCCAATTAAAAAAAAACACCACAATAATAAAGGGTCCTCCCAGTCATATTTCGCTGTAGCTGGAGTTCAGGGCTTATTGTTGAAAACAATAAATAAAAATGAAATAATAAAAATGCTTCCGATCACTTTTACGACATGTGGATACAAAAAGTCACAAAAATGTTTGTGACTATCTTGTTTCTGCGGTTACCCCTTAGATAGATAGATAAATAAATAATTTTAAGAAAAACGACCAATTTTTTAAGTTTACAAAACATGTTTCGACAGAGCTTCTGTCATCTTCAGTTGAATGGTTTACAAAGCATGGAAAGTTGAATAATAAGTAGACGAAAATGCTAACAATAGTAACAACAGAACGTGAAAATGCCTGAATTAAAAGGATAATTTTAGATTAACATGGTGTAATTGTTGATTGAGGCAAGGTTGTTCTTTTTGAATATGGATAGCCTCCTTTATCTTGAGTTGAAAGCTGGTAGTGGCGTGATCTAAAATATGAAAACAGTCTATTGTACATAAAGGTGATGTTACACGGGACAACTTGCAACAACGATTTTTCGCGCAACACCGCGTCAACTTTTCGTGCTATGTTACACGAGTCAACTTTTCGCGCAACATCGTACAAAATGAACTTGGCAACATGCATGTTACACGAGACGATTTTTCACGCAACCCGACTCGCAACATTTTGCGTATCCAAGCAACGCGCGTCCAGGCCATGTAAACAAAGATGGCGGCCGATGGACGTTGTCGGTGGCGGCGTCAAAACTTTGTTAATTTGCTTCTTTTAGTTGATGGCGTAGACTGTGATGAAGAGGAGAGAAAGGTAAAGAGAGAGAGAGAGAGAGAGAGAGAGAGAGAGAGAGAGAGAGAGAGAGAGAGAGAGAGAGAGAGAGAGAGAGAGAGAGAGAGAGAGAGAGAGAGAGAGAGAGAGAGAGAGAGAGAGAGAGAGAGAGAGAGAGAGAGAGAGAGAGAGAGAGAGAGAGAGAGAGTTATTACTGCAATTAGCTCCATCCTCTCAGCGTCGTTAAATGTCACATTACTCACGGGGGCTTCTAAAATCGGCATCTCTTCGTCGCCACAATCAACAGCAGACGCCATTTTGTTTGTTTACAAGCCAAGTCCCTTGGGACTTCCCTGGGCTCGTTAAATTTCATGCGAGATCGGAAGCGGCAAGAATTCTGGGAAGGCGTTGCGCAAAAAATCGACGGCGGCCCTGTTACACGAGGCAACTTTCTGAATATTCGTCATCTTGCGTTGCGAGTTTTTGACTTGGTTTCAAAAACTCGCAACGTGTTGCCGAGTAAAATGTTGCGCAAAAAATCGTCCCCGGTACCATGTTACACGATGAACGATTTTTCGCGCAACATTGTTGCGCGAAAAATCGTTGTTGCAAGTTGTCCCGTGTAACATCACCTTAAGGCGCGACAACGTTACGAATTCCGAAGATGTTTGAAGATATGAGGGGCCTTATCTACGGCTAAGTGCTCACGTGCGCGTGTGGAAAAATGTCGGGTGGTTTCGCCGACATAACAGGCATTACAGCCCGCACAAGTAAACTTGTAAACCACACGCGAATGAAGCCCGCCGGGGATAGGGTCTTTCACACCAAAAAAGTTGCCGATCTTAAAGGAAAAAAAAAACTAATTTGATGTCTAAGTCATTACAATAGCGCTTGATTAAGTGTCGAATCTTTTTTGAGTGACAACAGAAAAATGGCCTATGTACGGCAGCTTAAAGTAAAATGTGGGCGAAGTGGTAGGGAGGGAGACTCGGGGACAATGATTGCTATGGGTTCCAGTTATGTAACGGTTAACCACTTTTTCAATTAAATGGGCAGGGAAAAGGTTCTTTTTGAGAATTTCAGTAAGTTTGGTTATGTCCTCGTGTAACCCCAACCAGGTGTTATTGATTTTGTAGGCCCTGTCAACAAGAGTCCTAATGAAACCTACTTTGTATGAGTACGAGGTAAAGCTAAAATAATTAGTTAATAACCCAGTAAAGGCTTTCTTGCGGTAAACTCTAGTTAGAAGAGAATCAGTATCACTATTATCAATAAGAACATCCAGAAAGGGTAATTTGCGATTAAGTTCTTTTTCCATAGTAAACCTTATGTTGGGGTGCCTAGAGTTAATGTAGTCAAAAAATATAACAGCATCGTGCTCCGAGTGAAGTAAACAAAAAGTGTCGTCAACATATCTGCGATAAAATAAAATTTCAGAGCCTTGAAAATTTTCCAACCACAGTTTTTCATGATGCCCCATAAAAAGATTGGCCAATACGGGAGCAAGGGGAGACCCCATGGCCACGCCGTCAATTTGGTCATAGAAAGAACCGTTAAATAAGAAATGGGTCTGGGCGGTGGCTACAGTGAAAAGGCTTCTAAGTTCAGGTTTACTTAAAGTGCTACTATGATGAAATTCGCATGTTTTCTTTTGCAACCGTTTTAAAATATTAAGAAGTACTCTATATGAGAAGAAAAATGCCGTTTACTGTTTTTCAATACCTCTTTTCGTTTCAGAGATATTCAAGTTTTTAAAATATGCAAATTAGCAAAGTAGTGACGTCATACACTCAACCAAATTCTGATTAAATACTAAGAAAGTGATATCTCAGCCAATTTGTATTGAAAGTATCTGATTCTTTGCAGTAACACTCTGCTAGTTGTGTTTCACAATATGAACTTGATAACTTGGTTACCATGGCAACATACTAGGTTCCAGATCCCCCAAATGCTTAACGCCTTTCTGGCCAATTCTGGCATTCTCCGTTAATATTTGTAAATAATGCTTTACATGCGAGATCTAGCAAGCATATCAATGGATTTGGCAGACGTCTTGCCTGGGTTTAATTTTTCCGAACTGAAAAATTCTGAAGTATTAAAATAAAATTGATGGGGACTGGAAAAGAGTGAGTTGCCATGGTAACATAATTTTATTACAGCTGTAGGTGTGTCACCTGAGGAACTATTGGTCTGCCAAGTTTCGTTGGTCTCTGCAGAAAAATGACCGAGATAACTTAATTTTTGTACTTGACAAAAAATTGGGTTGAGTAGATGACGTCATCAGTTCCCTAATTTGCATATTTTACGATTTTTTTAAGCTTAAATATCTCTGGAACTAAAATAGATATTTGAAAACGGTAAACGGCATTTTTAATCTTTCATTAAATACTCTTTGAAACACCTAAAATTGCAAGGGGTGAAAATTTGATCATAGTACCACTTTAACTTAAGGTCGGGATTGCCCTCGGATGATTGGGTGATGATGACAAATCAAAGCGTGAGCACGTGCACAAATGACAAGTCAACAAGCGACGCTTGCAAGCGTTGATTGCAGTTGGGTTGCTGCAGTTTCCTTCGAGCTTTATTGATTTCACAAGGTCTAGAAGCCGAACCTTACGCAATTGATATGATCAAAAACAAGAATAGTACGTATTGGTCTAGAAATTTCTGTTGTTAGCGTGTTGCGAGCAGCTCTTGTTCGCTCGCAGGATTGACAGACTCAATCCGAAATCGAGATTTGTCAGACACAAATCACACTTTACACGAGGGGTTTGAAAGACTCAGGCCACAACCAAGATATAAAGTTAGCAGCTGCGATAAGTTCAAAAAGAGTTACAGAAGGAATGTTTTTGAAAGATACCACGAGCATTGAAACTCGCAGAAGTGAGAAAGTTTTCACTTGAGACATACCGGTACATGTATAACTAGCCAGCTGTCGATCCAGTGCTTTCGGCTTTTAGGCGGAACATCATAACTTAAAAAACTGAAGTGGTAGAAATAAAAGATAAAAGACTCGATCAGTCTTTAGGCATTTAAGTAAAATTTGTAACTGAGACTTGTCAAAAAGGAAAGAGAATTCAAGAGTTCTTGAGATAATCAAAACTCACGGCAGGTGTTTACATTGACAGAGGTGAGAAATCTTTTGGCATCCGTTTCGAGCTCAGCTGTCAAGTTGGTCATTGCTGCTTGAGTTCCCAGCCTTAATATATTGAAACAAAAAATATGAAAACAGCTGGTCTCAATTGGAAGTTTAAAACGTTTGGCTATTACCAAAGTTTATCCTCGCTACGATCACTCATTACAGCAAAAAAAAAGCAAAATAAACTCAGGAAGTTGGGAACGCGTTCGTGTAATTAAATTTACGTGATTATTACATCTAATCCTTCAGAATTTTTGCATAATTTATCTTTGTTTTTCTTAGCTCAACCTTGACCTCAACAATTCATAGTGAAAGTTTGTTTTAAATGGCACGTCCTCGTCCCATGATATTGAAAAAGACAAGGCCAGAAGCAAGTGATGCTTTGTGAGCAGAACACGAGAAAATTATCGCAAGACTGTTCCAAACAAAAAACTGATTTTCAATCAATTAAGAAAATAGAATAGCTAAAATATCAAGCGAAATAATTGACTGTAGTAACGGATACGTTGAGAAAACATAGGCACGCTAAGCGTGCAGGAGTTATTTTTTCAATTGATTGGGTGGCTTGGGGTAGAACTGGGTGTTAGTCCTGTTGGGATGGTTTATTTCATGGGTTGAGCTATTTGTGCATGGTTCATGTGCACGGTCCATCGCGCCGACTAAGAGCTACTTTTGGAAAAATAACTCAAAAACAATTTAAAAAGAAATTGTGCAAATGTTCTAAAATTAGGCTGCTTTCCCTTGTAAATATGACTGTGGTGTGCAACCGATCGATCGAACCATACTGTTGAAGACAAAAAATACGTCAGTAATTTCTTCAAACGTAAACAGAAAAAAATATCAGGTAGTCACTTTTAAGGTTACCTTGATGTTTAACTATCCATCCCCTTTCATTCCAAGCCGAAAAAAAACCGCTAAGTACATCAAAACATGGATTGAAAACTGTTGACAACATTTACCGTAAACATGATCACAAAATCGCAAACACGCTCCCTAAGAAAGCCAAATTGACCCAGAAATTGCAAACGAATAGCCAGATGGAACAAGAACAAAGTATTCTCGGGTTTCAGAAATGGCTCCATTATTTTCATCATCAATATAAAACAGAAACCTTTCTGCAAGCAAGGACGACTTTCTTTCGACGAACGCGAGAAACAAACAACTCTAGTCACCAGTGCATTTCGGCCAAACCACGTGACGATTTTACTTGGACTGGTACAATATGTAATTTCGCAACCAGAAGCAGAAACGTGCCCCAACTTGTAAGCGTAACATGATCAGTACCGATATTCCCACGGCCGTGCTAAAAATAGCTGTCGATGAAGTTGTGTGACACGCTTGACTGCACACCCAAAAAGCTAGTTTTCTTTTCAGCCGTTGTTTTTTGCGTGACGAGCCCAAACAACGGCTGTAAAGGAGACTACCAAAAAGCTGGCTGTCTTTTTTTTTCTTTTGCCTATGAGTAAACGTACATGTAACTGCAACCGCTTTGCGTTGGGAATATTAAATACACTAAAAAGGTATTGCGTCAGCCATGGAATGCGCTGACGTTGCAGCTTTCACTTTCGGTATGTGACAAACAAGATTATGTTTACTTTGCATGTTTATTTTGCCAGAAGCGACGGTCGTTAATTTGTTTGCAATTTTGCGACTATTTCTTGTCGGTTTAGCCAGTTGAAGTGAATATTTTGGCTGTTTCATCGAGGCGAGTTCAGAGATCTGAAGAAAATAAATTTGGCCGACGTAAACACTTGCAAGCATTACGTCATTGGTACGGAAATAACCGCATTGCACCGCCGTACTACTAAAGATAGCCATCAACATTCGGATGCGAAGCTTGAAATGCGAGACTTGCACAACGACTACTATACCTTCCTGCGGCCCTCACTCGCGGCACAAAAGATGATTTTCTCTTTCCGTGCCATCCAACTACGTTGTCAAAACACCTGAGGGGAAATTTAATATTTGCCGAGCAGACAAAACGTGCCCTACTTGTAACATCATCACGTTATGAGCTTTTCAAACGATCGTACAATAAATAACTCATGACCGTCCATGTGAAGTCCTACTATTCCTAAGCAGGAAACGTCGAACCTTCTCCGACCACATTCCAACCTCACGAAAATACCTATTATTTGGCAACTCTTGAACCCAAATAAACTCACATGCCTCAACCTATTACAAATACGTTATTCTTTGGGGGAAAACCTTGAGAGGTTTATGGTCGCTCGTGTTATTACTTAGCCAAAGCTCCTACTAATGCTATACTTTTAACCGAGAGAAAACAGTTTAAACACCGCGCGGTTAGAATCTCAAAGATTTCTCGTTTAATTTCTTTAACACTCGTCCTTACAAACAACCCACAGTGCGTCAGTTTGTTCTCATTTGGGGACCAAAACAAAACGTTGAGCAAACACACAACACTGACATAAAAAATGGAAGTCACAACATTTAATTTATTCTCAATACACTTATTTATTCTACTCAAAAACATCATAAATTGTAAATGAAGTGGTCAACAAATACTATACCCATATTCTGTCGTCAACTGAACTAGTTAATTCCGTAAACCAACAGAATCACCTTCACCACCATGAAATTTCCAAACACTTTTCATTTTCAGAACCCACACACAATGTTCTCACCCAAAGCTACATAAAAATCAAGAACTGGAATAGAGACTTCAGGCCAACACAGCCTAATAAGGTCGAATCTGTAGCAAAACAAAGATGGCCGTACCTTGAATCCAAAACAAATATTCATGAAAACGATCCATATATACAAGCCGCAATTTGATTGGTCCTTGATAGAATCCCAAATCTGATTGGTGTGAAATACATACATGAATGATCCACCCAACCAACATCCAACATCCAACATCCAACATCCAACATCCACCCACTTAATAGCCAAATACGTCTTCACGCCGACTAAGAGTTATTTTTTTGAAAAAAATAACTCAAAAAAAGGATAACAGCGGGGGCAGCTGTAGTGTTAACTATCCCTAGTATAAATCATGTCTGCGATAAAATAATTTTGCAGTCCGAATATTAAACCTGTCGACCTACAATTTGGTGAAAAGTATCTCTGAATGACTCTTATATTAACCCTAAATTTTTATTTTTGGCGCAAATCAGTTAGCAGACAAGAAATAAGCAATTGTTTGCAACGTGCTCTTAAAAAACCTACAAATGAAATCATGTTTAAATTATTAAAGAGCAGTTCTTAATAAGATGCTCCATTTGTCTGGTCGTTGGTTCGAATGCGGATGGTGGCGTGAACTTTTGTTTTTCTTTTCTAGGCGCTTTTTCTTTTTTTGGAATCAGTTAACTTTTAAATTTGAAATATAAAGGTATAACATGGATGCAACAATTAATTTTGATATTATGTGGATGCGGGCCAATCGAAAGTCCGCTATTTCAGTAAAACTTTAGCCCCTGAAATCGAAGGAATGAGAATGCTGCTAGTGTGAAAAACATCAGCGAAATTAATGGCTGCATCGCATCAATTACATAGTGATAAACAATTACATGAAGGGTCCCAAGTAGAATTTACCGTTTTGTGGTTGCAAATCCGCACTATTGAATAATAAGGCGCCCAAGACATTGTGACAAAAAAGCTTAATTGCAACGAGGCTGTTAAATATTTTTTCCTTGACGTTTATTAATGGTATATAAACGCCCAAATAAAAAAAAACAATAACAAAGGGTGCTCCCAGTCATATTTTGCTGTAGCTGGAGTTCAGGGCTCATTGTTGAAAATAGAAATAAAAATAGAGATCCCAAAAAAATAAAATGCTTCTCAAACATTTTAACGACATGTGGATACAAAAAGGCACAAACAAGATAGTCACAATAAATAAATAAACTAGTAGTAATCAGCGATTAGGGGAGTGCGTTCGACCTAAGATGGAGAGTCAGGTAGTAGCAAAGAAGCAAGGTTGTTGGCAAACTATGCAATTTAATATGCCTCAAATGGAGCGACGAGGATGAGCGAGAGAGGAATCTCATCACACAACATTTTGGAGGAAAGATTGCGTGACGAGCCAAAAGAACATCTCTCTGCAAAATAAACTGGAATTTGTCGCATCAAGAAATGGGTTGTGTTCTTTTCGAAGGGGTTCAATAAACTGTGAAAAAATTGTGACACTGTAGCAGTTCTTGATATGTTAAAGCAGAATTTTTCTTTGCTTGCAAGCTATGTTATCGTAAATTGGGTGTTACACTGTTACACAAGAAGCCATTCAACCGGACGGAAACATGATCTGTCATCATAGCAGTGATTGTTTACCAAAAGTCAAAAAGAACCTCAAATAATGAATGGCACGGCAAATTCTCATTGATGTCAGAATATTGTAAAACAACGTGAATAGAAGTCGCTCCTAGCACTTCATGTGACATTCACAAAGCAGAAACGTACAAAGTCAGAAATGAATGGGCAATTTGCATTCATTTTTACACTAAAATTCATATGGAATAGAAATGAATTATCATGTACACGACAAATAATTATTTATTTCACCTTAGTTGTTTAATATCTTTTGGCACTACACAGAGCACTACACAACTTCTAAAACTCCACAGACTTCTACAAATACTTTCACTTCAATTTGAAAATAGATCGAGGCACAGCACATCAACTTTTCGTTCATAGTCAATACACTCATAATATTCAATAATGATTTCCTCAGCAAAATGCCTAAACATTCTGCGAATAACTATAGAATACAAATTCAAAGAAGCGATAAAACAATTTTGATCCTTATTCTACTCACTCGTTTTACATGAAATGCTAACGATTTGAAATTTTAGCTAGTTTTGTGAATCGTTTTGCATGCAAACACGCTGGTTTACCTTGCCTATAAAACAACGAATCGAGTTATTCGATTTCCACTCCTTTTACGACGTTCGGTGGCTGATTAAAACTCTTCTACCTTGGATGAAAACCCTCCAAACAGCAGCGATAACAGACCATAACACAGGACAATTTTGTCGAGAGAAATCACTCCAAACAGCAAAACAGAAGCACATGGCATGGAGATGACGTCATTCGCCCGTGAAAAATTTTCTGGGGGGGCCAAATTGACAACGTCGTATAGTCCATAAAAGCAAGAGTTTTTCTCGATTAGGGTGCGTTCTCCTTCGTCGAACGTAATAAATAAATAACCGAAAAGATTGTGTGATGAAATAAATTGTCTGTCTGTCTGTGTCTGTCTGTCCGTCTGTAACAGTATGCAGATTATTAGTACATGGTACTTGTCTCTCCAGGAAGCGTGGTGGCCTAATGGTTAGTGCGCTGGACTCCAGATCGGGCGGTCCGGGTTCGAGCCCTGGCCGGGGCACTGCATTGTGTTCTTGGGCAAGATACTTTACTCTCATAGTGCCTCTCTCCACCCAGGTGTATAAATGGGTACCGGCGAATTTACTGCTGGGGGTAACCCTGCGATGGACTAGCGTCCCATCCAGGGGGGAGTAGCAATACTCCTAGTCGCTTCACGCTACGGAAACCGGGATAAGCTCCGGCCTGATGGGCCCCTACGCTCGTATACAGACTTTACCTACCTTTTACTAGTCTCTCCACACTACATGTAGTTTACAGCTCATTGAATAACTTCACATAGCGTCGATTTTTTTCACTTTTTTATACGCCTCATTTTACAAAGAATAATATTATAAAACAAAATTGCCTTACCTCAAATGTACATCCTACAACCTTGAAAGGGCATATAACTTCCACTACAGGACATTCTTTCTCCAAATGCTCTTCCATCTGAGAAAAGATAATTTAATTTTTAGGGTGATGTTCTTTTTCTAGAAAGGCCACTAGTTTATCAGTAATTCTGTTATGTATCACCCTTTTTAGTGCAAAATGCACTATTGTGATGGTTGTGGGGGCTGTTGTCTTTAGCGCTGAGGTGTACACTTTGATAGCTGATTAAGTAATTAAATATCAATTCATTAATTAACTCATTAATTATTCTTATGAAAGGGGTTAGGGGTGGAGAGTACCAGATTGTATGCACCAGGTAAAACGTGGAGCATCCCTGCGTTACTCTTCTTTAAAAAAACACAGACTATATATTTGTTTCGGAAAGCCCTACGCTGTCCATGTGGTACTATTCTCCCAAGAACAGGGAAATTTGTGGTTAACGCATGCCCAAAAGATAAGTCTAGGTTACAGTCTTGACGGACGTCACATGCCTTTCTCTGCGGTACAATTGTTGCTAACTCTGTGATGCCAAGTTAAGTTAGTTAAATTAGACTGTATGGCATCACTGTGCTTGGTGTGAAATAATTCTGTATTCTTCATAAACCGAAGAAACCTTTCTGTTTTAACTGGTTTTATTATTGACAGTAAAGCAACTGCCATCAAACTCTCCCAGAACTCGGCGTTTATACGAGGCCGGCGTTTAATCAGGGTCGGCGTTTATTTGAGAAAATACGGTACAGCTCTAGAGCAAACGAGTGTTCGTGCAAGGACTGCTAGAATAATGAACATGGATAGCAATCAGTCGCTTTTAAAGGCAAGACAATGTCTGTAAACACTACCAATAGGTGAGCTTGTACTATGAACTACTTAGACATTGCGTGTTGAACTACCAGCCATGAATGAGAGCTTTAATACTTTAACCAATCCCAGAAGTGCTTACATGGCTACTATGGTTGTATACAACAACATGTGCTATCTTTTGATAAAATTCCAGACATGAAAGACGTCTGTTCCCGAGCTCTACGACTAGTAAGCATTCACTATTCATTATTACAGGAAAACAACATTGCACGCAAGCACCCCTGCGGCATCACGCTCCATTAACTGCATTTTACTGATGTTTGTAAATGCTTGCCAAAACAAAACTTAGCCAAGTGATTAAGAGAAAGCTGACTCAAATCACTTGGAACAGTGCGCAATTTGGTTGCATTCAGAGTGTACGTGATTGTGGCAAATGTTGTTGGGGAACTCTCTATCTGTTGTATTAACAGTAAAATTGAAAATGTTTTGTAAAAAGTGATCATGAAAAACTGTGACCGAGGTCTTGAAAATGCTGCCCGAGGCCACCGGCCAAGGACAGCATTTTCCAGGCTGATGTAGCACCAAAACAGATTATAAAAATCAGTGAATCATGAAACACATTTACATGTACAGTCAAACCCCTATTAAACGGCCAGTTCTTAATCAAAGGCCCTTTGGGCTGTCTCGTGTCTGTTTTCAATATTTTTGTGTAATTTGTGATTTCAGTGTTAAAACGTTAAACCACAAGGTATAGCCTCGTTTTGGTGTTAAGTTTGTTTTCGTTCTATAATTTTATAAAATGACTGCTCTTTTATAATTCTTTTTGATGTATTGATGTCTTGTTTCTTTTGTTTTTGTAAAGTTCTCAGGCTCATAGGCTAGTTTCTACCAGGTAGTTTTGTTTCGTCTTAAACTCAACCTGACAGTTGCAATTCGCTAAGGGTGCAGAGGATTACAAAGAAGGTGCATTCCAATTTAGGAAAAAATAGCTGCCCCCTTTCTTTGTCCGTGGTATATGCTAAAGTGTAAGATCAATGTAAGATATTGACTTTGATCAGTAGTAGAGAGTATTCTGGTCTCGAATTGTCACTATTCGTTATCGTCGCTATTTAGGACTATTCGTCACTATTTGCAACTATTCGTTAGTATTTGGAACTATAGTATTTGTCACTTTTCGGTACTATTCAACTACTATTCGCTACTAGTTGTCATCATTCACGACTTACGACTCGTATCAGGTCGTGTATATTGGACATGGATGACTTATCACATACTATTCGCGACTATTCGTACTATTCGCAACTACGTGCTATTCGATTTTTCCAGACATCTATTTAGACCAAGCCGTCATTCAACACAGGAGAGGGGACTGCTCAGAAGCTTTTTAGTCAGAGAAGCGTGGCTCGACATCAGACTGCGGCTGTTTGGTGAAGAACATCGAAAGACTGCTGACAGCTTCCATAAAGTAGGGGTTACACAACATTCACTGGGCGACTACATCTCCGTTCTTGAGCCCAAGAATCATGCACTTGATATCAGACGGAAACTGTTTGGTGAAAACCATTCAGAGACTGCGGATTGCTATCTTTCAGTGGGGGTTACACAACATTCAGTTGGAGACTACAACTCTGCTCTCGAGTCCAAAACGCGTGCACTTGAAATCAGACGGAAAACTGTTTGGTGAGCATGACTAACAACAACCATGAAGTGAGGGTTACACAACATTCACTAGGAGACTACAACTCTGCTCTTGCCTATGAGAAGTGGTCACGTGATATCATACTGAGACTGTTTGGTAAAAAACCTTCCCACGACCACTTACAGCTACCATTCAGTAGGTGTAACACAAACAACATTCACTTGCCGACTACAAACACAGCATGAAAACATAACTTTATTGCGGTGTAAAGCTGAAGTAAAGCTGGCGTAAATTTGGAATTTAATCAGCTTTACGCGACCTTTACATTTTTTAAAGCTGACCTTTAAACCAGCTGTACACTCATGTCTAAAGCTGGCTTAAAGAGATTGAAACATTTAAGCCACATTTACACCAGGTTTACGCACGGTAGCGTAAATGTCAGGTTTAACCACCTTTAAGAACCTTTAATTGATGGCGTAAAGTTGGATGACCAGCTTTAAGGAGATTTAAGCCACCTTTAATTTTCCGTAAATCTCCATTTTCGTGCTGTGAAGTTGTCCGCTCTTAAGTCCAAGAAGCGAGCGCTTTATATCAGATGGAAACTGTTTGGTGAAGGATATTGATATACTGTCTCTGATATTCAGAGACAGCTGACAGCTTCCATTCAGCAGGGGTGTTACACATCATTCACTGGGCGACTACATCTCTGCTCTGGATCCGGATCCAAGCTTGTACTTGATATCAGTCTGAAACTGTTTGGTGAAGAACATTCAGAGATGGCTGAGAGCTATCATTCAGTAAGGGCTACACAACATTCACTGGGCAACTACATCTCCACTCTGAAGTCCAAAAAGCGCGCGTATGATATTAGAATGAAAGTGTTTGGCGAAGAACACTTACAGACTGCTGACAGCTACCATTCAAAAGGGGTTACACAACATTCACTGGGAGACTACATCTCTTGTCTCTAGTCAGACAAGCGTGCATTCGATATCAGAATGAAACTGTTTGGTGACTGAGGACACCCAAAAACGGTCACAGCAATCGTTCAGTATTGTTTCTTATCAGTATTGTTTCTCATTTTTAGCTTATTACCGGGTGAGTATACTGAATCATTACGAAAGTAAGTATATGAAACTATATTTAAACAGGGTGGGTCATTCAGGTGGAAGACTGGTATCTATATAGGTGCGCTGCATCTAAAACTTACATAACATTAAAATTTAAGATTAAAAATAGTACTCCTTATTACAATGCTATTACAAAAAGAGGCTAAAATATACTTAACCAAAAAGCTATTATAACAGGAAATGTTTCTCTAGGCTGTAAAAAGCTTGTATGTTATCTACGCTTGCAACTTTCGCGCCTCTAAAAAGAAAGGTGTTTTTAGAAGATTTACCTTTTCCGGGGATGGGGAAAGCAGAGACCGGGGAAAATTTTGCTGGGATAATTTTAAGTCTTCTTTTTTTCATATGCGAGAAATAAAAATGGCGAACATGCGGGAAAACGAAATGATAAAATACTCGGGAAACAAAATGACAAAACAAGCGGGAAGACAAAATTACAAAACAGGCGGGAAAACAAAATGACAGAACAAAATATTATGATTTTTTACCAAAAAAGAACGTCCTCTCTATTTTTGACGCAAATGAACGCAAGAGGAATTGAGTGTTACTCGAAGCACTCGTCCCCCACCTTCTCGCGCCGACCGTTAAATTGCGCTATTTTCCATTTCTTTTGTGATTTATTGCCCGCTTTCTACGATCCAAGAACAATGTCAGAAAATAGAGTACATGTTTCTTGCGACGAAAACGCTGAAAATGGAAATACCGGAATGTTTGTAACGAAATAGCATTCCCAAGGTAAATTACACCGAGGTAAACTCACCGCGGGAATACGTTACCGGGGTGTTTGCCGTCACAAACTTAATACTTTACCAAGGTCATTCTGTTTTCGACGCGAAATGCGAAAATGGATAATTCGAGGGTGCTTGCTAGCATCATCTCGCTTTTATTATTTATACTGTTTCGACAGTCCTCTACTGCTTTGTTATGTCAGTGTTTTAGACACCGAAGAATTAGAAGGCGAAGACTCCGTTTTTATAAATCTCCTTGTTGGATGTTTCTAGGCCTAGAGATTAACTCGAAATACATATAAGAAAATGCACTATAGATCTTCCTTGACTTGTGTTGTATTTAAACGCCAAATTTCCAAAAAAAAGTAGCTTATACTTACAAATCAGCAAGCCATCCAGCCATGATTCTAAGAAAGACCACGCTTTTGCTGCCTTGAACACGCAAAGTTGACCTCCGGAAATCTAAACCATATTTAATTTCAAATTTCTCTGTTTATTTTATTTGCTTATCTGTGAGGTTTGCCTCGCGATCGGTCATTTTATCTTGGGGTACTTGAAAAACCTACCTATTTACCTCGGTAACTTGCATGGGCGATTCTTTTGTTCTTTTTGATTTATCCATGGAAATACACCGCGATAAATTTACCTTGGGAAATGTTGGTCACACACGATTTGTGAGTTTTCCGAGGTAAAGAGCCCATTTACCACGGTAAACGGACGATGTGTAACCGCAACTGTAGAAGTTTGACACACTACACTTAACACTAAGCTATTCCGCACTTGAAACCCTACACTGCTATACAGATCAAGTAATTTGTTCCAGTCAACTCTTGTTAATTACATTTTATGCAGTCACGAAAAACCTTTCGGTAACGATTCTCACATCGCGACCACAATCCTCAACTCGGAAAAAATCTCTGAACTTTTCTAAGCACAATAATCAGGAAAAGAAGAGCTACAATCGAAGCGATCACGCGTTCAGGATCCATGGCGGATTTCTTGTCACGTGAGGGGAAAAAGAAACCTTGGAGAAACGTCCTGACTGTCACGCGAAAGGAAAAAGAAACATTTAAGGAATGTCTATATTTATTCTCGCGTTTCGTTTAATACGCAGCTGACTGATTTTATCTCAGTGTGCTGATAAACATTTCTCGATTATCAAAATCTATAATCAGAGGGCTACTTAATTTCGTGGTCTGTATGTTTTTTTTTTTTCACTTCTAAAATAAAAGTTGACTAAGAATCTAACATCCCCGTCTAACATTTCGCAATGATTGGAAGTAAAATCATAAAACGCATGGGTCTATTTGGAAAGGAAGGTTTTTTTTTTAAATAAAAGTTAATAAAATAGTTAGGTGCCATGTTCACGGCAAAGCCACTGCCCGGCTACTTTTCACATGCGAACAGAAATCAAGTTATCGCCGCGTAGAACACAAAGCAAACTACTCCCCGGCAGTTAGAAAGGACTAATACAAAGTATAAACGAAAGAAATAAATTATATTTGACGAGTTCTATTAGATTCGGTAGACAGAAATTTCTTTTAAAAGGTGTAAACAACTAAACAACTGAAGGACTAACTGAGACCGTTTGACCTTGTATCGTTTGTCGGATGCCGCGCTACTTTATTTAATACGCACTATCAAAACAATTTCAGGAAATTAAATGTCAATCAAATGCGTTTTCGATGAGGTATCAGAACACGCAAGACTTGTACGGCACGTACATTTCTTTCTGTAAAAAGAAAATTCACACAATCACAAATCACGCATTTTGTTCCTTTAGCGATAACTTATTAAATCGACGGTTTGCAAGGGTAGCAAATCCAGATCAGCCAATGAATGGCGGTCAACATTGTCCATTTCCATCGACAAGCCGGCCATATTTTATCGTCCAGCTACTACTACTGGCGAGAAGCATGCCATCGCCTCAGTCTTCAGTTCCAAGTGATGTCGAAGTACTTGCTACGGCAAACACAAAAACGAAACAACCTCGCGTTAAGTCTGCTAACTGGACTGAGGAAGAAACGCATGAAGTTCTTGAAGCGTAGGCGCCAAAATTTAGTAAGCTGTGGGGAGTTTCACAAAGAGAAAAAATCAAACTCTGGAACGATATCTATTCTTTGTGTAAAGAAAGGTGTCCAGAAAGCCAGAGAATGCTACAGCAGGTGAAGTAACGGCAGCAGAATCTAGAGTACGAGTTCTAGCAGTTAAAGCAGCGGTCTCGCTCGACTGGAGAAGCTGGAATTCAGAAAATTATAGAAGGCTTCCCCTATTTCAACATCTTTGTTCTGTTTGTTGAGGTGCCGGTGGTGGGACATCGATCCAACTAAAACTGCAATCAAATAAATAAATAAAATAAAATAAAATAAATGGGAATTTGCAGTGGCACTTCCACAGAGTGGCTCTTCGTCCACTATTCCCGATCGAATTGGAATTTAGCAGTGTTGATTTTTGCGGAGGGAGGAAAACCGGAGAACCCGGAGAAAAACCCTCGGAGCGAGGACGAGAACCAACAACAAACTCAACCCACATATGACGCCGGGTCCGGGAATCGAACCCGGGCCACATTGGTGGGAGGCGAGTGCTCTCCCCACTGCGCCATCCCCGCTCCCCCTGCGCCATCCCCGCTCAAATGAGTCACTACCTTTACCTCAGAGCCGAGTGTTAACGAGGCTTCGCAAATCGAAAGTGTAAATGTTTCTCTTCATGAATCAGAACCGCCTGAGAAAAGAAAGGCGAGAAAGTATGACTCTTTTACTGAAATGCTTGAAAAGAGTATGGAACAGGACAACGCAAGATTTGAGCGAAAATGTTCCGTGACGCCCAGAGCAGGCAAATGGAACAAACAAACGCCATACTTGCTGGCTTAAAAGACATTTTTAAAGATTTAGCATCAAAATAATTGTCTTTATCTAATCGTTTATTTTGTGTTATCGGATCGTTGTTATCCGTGCCATAGAGTCCATAGAGGTCGCACTTTTCAAAACAAATGTTGTGCAATACTCACGTAGCAATCACAGTCTTCTTTAGGGTCTCGTTTTTCTGTTCAACCCTTTTCAACGCACTGTTGGACAGCTAAGAATTTGCTCGTTCGCTGCAAGTTCATAAAAAAACGCCATCTCTTCTGCGTGCATTGTGTGTCGTTTATTTACAGATAACGTCAACGCTTTATATCATCGTGCGAGTGCACCGAATTAGCTCGAATTTGTTGCGCTTGATAGACCGATCAGAAGAACCGCACAAGACTGTGAACTAACTACAGCAATAAACGTAAAAGAAAAGAAATCAATTTTAAGAACAGTGAAGCGTGCCTGTATTTCACATAATAAGCCCTTTACAATAAATACTCCTAACCTACAGTTTGATAAACCAGCGGGCTGCGACCTCTTTGTTAAAGAAACATCATCTGTTCTTTGATATGAAATTCCGGCGGCCTCACAAAGCAAATGTTGACATGGCGGGAAAAATATTGACATGGCGGGAAAATTCCGCGGCCTCACAAAGCAAACACGCATGGAATGGTCCATGGAATGCACTTTCTCCCCCTCGCATATTCTCGTGTCGTCATGACAACGTCATGACGACACGAGACAAAAACCCCAAACTAATGTCAGTTTAATACTGTAAATAAAAGTTTTATTTAGTGGCCACCTCTATTAAGCGGGCATGGCCACCTTTTCGCTGTCCCGATGAGCGTTCTTCTATTGTTTTACCCAAATTTAGTGGCCACCAAGAATGTAACAAACTAAGTTTAGCTTTGTCGTTAACAAGCTCTGACAGTCAAGAGTCTAAAATAAAAAGTAACTACTAAGAAAACCATTCAAACACAAGTTTGCTGTCGTCTTCATGTGATTATGTCTACCCTATTTTGTAGGTCTTGAAATAACGTAACCTTACCAAAAGGTTTTATGCTCTGCATTTCTGACGCACCCCTTTTAAGCGGCCAACCTCTATTAAGTGGCCACTTACCATTTTCCGGGGGTGGCCGCCTAATAGGGGTTCTACTGTAACTCCATTTCGTTCTTTAAACAAGATAGATTTATAGCACTACAAGAAATAATATCAATTAAGATTCTCATATATATTTGTTGTTTGGGTGCAAGTATTCGAAAGCAATGTTTAGAAGTAGTAAAAGATATCTGTAGCTATCATGCATTGTTCTCTGAAAGCACAGAATTTCCTGCCTTCAAGCGAAATGAGCTTAAGGTGATTCCCCTGTTTTGCACTGCGCATCTCTACTGCGCATAACACGCCATGAAATTGCAACTTTTTTTGTCATGCAACTTTCCAAGATGGTTGCGTTTCGCGAGCGTAACAAGAAAGGGTTTTTCCTACGCCAGAAAGAGATGGCCAGGCGCCGCCAATCTTCCAGTTTCTGGAAAAATGGCATCCCTGATGATGAAACGAAAAGAGATGGTGACAGTGATTACCGTTGTGCAAATGAAGATGTGTCCATCTTACACAGAAGACGAATGGTGGAACTGGATGTGTTGGCGAAGGGACTTGACTCCGGTTGTAAAACTTGTGGCAAGCCTTTACAGTTGTCACACTGCTGTGACGAAACCATATCAGGCTTAGGAAGCTTTCTTTATATTAATTGTGTCGACTGTGGAGAGATGAACGTTTGTGTAACAAACAAGAAACATCGTACTGTTGAAAATCATGTCGGGAGACCAATATTCGATGTAAACACGAAGCTTGCAGCAGGTATTTATCTCAAACATCAGTTGTATCTATGCGGTTTGATTGTTTTTGTTGTTGTTTTTCTTGTTAATAGTGAGCTTAATTACTTTCTTAAAATGTATATATTTATGTTTAGGCATGCTACATGCAGGAATTTTGCCGTGGGACAAAATACTCTGAAAGCCCGAGAAAGGGAGGTCGGCCCAGCTGTAGAACAAATAGCGAAGCGATCGTGTGAAGACGCTTTAGCAGCAGAGAAAGAGTGTTGGAGAAAAGATCCTTCTGAAGTTACAGTTGCCGTTGGAACATCGTACGACATGGGGTAGCAAAAGCTTGGAAAGGGCCACAATAGCTTGACAGGTAACTTTGTTTGTGTGAAGAATTACAGCGTACTCAAGAAATTTCACAACACCTACTAATTAACGGCCTGGAATATAAGGTGTTCATACTAAAGCTTATTTGGAAATTCTTTCACGAAAATTTGCTACACTAAATTGTGCAACACAGAAAGCCTGGCAAGACAGCCTTTATTAATAATAATTTCTTTTTCCTAAAATGGGTTCAACAAATATTTTCTATAAAGTATAACATAATGACTACTGATGTAATGTATATGAAATGATTCATATATGAACTGCGGATATATATGAAGGTGATATGTGATCTTCGCAGTGAATTTCCAATTTAAGCAATTGGAATAAAGAAGCCTGAAAAAAAAAATCGGGGCTTCAACGGGATTCGAACCCGTGACCTCCGCAATACCGGTGTGATGCTCTACCAACTGAGCTATGAAGCCACACATCGGGAGCGAGGTCAATTGTGAGGAATCCATTGTGAGTTCTCACACACATTTGTACACACATAACCAAATGAAATCTAAATGTACTGGTAACTAACTTTTCATTGTTCTGTGACTGAAGATGTTATTAATTTCGTGCATCAGTCTGTACTTCAAACTCCTCTAGACCAAGAAAAGTGTTACAATGCGTTTACCATGCTCAGTAATGCTGTATAAATCATTGTGGAACTCACAACCTTTGTGATCTATTTGTCATCCTGACCTGGGTAATTTTTTACAACCTTTTATGGGAACAGAAAACCAAAGAAATACAGTTCATTCAGATTTTCCCGCACGAAACACCCTAATCTGCCATAAGAAAACAGATGGCGGCGGTACATTTGACCACAATACCTTGTGAACCTAACACAGCCCAAATGGCACATAGAAAGCCGTGCGTGGTTCTACGAAATTCTTCCCTCTACTAACGACATTGTTCATACTTGGTTTCAAGGTTTTAGAGCTTTTCTGTGCATACTTGCGTTTTTACGGTTTTTGCACGCTTAGCATTGTAGGTAAATGTACCAGTCGCCATCTTTTTGTGTACGGTACGTGGATTGAACAAAGTTGAATGTTTCCTGTCTTATTACCAGGCACTGTTGTAAGTTGTCAAAAATTAGAGTAATGAAACAGGAATTCTAGGGATGATTATTGTCGTGATGGGGGGAAAGCAAAATAAATCTCTTCCCTTCTCCACACAAGTTTCTAAATTTGCAGAAAAATGGGCCAAGATTGACAGCTCATAGCTCCTTTAAAAGCGTGGCGACCCCCCTTTTTTATTTCATTTTTGTAGTCTCATTATTATGGTAAATAAATGGTTAAAGTATAAAAAAATCATGTGTTCATTTCTATTTCGAAGGAATGACCTTAAGTGCCGGGCAAGTAAACAAATAAATATTGTTAGTCGGCGCGATGGACCGTGTAGTCAGTCAGTCAGTGAAGTATGTTTGTTTGTCACACCAATCAGGTTTGAGGGGGTACTATCAGAACCAATGAAATTGCAGTTTATAAAGGGGAAGTAATCTGACACAGTTGTAAGCGAGCGATTTCATTCGAAGATTTTAGATTTGTATGAGGCGGAATCGGTGAGTTGTGAATAAACCCGGATTTGAAACGCAGTAGTATAGTCGGAGTCTGACTAAAACCACCTCGGGCGCACCCACATATTTTACCTCTTTCCGTGACTAGTACTCAGGGGCTAAACCCCTTCGCACCCACTAGTCACGGAAAGAGGTAAAATATGTGGGTGCTGCTCGGTAGTTTTAGTCAGACTCCGACTATACTACTTAGGCAAAGCAAATGAACAGCGCCCATTTAGAGGAACGCAGCATCAAGTTAACAACAATTAATAAATATGGAATCTAGATATTATAAATACCAAAAACTAGAAGTGCAGGATACCATAATAGATCTAATATTACAACTTGAGTGGGTAGACACGTTTGAAACCGTAAAAATGCTTCCGGAAGATATTCGAGAACACGTCCAAAATGTTGTCGAAGCAGCGTATGAATGTGTCGTACCCACGGAAGGCATCAAATGTGAAGGTGAAGAGCGGGAAGAAATCATCAATAATATCATTACCCAAATTTATAGCTTTTACCAGCTCCAGATCAAAATGAGGGAATTGAACGGGTGGAAAAAAGTAAACCGGATGATCAGACAAGCACCAAAATGTCGACACGAAGGGAGAATAGTGATAAGCAGGTGCTGCCCAATCTGCAAAAAAATAGAGCACAACAACAACGGGTGTAATGAATGCACATCAAGCGAAGATCTGGAAAACGATTTGTATCATTACAATTACGACCCGAGTTTGGTTTATTTTGTGAAAAGGGTCTGCAAAACCTGCAAAATTTCGAAAATTCAAAACGAAACAAGCGCGGCTGCGTGACTAGTACTAAGGAGCTCACCAAAATCAATTTTAAACAGCATTAGTGAAGAAGAAGAAATCGAATTAACAGATATGGAAGAGTACGATTTGACGGGATCAGGAGAGCCGGTTTATGAAACACCAATTATGACGCCGCAGCTGTACCGCAGAATAATGGCAAACGAGTTTAACCAGGATCAGGTAGAGTACATAATAAAGAAAAGTTTGAAGTTTTAGGGGGGAGATAAGTTTATTGGCCATTCAGCAACATCAAGTATAGCTTCCACAGCTTGAGATGTTATAAGTTTGACATCATTCACCCAAAAGGGAGCAGAAAGGTCTTTGATAGCGCACACGATAGCGTGGAATAACACAATCATACTTTATAAACTGTAAATATTTTTTCCCTCCAGCCGCAGCGCATTTAGAGGAATGCAGCAGGCCGTAAATGTCAGTCAAAGCTGAATCAATGCAAAAACCCACACCCGACCAAAAAAAGTTATACGTTAAAAATCTGAAAGAGGTAATAGAGGAATTAGTGAAAAAATATGAAGAAGACCCCTATGTATATTTCAATGGAAAGAAAATACGGAAGACCCTAAGGCAGTTTAACCCATATACGGTGGAAGAATGGGAAGAATGGGAAAAACGAAAGGGGTACAAAGATCAAAAAGCCCTGGCCAACTACATAGATAAAGTTTTTTTCGAAGACGGTGCGCTGCAATTAGAGAAACGCGGCATAAGGAAATAACATGGATACATTAGAACTGATACAAGCACTTCCACAAGAACTTCGAGAAAAAATCCGCAAGGAGTATGTAAAAATTAAACTCTGGCAACGTAAAATGCTCGGCTGGGACGACGTCAGAAAAGAAATCAACAAAGCGCACACTTCAATGAAGCTCAGACAGCGAAAAGCTCTAGGCTGGGATGAAGTTAATGAATCAATCCTGATGGCACCATTTTGCGACCGCAATGAACAAATTGTATGGGTCTTGTTCTGTTATAAATGTGACGGAAGATGCGGACGGAATGATCTCTGCAAACTATGCCACAGAAATGGAGAAAGACACTACCTTGGCCTCCCGTATTTTCACAGAGATGATTATGATGACTGTTTCCAGAAATCTTTCTATGCGGAACACGTCGGCAAACTTACCTCTTAAAAGAAAAATCGTCTATTAAAATTAAACTTACCAATACACGTTTTGTATTAGATAGGCCTCTACCTAAGTGGTCGTGTTGAGATAAATAAACCGCAAAATAGTCTCCCGGGTTTATTTTTTTTCTTTCATCGCTGCTCTCCCAACGGGGCTCTGCATATTGGTATTTTAAACCACTAGCATTACGTACGCTTGTAAATGGGATGCCATCACGAAAACCGGCAGGTAAAGTAAAATTAAAACCTATTCTTTCATAAGTTCTAGAGGCACCCTTTTGTTCTATAATTAAAGCTGAGATACCGTCGAGTAAACAAGGAAATGGCGCCATCACACGAATGTTACTGCCGAATTTAACAAAAGTTCTATTACCAGTAACATTTTCATCGGATTTCCATTCGCCAGTTATTATTATTCTAGGTTGGAAATTTTTTAATGAATAACCGCTTAGATCTAAATCTTTTTGTAATTTGATAGTATCGTTTTCTATTTTGTACCCTCGATCATAATTTTTCAACGAAAAGCCGTTCATATCCAAATCGGTTTGTAGCGTGATTTCACCATCATCGATAACGAAAGCCTCATCATAAATAGTTCCGTCTACATCTGTTTGATAACCTTTTACCCCATAAATAATCAAAGCAGCCTTTTCAAGTGGCGAAGAGCCATCATAACCCGAATTTGAAATATCAAGATAGATTGTGTTATCATTGTCTTTGTATTTGCGCGTGTGAATAATGGTGCGTGAATATTTCGGGCTGTGACTGTTGAAGTGCTTGGTATGGTAATTAAGAGTATCAACCGGGTTAGGGGTTGAAGCACTTATAAACCAATTAGTATCAACTTTCGGGATAAAGAACTCGACACATATAGTGTACTCTCCTTCGGGCAGAGGTTTTTTATTTAGCTTTAAGCGTGAGTTGAAAGAATTGACACCAGTTCTTACGAGATTGAAAGTATAAGCTTTTTTATTCACACTGTGAAGGTTGGATGTAAAGTCTTCTAACGTAACAGAAGTAACATTGTTTACAGCTGTCACACCCGACCCTCGCTCCAAATAGGCTAAGGCATTCTTTTTATGTGAGTGTCCTGCTGAAATAGAATTTGAGCCCACATATTTTTTCATTGAACCAAGATTTACAGCATCCTGATCACCTGTCGGATTCGCAAGTTGCTTTATCGCATGGTCTTTCATGAGAATATCTCCAGTAATATTAACGGTTGATACATCCCCACTATCACCCTTTTCACCTTTTTTACCTTTATCCCCCATAGCTCCTTTCGAACCCGCAGGTCCAGTTGCTCCAGTAGGACCTGCGGGTCCTGTAGCTCCAGTTGGTCCTGTAGGTCCCGTTGCTCCCGCAGGGCCAGCAGGTCCGGTCGGTCCTTGGGGTCCAGTATCACCTTTTATTCCTTTTTCCCCAGCATCGCCTTTATCTCCTTTAGGACCTTGTGGGCCAGTATTGCCCCTTTCACCTTTTTCACCTTTAGGACCAGCGGGTCCAGTTGCGCCAGTTGGACCAGCAGGGCCGGCAGGGCCGGTTTCCCCTCGGATTGAAGTAGACTCTTCATGTGTTTGAGTTGCACCCGTAGCACCGTTAATAAACCCCATTCTTCTTCTATATATTTTCATCAAAATTTTTAAGTGTGGTTTTTTTTGGTTTGTCGTGGTATAAAAAAGAATATTTAGCATCGGTAGCCCTTTCAAGCAGCTCTCTGTCAATTCCCAATTCATCAGCAATACGGTTATTTTCTCTGGGAAGAAAGTTGAAAATGCAAAAGTGGCTACAATTATCTCGGATGTTTTTGGGGACCTTAAAATAGCTTTGAGAAAGATAAATGACGCTGCAATTGCGGTGGCGACCGTTGATAAAATAATCGATAATGTCGTTTTGGTTGCTTTCACAAACCATGTCATCGAAAATTACAATCTTTTGATTGTCAGTGGACAGCGTTTCCAAAGGAATAACATCGTTGGCGCCTTCAATAACATTATAGCCAGCCACAGGATTGACTCTTGTGTCGAAATCATCAATCATATATTGGTACTTGTCTTGATGCAGGTTCTTAGCGCAAAGGTAAATTTTGTCGTAGACCAACAGCCTGTAAAGCATATGCATGAGAATATTTGTCTTACCAGAGTTGCTTGGCCCGCAAATAAGCATCCGAAAGGTATCTGCTGGCATACAAGGGTGCCCCCGCTTGTAATTACTTTTTGTAGTCAAACTGGGGTCGTAATTGGGAATTTTCATTTTTTTCTGTTATATATACGGCAAAAATATGTCCATGAAGAAGTGGCAAAAACTTGTCAGCGAAAAGGCTGAAGTTGAGCAGCAGAACGACAAAATCCTCGCGGCAATAAAAAATAACAAAATCAATAAAGGGTTTAGCCTGGTTTCTGGTGAGGATTTGTTCAAACCTATCACATCGCGGCTTGACAAACTCCAAGTAGGGGATAGCAACTCAGTTGCTGAGCCAAAAGAAGAGGTCCCAGACTATGGTATGGATGAGTTTGATTTAAACAACCCCTTCGACGGAGATTTTAAACCGGATGAGGAAACTCCACCTCCAACACCAACACCATCACCATCACCAACACCAACACCAACATCATCACCACCACCATCACCAACATCACCACCACCACCATCGCCAACATCAACACCGTTACCACCTTTGGCTGAAGAGGAAGAAATGGAATTAACGGAAGAAATGGAAGAAGAGCAACCAAGTAAAAGTGGGGTAAAACCCCAACCGAGTAAATGGGGCCCACCAAAAGAACCAGTTATCAGGGGGTCAGAGTCGGTTGACCTGCAGACACTGAGCAGAATGTTAACAACAAATAAAGACAACCCTAACTATGTGGTAAAAAGCAAAAAATCAAAATTCTATGGCTACACATTGGAAGACATAAAAAGTGCAAGAAATGAAATTCTTGCCAGGAGACAAGGGAAGTTTATGCCCCCCGCCGATTGGATGCCCCCTCCACCTGATGAGGATGAACTTGAAAGAGAAATGGAAGGAAGCGGAAGTGTAGATCCAAACGCTTTGGTTGAAAGGCTACACATAAGCTTGGCGTCTATACAGGCGGGCAACACTTCACTGAAGCTGAAAAAACAGGTCAAGCAGATGTTAGGGTTGCTGGTAAAGCTAAAGGAAATAACACAAAAAGAAGCCTACAAAATTTTGAGTAATATTATATAAGCAACATGTCAACCCATTTTCATTTCAACCTGTTGCTCGACTCGCAGCTGGCCAAACAAAACAACACCAACAGCAAGTCACATGACTTTACAATTAACTTTGACCCGCCAATCGCTTTAGAACCCTTCAAAAAGTACAAGGCGGCGTTAAATGAGCTGGTATCTATGTCTTATTCGTGGTACAACATCGCGAAACGGTACAACAACAACGAGTTCAAATGGCGGAAAAAAACAGAGAACTGGAAAACCGTGACAATTCCGGATGGAATGTATGATTACAACGGTCTCAACACCACCATTCAGGCACTAATCGGAAGAGTGGATCCCAAGGATGAAAAATCCAAGTTTATTTTTCAGCTGTATTTTCACACCACAACGTATCGGGCGGTCATTCTGTTGCAGGACGGCTACGAGCTTGACCTAAGTGGAGGTGAATTCGCCGCGTTGCTGGGTTTTGACAAGAAAACAATAGACGGAGCGAACAATAGGAGCGACCGCGTGCCAAATATAACAAGAGGCGTCGACTGGATCTATATCCATTGCGATCTCATTACAAGGGCTGTGGACAACATCGGAGGCGACGTTATGTTCTCTTTTTCAACCGCTGAACTCTCCGTCAGCTACCCCTTTTCAAAAGAGCCCCGCCGCCTCCTGTGGCACCCGGTGAACAAAAACAGAATCAATGCGATAAATATCAAAATCACGGACGGGCGCAACAACATTATAGATCTGAATGACCAAGACGTGGCTTTAAATATCATCATTGAAGAAGAAAAAGAAAAATAATTTACACATAAGTATAATAATGAATCATCCGAGCGAGTGGGCGAGATATTATGACGCGCCAAACGGAACATATAGATACAGACACAAAGGTACGGGGGTTGTAAGAGACACCCTGATGAATATAGGAAAGCGGTTCAAAAAGAAGGTCACCCGTCAGACATTGAAGAAGGCTGTAAATGAAGCCTCGAAGCAAATGTTGAAAAAAGCCACCGAAAAAGCCGCCGAAAAAGGGGCAGAAAAGATACAAGCTGTTTTGCGAAGTGGGGTTAGCAACTCAGTTGCTGATCCACGCCCCAAGAGTAAAAAGACCCCAAGTGTAAAACCAAAGTGTAAAAAGACTCCAAGTGTAAAACCAAAGGGTAAAAAGACTCCAAGTGTAAAACCTAAGGGTAAAAAGACCCCAAGTGTAAAACCAAAGGGTAAAAAGACCCCACCACAGAAACGTAGTACCGAGTTGCGGCAGAAACTGAAGAAGATGCTAAACCCTGGGGTAGCAACTCAGTTAAGCGGGGATTCACGGAAAAAGTTGAACCAGATTTTAAATGCGGGTCGGGCTGCAAGGTTGAAAGTAAACCAATTGATAGCGGAAAATTAAAATAATTTTTTTAAAAGATATATAGGACGCAAGATGTTCAGAAGCCACACGCATTTGAAAAAAACAGAGTATGTTCGTATCGGGTTAGACAAACCGATTAGTATCCCGGGAAACAATCAGCACCAGGTAAAAACAAACTATAAATTCACACTCACCGACCGAGACAACTGGTATGACTGGTATAACGCCTACTTCCGGGCTGATTTCACTTTCGAGGCATCCGCGGATGGCGCGGCAGTTGCAGGGGACGTCCGGTCAGCGCCCATTAACGGCTCATTTTCACTGATAAACAAACTTGTGGTAAAATCATCGGGCAAAAACATTTACAACGTAGACAACATTCACAAGCTCATATTTATCAAAAACTTGTTGGATTTTTCTGATGACTTTGCAAGGAGCGCAGCGAAAAACCAGTTTTGGTATTTGGATACAAAGGATAGCAATGTAACGGCCGCCGCTGCCACTAACCTTGGAATCAGAGAAAGGGGCTTGCTTG
Organism: Meandrina meandrites; assembly: GCA_963693305.1. Lineage (NCBI taxonomy): Eukaryota > Metazoa > Cnidaria > Anthozoa > Scleractinia > Meandrinidae > Meandrina > Meandrina meandrites. Next base: position 28,369,799 of record OY855912.1, on the reverse strand, counting down.
CCCACGCCGGCCTCACGGTTGAAACCCTCATACCGCTTAACAGGTACTCATTCTTCGAAGAGCTGAGTGACAAGCTTCTTCCGCCCATGCAGATGGAGTTCGAAATTGAGCTACAATCGGATGCAGAGCTGATTTGGCAAAACGATGGCACCGATCGCAGAATAGTGGTGAGAAACTTCGAGCTGTGGGTTCCAATGCTGCGTTTCACCAGCGAAGGCCAGAAGCTCGCAAACGAAAACTTTTTGAAACCTCAGAAATGGACGTACCTAAATGAAATGATCCAGCCCAGCAGCAGCCGGCGTGACGCTTTCGGTTCGTGGCAGATAAATCCTGGTCTAAAAGACGCAAAACATGTTTTCATTTTCATACAACAGTCAAGGAAGAAGGACGCCTTGACTCAAAACCCCTACTTCTTTGACACCTTTGACATTGACGGAGACAATTCAGCCAAGCTAGCGACCTGCCGGCTACAGTACGGCTCTTCACAGTACTATCCGGAGCTGGAATACGACGAAAACTTCAAACTGCGCATTCTTAATGACTTAATGAACTACCGGTACCGCAAAAACGACTACAACACCGGTGTTCAGCTTCAGCCCAACAACTTCGGGACGCTATACCCAGTACTCTATTTCGATCTACGTGAAAACAAGGATAACAAGACCAACGACCCGAAGCAGATGGTTTTCCACTACAAGCTCAACGAGGCGGCCAACGCGCAAGACTACACCATTTATGCAGGAATTTTGTACGAGTCCGAATTTGCTCTCAGGCAGGTGGGTAATGAGCTGGTGATGGTATAGTGGAATTGGCTACTTTGTTGCCGGGTGACTGAGTTGCTGATACCCCAAAGTGAAATAATTTTTGTATGAAATATAAGAGATGACGACTTACTATCCGCACAAGATTTCACTTTCAGACGGGCAGAAGGTAAGCCTCGCGCGGGCCTTTGGGCGAGGAGAAGCAGTTACGCTCAGATTTAAAAACGAGGCCATAACCGGCGGTAGCGACACTTTGCACTTGACCGCCAGACAGATCAAAAAAATAGAGCGCGCTATCAAAAACAAAACGGGCGTGGACATAGACATGAGCAAGACACAAATCAGACATGTGCGCAAACACGGGATCAGCAACTCAGGATCAGGCATGCGGGTAAAACCCCCAACAGGTGGAAAGGGAATGCGCATCAACCCTCCACCATATATGCGCCCTCCTCCATTTATAGGTTCTTGGGGTGACCAAAAAAAAGCCCGCCTTCGTTGATGTCCCCTTAACTGATTATGACTTGCAGCGATGGTGCCAATACTTGAAAATCCCCATCAAAGGAATATTTGCGAGAGATGAGATCCACGTGAAAAACCACTCCCCTTGTATAATCAACATGGATGATCTTGGAGGGCCAGGCACCCATTGGGTTTGCTGCTGGGGATCAGCAACTGAGTTGCTACCTGAATACTTTGACTCTTTCGGTTTACCTCCACCCGCGGAATGGGAAATTGAGTTGATTCTCGAGGGCAAACAGACCTTTCTACGAAATGACAACCAGCTTCAGTGGGAATCCAGTGTGCGCTGCGGCTATTACTGTTTGCTTTTCCTGAATGAGCGTAACAAAGGACGGTCGTTTCGAGATATTTTGAGCATGTTTTCTGAAAATACGCGCGCCAACGAGGCTGTGGTGAAGGATTATTTTACACATAATGTATCAAGTGACACCCCAGTGAATTTTTGCTAGTTATATAGGATGGATGTTTACTGTGTGAAAGAAAAGCGCTTCACACCTAATGTGGTGGGAAGTGAAACATTTGCAACCGCAAGAAATGGTAAAAGGTTGCTTAAAGTAAAATGTGCTAGCTGCGGCATTACCAAGACAAGATTCGTTTCTAATAAAACGCAAAGTGGTGCTGCTCAAGAAGGAGGTAATATTTTGGATCCGATATTTAAGTGGACCAGAAGTGGTTTACCCAAAAAGAAGAGAGAAGAACTTGCACGCGCTGAAAAAAGAATGTTTGGAGGTGGGGTTCTTGATACAGTTGGAAATACAGCAGCTGAAGCTTTCTTTGAGTACGGAGTTCCTTATTTAGCAAAGCAAGGTGTGAAACAAGGAAGATACTTTGCAAGCGAGTTTCTGAGACAACCAGAGTATCAGAAGAAGTTAGCCAATAAAGCCAAACCAATCGCGAGAAAAGCTGTTAATTACACAATTGATGCTTTGTCTGGGGATTTGTTGACTAAAGCCTCAAACAGATTAAGACCAAAAGATATGATACCGGGAAATAAGTTGAAAGGCGGGTGTCACAATTAGTGAGGTAAACCCAAAGTTAATTTCTTTAATTATATAAGATGGAGGTATACTGCGTGAAGGAAAAGCGTTTCACACCCAACGTACCGGGAAGTGAAAAAAACACTACCACAAAAAATGGTAGAAGGCTGCTTAAAGTAAAATGTGCAAGTTGTGGCATTACCAAGACACGATTCGTTTCTAATAAAACACAAAGTGGTGGTAATTATGATATGAGAATTTATGCAGGTAATCGAGTAGATGACCCAACAAACCCTCTTTACCAACGTGGTGGGCGGGGTTTTGATTTGCATAAAGCCATCGGCAAGCTGCCTAAGCCAAAAAAGGGGTGGACGCTTCCTGGTCATAACTATACAGGGCCGTACAATCCTCTTGAAAAACAGCTTTCTTACGACCCCAAGACGGGAAAGATATTAAAGATTTACCAGCAACCCACAGGCGCCACGGACGCAGTTGCAATGCAGCATGATGTTGATTATGCCGTCTGTGCAGGCAAGAAAAATGAGAAAGGCTGCAAACATGATGCAGACAAAAAAATGGTGAAGGCGCTTGACGCTATTCCCAAAAACAAACGGCAATGGGGTCACACCGCGGCGCGCAACGCAATCAGCTCGAAGCAAAAAGTAGGATTGGGTGTCGGTGAAACGATCAATAAAAAGATCGGCGAAAAAATTCCAGGCTTTCAACCGGCTCAAGATGTGGCTGCTGCAATCATGGCTGTCACAGGTGGTGATAAGGATTTGTTTAAAAAGTATTGGAGTGGTGACATCGCAAAAGGTGCCTTTAACACAAAAACCGGTCTGTTCAGCAAAAAGTTTTGGACACACCCTAAAAATACAACTGGGCCATGTAATCGGGTTGTATATAAAAATGGAAAATGGCATAACCAATATTGCGACTAAAATATTTTTAACACATATATAAGAAATGGATTCTGCAACAAAATTTAGGCGGGCTGAAATAGAATTGATAAAGAAAAATCTTGAAAAACAGTTGGTGCACTACTACGAAACCTCAGCCAAATTCAAACGGTGGCACACACGTTGCCAAACGGTATGTGCGTTAACAGGCGGAGTCGCTACCATTCTTACAGGCTCTGGGCTGGCCGCTTCGCTTTCTGCGGTTGGCGTTGTTGTTGGCGCCCCTTTAATCGCAACTGCCACCTTGTTTTCATTGGTGTCAACCTCCTCCATCGTCACCGTCAAATTTTTCCTGCGTAAAGCGAAAAAACACGAAAAAATACAAACTTTGGCTGAAGCTACGCTGAGCACGATCAACTCTCTCATATCGACCGCTCTTGAAGATGGTCAAATCTCAGACAGTGAGTACCAAGATATTATCAAAAAGTACAACAGCTTTACTACTGCAAAGACAAAACTGCGTTTTTCAAACCACACTGACGGCGGGGTAAAGGTTAACAGAACATCAAAGACAACTTCTGTTTAATGGTGGGGTGTTTGCCTCCAACCACCATTCGTTGAAACTTTTTTCGGCTTTATTTCTGGTTTGTACCATCTTCGGCAATCTTTTCGTGAGCTTTCCCAGTATTGCCTTTTTCGCCGGCCAATCGATAGGTGAGACCTTTTGAAAATAGTTGTATAAAAAACAAACGTAGTTACACGATCCGGGGTAGCAACTCAGTTGCTGATACCGCTTGAACTGGTGAATGACATTACCCAAAAAGGTCAACCCCATATTGTCACCGACCTGTTCTAAAGAAATGCCGGTTTTTTTTAATACTGCAATTAAATACCATAATTTTGGTTTGGGAGGGTGACCCATCTCTTCAGGGTGGGGTAAACCCCACATCCCTTCGAGGTCATAGAGGTCGTAATGGTCGTCAAGATCTTTTTCGGGCTTGATTTCTTTTATTTTCGCTTCCTGGTCTTTCAACATCATGTTGATAAGCTCTTTTTTTAGTTGTTCCCTGTGGGGGTATCCCGCACCCCTTAGGTAAGGTTTTGTAGCCATGTATATATGCCCGCGCATAATTATTTAAATGGACAGAAAATTGGCGCGGCGTTACTACAGTCCGCAGGGTTACTGGAAAGGCATTTCTGCCATTAAAAAATTAGCGGTCGCTGCAAAGGTTCCTGAAGTTGTTGCCAAAGAATGGTTGTTCAAACAAGCGCTCTGGCAGATCTACCTCCCCGCACCGCGCTACATTCCTCGCCTAAAATTCGACGTGCCTACACCCAACAAAGTGCATCAGGCAGATCTTCTTTTTCTGCCACATGACAAAGTGGGCCGTAGCACTTACAAATACGCGCTTACTGTTGTTGATGTTGCCAGCAGATTCAAAGAAGCTCAGCCTTTAACCTCTAAAAACTCTGATGAGGTTGCCAAAGCTTTTAAGACAATTTATACACGGGGACCTTTGAAATGGCCTCAGATGTTGCAAGTTGATCCTGGGCGTGAATTTATGGGCGCTGTTACAAAAGAAATGGAAAATCACAAAACTTCTATCAGACGTGGCCACCCTGAAATACATAGAGACCAAGCTATTGTTGAACGTTTCAATCGTACCTTGGCTGAGCGCTTGTTTGGCCACCAGTACGCGGTTGAAATGCGTTCACCTGAGGGTCTGCGGTCTACTGTGTGGGTAAAAAGGCTCCCCAAAGTTGTTTCTGCTCTGAACAACCAAGTCACTCGATTGATTGGTATGAAACCTGCTGCTGCAATCAAGAAAAAAAATGTTTATGCAGAACCGTCAACTAAATATTTGAGACCTGTTGGTTTGAACGAAAAAAAGCTCCCATCCAACGTTATGCTTCGGTATTTGTACGAACCTGGTGAGCTTGAAGGTGGGACGAAAAGAGCCACTGATCCAATCTGGTCTTTGAAAGTTTACAATATTGAACGATCTTTTACCAAACCAAATCAGCCTGTTCTCTACTATTTGCGCGACGGGCCTAAGCGCGGTTTTGTACGTGAAGAACTGCTTGTTGTGCCACCGGATACAGAATTACCTCCAGCTGTGGGGTAAATGTGATATTCGATAGGTTCGGTGTGTATCCCATCGGGCAGCACCCATCGTTTGTCATAATACGCGCTCAACCCCAGCTTCTCCTGCTTGTATGTCACTATTTTCCCTTCCCGCATCCGGAACCCTCTGTTTGTTGCCATATCTTTGTTGCCTTCCAACGCCGCTTTGAAACGTTGCCAGGTAATGGAGTTTTGCTTCTTTGACATCCCTTTTGTGCTTAGCTTCTGCTTTTCTCCCCGGTCATCTGCGAAATAACATTTTGAGCACAGCGCTATCATCCGCTCCCCCGCAAACTCCTGCTTAAATAAACCCGGCGTTCTACCACTCCACTTGTCCCATGCCAACCAATTCTTTTTTTGAGCCTCAAATTCTTCTTTCATCTCTGGGCGCACAATGTCTTCTAGTTTCTTACCCGAGATGGCCAAATAGTTGCTGTCCGTGTCCATCTGGATCAGCTCGAAATCCTTTCTGTCAATGTACCTGTCCAGAAAGTCATAATAAAATTCCAACATCCTCAGCTTTGCCAGCTGGTATACCGCGATTCCTATCTGAAATGGACGTCTTATTGTGATCCGGGGCTTTCGGCTTTCTAACTCATACGCTGCTCCTATCTCATCCAGAGTGGTGAAATACGTGCTTCGCATTGCTCTGTCAACTACCTTCTCATCTTTTGTGTATATCACGTTTGTTTGCCGTTCCAAGGCTTCGATGAGCTTTCCATACCCACTGTTTCCCAACAGTTTGAATATATCCGCCAGCAGTGCTTTGCTTTTTTCTACATCTCCTGTCCGGCGGGCCTCCGTAACTTGTTCTACGAACCAGGGGAAGATTTTTGCTGGTTTGTAGTTAATTGTCCGATATACTTTTGTTATTTCTGCCCCGTGGTTTAAATACCATTTTAATAGCGGTGCATACAGTAGTATCCTCTGCGCCGATAATGCTCCCACGAGTTTTCTGCCGTCTCCGCGGTTTCTGCCTGTGTCCGTCAAGTATTTGATCATATGCTCGGGTACTGCTTCCGCTGGCACCACTTTGTTGTAGAAGAATGGGCACATTTCTTCGAACTTCGGGTGTAAGTGCTTCGGAATCTCTATGTCTACTTCCGCAAACCCGAACCAGCTTCCTTCTTTGAGATTTTGTGTTAGTACCATGGGCATTACCAAATCGTCATCGTAGTGTTCAACTCTTTCTTTTCCGCAGGGCATATCTTTTAGCATTGTGGAGAGATACAGCGCGTTGGCATCGTAGCCTAAAATGTTTTGGCACAGTCTCGCGTGGGCTCCTGTTATAACTTCTCCATCCCTTGGGACCGTGTATTGATGTGACCTTATTCTGGTTTTTCCCACTTCATGGTACCTTGTAAAAACGAGGCTCGGCCCTCCTACAACAGCTTCTTTTAACATCTCATATGCTTCTTTGCTTGGGGCGTATAGTTCTGCGTTGCGCTCTATTGCTCCCTTTAACAGGTAGTGCAGGCTTACTCCTGGGATGCTGACTGCGTCTTTCATTATGTCGATCCCCTTTTCTGTGTAGAAGTTTCTCATCTTTTCCAGCGCCTCTAACCCTGGGGCTACATCTAGATTGTTGTAGTACCGCACCCAGTCTTTAAACGTTTTCATCCCCTCTTCCCAGAACGTCTGTTTGCAGGCTTTCCATTCTGTCAGTTTTAATATAAAGCCTCCTTTCAATTTTGAGTACCAATCTGGGTAATCCGGCAATCCTGGGTAATCCAGCTTTTTTATATCGTCGAACCACTCGTATGGGAGCCATGATTTTGTTGTCTCGCAGTCGTAGGCTTTTACCCATTTCTCGTATGAGGTTCCTGGTCCGAGGTAGTTCATTATGTCTAGAAAACGGAAGCCTGATGTTAGTAAAAACATTATTTTGTTACTGTTCTTCGCCACTCTGACTTTGCTGGCTGTGTCCGCCAGCTTTTTAACAAAGTGGGCCTTTATTAGATTGAGATCGTATTTCCCCGAGTTGAAACCCAGGACTGGGACCTGGTCGCACCATTCTTCTATTTTTTTCTTTTGATCTTTTGGCAGCAGGGTGATGTCTGCTGGCATAAATTCATCTCTTACCTGTTTCCTGATGTTTTTTCCGCGTCTTTCTAACTCTTCTGCGAACTTGCGGATCAGCTCTGTGGGATCTTTTTCACAAATGTGGGTTGGCTTTCTTTCTAGGGTGTCTCCGATGCTAACCGAGACTGGGACATGTACGTTCTCGATTGTGAGTCTGTCTGTCAGCTCCTTCCGCTGATTTTTGTCTCCGTATGCCTCAAAATCATACAAAATTGCGTGCGGGTAACTTTTTGTTTTTGCTTCTGGGAGTTCTTCCACATATTTGTCTCCGACTTCGCACGCCCAACACTCTATTACTTTGTATCCCGCTTTTCTGAGATAAGCTGTACGTCTCTTTGTTGCTTGGAAGAGTTCTTCTCTTGTTCTTCCGCAATGTTCTATTACTGTGTTACGATCACGGTGACATTTTGGACACCCGTGCCAGTAGCATCCGTGATACTGCAGAACTAACTTTCTCTCATGGTTATACCCGTCAACTGGCCTGTTCTCTATCCACCGTTCTCCTCCGTGCCCTGACATTGCGTGGGCTATTGGGATTTTCCAGTGCTTTGCCACGTACTCTAGCCACTGTATTGATTCTTTTGATGCTTTATGCCGCGGATAAAATGCTTTCTGGTAAGCTGACTGTGGCGCTTCCACCTTTTCTCCTGGACAATCTATTACAGTTTCCCCTTGGGTGCATCTTTCTGCATGACGTTGAAGATTACATGCTTTCGTGAATCTTGCGTGGCAATGGTTGCATTCGTAATTTTTCGCTAACTTTGTTATGTCTTTTATCAGAAACGCGTGCTCCCCGTGGATCCCTATTGTCATTATGTTTTTCAACTTTGGTGACGGGTTTCTTGTCAGATGCCATACTACTTCTTTATCTTCTAGAAGCTCTGGCATGTAAACTCTTATTCCGAGCCATCCTGAAACAGCTACTCCCGTGTTCAGGTGCATTTCTACCTTTTCTAATTCATCAAGTGAGGTTTTTACGCAATTGGTCGGTGTTTCGCGGAGCTTGAAGAAACTCTTGGCCAGACTGCGGGCTGCTTCTGTGCTTCGATCTGGTCTTGCTCCTTTGTGTACAGCAATACAGCGCCATAAACACAGGTTATCCCTATACGTGTCTAGGGCGACCATTGCTTGTTTTCTCTCCGTGTTTGCTTGTTTACGCAGCCAGTCTGGTAATGGGCCTGTTCCCAACAGTGGTTGACGGTCAAGCACAACTCTTACATCTACTGCGAAGAAGTGGTCGAAGACCCATTTTGTGTCTGGTCTTTCGATATTGTCTATTTCCAGCCGCGCTGCCTCCTTTTCCCTTATCCATTTTTCCGCGTCTTCTAGTTTTTTCATCCTTGGCGAGCGTTTTTCCGCTTGGTAGAAGGTTAAAAAGGTGCCGTCTTCTATGTTGCGCAAAGTTGATGCGTAAACGTAAAATGTGAAAAATGATGTTCTTACTTCCCTTCTTATTTTTCCCATGAATTTCGCTGTGAGGTCTTTATTCATATCTCTTATGATGCGCCATCTCTTGTACCGCCTCCCGCTTTTCTCTTCACCCTCGAATTCCGTGTCTTCAAACAGATTCATAATCTCATTCTGGTTGCCTGCCACATTTCTTATGCTATTGGGCTGAATGGGATCAAATTGTCTCAGAAGCTGTTCTCTTCTGTTCTTTTTTCTCGGTGGTGGTATTGGTTGGTAAGGTTTTGGTTGTAAAGGGGGTCGTAAACGCTTCTTTGCGGTTTCTGGGATTGGTTCTTCTAACACATTCTTTATTAGCTTTTTCACTGCGGGCGGGTCTTCTGCAACCAATTTCGATAAGAAGCGCAGATCTTCCGGATCAAGATTTGCAAGCTCTTCTTCCAAAGATTCGAGATCTATGCTGTCCATCGTATATAATGTGGGGAAATATTTTTAATTATTAATTGTTGTTACCTTACTGTTGTGTTCCTCTAAATGGGCGCTGTTCATTTGCTTTGCCTAAGTAGTATAGTCGGAGTCTGACTAAAACTACCGAGCAGCTCCCACATATTTTACCTCTTTCCGTGACTAGTGGGTGCGAAGGGGTTTAGCCCCTGAGTACTAGTCACGGAAAGAGGTAAAATATGTGGGTGCGCCCGAGGTGGTTTTAGTCAGACTCCGACTATACTACTAACGCTCACCTGCTTACAACGCACACACTGCCAGCAAAAGACCCAACAGTAAATTGTTACTTGAGCATTCGTTTAGGACGGGCTTAGTTTCGCTGACCGTAGTAGAAATTGCATAAAGCATTTAGTAGTAGAGTCGGTAGTTATCAAATACCACTTAGGGTTGGCGAAGGTGTTAGCATATATTAACCAACCCAGCAGCCAATAAACCCCTCTCCTAAAGTCGCGGGGTTGATGCATGCTAGGGGGGCTTAATACACGCTAACCCCTTCGCCAACCCAAAGTGAGTATTTGATAACTACCGACTCTACTACTGACAAGGTGGTCATTTGAAAAGAAGAGCAACCCCGGTTATATAAATAAAAAATGGTGTGCGCAAAAAAGAACTGCGGGTGGTTAATGTTAAGTCGGAAAGAAAACTGCGGAAAGAGGTGTGTCGGGGAGTTTTGCGGGAAGCACAACTACCAACTAAAAACAGTAAAAAAAAGGCCAGTCCCATGTCGCAGTTGCGGGGCAGGGGTAGTGTGTGACTATCGTCTGTGTCTGGCATGTGGAGGAAGTAACCTAAAGCACCGGCTAATCCGCAAACACAGAAAAGCGAAGAAAAACTTCGAGCGGGTGTTGGTGGAGCTCAAGCACAAGCAATTAGAGAAGTGACACCGCGCATTGTATACGTCGAGATGGGTAGAGGAAGAAATGGCCCTATTGATCAAAGCATTAAAAAACCCAAAAAAGCAAAAAACAAAGAAAGGGGTGGCGATTTGGAAATATTTCACCCGTACTATAAACAAGAAAAATTTTCACTTTGTTTGTCAGAAGGCCTACTAGCAGAAATGAAACAAATGAGTCCGCAAAATTTAATGAATATTCTTTTGCCAAATAAATGTGAACAGGGGCATTATTTATCCATTTAGAAAGAAATGCCACCCCTGTTATATTGGTCGAAAATATGGTCCGTGGATCAAACACTGAACTGCCAACTTTCCGAGGACATAAAAAAACTTACCCTAAAACTGAGGCAGCGAGCGGATCTTGGCTGGGACAAAGTACACCAAGAGCTTGAGAAGACCCCTTTCTGCCATAGACGGGAAAGGCTTGTGAAAGTGATGTTTTGTCTCGAGCATGAAAGTTGCGTCGTGGACGGTATCTGTGTTACATGCTCACGAGAAGAGTTGATCAATCATAACCCTTTTCCCGACACAGACGAATAAAACTGCCACAGACGCTTCATCGAGATATGTGAAGATGATCTTGAACATGCTTGGATCCTTTGTATGTTACGGGTTTAGACCCAACGCGCGAAACCTTTCAGAAATTTTACTGAGTGGCCGATACTAACCTTCGTTTGGTTGCAATATTTTTGTTTTGAAATATGTGACTTGTGCGACATTTTTCTCAGAAAGATACCGGAAACCAATATTTCTATTTCCCAGGCCCCTTGGACGAGCAGTACAAAAACAAAAACATGGCGGTCGCCTCACGATTTAGTGTTTGGGCCGAAAAAAGACGAAACAGAACAGATATTACGAAACAAATACACTCAGTTAACGCTCTGTAAGTTTTTGTGCCCCCACAGAAGCTGGCGAAGTGAAGCGAAGAGAAGAAATCGAGAAATAACAGGATTTGATCACAGAAATGTTATTGATCGATCGAGCGAAGTTTCTTGAACAACTGACTCAAGCGAGACTGTTTAATATTTTTCTGCTTCTCGCATCGCTTCCACGACTTGATATGTTATCTGACCTCGTTCTGCCAAACAGGAGTAGAAAGTTCGGTTAAAATAAAGCATATCGCGTGGAAAAGCACCAACATTTTACCTTCTGATATATTCTATTTACCAATCTTTACCAAGTTTCCAATTAATGACATCATCCGGCTGCCCAAAAGCGCATGCGTACGTGCTCAAATATTGCAAAAATTTAGGTGAATGACAGAGAAAAGGGTACCACAAGTAAAAGCGGGGCAAATCGGATCAACATATATAGGTGATCATGCCATAGAATAGTTATCCCACTGACTGGTGAAACCTCAGGGAGGTAATGGTTGGCCACCATTTGAATCCTGTTTGAGTGCTTGTGCCCCGGTGGGTTACGGGGTACCTCGCTCCCAGAGGTAAAATGGGAATCGACAGCCGCCTTGTCAGCGGCGCAAAAAGTCCTAGCCGGGGCCAGGCAAAGAACAGCCAACGAGCACCCCCGACTTGGGTTTTGCACTTTCGTTTGACCTGTCACGCAACGTCACGCGTGACTATAACGTAACAGAGTCACACAACGTTACACAACGTCACGCGTGAAGGTAACGCGCTTGTAACGCATTTATCTATTTTTTTGTAAGACTTAGAGAAAATTTTGTGTTTTTTTCCCTCAAAAGTTAATTCAAATTTGTGCTGGACGCCGCGAGTTTTTTTCTAAACTCTTCTCTTATTTCATTTCTGATCTTTATAAGATCTGGTTCATCTGGCTGGCATGAAGTTGTTTGTTTTTGTGCGAAGTGTGAGTGTAAATTTTGTTTAAGTTGGCGATATTTATGAATTTCACGTGTGATCAGTTGAAACTCCGTGTCAGAAACATGATTATCATTCAGAGCTTGTGAGACAGAGCTGTTTATCGAGTCATGTTTTGCAACAGCCAGAGCATGGATTCTTGAGTGTTTATTAACTTTAAGTTCAAGTTTTTTGTTGATAACTGACAGGCCAGCAGAGGCTCCTCCTGAAAAAATCGCAATACCCCCTAATGGCACCCCAACCAAAGCGCCAAAACCAGTAAGTGATGTTCCGACAGCGCCAGAAGACAAAACTCTGGTCATAGCGCCAAGACAGACCATGGAATAGTGAATCAATTTCCGGACTTTTTTATATTTTTTTAGAACAAGTCTGTAATGCTCAATCTCATCGTTTATTTCTCTCAAATATTTACTAATCTCAGTTAGCCTGAAATTTTCGGCATTTGGTGTTGTGAGGAGGTTTAGATAGAGTGTTGTCTGCGTTTCTGTTTCGCCATAAGCTGGAGCGCTTGGTAATACGTTGGAAGCCATGTTTATATTTACAAAAAAAATTTTGTTTAATTTATCTCAATTTGAAACTGAAGAGGCCAGCCGTTTAAATTTAAAAGGCCATTTTCATCCGTGACTGAAAGCGTCGTATGTGTAACGTGATAACCCGTAGAAACTTCGCGCAAAACATTAAGATGTGTATTTTGGTAATGAATTTTTTCATACGGTTTTCCTCGTATGTCAAAGCAAGCTAAAAGGCTTGAAGGCTTACCATTTAGCAAGCTTTGTTGCTTGTCGATAAGGTCACAGTTGATGAAGTAATTTTTAGGATTTGAAACACTATCTATTATAATTTGGTCAAAATAATCCTTTTCAATACTTGCGGAATTCTTATACCCAGCCAAATTAAAGAAATTAAGAAGACTTTTATTCAGTCCAAATTTTTTAATTTTGGGCTCTTTTGCTTTTATTATCAAAGAACGACCTGTAATGCCTTTTTCTACAGTAAACAAATCTTTCTCTGGAAATCCTTTTTCAAAAATATCCCCAATGTCATCCAGTGAGTAGTTTCCCATTCGTAAATAATGTGTTTCCTCTAACTTGTCAACTTGCTTAAAAAAAATTATTCCATCCTTTTCCAAACTACTCCAACTGTTGTAGAGGGAGCATGAAAGCAGCCAGATATAGCTTGGTTTTTGAATAGGCTGGTCAAAATAGACCGTATGCGGATTTTTTATTGTAGTTAATGTGACAATAACCATTTTATAATTAGAGAAAAATATTTTGTTTAAATGAAGGCGCGAGGGCAAGATGCGCACATTAAGTTTTTGGCTAAATTGAACATTGTCAAAACAACTCCAAATTTCGCATGCGAGTTTGTTTACGTGTGTTTTTCCCGCCGTTGTCTGCCTTGTTTCCAAAAAATTACGCATGCAAAAACTGGACCTTGACGAAAGAAACCTTTTGTTCCGCGAAACAATGAAATCAGCGAAGTTGAACCGATTACTGTTTTAACTCTACAAACATTAACCCTAGGGGTTAGGGTAAGGTTAGGTTAGGTTAGGGTTAGGGTTACCACAGGGTTATCCTAGCAAAAATAAAGAAATCTCTTCTTTTGAATTGCATGGCATGAGTCGGTATCTAAATAAAGTCAACGATTAGTGTCTAGAGAGTGAACGTTTTGCAATCCGTGAAAAAAGAAAACACTATTATATGAAAAAAACTTTCTCATGCACTGTTTTATGGAAAAGTAAAAAAAGAGCAAGATGTGACATTTCGTAGATGCTACTGTGACGCTGCAAAAGGCTTTGAAATTTAGTGATGCTATCAGCAAAGCGCTTGCCATTTATGCTTTGTCTGCGCGACGAATTACAAAATCATAACGGAAGAAAACGTATTCGAAATTTCTCAGCGGTAAATTTCGCTAAGCGAAATGATTATTTTTTGTGAATAACACTGCCATTAGCAAAGCAAATTCAGTCCGTTTCACTAAAAAAGATACTTCCATTTTCGAACTACCGTGAACGGCGAACTTTTTTCCGCGAATTTTCACGCGTAAAGCATTCAAGTTTGCCTAGACAAACCGTCGCGTTTGGAGCGTAAACATGTCAAGTTTTGGCAACTCAGCCTGTGTGTTTCTGCTCATGAAACACAGGTTTGGAAAACTTTTGCGTCGACGTTTTATGTTTCTTCAATGAATGTCGACAGCAAATGGCGGCTTTATATTTCTGGTAAATGCTGAGACAGCGATCTTGATCTTTGGTTCTCTTGCAAAACGCGACAGTTTGTCTAGACAAACTTGAATGTTTTGCTCGATTGTGAGAAAACGCGCTAAAAAGTTAGCCGTTCACGGTAGCTCGAAAATGGCAGTAAAAGTCTGGTTTCATAAAACGGTTTTTTCAGACAACACAAAAGAAGTTAGTTTTAAGCTGAATAGGCTGTTTCTCCTACAGGCATGTTATGAATACACTTAATCGAATTTAAGCCGGCTGGAAAACCGATGGAAAAGAACAAGTCAGCTTAAACAAACAAAAAACTTACATGCAAGCCCCGGTTCAGTCTTGTCCTTTCATTCCTCTCGACAGACAGCGATGAAGCAATCAATGGAATTCCATGATGTGCACTCACAAAATCTAAATGGTTGATTTTCATTCCGCTTGACTTGCTGTTCTTTTTGGGCGTACTATAAATGTATCACGAAAGCCGCGTTTTGCACACGTGAAATGAATGAAGACTTTGCCCCCGCGCCTTTCGCCCGACTGTCAAGTCACGCTCAAAAATAACGCAATAATCACGATCAAAGATTATTATGGGATATCCCTGAGTTTCTTCGACACGGACAGTCCTACGCTCAAAATTCAACAGAAAATTATAGAGTCCAAAAGCCAGTCTTCATTTCCAAACATTCAACACGCCAAATCATGGCAAATGAGCCCAAACAAACGAAGGTGAACTGGGTTTGGAAGAGAAGTGCGTTTAAACTCTTTCCGTCTGGAATCAGTCCCCGACTGCTAAGTTTGCCGCCGTCTTAGCGATCATGGAACAAATGAACCTCGCTTCTTTGAGGCTCGCTAGCGATCTTGCGGGTATTCAGACTTTATGATGTCCTTCTACCACCAGACGGGCGCAAATATATGTCAAATAAGCGAGAATCAGTGGAGAGAAGTGCACTTCATGCGCGAAGGTGAGCATTCAACTTGTCCAATTAAAATCTGAAGGGGCTTTGAGCGCGAAAAGCTTACGTCACAATATTTGCTGTACTGACCATTTCCAGAAAACCCAACTGAATTACAAACATAGGCACGCTAAGCGTGCAGGAGTTATTTTTTCAATTGATTGGGTGGCTTAAGGTAGAACTGGGTGTTAGTCCTGTTGGGATGGTCTATTTCATGGGTTGAGCTATTTGTACATGGTTCATGTGCACGGTCTATCGTGCCGACTAAGAGCTACTTTTGGAAAAATAACTCAAAAACAATTTAAAAAGAAATTGTGCAAATGTTCTAAAATTAGGCTGCTTTCCCTTGTAAATATGACTATGGTGTGCAACCGATCGATCGAACCATAAACAATAAACAATAAATACGTCAGTAATTTCTTCAAAAGTAAACAGAAAAAAATATCAGGTTACCTTGATGTTTAACTATCCATCCCCTTTCATTCCAAGCCGAAAGAAAACCGCGAAGTACATCAGAACATTGGATTGAAAACTGTTGACAACATTTACCGTAAACATGATCACAAAATCGCAAACACGCTCTCTAAGAAAGCAAAATTGACCCAGAAATTGCAAACGAATAGCCAGATGGAACAAGAACAAAGTATTCTCGGGTTTCTGAAATGGCTCCGTTATTTTCATCACAGAAACCTTTCTGCAAGCAAGTACGTGTTTCTTTCGACGAACGCGAGAAGACTGTCACGCGAGAAACAAACAACTCTAGTCACCAGTGCATTTCGGCCAAACCACGTGACGATTTTACTTGGTCTGGTACAATTTTAATTTCGCAACTAGAAGCAGAAACGTGATATTCCCACGGCCGTGCTAAAAATAGCTTTCGATGAAGTTGTGTGACACGCTTGACTGCACACCCCAAAAGCTACTATTCTTTTCAGCCGTTGTTTTTTGCGTGACGAGCCCAAACAACGGCTACAAAAAGCTGGCTGTCTTTTTTTCTTTTGCCTATGAGTAAACGTAACTGCAACCGCTTTGCGTTGGGAATATTAAATACACTAAAAAGGTATTGCGTCAGCCATGGAATGCGCTGACGTTGCAGCTTTCACTTTCAGTACGTGACAAACAAGATTATGTTTACTTTGCATGTTTATTTCGCCAGAAGCGACGGTCGCTAATTTGTTTGCAATTTTGCGACTATTTCTTGTCGGTTTAGCCAGTTGAAGTGAATCTTTTGGTTGTTTCATCGAGGCGAGTTCAGAGATCTGAAGAAAATAAATTTGGCCGACGTAAACACTTGCAAGCATTACGTCATTGGTACGGAAATAACCGCATTCAACCGCCATACTACTAAAGATAGCCATCAACAATGCGAAGCTTGAAACGCGAGACTCGCACAACGACTACTATACCTTCCTACAGCCCTCACTCGCGGCACAAATGATGATTTTCTCTTGCTGTTCCATCCAACCACGTTGTCAAAACCACAAAACGTGCCCTTGTAACATCATCACGTCATGAGCTTTTCAAACGATCGTACAATAAATAACTCATGACCGCCCATGTGAAGTCCTACTATTCCTAAGCAGGAAACGTCGAAACGTCTCCGGCCACATTCCAACCTCACGAAAATACCAATTATTTGGCAACTCTCAAACCCAAATAAACGCACATGCATCGACCTATTACAATTACGTTGTTCTTAATTTGGGAGGAAAATCTTGAGAGATTTGTGGTCGCTCGTGTTATTACTTAGCCAAACCTCCTACTAATAGGAAAACTACTAATGCTATACTTTTAACCGAGAGAAAACAGTTTAAACACCGCGCGGTTAGAATCTCAAAGATTTCTCGTTTAATTTCTTTAACACTCGCCCTTACAAACAACCCACAGTGCATCAGTTTGTTCCATTTGGGGACCAAAACAAAACGTTGCGCAAACCCGCAACACTGACATTAAAAATGGAAGTCACAACATTTATTCTCAATACACATATTTATTCTACTCAAAAACATCATAAAATTTAAAATAAAGTGGTCAACAAATACTATACCCATATTCTGTCGTCAACTGAACTAGTTGATTCGGTAAACCGAGAGAATCACCTTCACCACCATCAAATTTCCAAACACTTTTCGGTTTCAGAACCCACACACAATGTTCTCACCAAAAGCTACATAAAAATCAAGAACTGGAATAGAGACTTCAGACCAACACGGCCCAATAAGGTTGAATCTATAGTAAAACAAAAATGGCCGTACCTTGAACCGAAAACAAATTATTCATAAAAACGATCCATATATACAAGCCGCAATTTGATTGGTCCTTGATAGAATCCCAAATCTGATTGGTGTGAAATACATACATGAGTGATCCACCCAACCATCCCCCATCCACCCACTTAATAGCCAAATACGTCTTCACGCCGACTAAGAGTTATTTTTTTGAAAAAAATAACTCAAAAACAGGAAGAGAAACAAAAAACCTTTTGTTACTCCAAACAATGAAACCAGCATAAACATTTAGATTCGTTCTGGAACAATGATTCGCTAATAGCAATTTTCTCTTCTTTTTTTCTGCAAGAACAAGCTCAAACTAGCGAAAATAAATGCAGGACAGTGTTTAACACATGTAAACAAACCCACATGCGAGTTTTGGAGTTGTTTTTGACAGTTTTCAATTTAGCCAAAAACTCAATGTGCGTTTCTTGCCTTGACCCCTTCAAATATACAACATGGCTTCTCTTCTTAAATGGATTCAAACACCAGAAGCTGACAAAATTACCAAAATAGCAGAACAGAAGGCATCGAAGACTTTTTTTGCAAAATATCCAAATGCCGATAAATCGAAGTTTGAGCCACAGACCGATTTCGCCAAAGACCACACAGCAACCTCAGAAATTTATTTCAAAGCAGGGCCAGGCAATTTGATAAACGTTTTTGGTTCAGACAGCAAATATTGGAGCCCGGAAATGAAAAGTGCGCTGGGTGTTGACCAATCATCAGAAGGGTTTCTGCAACAGCTTACACCAAGTGGTTTAAAAGGAGACTCTTTGCCCATTCCTGCTGTTGGCTTTCACGATGCCGCACCGAGTTTGAAAAAAATATTTAATGACCAACTGAATATTTGCGTAACACCGGACCAGTATTTCACAACAAAGTTCAGAGAGATATTTCAAAAAACCAAACTCACCCACCATTCAGGGAAAGAGTCGAAAACATGGCTAGCCGGCCCAAATATTAAATATTGGCCACAGCAGCTTAACTTCGCTGTCTGGTGTGCGACAACTGGATGTGGTATCAGTCGCAAAATTTTCGATGACAACTCTGCTATACCTTTGCCACCGAATGTGCGAGCCTTTTGCAAGTTCCATATATATTTTACTGTCAGGCGAATATTGTTTCAGATGGGACGAATACAAAGCATAAGCGCTTTGCCTGGCGACCCTACTTTTGACCAGTTTAACAACAAGTATGACGTGGCTTCATACAAAAGAATATGCGCTGAGTTCGGAGTCGACCTGTCAAGCGATTTTCGTTTCACAAGAGGCGCAAACCACGGCCTGGGAAGCATTTACATCTATGTCACAAGCGTTGGACCACATAAAACGTCATACAGTTACCCTGGTGACAATAAATTTTCTGACGAAGGCGGTAAAGGCATTGAAGTTAACTTGATTTCTTATGTCGAGCCGGATGACACTGCCTACGCACAGGCAGACTGGTTTTGGCTAGTGGAAGACTCAATAAGGCAACCGGATCTGGCAAAGTCTGTTCAAAGGTACCAACTTGCTGTCGACGAGGCAAAGGTGAGGCTTAACCTTGCTGTGTGTCCGGGGGCCGGGCTGATGCCTGCGCGGATGGTAATAAATACGGGAAGTGTAATTGGTTACAACAACCAGCTCAAACAAGCTATGCCAGGGATGAAGCTCGGGGTTAACGACGAAGTGAACACTAGCACAAAAAAAGCAGTGCTAAAGCTAATGGCAGGAGGGCCAACAAAGATAAACCCACCAAACAGCCACCCCTCAAATCCGATACACAAGGGCCCCGCGACTGAAGAGCAAACACCTCAAAAAAAGGGGCCCGCGACTGAAGAGCAAACACCTGATGAACCAATACCAAATGCAGGTGTCAGCACTGAAACACACGAAAATAACAAAGTAGCTGTTGCTGTTGCCGCCGTCGGGGCTGCGGCTTTGATTTACACGTTTATGCGCTAACGCCGCTTCTTGATGTATTTTTCGACAAGAAAGGCCACTACAGCCAAAATCAGCAGCCAGGTGTGCTCAGCAAGAAAACCGATAGCTTGACTGGCGGCTTTGAAAAGAAAGCTTACAATTGTGCCAATAAGACCTGGCAGAGCTGATGCAACCTTTGAGCCAATATCTTTCAGACCTTTTCCCAACGCTTTACCGGTGGCTCTCAAAGCGTTTGTAATAGCACCAATGACTGCACCAATTGTGACCCCGGCAGCAAGAACGATTGCTGTAACAGTCACGCCATATTTTTTGAACATCTCCTTTACCCTCTCACGAAGTGGAAGCACTCTTCTCATTCATCAATCTGCGTTCTTAAACGAGCAAGCTCTTCTTGTCTTTCTGCCACTCTTCCTTCGGCGGCTTGTTTATCAGAAGGTGAGGCGTCTCCATTGTCGATAACTGCCTGATCTTCCTCATTTTGGTGCTGCAGTTCGGCTTCTTGCTCTTTCAGCTCATCCAACGTTCTTGTGTCGTTGAGCCTTGCTTCCATGGTGTTTCTTTCGCTCTCTTTGGCGGCTAGGCTTGCTCTAAGTTCGTCGACCCTGGTTTGTTCTTTGGCTTTGGTTTTAGCTTGTTTCTCGAGAGCCGCCACCTCTTTTTTTGCGTTTTCAAAATCCTTTTGATAATTTTTTTTCAGTTCCTGCAGTCTCCGCAGTTCTAATTCATTTTCAACGTTTGACCCCAGTTGATCAATACTGGCTTGAGTTCAATCGATTCTGGTTCTCAGATCTTGCACTTCTTGTGTAGCTTTTTCTCTTTCAGAGGCGAGTTTTTCTGCATCTCTGAGTTGGTTTTCAGCTTCTCTTAATCTCTGCCGGTTTTCTCTTATTTCTTCATTGTCTTGAGCAATTAGAGATTCAGCTTCTGGACCAAGGGATGTTTTGAACTTGTCTGTGAATTTTTTGTAAAGACCTTTCCCATCTTTTTTGAAAATTTCAGTCTCGCCACCTTTTGTTCCAAATGAAACGATTGTAGTCTCATTGCCAGGCCTTTTGCTGAAACCGATTGGGCCTAATTTTCCGAAGTCAACTCTTGGAAACCTCTTTTTAATGAAAGCTCTTGCTCTTTCAAGAAGCGCTGGTTTGTCATCTTGATGAATAAAGCCACCCAACAAAGGTATTTCTTCATCAAATGATGTTTCTGGAAGTCCGCTCTGTTCGTGCTGCATAGTTTGCATTTATGTTGTTCACCACCATGGTAGGGAGTGGACGCTGTGCCAGGCTGAAATGGCTGGGTTCTGTTGGCCTCTTGTTCATCATCATCATCGTCGTCGTCATCGTCGTCAATATCATGGTCAAGATCTGGTTGGTCCATACCAAATTTGCCACCTTCTGCCATCACGTGATTTTATATTTACAATTGAAATTTTAATTGAACATTTTTATAATTCTTTGCAATAATGGACGGTGTACAGGAAAATCTTCGACCAACGGAGCGGAGCCTGCGCTGAAACGCATCACCTTCGACCGTACAGAAGCCAATCCGGAGGAAGCGCTTTAATGAAAACGAGGTCATTGTTCCCGGCTCACTTCGCTGCGCTTCAACATCGATTTGAGCGGAGGCCATGCCAACAACTTTCTTGTTGACAATGTTGGTCGGGCGCTAGTTGACAAACTTGTTGTGAAGTACTCTGGCACTATCCTGCAGGACACAGTTGGTTACGACATTTACAAGATATTCGAGGACCTCTTCCTATCACAGGAGGAGCGCGACAACATGCTGCAAGATGGAATCCAGGGTGAGGACCTCAACAAAATTCGCTCAAACGTGGGTGACAAGAAGACCTCAGGCGTCGCTGCAGAAAACAAACTGAACAATATTTACGGAACCAAATACAGAATCCGCCTTGACCACCAGATTTTGAACGACCATGGGACCTTTTATCTGCAGGCTCTATTCAACGATCTTGTGTTTGAACTGACACTTGCGCCAGCCTCTCAGGTCGTCAGAGGCGCCGATCCATCAAAACTGAAATACAAGCTGACAAACATCCAGCTGGAGTACGAGATGATAAGAAGCAAAACACTGGCAGATGAAGCCATCAACGCGTACTTAAATGGCAAAGAATTTGCATATGACCACATTACGCGTGACAAAGTGGTTACCTTTAAAAAAGGCAGTGACACAATGCTGAATCTCATAGTTAACCCGCAGAGAAGGTCTCTCAAAGGCATCTTGCTACTTTTTGTCGAGCCCTATATTCCTGGCGTAAGGCAGTCAGAAACTTACTTAAACCCAGACCTGACGAAAGTTAGTGTCACAGTAAACGGCTCGCCGAACAAGCTGTACAACAACGGACTTAAAGGAATTGATGTCTGGGAGGAGGTCAAACGCTTCTTTCTCAAGGCCAAAAACAAAACACAGCACATGAATGCAACAAAGTTTTATACAGAAAACAAGTTCGGGCTTATGATCGATCTGTGTTCCATGTCTGACCACTCGATGCACGGAAGCGGCACGCGACTTGTAAACACAAAAGATGGGGTACAGCTGGAGCTCGAGAAGAATGCAAGCGGCTCGGGCAATGTTAACTGCCACATTTACGTAATCAGCGACGCGCAGATGAATATAATTGGAAGGCAATTAGAATCTGTACAGTACTAATAGAATGGACCCAAACAAGATACCCTTCAACGCTCTCATTGTGGGCCCGACGAATTCAGGCAAATCGAGGTTTGTGGTGGACCAGATCTACGGCCCTTTCCGCGGCAAGTTCGACTACATCGTGCTCATCTGCCCGACATTCGCGCACAACAAGACCTACCACCGAATTGGTGAAAATGATCCAAGAATGTTTGTGATAATATGCAAGCAGCATGAGGTGGAAATTTGGTTGAATGTCGTGAGCTGGCTTTTTGAGGGCACCAACACGCTCATAATCCTCGATGACTGCGCAGCCTCCAAATATGTCAAAGGGCGCACAGGCCAGCTGGAGAATCTTGGCTTTTTTGCTCGACATATCAGCATCAGCGTTTGGGTGCTGACCCAGAAGATAACCAGCATCACACCTTCCTTCCGGGAGAACGTGGCGGCTATCATTCTATTTTACACTCCCTCGGCCAAAATCACGAAGGCAATCTTTGATGATTACGCTGGCGAACTCTCCAACGATGAGTACAAAGATCTGATTTCAAAGCTGAAAGAGCGGAAGTTCTCTTATCTCGTGTTCTCGCTTCGCCACCCCTACGGCGTTAAAGTCATTTTGAATTAAAAAAACAAAAGTTGTATATAGTGGCAATGGGTGAACAAGAGTTGTGAGCAGAACTTATGAACTTTAACCTGGACCTACTGGAAGCCGAGCCGTCGAGCGGGCCAGCTGGTAGTTGTATTGTGCCAGACTTAACCAGCTTAACCGCCCCCGGACCTGACATTCCTGCTCTTCGTGAGCAGCTGAGCGTGCTTGTATCTACAGGCAAAGCCAAAGAGGCCATCGGCGTGCAGTTAACACATGAACAGGTAAAGCGCCTGAGTGACAAAGAATATGTTGAGAAATACATCAAAAGGTACGAGACCTACGTGGGCTCCAAGACAACAGAAAGTTTGATCGACAGCTGCATTTTTCTTGTAACCAAACCGGTCGGAATGGCCATTGACATCAAAGACATTGACGCTTATCAAAAAGAACTCAGAAACGACTACATCATCAACCAAGAGCTCTCCAATCTGGCCAGCAACATTGCTTTGAAGTGCGGCCGTTTTCTTGCTCTGGCCAACGTGGCGCTGATCACAACAAAACACATTGATTTTAACTCACATTTGGATAGAAAGGATGAAGCAAAATTAGAAGAAATTCCTCAGCATACCTCACCACCTGCCGAACAATTCCAGACAAATTCTGAGTAATTGCATTAAAATGTTATTTGCTTAACATATACGCTTCGTTTCAAAATGTCAACCGAACAATCCGAGAGCGCCCATTCGCAGGGCGAGACCAAGACGGCACATTCGCAGGCCGAGATCACACAGCAAGCAACAACTACAACTCCAACTACCGTAAAGATTCGATTTAGCGCCCGGGGCGCTTATTTACTTTTGGCACCTCAAGGGAGGGCGCTTATTCGAGACAGGGCGCTTATTCGGGACAGGGCGCTTATTTATTTTTTTAGAAACTTCCAAATGCTCAAAACAAAACTTTAATACATATTGAAATAACTAACAATAACAGAAACTGTAACGGAAACAAAATGTTGGAAGTTCAGTTACTTTTAAAAGAATTGTTCATTTAACGGTTTGGTGATCTATGTTAACGAACAGTAACAGAAACCGCAACAGTAACAAGCCACGTTTGATACGTACTCTGAAGGCACTGTAATTATATTAGAATAGGAGCGCTTATAAGAATGAGGCGCTTATCAGAATGGGGGCGCTTATTGGAATAGGGGCGCTTATTGACAAAAACACATTCGAAGGGGAGCGTTTATTCGAAAGGGGGCGCTTATTGGAGGGAGGGCGCTAAATCGAATCATTACGGTACAACCCCACAGCGCGTAAAAAATCCCAAGCGTGTGGCTGCTGGCAAATTGGTTGCTGAAAGAACGCGGCGGGCCCACGAAGAACAGAGAAAAGCCGCAGCTGAGACTGCTATTATAATCGCAAACAACAAGGCAAAGGCCACCGCCCCAGCCCCTGAGCCAGCCCCGCCTACGGCAGACGAAAGCCCAAAGAGTACTGGAGAAAAAAATAGCAGTCTCAGCACCACCCAATGGCTTGCTGTTGCCAGCTTAGTCGTTTCACTGATTGGGATTTATTACAAACGCGAAGAGCTCAAGGCCGTATTCAGAAAAAAGACACCTGAGCCCGCACGTGCTGAGCCACAACCTGTTCACGCGACACAGCCCAAAGGTGTAAAACATTTGGATTGAATATTTACGAATTAATATTATATCTGCCTCCTATACCATGAAGAAAGTTGACGTTCCCCAAGTTCTTATCTCAACTGCGGCCATTTTTGGTATCGGACTGATATGGTACGACTACAATGTAAAGGTTTTTAATACAGTCCGCGATCTTTTGAATGCTACATTATATAACCCGGACGCAGAAGAGACATATTAATTTTGATTTAAACTTTTGTACGTTTCCATTTCTATACTTGCAAAAATAATGTCAGACAACAAGCTTGTTAAAACCATCACAGATGCTGCTACTATCACTGGTTTGGCTGCCGGCATCGGCTGGGTCGCAAAAAAGGTTGTAAAAGAGAATTTTACTTCTGACCCCAGCAGCAGTGTGATGAACTACGCAAAGTTCACAGCTGTCATGGCGGGGACCATTACGCTCAAACAGTACCTCGAAGACCAAAAAATCCTTCCCACCAGCGTCTGAAATTAATGATTTGAAAAAAACTCTGCTCTGATATATAACACGATGGCAAGTATCGCGATTATGGTTGGTGGGGCTGTGTTGAATGCTGCGGCTTTTATTGGTGGCAATTATCTTGCGAGGGCACTTGGCGGAGGTGACAAAGCTGCACTTGATGAAAAAGTACGACATGATAAAGCTCTCGAGGCGTATCAAGCGGCTTACGCCAAATCCTCCCGTGACCGCACCAAACTTCTCGACTGGATTGCGACTAACACGCAAACAAAGGCTGAGGCCAAGCAGAACTTCACCAACACTGACTACGCCTTCAAACTGTACAACCAAGCGCACCCTGACAAACAAATGATACCCCCCAAAGAGCCCAAGTTCTCAGATTTCTATCAACCAAGCAAACAGCAGAAAAATTTCCTTTAAACTTTTTTACTCCTTACTTATATTACACGATGGATGCCAAACTCGCAAAGATATACTACAGCCCTGGGGACTACTTTAAAGGTATTGCAGCAATCAAAAAATTATCCGAAGCCACCAAGGTACCAGAAGAAACTGCAAAAAAGTGGCTGTTCAAGCAAGCACTCTGGCAGATCTTCCTCCCTGCACCGAAGCGCATTCCTCGGCCTAAATTCAACGTGCCTACACCCAACGCGGTCCACCAGGCGGATCTTCTTTTTCTGCCGCATGACAAACTGCCCCGCGGGCGCAAAGTTGTCAAATATGCCCTCACTGTTGTCGACGAATTCATGGGCGCTGTTACAAAAGAAATGGAAAAACACAAAACGTACATTCTGCGCGGGCGCGTTGACATTCACCTTGACCAGGCCATTGTTGAACATTTCAACCGCACCCTGGCTGAGCGCTTGTTTGGGCACCAGTATGCCGTTGAAATGCGCCTGCCCGAGGGCCAGTTGTCCACAGCATGGGTAAAAAGGCTTCCTGAAGTTGTGGCCGCTCTGAACAACGAAGTCACGCGGCTGATTGGCATGAAACCTGCCATTACCATCAAAGTAAAAGATGTTTCTGCAAACCCCTCGACACCTTATTCGAGGCCTGTTGGGCAAAGGGAAAAAAAGCTCCCCTCTCTCGTTAATGTGCGCTACCTCTACCAACCTGGCGAGCTTGAGGGTGGTGTGAAAAGAGCCACAGATACAATCTGGTCTTTGAAAGTTTACAACATTGAACGATCTTTTACCAAACCAAATCAGCCCGTTCTCTACTATTTGCACGACGGGCCCAAGCGAGGCTTTGTGCGTGAAGAACTGCTGGTTGTGCCTCCAAACACCACTCTTCCCCTGGCTAACGTGAACTAAATGTGAAATTCGATTGGTTCGGTGTGTATCCCGTCAGGCAGCACCCATTGTTTGTCATAATAAGCACTCAACCCCAGCTTCTGCTGCTCGTAAGTGACCATCCGCCCGTCCCGCATCCTGAAACCTCTGTTTGTTGCCATATCCTTTTTGCCTTCCACCAACGCTGCCTTGAAACGCTGCCAGGTTATCTCGTTTTGCTTCTTTGACATCCCCTTTTTGCTGAACTTCGTTTTTTCGCCCTGATCGTCAATGAAATAGCACTTTGAGCAGAGCACAATCATCCGGCTGCCCTCACACTCCAGCTTAAAGAGACCTGGGGTCTGCCCGCTCCACTTGTCCCAAGCCAACCACTGCTTTTTTTGCGCCTCGAATTCTGGTTTCAGCTCCGGACGAACAATGTCCTCGAGTCGCTCACCAGAGATGGCTATGTAGTTGCTGTCCATGTCCATCTGGATCAGCTCGAAATCTCTTCTGTCAAAATACCTGTCAAGGAAGTCGTAATAGAATTCTAACATCCGCAGCTTCGCCAGCTGATAGACAGCGATTCCAACCTGAAATGGTCTTCTGATTACGATCCGTGTCTTACGGCTTTCCAACTCATATGCCTGCCCTATCTCGTCAAGATCTGAGAAATATGTGCTTCGCAAGGCTCTGTCGACTACCTTCTCATCTTTGGTGTAAATGATGTTTGTTTGCCGCTCCTAGGCTTCGATGAGCTTCCCGTACCCGCTGTTTCCCAGCAGTTTGAACACCTCGGCCAGCAGCACCTTGCTTTTTTCCATGTCTCCTGTCCGGCGCGCCTCCGTCACTTGCTCCACGAACCAGGGAAAGATCTTGGCCGGTTTGTAGTCAATTGTCCGATAAACCTTTGTAATAACCGCTCCGTGCTTCACATACCAGAGCAGCAGAGGGGCGTACACCAACATCCTCTGTGCAGACAAAGCTCCCACAAGTTTTCTCCCGTCTCCGCGCTTTCTGCCTGTATTCCGCAAGTATTTGAGCATATGCTCAGGGACAGCTTCAACCGGCACCACTTTGTTGTAGAAGAACGGACACATTTCCTCGAACTTTTGGTGCAAGTGCTTTGGAATCTCTATATCCACTTCGGCAAACCCGAACCAGCTTCCTTCTTTGAGCCTGTGCGTTAGTACAGGAGCCGCCTCTGTTTGGTACTCGTCTTCGTAGTGAACGACCCTTTCCTTTCCGCAAGGCATTTCTCTGAGCATGGTTGAAAGATAGAGGGCGTTGGCGTTGTAACCGAGGATGTTTTTGCATAGACAGGGTTCAGGTATTTGATGAGACCTTATCCCTGTAACACCAACTTCGTGGAGCCTTGTGAAAACGAGACTCGGCCCCCCAACAACAGCTTCTTTCAGCATATCATAAGCTTCTTTGCGTGGGCTGTAAAGCTCCGCGTTCCGCTCAACAGCTCCCCTTAGTAAGTAATGTAAACTCACGCCTGGGACGCTAACAGCGTCTTTCAGGATGTCGAAGTTTCTCATCTTTTGCAGTGCCTCGAGGCCGGGAGCCACATTGAGATTATTGTAGTAACGCAGCCAGTCTGCAAAGGTTTGCATGCCGTTTTCTCGGAACAGCTTCTTGCAGGCTCGCCATTCTGAAAGTTTCAGCACAAAGGCGTTTTTCAACCTTGAATACCAAGCCAGATAATCCGGCAACCCTGGGTAGTCAAGCTTTTCGGGTCTGTCAAACCACTCATATGGAAACCATGATTTCACTGTCTTGCATTCGTAGGCTTTCACCCATTTCTCGTAGCTGGTCCCTGGGCCAAGGTAGTTAATAATGTCAAGGAAACGGAAGCCCCATGTGAGCAAGAACATGATTTTGTTTCCATTCTTTGCCACTCTGACTTTGCCGGTTGTGTCAGCAAGGTGCTCTGCAAAGTGCTTTTTGATCAGATTCAGATCGTAAGTGCCAGAGTTGAACCCGACAACTGGGACCTGGTTGCACCATTCCTCTATTTTTTTCCTCTGGGCTTTTGGGAGCAGGTTTGCGTCTTCTGGCATAAACTCCGCTCTTACTTGTGCTCGGATGTTTTTTCCGCGTCTCTCCAGCTCTTCCATAAACTTGCGGACCAGCTCTGCAGGATCTCTTTCACAGATGTGGGTGGGCTCTCTTTCAAGGGTGTCACCGATGCTCACCGAGATTGGCACGTGCGCGTTCTCAATAGTGAGCATGGGCGTCGGCTTCTTCCGCTGATTATTGTCACCGTACGCCTCAAAATCGTACAAGATTAGAGTAGATAATGACCGTTCCGTCTTCAATGTGGCGCAACTTATAAGAGTAAACGTGCCTGGCGTAAAATGATGTCCGCACGTTCTCTCTGATTTTTTCCATAAATTTCGGTGTGAGGTCTTCATTAAGATCTTTGATGAAGCGCCACCGAATAAAACGCCGACCTTTGCTCTCTTCACCCTCAAATCTTGCGACATCATACAAATTCAGAATCTCATTCTGGTATTCTGTAACCGTTCGGATGTTCTGTGGTGGAAAGGGATCGAAGTTCCTCAGAAGTTCTTGCCTTTTTCTTGTCCTTTTTGGTCTGGGAGGAGCCCTTGGTTGAAAAGGTTTAGGAAGTAAAGGGGGTGGTAAACTCTTCTGCGTAAATCTTCTGAAATTGGTTCATCTAACGCATTCTGAACAATCTTTTTAACCACAGGCGCGTTTTCAGGCAGTAATTGCAATAAATAGCGCAACTCTGCTGGGTCGATTCTCGCAAGTTGTTCTGACAAAGCTTCAAAGTCGATGTCGTCCATTGTATATAATAGAAATCATTATTTAGAAAATTAATTATTATAATCTGAGGTGCTTATTATCTAATTGAGAAAACTTTTGATATAATGCGCGGTGTCACTTCTCTAATTGCTTGTGCTTGAGCTCCACCAAGACCTGCTCGAAGTTTTTCTTCGCTTTTCTGTGTTCGCGGATTAGCCGGTGCTTTAGGTTACTTCCTCCGCATGCCAGACACAGACGATAGTCACACACTACCCCTGCCCCGCAACTGCGACATGGGACTGGCCTTTTTTTACTGTTTTTAGTTGGTAGTTGTGCTTCCCGCGAAACTCCCCGACACACCTCTTTCCGCAGTTTTCTTTCCGACTTAACATTAACCACCCGCAGCTGTTTTTTTGCGCACACCATTTTTTATTTATATAACCGGGGTTGCTCTTCTTTTCAAATGACCACCTTGTCAGTAGTAGAGTCGTAGGTAGTTATCAAATATTCACTTTGGGTTGGCGAAGGGGTTAGCGTGTATTAAGCCCCCTAGCAAACGCTCAACCCCGCGAGCTTTGTAAGCGGGGTTTATTGGCTGCTGGGTTGGTTAATATATGCTAACACCCCCGCCAACCCAAAGTGGTATTTGATAACTACCGACTCTACTACTCATTTGCACAAAGCAGATTTGAAGAATAATGTTCTCATTGTGATGTTAATACTGTGTTTACAAAGAGTCATAAAAATGGCAAGGAATGTTCTTCAGAGTGTGTTGTGGCCTCTTGTTTTAAGAGTTTGTGACAAGGAAACCTCCTAAATTTAATATTGCTTGAGACTCCATGTCACCAACTGAAAACCGCAATTAATTTAATTAGTCTCTTTAGCATCTTGCTCAATTCACTGAATCTCGGGCAAGTAGCGTTTATGTTTATACCTTAACCACACCACGTTTAGACATTTAATTAACCGGTATGGGTATTGACTTTAAAATGATTTTGCTTTTAAAATTAACTACGATCGATAGTGGCAAAAGCGGCAAAATTTACATTTACGACAGGAAACAAATACTCCAGGTGTACTACGCTTTAAAAGCTTTCCTAAAAATATGGATTTTGATTTGATTCGTTTATTACATTGTTTATTACTTTTCGATTACTCAATGGAGACATGGTATTTTCAAGAAAAACAAAAGTATCACGTTACAAAAGTGAGATAAACAAAAGTGTCACGTTACATGCGTTTTTAAAAAAACAAAGGTATCGTTTTACAGTGTTTGACAAAAACACAAAAGTATCCTATAACAAAGAAAAGTATCGCGTTACGGTTGTAAATCAAAGGGGCAGTATCACGAGAGGTCTTCTGAGTTTTTGTGTATACTATGCTAGAATTGTAAAAGTGCACTCGCTGATCAACAAAATAACTTTTAATGACAAAAATGCATAAACCGACTCTCTAAGATGCGAACAAACTGCAATCAATGGCTTTTTAGTAATTTTCCTCCAAGTAATACTGTCAAACGACGTTTTCAAGTTTAAGACCATTTTTTTCCTGGCCCCTACTCAGCTAAACCAGATTTAAACAATTTGTGATCAACACAGCACGTTTTAGCAAGGTTAAGCAAATGTATTTCCAATTGATGCCAACAACTTCATTGGGTGTTCAAGTAGCACTAAATCTTGGTGAGACTGCCCCTTTAAAGCTAGCAACAAAACAAGAAGATGCAAGCATCGTAAAACCGCGCTTTTTAAGGAGGCTCACAACGGTTTCCAGCAATTTCGAGCTCTCAAACTTTGAAGGGTCAGTACTACAAATCATTATCAGTTGCTACTACAATAATGATATCAAACAAATTCCCAATCATTGCTAAACAAGTTGTGGTCATTTTCATGACGTCACTGGTTACTATAGCAACAGCTTTACCTGTTAAAAACACCCTTAACTTTCCCTTTAAGTGCTTATAACTCAAAAACGAGTCTGGTGACCCCCATTTTTTATTATTGAATAATGATTGGCATGACGCAAGACGCAACTTTTTGCAAAGTTAAAAAAATTTCTGCGGAGCGGTTTCAGAGCCACCTTAAAGGGGCACTATCACGGCTGATCATAGAAATTTCTATTTTCTAATTTCCTCAGTATATTTCCAAATGCCACCAAATACATGAATAAATTTGATAAATAGATCCCACAAAACAGGATAGAACAGTTATTTTGAGGAAGAAGTACAGGATTGCAGGGATGGAAGTGGATTGCGATTGATTTTTGGACAGGATGTCCAGAATTCAAAGCTGCCATTCTGGTGAAATTTTGAACATTTTGTTAGTCACTGTTTCCTCTTAGTTGATATTTCTTTGCATTTACCACTGTAAGCCTTTTTTTCTTCCTATTGCAAGACAATTAAGTACAATTTATAGCAAGCTACAGCCCATTCTTATAAAATATGATATTTCAGCCGTGATAGTGCCCCTTTAAATTTACGGAAATTTAAGGTGGCTCTGAAACCGCTCCGCAGAAATTTTTTTAACTTTGCAAAATGTTGCGTCTTAACATGCCAATCATTATTCAATAATAAAAAATGGGGGTCACCAGACTCGTTTTTGAGTTATAAGCACTTAAAGAGAAAATTAAGGGTGTTTTTAATGGGTAAAACTGTTGCTATAGTAACCAGTGACGTCATGAAAATGACCACAACTTGTTAAGCAATGATTGGGAATTTGTTTGGTATCATTATTGTAGCAGCAGCTGATAATTATTTGTAGTACTGACCCATCAAAGTTCGAGAGCTCGAAATTGCTGGAAACCGTTGTGAGCCTCCTTAAATTAACTCCATTTTTGCTAATTAACAGGTTTCTTACTCAGAAAAGTCACGGTTAAATTAAATTTGTTTTGTACTAAGAGTAAAGGACCAGCAAAGTAGTCACGCGAGTCACACAATCCAATATTGCACCATCGCCCATAGCCATTGTGAAACTTATGATGACGTAATGGTCTTAATCTGGAACTTCGCTTGGGACATGTATGGGCATGAATTAAACATTCCGCCATTTGAACGCTATTAATAACAGCTATTTTCTTTACGTAAAAGTCACAATTAAATGTAATTGGTTTATACCGTGAGTTAGACTGTAAGAAAGTAGTCACGCGAGTCTCACATTTCAGGCTTTGCATTGTTCACGGCTATCTTTAGCACGGTGGTGTATGGCGGTAATTTCCCTAACAATAATTGCAAGTGCTTACCTAGGCAATATTTCTTTCCTTCAGGTCTCTGAACTCGCTTCGATGAAACAGTCAAAGAATTCACTTCAATAGCCTAAACCCATGAGAAATACTCCCAAAATTTCCAACAAATTAATGACAGGTGATATGTGATCTTCGCAGTGAATTTCCAATTTAAGCAATTGGAATGAAGAAGCCTGAAAAAAAATCAGGGCTTCAACGGGATTCGAACCCGTGACCTCCGCGATACCGGTGCGATGCTCTACCAACTGAGCTATGAAGCCACACATTGGGAGCTCCCAAAGGGCGAAGCGAAGGGTTCTGTTTTCGCTTTTCCTGACACCTATTTACATATACGACCACTTACATTTACATATAACAAAACCTAAAGCGAAGAAAATATCTACCGCAGCGCGTTCCTGTTCGATCGAAAATGATTCGACTCACGCGTTAGATATCGCGTGCCGGTTGATTGATGACATGCACAATTGCCTTGATGACAAACGAATAACAATGCAGTTCGAAAAAAAGCAATACAAAACGATAAAAATATATTTTTTACAATGGATTATGTTGCAGATTCGTATGAACTTTCATATTATGCGAAAATAAAAAAATAGTTTTTTTCATGAAAAAAAGAGCACCTGATACCTTAAACGCCCCCGGCGTTCATTGGCCTTGTGGACCCGGCATTTATGTGAAGCCTGCGTTAAATCGGGGCCCGGCGTTTATTAATGAAGTGAAATTTTCTGAATTTGTTTCAGATTGATCTTTTATCACCCATCCTCCAGAACTAGGGCAGTTTCTCAACGCAGAACAGGTTTTCCCTTGGTGCCGTCCTGGCAAACTGTCCCTGAGTCTTTGAAGATTATTATTTCCAAAAATTACAGCATTATATACAGCAAATGAATGTTGCAATCAAGATATGCGGCAAACAAAACGCAGAGAATGTCTTAAAAAATAGGAGCAAGTATGGGTTCAAAGTTTTATGTTCGGCATAAACGTTTTTAAGATTATCAAAATACCATAGCGTACTAGTATGTTGAGAAAAATCAACTTGTTGGTTTGAATGCAAATAAACGCTGGGGCCTCGATTAAACGCCCCCGGCGTTTATTTAAAAAAACAGCCGTTTTTACCCGGCGTTTATACGAGGCCGGCGTTTAATCAGGGTCCGGCCTTTAATTGAGAAAATACGGTAAATTAATTCTTGTGTTTTTAAATGACAAAAATTTACTATTGAACGAAACAGTTTTGACATAACAAATTGCACGTAAAAATTGTTTTGTAGGCAAGCATTTTTTTTTTCCAAAAAATGCTTCTTAGTCGTAGTAATAGTCTATAAGGGGTTATGTAGTTAGTGATGCACCATGCACAAATAGCTCAACCCATGAAATAAACCATCCAGTCTTACCCCAAGCCACCCAATCAATTGAAAAAATAACTCCTGCACGCTTAGCAGGGCTATGTTTAAGATATGATTTCATTTTCTGAGGTAATAATCTGCTTACATATTGCTGAAGAATAAGGTTTTAGCCAAGCATATGCCACATATAAATGCTTGTTACAGTAAATTATTCAAACTTGCCGCATTCTCAAGATTATTTAGCACCTGAAAATAAACATGCCACGGAAGACCCATTTAATCCAAATTTAATGCATAAATTAATTGTTTAACAGGAACGGACAAAACAAACCCACACCAATCAAATGCAATACTCCTATTTTGCATTATGCTGATTATGCAAAATAGTTGTAAAAGATGCACACAGCGTTTAGAGCCACCTTAACTTTAAGAAAATTAATGTGTCTTTGAGCCTTATGTGCAGATATTTTAAAAACTTTGCCAAAAGTTGCATCTTGTCTTACTGATCAAAATTTAATAATAGAAACATGGGGCACCAGGCTCATTTTTGAATTATTAGAGTATATTTAGTAGGTAATACTGTTGCTATGGTAACCTATTGCATCATAACAAGGGATAACAATGTATTCACCAATCACTGGGCATTTGTTTGACATCATGATTGTAGCATCAACTGATAAACAGTGGTTACCCATCAAAATCTAAGTCCTGGAAAATGTTGGAAATGGTAACCACCCACCTAATAAAGCATCTCATTTTCTTTCTCTCTTTGGAGAAAAGTAGCAGAGAAGCGAGGCGCCTGAAAGGATAAATTGAGGCTGCTAACTGGTGACTTACAGTTAACCACAATGGTGCAAAAATAAGTATGAATGGACAAACAGCGATTGACAAACTATGGCCATAAAAGTATAACTGCATGATTTCATGTCAATAAAGTCTTGAAGAAGGCTATTTTTTTGCATGAAAGGTCTATTCTGATGCCAAAAGGCAGTTCTTCTTTAGCCAGTTTGCAGCTATTTTATTACATCTGGCACCAGTAATTATATTTGAAGCCAACTGTCATTACCTTTGGAGCATTTAAGTTATTGCATTTAAATTTACACTTGAGGCCTCATTGCAACAAGGCAACATGAAAATAAAACAACTTACCTTTTCTCCTGGTATGTTTTGTTTTCCACACTTGTCACACTGCTGTGAGTATTTGGGACAGTCTTGATAGTGGTCCTGGTAAAAAAATGAAGTCAAAACGTTTTTACAACTAGTACTTTGAATGGAAAAGTAAATTTCTGTAGGTCACAGGTTAATGTAAATTGATGTAATAAGAGACAAATTGTTTGCTGCAATATATTGAGAGGATTCTTTCAGGCCTTGGAACGCAGAAAGTATTTTGAGAAACTTAAAGGAAGAAAATATAATTCCATTGACACACTAGAGTAGCTTTCAAATGAGTGTCGTAAAACCAAAACTAAAGTAACCACTCTGGCCAATCACAAAGAACACAGGCAATCCAGAGAGTCAATCAAAACTTGAAGCAGATACGTGAAGCAAGCAAAAGTGCAGGAAAACATGCACAAGGAAGTCATGATTGGTTTTGGTTGAACTTCTGATTGTTGAAAAAGTGGCACGAGTTTTTTAAGTCAATCACTAAGCGTTGTAATGCAAAACCAAACCAAATGCAAATTTCTTTTGACACTCAAGTGCAAACCGCTCTAAAATAATGACCCCATTTTTTGAGGTTAATTATCCGGTTTTGCTCTTGGCAAGGACTGGTTGGGACCTTATGAGTAAGACTGACATCAAGAAATGTACACATTTAAAGATGCCTCTGACATACGGAACCGCCATCAAGAGGCTCTTTAGTACTATAACTCTTCAATGAATTCTTGCTTGCCTCGTGGGCTTTGATCCCAGCTTTCTGGGAAATCCTAAGAATTCCTAGGAATTCCCAACAATTCCCAAGTATGCAAATAAGCCTTGAGTTACAAGGTTGGAATTCTTGGGAACTTCTGGGAATAAAAATTTTTAGGCATGGAATTCTTAGGAATTCCTAGGAATTCCCAACAATTTCATGACATGCACATTCATGCCAAATTTGAAAGCTTGGAATTTCTGAGAAACTCATTAAAGTGTATACTAGCAGTTCTCAATGAGAAGTGGAGTGCTGCCGTAACACTTCAAGAATATTTGAATGTACAGAAAAATAATTTCATAAATATTTTCTGATGGAAAGATAAAAGAAGGTTGCAGATGAAGTATGCCGGTAAGTAATACCACAATCTTGAAAATCAAAATTCTCACGCGTGTCAATGAAAAACACTTGAATTAAGTTTGTATCAAATTTCAATTCGATTATGCAAATTTCTCAAGGTTTTACACAATGGCGCTTCCATAATGTACACTGTGAATGACAAATACAAATTAAAATAAAACTAAAAGGTCGGCCAAATTTTATTTAAATAAGCACTGTACATTTGCTTTTAGAAGCAAACGACTTTCGACTTCCTTGCATCACTGTTGCATGCAGGAACATACACATGCACTATGTTTCTCCAGATGCTCACGGAAAGCAACAAAAGCATAAATTTCCAAATTATTGAATCCAGTTTCAAGAAATCAGCTTAACGATTATAAAGCAAATCAACATTTGAAGACATTTACCATCCATTTGAACTTGACTTTGTACGACCTGCATTGTTGAAACCTTGATCAATTTTTGGCCAAATACAAAGAGTGCTGTTCTGCTTCATCGCTGTTTAGCTCTTAGACATGTTAGAAGACCTTGGTGTCCTATTTTTAGCCGGTCGAGTGTTCTTTAGGGTTAGTTCTTTCCATTTTGAACTTCAAAAATGTGTTTCTATTTACAAGAGGGGATAAACACCGTACTGAATTCACCGTTTGAGACGCCATTAAAACGGAGCACATGTGAATTTCCTCGAATATAAGGGAACTGCTGATTGGCTGGCTTGTATTTGAAAGGGGATTCCTGATAGGCTGTTTCACGATCTGATAGAACGAACGAACGAAACTTCTCAAATGCCTTCAAGAATATGAAAGCTGCCTATCGGCAGCAATGACTTGAAAAATATTTTATGCCTATATGAAAGGCCTTTTGAAATACAGTAGAATGGCGTTTTTCTTTTCAAAATATCTTTTTTCGTTCCAGAGATATTGACATTTTTGTAGTATGCAAATTAGATCAGTGATGACGTCATAAGATTTACAATTAAAAAACGGTAAAATACTGAATGAAAAATATCTCTTTCAGCTCCAGTCTCTCTCTGTCAAAATACCAAGTATCCCCATTTGTAACCTCTAAAGCAAGACAAAGGGCCCTGCTTGGAACAGACATACCATAGTCCCATATTGTCTTAATTCCCATCATTGGATTGGCTGCGCTAGATGGTTCTTGGTTTAGACAAAAACTGGGAATTTCAGTTTTTATCGAGACAGCACCAGCGGCAAAACTGTTGTCATGGCAACAGCACTAAGGGTGTCATTTTGTTTCTTTTGTGATGCACATTTGTTGTGCCAAGTTCCAAGAACACTGCTTTAATAGTTTTAGAGATATTGTTTATTCAGTATTTGACCATTTTTTAGTTGCAAACCTTATGATGTCATCACTGACCTAATTTGCATAATAGAAAAATGTCAATATCTCTGGAACGAAAACAAATATTTCGAAAAGAAAAATGCCATTCTTCTCTATTTCAAAAGGCCTTTCAAATAAGCAGGAAATATTTTTCATGTCATATATACTTTAATAATTCATAAGCCATTAACCTATCAAATGGTCGATACAACGTCACGTGCAGTGACTTTATATTGATAAACCTCTTCCTTATTTAGTATGCGATGTTTTATCAGATATAAAGCCATTGCATGTGACTTATGAACATTAATTATCAACACATCAACTGACACAACAGATGGTGGGTGAATAAATTCACTTTTGGACAAAATGAATGGTACATTCTCTTTGCACACTTCTTACACAAATTTAATCAGCCAAAAGTTCAATGATTCAGCCGTCATATATATTGGCTATATCAGTGTCCAAGCGTTGCATTTTAGACTTGTCAGTCGTGAAGGCGCAAGGCTAGATTACTGGACTTTTGTTTTTCCTACCAATGCAATCTGCCATTCCCAAAAAATTTTCAATGACCATTTTGTCACTGCCCGTGGTGACTTCGGTGTATATAGCAGTTTCCAATAATTTCCTCTCTTCCTCTGCATTTTTAAGCTTCCAAAAAGCTCTGGACAAGGACGCCATGTCCTTTTCGGTTCGTTCAAAACACATGTGAGATTTGATTTTCTTGCATACAAATTTTCTTTATCAGAATATTTTTCGTAAGCTCATTTCCAATGTTCACAAAAGCATCATTGTTTATAGGGACACGCTTACCTAGGAATGTATTTGAAGTTGTTCAAAACACTCACAGCACGTGTTTTATCAAGTCTAAAAATTCTCGGCTATGCCTCAAATTTTTAAACTTGATAAAACACTGTTGTTCGTGTTTAAACATTACTTAGTTCTCATCCTTGCTTTGAGGGATTTTCTCTGGGATCTATGATCTATAACTTTATGTTTGTGTTTTCCGAAAAACTTATAAGAACAAGAACACGATAATGGAAACTGGCAATTTCAATTTCATCTGCTCTTCATATAATGAAAAGAGCATTGCATGTTGGCTCAAAGACATTAATTTTATGTTCTTGTGGCAAAGACATTGTTTCTGCCATACGAGCATAAAAATGATATCTTTGAGCCACCATGTAATGTCCTCTATATATTTTGGATGTTCACCGGACATTATAATTATGGTCAAGTGATGTAACTGTGGAATTCTAATAAATTACATGACTTTGTAAAGGTTAAGTCTGCATATGAGCCTAGTGGCCCATCAGGCCACAGCTTATCTCGGTCTCCATAGCATGAGGCAACTAGGAGTATTTCTACTCCCCCCTGGATGGGATGCTAGTCCATCGCAGGGTAACCTTATTATACAAAATTAACCTTCACAAAATGAACACAAATTTGGAAAATTTGCATCAATTTAAGGTGGCTCGACTGGGTTTTTTAGGGGCAACACCGCTCAAGTTTGAGAACTAACCAGACTGTCATTAACAATGCCATCGAAAAACGATCACCACAGTTGAATTAGGTAAAGATGAAAATTTGTTATGACCAGTGTTATTTTGACATCGGAGTTGTCATAGCAATGTAATGACGTCATCACGTTTATCAATTTTGTTCGTATTGCTCGGCACCAGGAGATTTTTTCAGAAATCGCTCAAGGGAGCATGTACCTCCTATACCTGCCTCAATGTTGGCAAAGTTTGAACAAATTCTGTGAGAGCGTTATCAAAATTTTGGGGGATGAAGTTTCGAGGGTTATAAATACAGCAAAAAACACACTATTGAGATAATAGGGCAATATCTGAAGAAAACCTCGCACTTTGGGGATGCAGTTTCATCTCATAGTAGTTTGATGACACTTAAAATTGTGTATACAAAATTATGGGGATTGCCACGACCGATTGCGAAAAAAACGGATTTGATGAGCGTGCATTCAGGTGCTCTTGTTGCCACTTTTGTAAATAATTTGGTCTACACCTACAAATGTGATAATTATTTGGAAACCACTCGATGAATTTTTTTAAAAACTTGTCAATCTCGAGGTTTGTCATCAGTTTAAATGGCCTGCAAGTTTCAAGGTCATTGAAAACATTTAAGACAATAAAATTGGGGCTCCAATGTACTACTTTTCTCTTGCAGATTTTGTGTTTACAAGTGAGTGTCCTCATTATTCACGTGTATTGTTTTTTACTTTCATGTCCACGTGCACAACTCAGCAAAAAATTCATTTGCATTAAACAGAATGCTCAATTGCTTTCTAAAAATGTTCGGGAAACATGCTTATATGACTTGAAAACTGTAATAATATTTGTTACGCCGTTAGAGTGTAATACAGCAATGCCGAGGGTCTCTTTCTCCAGGAAACAAAAAGCTATTTTTGTGTAGAACAACAGATCAGGAAAAAAGTCTAAACTCACTGATAAAATGCAAATGAATTTCTGTGAGCGTTTCTGCACCCTTAACTTAGTAGAGTGTTAATTTCCGCACCATTAATTAAGTGGAGCGTTAATTTGGATTTTTTTCAGCAGGGTGGAGATCCACCGGTATCATTGGCGCTGAAAAGAACAACATAGTGATACTCGTTTGGGTTTCGGGTTTTGTTACCTTGTTAGCAATGTGTTACAATAAATTTGTTCCTGTTGTCTCTACAAGTTCGTTTCTTTGTGTGGTCACCTTAATTTCCTTAATTTTTAAATTTTTAAATTCCTTTATTGGAAAGTAATTTTTCCTTCACTTTGCGTTAATTTAAGTCGCGTTAATTTCCAATATCTTAATTAACACGAGCATTAATTTCCTATAATAAGGTATCGCCAGCATTAAATTTGCCAGTACCTATTTCATACACCTGGGTGGAGAGTCAGGCACTTAATGAGAATTAAGTGTCTTGCCCAAGATCACAACGCAGTGCCCCAGCAAGTGCTCGAACCCGGACCGTCCAATCCGGAGTCCAATGCACTAACCATTAGGCCACCGCGTCTCCCACAATGACTTATTACTCTGTATCTCAAAATATCAAAATTATTCTCCTTATTAGTGATTGGAATTCATTCTTTAAATATCATCCCTGAGAATCTGGAGGTACATCTAGACAATATCGCACAGTTGGTGATTGTCTTTATTCAGTGTAATAGCGTTGTAAGGAGAAATTTCATGTTGATCACTCCTGGAACTGAAGGGTTAAGGCCAACTTCTCTTTTGAATATAAATACATGAATTCAAGATGTAAACAAAGCAAATTTAAAACAAACCTCCAGTGCAGTCCAGAGCACAAGCTCTTTACAGTATTTACAAGGGACTTTCCTGAGGGGGCAATCTTTTTCCAAATGCTGCTGAAGATCTTTCTTCTGCATTTGCTTTCCACAGTCCTTAGGACAATTTACATCAGCAAATAGGCATTGACCCAAATGTTTCTACAACATAAAAAATATCATGTGATGTCTTAGTACAACAATGGTCAATAATACTATTTTATACAACATATAACTTAAATGCTGTTTATAACTGCAGTTTAATCAAGAGTATCACATACACTACAGCTCAGAATTAAGCGTCCCAAAATGTACACATATTTCGCGTATGCATGTGTGTGCATACGCGCAGGCGTATGCGCATATATGCATATGCACATTTGCGTATACATGACTGTATACTCTGTGTAAGCCAAGGCTGCTGCCTAACGGGCGCCCGGTCACCTGGGGCGCCTAAGTTACGAGTGCGGGCGACTAAATTTTTGTTCAAGGAGCCCGGATGGGCGCCTAAGCATAGATTTTCCATTCTCATCTAATGACTTCAATTTCCTTGTAACTTTGTTCCACTGGCGTAAGATATATCCCGTTTAAAACCATAAGCGCTTCATTTCAAAACGGAAATACTAAAATTGTCCACAATAGAGATAATTTTAGCGTATAAATGCGTGCAACTTCGAAAACCAATTATTTTCGACTGTTTAGGACTGGGACTGACTCCCAAATATGGAATGAAGAATGAATAGTATTATGGGCTGCTTCACGCTTCGTTCGCTACGTTGATGTTCTGGAGGATTTTGGAGGAGTTTATAGTGAATGTGAAGTAAACATTTTACGGATACAAAAGTGAAATCAATCTCCTGGCCATTCATGCATCAGGTCTGATCATGACAATTTTAATCTGCAAAAGCTTGATACAAAAACCTTTTCAACAAGCCTAAAATAATGTGCACAATGTTTTGATGTTACACTTACGAATTACTGTAATTAAGCTTGTTATTTAACTCAAACTTTTATTTTTTCACTTTAGAGAACGCTTAATTTCATAACAACAGAAAATGTGTGCCTTTTCTGTGACATTCTTATCAGCTACCGCTTTTTGTGGATCAAGTTTGTTTGTTTGTTCATTCGAACTGTTTCGTGTTTATCTCGGTTATTGAACCGTGCAAGGAGAACATTACTCTTGAAAATAATAATGTGCTAGAAACTTTGCTGAAAACAGTTTGAATAACATGAATTGTTTTTAAAACTACTAAAATCTATTGTATAAGCAACTCATTTGAAAAGCCTAGAAACAGTTTTTTTTTTTCACAACTTAGTTTTTCTGGTCTATTTTTGACAACTGATTATGAAATGTAGATAAGATCAGAATTTAATTAAAGTGTTTACACAGGTGTTTTGACTTTTTATTACCTTTGCCTTAACCTTCAAATAGACCTGCTAAATTGTAATCTTGGTTCTGTTAAACCTTAATTACTAACAATAATTCAAGTTCTTTAGTGAGCTTGCTGTGCAAAAGTGAAATAATAATTTTGCTGCTTCATGCTTCATTGATTTTGCTTCAAAACTTTGGATGTTCAAAACTCCTATTAAACATCGTTTTATTTGTTCTACACATTTTTAACTTACTTTATCCAACATTCATCACAGCACAATATACTGGTTGGAATTTCAAACTCATTTTCAGCCTACAGAAACTTTCTAATATACACACTCCTGTTCGTCACCCAATCAGTGTAAAAAGGGTTTTATCGAAGGAGAGGCTCGGTTAAATAAACTTTCGAGTTAAGAAAGCTGGAATTTCTCACACAACTATTTGAGGGAGGTTACCTTCAGAAGCTTTCAGAAAAAAATCTTGTCCGAAGGAGTTTTCTGTTCACGTACAAAGGCTCTACTGACAATATAAAATGTGTGTGCATGTGGAAGGGGACGGTACGGGGGTGGGGGGGGGGGGGGGAGGGGGGGCTGCTCCCCAGACCCCTCTCCTAGATTTTTTTTCTTTTACCCCACCCCCCTCCCCCGAGGATTGACCATGGCAACTTTTAGGCTGGGCTCCTAAAGTAATGGCTTGGGCTCCTAATTTTTGATGTTAGGAGCCCGAAGGGCTCCTTAGA
This sequence comes from Meandrina meandrites, assembly GCA_963693305.1. Lineage (NCBI taxonomy): Eukaryota > Metazoa > Cnidaria > Anthozoa > Scleractinia > Meandrinidae > Meandrina > Meandrina meandrites. Next base: position 28,327,443 of record OY855912.1, on the reverse strand, counting down.
AATTTCCTTAGGCAGCAGCCTTGTAAGCGTATGCTCATTTGCATATATAAGCGAGCCGTATTGTTTTTTCTTTTTTTTTGATAGTTGATTGTTCTTTCAATGGCCTGAAATTGCTGCATTTAAAATTACAAGGAAGACTGGGTAAATCATGCTGCACCAAAGAGAACTACTCACAGTTTAACAGAAAATATTAAAGGGTAAGACTTATCTGTGGAACTGCAGACCATGGAACTGCAAAACCTGTGGAACCTAGAGAAATGACTGTTTTTACTGCGATAAAAAAGAAAGACCTTTTTTTGCTCATTACTCGACTGAACTTATCACCAATTTCAATGACACAAACGATTATGAAAAATGGTGTTCCCTGTTTCCGGTTAAGCTTCCATTGGTTTTCCATTTCTACTGGAGTCACGTGTTACACCTTACTCACGTGCTGCTATTGCCACCAAAATGGCGAAGTGGAGGAAATCTTTTCTCAATACAAGGTAACCAAAATGCAAGTTTCTTTGCTGTATTACGATGTACTGTAGGCATTGTAGAAGTAACTTCAAAGCCTTTGTTTGTCTGTATTCTCTGAAATTAATTTTAATTTATTGTTTCCTTTGAAGTGAAGATGACATGATGTACGTGCGACAAAGCAACAGATAGGAAAGTGCTTTTGTCAGTTTGACCAAGGCATTAATAATCTAAAACTAGACTCTGATAAAAGATGATGGAAATAGGGAAATAACAGCTTCAAATATCTCAGTGAAAGGGACATCACGACATCAAGACCCATGTACTTGGTGGACATATTTGAGTGGCTGTGCCACCCAGCCAGGAGAACTAAAAAGAATGTAACAAATATCAATGTAAATTAATGTAATACCGTTGTAATTGAATGTAATATCATGTTAACCTTATGGCTGCAATGTTTATTGCAGTAAAAACAGCCATTTCTCTAGGTTCCGCAGGTTCTGCCAGTTCCCCATGGCCAGGTTCCACCGGTTCTGCAGTCTGCAGTTCCACAGATTAGTCTTACCTCACCAACCATATTTAACAATTATTCGCCGAAGGCGAAGTGAATCTCGGTGAATATTCCCCGAGACGAAGTCGAGGGGAATATTCGCCGAGATTCACTGAGCCTGAGGCGAATAATTGTTTTAGTCTAATTTTCAGAGGTGAATATCAAGAACTACAAAATGAAAAACTAAAACACGGAAACAACAAACACCAGTGCTCGCTTGCATAATTGTAAACAATTAATTCATCGTAAATCAGAATTTACACTTTAGTATAAGCAATAAAACGGAACGAAACAAACACCAAGAAAAAGGCAGATATCTAGTACCTTTGATTAGTCATTGGCGACTTCTGAACGATTGTGTAAATCCGCTTGAAATGCGTCGAGCAGCTCTGGTCTGAAGATAACTGAATAATTTTGGGTCAATCGATCAGATTGAGTTTCTCATGGCCACGTGCGATCTACAAAACCACCGTGTTTACCATCAATTCTAAATGCCTTGAGAATCATCTCTTGAAAATATTTTCGGCCCAAAAGCCTTGGCAGACAATTTTAAAAATCCCAACTGTGTTGAATACTCCGGATTTGGAGTGATTTCTTCAGAATGAACGAAAATTTCATCCAGCAAATGCTGCCATGTTTACTTGCCTGGATGGCAAAGGTGGCGTGGCTGAGTAACCAAGCCCTGAAATGCTATATTCACCGCCTAGCGCGGTGAATATAGCGTCATAAACTAGAGCATTTCGACCAATCAAAATGTTCCATTCTTATATTCACCTCTGGAAATTAGACTAATGCAATTTATAACTCTTGTTACACAATTTGGGTTTTTCAGCGTAATGAGAAAATTTCACTGTTCGTTTGAATCTTGGAAAAATTTCGAGATAATTAGGTTTGAAATCATGAAAAAAGTGCTGACGTGGCACTTTCAAAAAAGTTAAAGGAAATAAAATTTCCATACAAACCCCTTTTGAATATGGTCTTTCATAATCAAAAATAAAGATACTAACAAATAGTCTTTAAAACTGCAGGGTGTCCAGTGACATAGTTCCTCAAAAAAATAGGAGAATAGGAATTTTAGGATTGAAAAGATAGGAAAAAATAGGAAACTTTGTCTAAAAAATAGGAGAAAAATAGGAGAATCGATAGTACTTTGATGGACAAAGATAGCCTCCCTGAACCCCTTGTGCTATCCCAATCCACTATAAAAGTTGAGACAAACCAAAGAGTTCAGCAACTAATCAAAGATCTCTACCAGGGGAATCACATAGATGAAACGACTAAAAAATGGCTTTGTCAAACACGAAACACGCCTCACATTCCAGAATTCTACAGTCTCACCAAAATACACAAACTCACCCCAGTTGGTACACCTGAATAGCATCAAGGTGTGATCAGTGGCACGACAGAGAAACCATCATAATGTTGATAAACTACTTCAGCCGAAAGCACAACAACAGAAGTCCTATCTCAAAGATACCACTTACTTCATTAATTGCATAGAGAAAACAAAAGTCCCAACAGCCGCAATACTTGTTTCAATGGACGTAACAAGCCTCTATACAAATATACCACAAGAGGGAATTCACACAGTATGCAAAGCATTATGTAAGTACATCCTACATAAATGAACCTCCTATCCTACTTTAACAAGCGCTAAGACTAATTCTACAAGAAAACTTATTCCAGTTTGCTGAAAAAAAAAAACTACCTACAAACACATGGTACACACAGCCATCAAGTGTTTTTTATGTTTAAAACCATAAATAAACAAGCTCTGGAGTACTTACAAGACCTATTTAAACCATTCAGCACAGGATATAATCTTAGAGACAAGGCAAATAAGTTAGCTCTACCTAAGCCCCGTACTGATTTTTTAAAACGAAGTTTCTGTTACAGTGGGGCACAGTTGTGGAATAGCCTTCCCCACGATGCCAGAGCTGCTAGATCCTTTAGCCACTTTAAAAGACTTATCAATTGCCTGATGTCTCCCTCGTGCTCCCACACGGCAAACATGTAAATCAGTTTTATTTTTTTAATGTGATGTAATCATTCTTAACTTGTAACTGATGTTTTTACCGTGTTTAAATAACGCAGGGTTTTCAATAAGAATTGAAGTAGGCGGCAGAATTGTAGAAGTAGGCGGCGAAGGGGTTACTCGCGCCACAGGCGCGACCTTCTAGGGGGGCCCGGGGGCATGCTCCCCCGGGGAACTTTTTAAATCTGAGCCTCTAAGACTGCATTTCCTGCATTCTGGGGCTAGAATTAGGTCATTTTTGACAGAACCATACATGCTCTATTTCCTAGCTTTTTATTCGACGGTTCTAATTATCTTGCAGACAAAATAGTCACCAAATGCAATTTTTAGTCGCCAGATTGCAAAATCAAATAGGGCCTTGAACATTCAAAAGTGTTTAAAATCATTTCTAGGAATTTAATCTAAAAAAAGACTGAATACATAATATATTGAAAAGGAAAAACAAAACAATCTTATCACTAGGTTTAAAACAAACACAATATATAAGATTTTGTGGCCACTATCGAAGAAATCAACAAGAGACACAACCCTTAGGCATACATGACGTGCTCAAGGGCTCGCAAAGCATTATAGGGCGATTTCAAACACGGTCAGCCTTCTGCGAGTTTTCCGATATGATAGAATCGTTTACAGCAAAGGAAGAGGATGGATTGACTTCTTTTCTTATTTTGGATGTCTTAGAAGCAAAGATCTTTCGATAAAACTTTCTGGAAGGGCACAATGTCTGAGAAAATGCCCGTTATTCATCGTCAACACCCAGAAATGTAGTCGCCATTTTGGTGACGAAAGCAGAATTTTTGTGAAATGTTAGTCGCATTGGCGACCGTATTGGTCTAAATTTCAAGCCAACCAAGAATTATGGCAAGTTTCTTTTGCATTAAACGAATTAAATGTTGGCCGATCCGCTGTTCATGTTGTGGCAAATTATTTATCATGCTAATTCTTAAAATTCGAGTAAGTTGTTAATCAAAGTAGGCGGCGAAAACGTGTGGAGTAGCCGGCGAGTTTCACCGGCTGCCGGCCCTTATTGAAAACCCTGAATAAAGTATATGTATGTATGTATGTATGTATGGTACAAAAATGGCAGTCGCCTTAGCTAACATCTTCATAATATAATCAGAGAAGACAAAATGCAGTTCATTGAACAAGTAGACGATCACCACCCCAGCTGAAACTTTCATTACAGAAATTACATTCCTGGATACCAAAATCTGTAAGCCTACTCAGATGTTCCAATATACAAATTTTAGTCTGTCTCACCCACCAAGAGTGAAAAAGGGCTGCTTTAAAGGGCAGGCTCTCAGAACGAACTCTTGCAAAGAAATATTTAAAGAGAAAATTGAAAATTTCATCACATTTGCTGGAGAATGGACTCTCTCTGAAGTGAATGTTGAAAACAAGAAGCTACGTAGCCCCAGACCAAAACAAAAGGAAAACAAACAAATCTTGCCTTTTGTCACAATACCAACCATGATCTACCCCTCATTTCGTACAAAAGAGGGAGATCATTGAAAGATATATTCATAAGAGCCAAACTATGCTAAAGCATGCACTAGGGAGTCATGCAGGCCTGTCAACCCCATTTTATAGAGAATCCCAACAAGCAATGGTTGGGCCTGATATGTTTTTGTCAATTTAGAGAATCCAAGTCATTCTGCTACCAGCTTTACGTTAAATCTATTTCTAAAGCATATAAAAGTATGATTCCATTTTTAATTTTGTAACACATTTTGGCTAAGTTACCAGCTAAAAGATAGGAAAAATAGGAGGTTTCATCTAAAAAATAGGAGAAAATAGGAATATGCTCAAAAAATAGGAAAAAATAGGAACTGGACACCCAGAGTTTTGACTTGGCACCACAGAGTCTACAAGAATCGTACCGCAGAGAAAGCATGTGATCTTCGTGAGTTCAAGCACGTAATAGATTTATCTTCATCAATCATTGTGAAACCATTAATTATTTTGTAAAGTTTTTTTTAGTAGCTAAGTTACAAAGTTTGGGCAGGTCAAAGTTGGGAACTTTGTTTTGAAGTTCACAATTTGATTTTCTAGTTTGCCACATAATTGGCTACTTAATGTAACGTATATATAGTACCCATTTTCCCAACAAACTTTACAATGTGGCATGGTAAAATATAACGTGAAATCAACTGTAATTACATTTAAGTTCATGCTACATTGTCAAGTTATAATCCTGTTATGTTGCGTACCTCCAAGTTGCGAAGAGGTCCCTTCCATGGGCAGTCATGCTGTTTCTTCATTCGGCAGAATACCTCAAGAGACAGCATTTCACGTTTTGCAAAATTGTCTGGATAGAGCTATATTTTAGAGAAAGACATCAAAATTAATAGATCAAGGAAGTTGCAGTGTGGAAAGCCATTTATTAAGTCAGTATGATGACAGAAACAGTAACATGCCAGCATTTAAATTTATAGTGAAAGTAAATTTACAATCATGATCAGGCCGCCAATCACCCCCTGTTGCTTTTTATTCCGCGTGTAAAGGCCTGCTGCTATAATTTACGGACGAGGTCAAGCGTCCGACCAAGCATCAAAAGTGAGCGTTTTAAAAGTACATTTGTTAATCGTTTAATTTTTAGATATAACTTAGCTTTAGAATAACAAGGTCAGAGACTTTTAACTTATTAAGTAGTACATTTTATATGCTTCTAGAACTTTTTAATATTGCAAATCGTTTTTAATTTTTCATTGCCTGTAACATAAGATATGTATTTTTATCTTTTGACTCAATAAAGACCATTATTATTATTATTATTATTATTATTATTATTATTATTATTATTATTATTATTATTATTATTATTATTATAATAATAATACTTTATTGAAAACTTTTCATGCAAAACTTGAATCCTAAGTGTATGTGGCTTAAAATAAAATATACAAATTTTGTTTTTCCCTAAGTTTGTTCCATGGGATAATTTCAGTAAAAATTTCAATAGCCTTCCTACATAATAACACTCTGAAAGCTTTTACATGCTCTATTCATACAGACTTGAATCTTAGGTGTATCTGTCAAAAAAATATATATACAAATTCTGTTTTTCCTGACATTCTTCCCATGAGATAATGTCATAAAATAAATAAAAGAAATAAACTATTAAAACCTATTTGAACAGTGTTTGCACGATGGCTCCCTCCTGGGTTTCAACGTCAATATCAATGTTCTTAAAGTCACTAAAGGCTTTCCTTCTAGCTCTTGAACCTCTTAGACAGATTAGTGCGGATCTTAGTAAAGCGAAGGATGTCCTTGCTCTTATCCAGGAGATTGTTTTAGCATAATGTTCTCCTTTCTTGATGGAGATCAGCTGCGCCAGTCTGGAATGGTATTGCAAGCACTCGTTTCCCATGCCGCCTGTTGACGTGAAAATAAGGGGTGTAAAAGTTCCTTGTTCGATATCCAAAACCCTCCTCGCGTAAAGGCGCTTCTTCTCGTTCTCATGATTGCGGTATATCTGTTGGAGCTCTAGGTCCCTATACGAATCGGCATTAGGGTGACAAACCCTCACGTCAAAGAATGCTGATCGTTGGTTCTCCCAGAACCCGCGCGCATGAATATCCAATCTCGCATCTGGAGCTCGATTAGAACCTCTTCCCAGCTGTTCACCCGAGATATCTTGCAGGACAGGCTCAATCTCAACATCGGTACAAACCATATTCAGGAGTTCGGCTTCTAAGTCCCTCAGCTCATTGTGACGTTGGGTAACGAACCCACCTCTCTTGCATATCATTGCGTGGTCCACTGTAAAAGCATCACCGCATACACAGGTGGAGGGGATATCATCAACCGGCCAATCGTAGCGCAGTTTGATTGCATCGCGGAACTCTCTCTTATTTAGATTGAAACCCATTTCACGAAGGGGGAGTACCGTCAGCCAAACAGATGACCCTTTTTCCGCAGCAAGGTCAAGTGCCCGTTGGACTTTCTGTGGGGCTACTCCTCTGATATGCTCTGCCCTGTCTTGGAGCACCGTTGCTCTCTCACTCCTCATTGCCTGTTGTAGTGGCTTGACCAAAGAATCATCCGGCATCTGATGGGATTGAGCCACGATCTGTTGGACCAGCGGGATGGTAACTTTGACGGAGGAGGATTGCTCAAGATTTGCGTCAAGACACGGGTTTGTCATGCCAAGCCCCCCTAGACGGACTGGCAGTGCTAGAATGTCCCTGTCCAGCCGAGTGCACCTATGCTCTGTAATTGCAGGGATGAGCACCTTAGATATGGCATTCTCCAAAGGCTCCAATAATTCTTGAATATCAGGCAAAGTTCTCAAAAAATAGGTCCATCGATGCTTGAGGCCAAAGGTGTAAGCAGCATAACACGCTTGAGGCTGAGAAAGAGCAAACTCTGCCAGCTTGGTAATCTCGCTGACCCAGTTGGTCACCTTCTCGCTAACGTATTCCTCTAGATATTCCCGTGAACCTATCACCGCACCCAGATGTTTTTGTCCCTCTACCGTCACATTGACAGCCGTGTCCTTGAACACTTCTTTCACGCTTGCCTCTTTATCTGGCTTTGAGATAATCCAACATTTCTTGGGGTTGGGAAAATAGCCAAAGGCTGGGCCAAGGCTGTTGAGGACATCCCACCATTTCTTGATTTCCAGTACCGAGCCAGCTCCACAGGCATCGTCAGCAAACCAGCACTGTTTAGTACTGGACGCCGCCTGCAGGCTTGTGATCAGCGGCTGCACGCTTAAGGCGTAGAGGGCCATAGCAAGTGGGTCACCCTGTGTTGTTCCTTCAGCTGACGTGATCTCTTTGCCGCCGGTAATAAACAAGCGTGCCGACTTCCTGTAAGTATTGATGGCGTATGCTGCAATTATAGGGCAGAGAACCCGGATATTATGCAGTGAAGTTGCTCTGTTAAGTGCATTGAATGCGTTAGAAGCATCGATGAGCAGTACCGCGTCAGTGTCATCTGCTTCAAATATGGCATGCATAGCATGTATAGCAGCCTCGCTGCCGGACTTTTGACCTGCGCATAGCTGGAGTGAACCACTCGCCTCAACCACGTCTCCCTTAGAAGTTATTATTATTATTATTATTATTATTATTATTATTATTATTATTATTATTATTATTATTATTATTATTATGTGCAAAGATTAGGTCCTGTCCAGTATCCTGTGGTCTGTGGATTTTTTCCATCACTATACCCAATGGGCAGGCAAACACAAAGATTACAACTTGGGCAAGCTGGAAAATACATAATTCTTTGCACCCTGTGTGATGTTCCGTCAACATTCAAAATTTACATTTTTGTACCTCAGTCAGAAACTGAAGCACTTATGCTAATGATGCAAAATTAATATCATAAAGAGCACAATTCAATTAAAATGCTATCATTATAATTGTCTTTAATCAAATGGGTATATGGAAGTGACTGCTAATGCCATGGCTGGACGTGGCTTTATATTTATGGCTTAAGGTGGCCCGCGGCTATTTTTTGGGAACGGAGGTGCTCTTTTCTAAATCGAGTTTTGGGCATGTAAACCTCAACCAATTTTTCTGATTTTTGGTAGTCGAAATAACAAATGTTCAAATTTTATAAAGCTTTTAATTATAGGGCAAACAAGGCAAACAATCACGAGATATTAGCGCTTTTGAAAAAATATATTTATCAAAAAAACGCAAATATTTTCCAAACGCGACGATAGATTTTTTCCTAATTAATGTCAACTAGTTCAAATTATCCAAGTTTTAATGTGAGCAAGTTTCAACGAAATCGGCTGGGTAGAAATTGCTGCACAGTTGACTGTTGAATTTTTGCTTCAAAATATTATGCTTGTGTATAATTGGGAGCTGTTACAGCAAAGTTTAAGTAATGCTCAGATCCCATGGATTAATTGAAAGCTTAATGCCAGCTAAAACGTTGCTGAAAAGTATGGAAAGATCGGAAACTTCTAGAAAAAGTTGTAAACGAATGAAGAGGAAGAGGTTTACGATGTGTAAATTGTGAATTTTAAAATATTCATTTTTTTCGAATTAAAAAAAATCTACCGATTTTTTTTCTTTTCTTTTTTCTTTTTCTTTTCTTTTTTATTTTCATGTATGCTAACGGCTTTATCTAGTTTCGTGTGTCTAATCTCAATGAAACGCGTCGAATTTTGCTCGCCAAGATGGCTAGTTCGCGTCTTCCATTTTGAAGCGCTTTGGAAACCCTCGCGTAACAGTAAATTATTCAAACTTGCGGCATTCTCCAGATTATTTAGCACCTGGAATTGAACATACCACGCCACATGCCCCATTCATTGCTAAATAAAATGCTTGAATACAAAGCTCAGCCGCAATTTTATCCGTGGCATGTTTATTTCCAGGTGCTAAATAATCTTGAGAATGCGGCAACTTTGAATAATTTACTGTAACAAGAGCATTTTCAAAGCGCTTCAAAATGGAAGACGAGAAGTAGCTATCTTGGTGAGCCAAATTCGACGAGTTTCATCGAGACTAGACAGACGGAACTAGATAAAGCCGTTTCACATATGCTGTATTTTCTCATACTTGAAAATAAAAGAAAAAAAATCGGTAGATTTTTTTTAATTCTCAAAAAATGAATATTTTAAAATTCACAATTTACGCACCGTAAACCTCTTGTGCTTCATTTGTCTACAACTTTTGCTGGGAGTTTCCGATCTTTCCATACTTTTCAGCAACGTTTTAGCTGGCATTAAGCTTTCAAATAATCCATGGGATCTTAGCATTACTTAAGCGTTGTTGTAACAGCTCCCAATTATACACAAGCATAATATTTTGAAGCAAAAATTCAACAGTCAACTGTGCAGCAATTTCTACCCAGCCGATTTCGTTGAAACTTGCTCACATTAAAACTTGGATAATTTGAACATGTTGACATTAATTAGAAAAAAATCCATCGTGGCGTTTGGAAAATATTCGCGTTTTTTTCATAAATTCATTTTTTTAAAAACGCTAATATCTCGTGTTTGTTTATTTTGTTCGCCCTAAAGTTCAAAGCTTTAAAAAATTTAAACATTTGTTATTTCGATTGCCAAAAATCAGAGAAATCGGTTGAGGTTTACATGCCGAAAACGCGATTTAGAAAAGAGCACCTCCATTCCCAGAAATAGCCGCGGGCCACCTTAAAATACTCTTTAATATATTAGTAGTCACATTGATATAATTGCTGGATAACGGTGTACATAGCTTAATTGCAGACAAGTTTGCCAATGTTCTTTTCTCTTATGTATTTTATATGTAGGTAATAGCAGATCAAAAGTCTATATTTATACAGTGAAAGGGTGTCTAATCTAAGAACAGGAAAATCTGAATTATTATTATTATTATTATTATTATTATTATTATTATTATTAATATTTATTTAATTAATAACATGCTTACAATTTTTTAACAAAGGAAAAAACAATATAAAAAGGTACATTTCACTTTAAAACACAAAAGTCATGATAAACAAGCAAAAAAAGAGTGTTTAATTACAAAGAAAAATAAACATTGACTACATGATAAAATGCGAGGTAGTATTTAATTTATATTTAGTTAATTGTAAAAAAGCAGTAATTGTTCTGTTTAAACTAGTTCTGAAACAACAGGGAGCAGTTCCTTCCATTTTTTGTTGTGAATTTCTAACGTTTTGTTCTGTTTGGCTACGGAGAGCTCCAATTTGTAGGTTATTTTTATCCTGGCTTTCAGTAATGAAAGGGATGGTTTTATATTAAGGACGGTGCCTACTTTTGTTACTGCGCACATGTTCTGCGCATCACGCAAGGCATCGATTGCAATTTACACGCGCGCTAAGGGAATTTGTTCGCTCAAAATGACGAGTTCAACTTCGCGACCAAGAGCGCGACTACAATACAAGAAAATTTCTGTTGCGACGAAATCCAGTTAATGGCCATACCAAACCAGGAACAGCGAAAGAGTAAGATATCAGTAACCACTGAACGCTTATCGATAAAAATGGCTCACATTTAACAGTCTGAAACAAATCGCTAATCGCTCAAACGTAATCCACAAACTTCTAGCTAAATATGGCGTAGTGCACGCGTGATAAATTGCACGAGACGCAAATATTTAACTCACAAGGGAGGGGATAGGAAAAGTGCAACTAACCTCAAAAGCGATTCCATACAACTCATATAACTTTTAAAAACGCGTGGTGACCCCCACTTTTTATTTTATAAAATGGAAGTGGTAAGTCTATAGAACACATGATTAATTTGTCATTCAGTGCAAAAATTGTTTAGGTTGTTTTCTGGCCGTGCAAGAGAGAGCTGGTAGAGTCAAAAATGGCACAAAATGCAATCATTTTTGTTAATAAAAACGTGGATCACGCAGTCTCAAAGAAAGTTTTTGTTAGTAATTTTTAAGATAGTTATATTTAATGTTGATTTTGTTTATGAAAAACCAAATTCAAAGGTAGTTTGTGAAGAAATTGTATTTCCTTCTACTTTCTTGAAAATGCCAGGTCAGCACTTTTTTCAAGATTTCAAACCTAATTATCTCGAAAATTGGCGTGGCTACCCCTAATTTTCTTTTTGGATCTTAATAGCCCATGGTAACATCTACCTTTCTTGCATAGTCACCCGCCGGGAAAAAATACCTCGCAATTAATCAATCCTTAAGATTTCAACATTGAAAATCTGATTTATTTTTGCAGCTGTATTGCCTTACATAAAATTATCCTCTCAGTCTTTAATTCCTCAGTACCGTTCCTTGAGTCTGGGCCTTGCATATTGGTAAAAGTTTATGAATGTTTTTAGCATGGTGAAACAGATGGGTAGAGTAGAATGCTGACTCCTGGAAACTGCTGATTTCTGTTTCCCAGTCAAACACAGCTACCAGTAAATTGAATCTGCAATTTCCTTTTCCCCAGCAGGAGGTTAAAAAAGACAGGTATTGGCTAGCAAATGCTTGCACTTATTTGTGGATCCAGGAGATTAAATTAACAAGGCTAGCTGGTTTAACACTGTTTACATTGAGCTATACTACTTGCGTTTTTTGAGTTTGACTCCTCGAATAGTGTACGCTGAAAACCTATTGACTCCTTAAGTGTTTTGTGAGCCAAACTTTTGGGAACTTGGGCTGATGCAAATGCAATGTGCAATAATAGATTGCTTGCTTCCAAAAATAGTTTTTCTTTATTTATGACTTAATCACACACTATTTGACAATACTACACAGACAGTGCAGTTTATGGAAAATGCTTACTGACCTGTGCTTCAGTCAAATGCTCATTATCTACAGGGCACTTTGGACCAGCATCCCTGGAGAAGTAAAGGAAGACAATGTTAGCAATGAAAAGAAAGGCCTCTTAAAGTGCACCTAACCCCCAATTTTTTTGCTAAAATTAATCTACTCATTATTCAAACTAATTCTGCGTTAAAATTTTTGAATTTGGTTGAATCCTCGATCTTCTAAGAAGATCAAGGATTCAACCGAATCCAATTTTTTTCGCCAAACTAGCTAATTTGAATAAAAAGCTGTAGATTTGTTTTAACGAGAAACGAAATTGGGGTTAGGTGCACTTTAAATATTTACACTTACAGGGCTCGAAATTAAAAAAAGTCTTCAAGTCGCCATTTGGGGACTAAGTGGTAAAAAATAGTCGCCAAACGCAAATTGTTAGTCACCAGATTGCAAAATCAAAAAGGGTCTTGTTCAAAAGTGTTTAAAATCATTTCTAGGAAATTAATCCAAAAAAGGACTGAATTAGAATACACAAATATTCAAAAAGAAAAAACAAAACAAACACATTATATAAGATTTTGTGGCCATTAACTTTGTAGATAACGTAACGTCACGAACCTCGAAGGAGTCAAAATAGCATAGCCATACATTACAAGGGACACAAACCATAGGCATGCATGACGTGCTCTAGGCTTTGCAAAGCATTATAGGGAGATTTCAAACACAGTCAGCTATATTTGCAAGTTTTGTGATGTGACAGAATCTTTTACAGCAAAGGAAAAGTATGGATTGACTTCTTTTCTTATTTTGGATGTTTTAGAAGCAAAGATCTTCTGATATAACTTTCTGGAAGGGTACAATGTCTGAGGAAGTGACCATTATTTATCGTCAACACACGGTGTAGTCGCTATTTTGGCAACTAAGCAGAATTTTTATGAAATGTTAGTCGCTAAACCAGAATGTTTAGTTGCCAAGGGTGAAATGTTAGTCGCATTGGCGACTGTATCGGTCGCAATTTCGAGCCCTGACTTATGGCCATAAGGACTTAAGGCCGCGCTGGATCCTTGCTCATTAATAAATTCATTAGCAATTTATTTTGGCGGGGTGTCATGTTGTAAATGTTTAATTCTTCGAATTTTGAACACCGATTCCTTCAAAACTTATCAAGGATAATAGGGGTTGATGGAATTTTATCATGATTGTCATTTTACTGAGAGATGACCGTTTACTTTGATGTTACAGGCTCTTAAGTGTTAATCTGCAGATAATGCGATTTTGTGTCCAAGTTTCCTGCTAGAATAGCGCACCAAATTAAACGAATATATAACCTAGTGGTAAATCATAACCTCTTTTGTGTTCTGGTCAGAACGAAATTCGCGAATTTAAAAATTGCTCGGAGTTATTGTCTCCTAAGAGTGTAAAAATGTGAAATCTAAACTTTGAAACGTGCTGTCTTCTTTTTGAAAAGGGATTTTAAAAATTCGCTTTGACCAGAACACAATAGAGTGCACTACGTTTATGTTCCTTGCGAATCAACTCATGAAATTCTGTATCGGCGGAGAAAACTTGGACACAAAATTGCAGGTTTTGCCGCTTCCGAAGACCTTCCGAGTCTATGTTTACAGCAACGTGCGCAAAATTCAAAGCTGTGAAACTAATTATGATAATTCGCTACGTTCCAGCGCAGGGACACAAAGCTGTCAAAGCTGAGAACAATAACGTGTAATTACTGATACAAAGAGCGTTTAGAAATAAATTTCATGAATATTTCGTTTGCCGTAGGCTTCAGTCGTTGCAGTTTGTGCATACTCTTTAAATAAATGCATACATAATGATAGCAAGGGTCCAGCGCGGCCTTAAGCAATATTGTCCGGTTTCTAAAAAATTAGAAGCAAAGTCACATTCAATACATTTTACAAAAACATCTTGTGGCAATTTCTCTTATAGTTCATTACCTCCATTATGGGAAGGAATTCTAATTAGTAAAGTTCATGATTGCAATACCAGGGGATCAAAGTATCCTCCCAAGTCTTTCAACAGAACATATTATGGGAAATACTTTACTAGGAAAAAGATAATTGAGATCTGGAATAAAACACTAATGTTCATCAAACACTCCCATCTATAAAAATTTTACACAGAGAAATGAAGCAATTCATTTTATATACGTGATGCTGACATGATTCTAAGACAGGGAGACCACAATATTTGAGGAAATGAACGAGCAAATAAAGAATATTATACATGTGGTTTCGTTCATTTTCTGTGTTGTTTTTCTTTTGTACAAATATGGTCTGCAGTCAGAAGCAATACACCCGACAGCACTTCTATCGTGTGCAGAGCTGTTCAGGTTCTTTGTGTATTAAAGAGTTGTTGCAGTTTGTGAAGTGCACAAGCAGATCTGAAATATGCTAATTTTCTACCTACATATAATATAGTAACAACAGGAGCAACTTTTTCACAAAACAATTTGAACACCCACCGCAAAATGGCTTTAAACTTTCTTCTCCCTCGACTTTTTGCCACCAAAATTGACGCAGACAAAAGCTGGATAATGTTTGTACATACTTACCTGTCAGTGTCCTGAAAAGAAGCGATTTCCAGACAGAATTTGAGCTCTCTCTTTTGGCAGTTTTCCTCCGAGTCTTATTTTGCGGCCCATTACTTTGGCACATACGCGAGAGTGTTACGTGCCATCAAGTGTGAATCAGTGACACTCCCTCCCCTACAGTGATGCTTTTGCATGATGTTTTGAGCGGGCTGCAGGTGCTACAAAAAATTCTGAGGAAACTACTAAAAGGAAGCTCAAATTCTGTCTGGAAATCGCTTCTTTTCTGGACACTGACAGGTAAGAATGTTCAAACATTATCCAGCTTTCATTTACATCAATTTTGGTCGCAAAAAGGTGAGGAAGAAGAGAGTTAAAAGTGTTTTCACACAGCGTTTTCAAATTGTTTCGTGAAAATGTTGCTCTCCTTGTTATCATTTCAAAACATAGGCGGAAAATTAGCATATTTTACATCCACTTGCACACTTGAACAGCTCTGCACATGATAGAAGTGCTGTAGTGTCTATGGACTCACTGTACATAAGAAAAACAACACAAAAAATAAACGGAACCATGTGAATATTTTTTATTAAATTTTTTTATTTTTTATTGAATTTTTTCAAACCAGTTTGATTTTTAGTTTTCATTGTCTTGTATTGATTATCATAATCTGAAACAAAGGAAAATAAAAATCAAACTGGTTTGAAAAATTTTAAACCAAAGAAAAATTTAAACCACAACATATACGCTACCCAGGACAGTACAGGTCTGATTAAAGCGATATTTTTTTGAAAAGTTATTTGTACTCATCAGGTATACGCTACCCACGATAGTGCAAGACTAATAATATTCACTGCATTATATGTTATAAAAAATTACAAGAAAGCTTGCCAGTAGAGGGCCCCCCTCTAGTATTTATGAATTCAATGAAAAGTAATAATAAGTTTATAGGGCATTTGTTTCATATTGCAACATGGATGACCGGAAAACATTTCTCTTCTAAATTACACGTCTTTAAAACAATGTATGGAACAGACTCACCTAGAATCATCCTTACTTATGATTGATTTAAGCAGTGAATGGACCGCGATGTGAGCATGACCCAAAGAAACAGACTCAACATGTAATATTTCTCTGGTTGCATGCAAACCAGCTTTCAGGAGCACATGCTTTTGCACTACAGACCAAAACGGACCTTCACCACTGATCGACGACAGAACATTTCATTTTTGTTGAGCAAATAAAATCTATTCCATCTGAAATATCTTGAAAGGCAAAGCCGTTCTCGATGGACAGCATATCAAGTCACTATAACTCGCCATTTCGACTTTGCCAGAACAGGTTTTTGTGGTACGTGAAACTCCCACTTGAACAGCAATTCCTCTTATGAAATCGAAATTTTTCTACGACATCGAGTTAGTAGCTTGAAATCATCCTACAAGACCTCATTTGTTGCAGCCAAGCATGTTCCCCGCAAAGCATTATAATTTATTCTCCGCCTATAATGAAAATTGATCTTCGTACATGACGATCAATTGATCCAAACTTTACATGTAACTTTGTTTGACACATAATAACACCTTCTAAAACCACAACGAAAAATTCTCTGTGTGATCTGCCCAATAAATCTAATTATCTTCAGGACAAAAATATAGCTGCTTGCAGCTCCTTGTGTTATACATGTGTAAGCTTAACTTTATCAACGAATTCAATGATTAGTAATATTACATAAAAGCATCAGACTGATTTAGACAGATTGAATTCTAAGGATGTTCGCGCCAAAATCTTCTAACATTGACTTTTTTCTAAAACTTCACCAATGTGAGTTTATGGGTTACTCATGCCAGAAATGTAAAAACTTTGGGGGGTCACCGAATTAGTTTCGGAGATAAGATGTCCGAAAGATCACCTTAAGATCTTTTAAATTGGCCTTCATTTCTGACAATGGCGCCAGTGTCTGTTTGCCCAAAAACAATGCAAATAAATTCATGAAATGCAATTTTCTTGTCTAAATATTGTTTAAGGGGATCTATTAAGCAAATTGATTCAACTGGTGATGTTCCTTTAGAAAATCTAATTGTGTAGTGATTACATTTGCACTTGCCTGGCAGTTGAAAGATGGGCAAGATTTGATGCTGCATGGGCCAAAAAAATAGAGATTTGTAGACTTCCAACATTGACATTTTTTCAGCGCGCGCACTCGATGCATGACATGGTGTGACGTTGCGACATGAATTACGTGCGCAGTCAGGATGTGCAAAAACAATTAGCATGAACGCCCTTAACGTGGCTTACACAGTTTTGAGGGGGTAAACGAGACCAGCTTTTAACTCTTTTGTAAAATGTCCAGAAAGGTTATAGCTTCCACTTATTACTGTTTGTTGCATCCTACAACCAATATATGTGACATATGAGCAATAAAGATGCTAATAAACAGCCAAAATGAATATCCGAGTGCTTAAGAGGGGACTGGGCACTAGTAATTTCATTGGCGTTTTTACGACCTCCGATGAGAATCGAATTGCGCATGCCCTTTTATTTGAGCGTGCGCTCCTACAACGCCACACATTATGAGCGATGAAAAAAGCAAATTAGCACTCCTCTGTCGGTTGTTTATCAATCTATCTGTAGTAATGTTTTCGTCCTATGACATTATGTCTAAAACCTTCTGAAACTTTCTGAAACTGTTAACTTTCGAATAAAGGTCTCAAACTTGTTTTCGTTTCTTTTAGTGTTGCTCGCGAAAGTTTTGCGAGTGCGAGCGATATTGACGTCAGGCAGCCGAATCGTAGCACGCGCTCTTGCCTCGTAAAAACTGTAGTAAGCCACCTTGAAGGGGAGAGTACTTTGTAAATGCCCGTGAGGGTTTCCTTAGTCTTCCTCCCAAATGTAATTTGTAACATGTAATACCTGTATACTCTACTGACTATTACACTATGGAAAAAATAAAAAACTTTCAAAACTTCCACTTTTCACACATGCACCCTCTCTCCAGTACCCCGCACTCACGTATCTTCACATCGCTGTCGATAAGCTTGTTAAAATAAGGATACCGTAAACCCAAATTTTAGTAAACTTTCACTTCTGAAACTTACCTTATAGAACGTACAATGCAGCCTCTACAGAATCTATGGCCGCACCTTGTTTGCACGGGTTCTCGCAGCCCCAAAAGACAAATTGGACATTCGTACTTGCTTTCCAACGGCGGATCAAAGTACTCGTCATATCCTCCTTCAGACCTGGGTTTCTCGAGGGATACCCCAGATCCCAGAAAACTTTGCCCGAACGAGCTTGCATGAAAAAACCGAGGAAATTGTTCCCCCATAGTAGGAGTACAGTAGTATAAGTTTAGTCCACAGAGCTTGAAGACAACAAAGTCCAGTCGCGAAATCGAAACAAATCGACGAAGAATCCCATAGTTCACCGCGCAAAAATTGGGGTCAATCTTTGATTGACAGAAGTTAATGTATGGAGCGTAGCCCTAGCCTCGCACCGACACAGCCTCGCTCCCACGGGAGCTCGACTTCGCGCGCCGTTCGTGCTGACGCGTACATTCACAGGTAGCCCAAGCTCGATATATGAGTAGCTTTCATGTTGACCTTTGCATTGTTACGTAATTCGAGCAATTTGCATATTTATAAGGGTTTGTATGGGGAAAGAAATACAGCCGAAAAGAACGAAATATTAACCGTTGAATTACAATAAAAACTGCTCACCTGAACTCTTGCTTCCTTTTTTTGTGTGCTGTGTGGTTTTTTAACCGATTTGGTTCGATTTAGTGCAGTTTTAGTTCCAATGGTTGCTCTCTCTCTATATCCTTTCCCAAGGTTGGGTACTCCAACGAAGCAGTCGAGCCGATCCGCTGACGGAAAACGGCCGTAAATTCGCTCCAACAGCTCCAGCCGTCTCCAAACTCCGGGTAGATCACGGACGATAGATACTTTTTCCATTCCTTTCCTTTGTTTCCGTTGAATTTTCACACAAACCGAATAAAACATCGCCAATCGCTAAAAACTTCCCCTCTTGAAGCCATCGGCAGAGGCTTGATTCAAACTCCGCGTTACCCAAACGGTCAACAGATAGCTTAGCGACCCGGCCTAAGACTCGAATTACTTCCACTCCGGGTGGGTGAGAGTCCTTTGCTCCCATTGACAATCAATACCCTGATTGGGAGCAAAGGACCCTCACCCACCCGGAGTGGAAGTAATTCGAGTCTTAGGCCGGGTCGCTAAGCTATCTGTTGACCGTTTGGGTAACGCGGAGTTTGAATCAAGCCTCTGCCGATGGCTTCAAGAGGGAAAGTTTTTAGCGATTGGCGATGTTTTATTCGGTTTGTGTGAAAAGTCAACGGAAACAAAGGAAAGGAATGGAAAAAGTATCTATCGTCCGTGATCTACCCGGAGTTTGGAGACGGCTGGAGCTGTTGGAGCGAATTTACGGCCGTTTTCCGTCAGCGGATCGGCTCGACTGCTTCGTTGGAGTACCCAACCTTGGGAAAGGATACATAGAGAGAGCAACCATTGGAACTAAAACTGCACTAAATCGCACCAAATCGGTTAAAAAACCACACAGCACACAAAAAAAGGAACGCAAGAGTTCAGGTGAGCAGTTTTTATTGTAATTCAACGGTTAATTTTTCGTTCTTTTCGGCTTTATTTCTTTCCCCATACAAACCCTTATAAATATGCAAATTGCTCAAATTACGTAACAATGCAAAGGTCAACATGAAAGCTACTCATATATCGAGCTTGGGCTACCTGTGGTACATTGTGCAGTTTGCTCGCTGCAAGTTGTTTATTTTCGTCGCTCTGTTCGCTGTTTTTCGCATGTTTTTTGCGTCCATACTCGGAGCCACAACCTTATAATGTCCGATACAAGTACCTAAGTGGCCCGGCCAACCTCTGGGGCCACCATTTAGCCCGGTTGCCGGTCAACGGCGCCGCAATTCTTCTGTGTGTCATCGCCCGCCGGTTTTCATTCATATCATCCACCGCTACTGGCGCACGGCAAGCAATACCTTCTTCAGTGTGCCATAGTCCGGTTCAGGCCGTTCAGTCTAACCTGCAGTCTTACCTACAGCCCATGGTCGCGGCCGCCGTTCAGCAGGCGTTCCAGACTTGGCAGCGCTGTGATCTTAACCGGGCACAAACAACGTAAAAAACCAGGCTGCGAAACCCGATCGACAAGTCGTAGAGCGAATAGCTAGTTTGAGCAGCGACGCACTTTCGCCGGCGCCTACTTCATTTGTGCAGGGTTTGCTTCGACTATTTTACCGCGCTCCTCTCAGCCTGTCTCCTGTCCAACCACTTCGTCGCCAGAAGGTAAGTCGGTGTCTTTTTATCTTTCGTCTCGTTCTGCCTTTGTCCGGCCGGCCTCGCTTCTTACGCGGCTGGTGCCATCGCTGGTTAGCGCCCCCACCCCCATCACTAGCTACATGGCTCTCATCGTGACGGCCCTTTCACCCACGACGGACCAAGTTCGACATTACACTGCCCTCGAAGACGTTCCGATCTTTCATTGTCGCGTACACGGGATTCGCAAGGAGTTTTGTCGCTGACACTCCTACGCACAGGCGGCCCAGGCTCCTGATAAGATTACTCGAGAACGTGACTCGATCGAGCGTTACAACGGTTTGAATTTATAAAGGTTTGTATGGGAGAAAACGGTTTCGAAATTATTCGCAAATATATGTACATTTTGAAAATAAAATCGACTTACCTCAATGCCTTGTTGTCTTTCTTGTTGTCATCTCGCTTCTCAAACCGATCTGACGCCTTTTTGGCGAGTTTTAGTTTTTTTGGTTTTCCACCGCTAAGAAGAAGTAAAGGCTGCACGATCGATCTGGTCAGTAATAATAATAATAATAATAATAATAATATAATTATTATTATTATTATCTACTGCAGCTTCTCTAGCCACTGCTGTTCGTCTTGGAGCAGGGTCCTCCTCCATGTAACGATGAACCTCTAAGCGGACATCTTGGAAGGTGGAAGCGGAGTGGTCCCTTGCCTAACGCTTGATGTCGCGGCGCAGGGTAGGATCTTTTAAGTTCTCCACGAACTGTTCTTTCAACAGAGTGTCCTTGTTGGCCACCGGATCACCGCCACCCAGCCGCTCCACTCGAGACAGCAGGACCATCAGGGCATGAGCGAAGTCCTGTACAGACTCACGGTCCCCCTGTCGCCTGGCAAAGAACTTCCGTCTGGCCTGGGTCTCGGTAAGCTGCTCGCTGAAGACCTCTCTCAGGATCTGGAAGACTCCCGTGGGAGAGGACCACTGGGCGGTTGGCCTCAGCTTGACCTCCTCTTTGGCCACACCTTCCAGGTGGAAGATCAGGGTGTCCACTGCCTCACCATCTGGTTGGCCCCTCACAGCTCTCTTGGCATCTGAGATCCAGTCCTCCAGCACTCGGTCATCCCTGGTTCCCCCGTACTTTCCAAACCGCTTCTCCCGTGGGACAGACACCCGAATGCTTGGTGTGGCACTTGTGCTTGTGCCAGGCGCAGTGGTGGCAGGTTGTGTGGCTTCTGTTAGCTGTCCCAGCTGTGTCTCCAGGTCCTTAAGCTTTGCGGTCAGGGTAGCTAGCTGTTCTTCCGCTGCCATCTTATTAGTACGTTCCCGTTTATTTGTTCAACAAAAGTGCTAGAACTTTACACATGAATCCCACTTCTGACCCCAAAATGTAACAGGCGGCGGCGGACAGGCGAGCAGGAACGAGTAGGATTCAAGGACGTTCTTAAGCAAATTTATTGAAAGCTCAAACTACTCAGCGAATAAACGAAATAAACAAAATAAACGGAACAAACGAAATAAACGGACGAAATAAACGGGAACGACTAAAAGATTACACCTAGTAGAAAAATACAACATAATCTTAATGATATCCGAGTATCAAAATGATAGAGTTACAATACAATAAGATAGTCTAGTCTACTACAAGTCAATGACAAGTAAATGACAGAAAAATAAACTGGAAATTCTTAACTAGTAAGTTGAATCAAAGAATAACAAAGTTAACATAAGCTAAAGTAAATTATCTATAGTTGAGTCAAAGCAACTACAAATTACGAAGAATAACGTACGAAATACTAAGACAAAATACAAGTTGAAAACTGTACTTGAAGACAAAAATAGAACGGAAGTGACGTACACTAATGTAAATCAACTTTGAGTGGCAGAAATCTGATCTGACGCGTGTTGCACAAGCAATTCGCGTGAGCGAGAAAATAACCTCTGAAAACGATGAATCATTTTACAGTAAAATGGAACTCAACAGCAATAACATGATCATAAAAGGAATTTACATTCAAGGATGCAAGGTTAGAGCGAATTCTAAGTTAATAAGTTGAACAGGAAAGTACTAATTCGCGAACAGATAATTCCGACCTAAAAACATGACCTGTCTGTGTAGTTAAAACAAACGAAGCGAAAACGTATACAAGAAGAACATAGTTTTACGATTAACAGTTGTACAGTAAAAACGAAAGTTATGTAATTTGGTTTTAGATACGCCTGCGAGGCAAGTTGATGAAACGCTTCGTCCTGACGAGTACCTCAAAATGGCTGCGAACATGAAGATCGTCGAAATTTGGCAAGTTTGCACAGCTATAAATGTTTCAACAAGTCGATACCGCAAGGTTTTTTTCTGTAGTGACATTGTCTTATGTATCAACTTTTCGGCTGCGTTGGTTTGATTCAAATAGACTGCCTCACTTTTTCAAAAGTAAAGTTTGAATCTGATCCGTTTTCGCGTGTTTCATCAAAGTGTGTGATAGGGGTGTCGTTAATGTCTTGCTGCTGGCTTGATTCGAAGTCAATGTTCATGAAAGTCGGTGTGATAAATCAAGAAGACATAATATAACTGGCTGTGGTGATTTTTTGGTACAGAAGTTATTCGTTTTTGTTTAATTCATCTTGAAAGTTGTGGTAAATTTAAGCCCTGAAATTGGTCGTTACGGGCGCTCGTTTGGGTGAACCGAAAATCCTTAAAAACTCGAAAAAAATAAATGATCTGGTCAAGCGGATTGTGGTTTTAGTATAAGTACATGAAAGTCTTGCAACACACAAGAAATAAGCGAAATCTATTTTTCAAGCCAGATCGAGCAGACCGAAATTACAGAGACCGTCTCTTAATACACAAAATGGCGGAGGGTCCCGTTGGGACCAGGTTGGGACTGATTATATGAAGATTACGTAGTTCGCTGCGAAGGGGGGGGGGGGGGGTAAGGAAATTACGTTATGCGAGTGGCTTGGGGATTAGTCTAATAAAGATTAACATTTTTTGTAATTGCGTGGGAAATTCTTCCTTTTGTGAACATTCGCGGCAAATCTATTATCAGTTCGGGCCGTATCCATTTCTGGATATCGGTCTCGTGCGTTGTGATTGGCTGAGGTCAAAACCAAAACAAGGTAAATTTGGTCGAGAGATACTGGACACGAGTAGAAGCTGAATACTTTTTTAATGGCCGCCATTTTGTAATGCGGCAAACGATCGAAAGAAAATTCCGAATAAAGACTGCATGTTAAGATTGGAACATAAGCATTTATTCATTTTAAACATTCAACATTTAAGTCTTCTTCATTTTCGCACTCTGGAAGAGTAGAGCGGATTTTCTCCAGCACAAATTTTCAAACTCTCGCGGTCCTTCCACCAAAAGCGTCACAGGAATGTATGCCCCTCCGCCAGCCTGTTTGTTCCTGGAGAACTTTTGAGTGGAGCTTGCCCTGGAGGTAGTTGTCGGTTCTCCGTTGATTTCCCTAATTTGAGTAATGTGCCCCTAATCCAAAGACAAAGCAGAATCACCTTTGTCTCTGATGAAAACATTACCTCAAATTAACTGTTAATTGTAAAACTATTCCAGACCATAATCTCACTTACGACATTTATTGTTTGTGTCTCAAACTGTTAAATTTCTCAATTATAACATTTTCACACTAATAATGTTCAGGGGTGGACATTATGGAGAGGGGGTGATGGTATTGAACAGTACAAGAACTGACCATGTATAGTAAGGTGGTCTAGGCTCTTTGGACTTTTTTGTTTCTTGTCAACCTATCAGAGGGAAATTCATACTACACATGATGTTTAAGATTATTTACAACAGGTTCCTGTTTTTAACAATTAAGTCACTATACATGTAAACAATAAATTTAAAATGTCCAGATTTCAGAGTAATAATTGCACGATATTAGAAACAAGAATTATGAATACAGCAGTTAAAATGCCTTTTGTTCATGTTACTGTAGTTTACGTAGTTTTAAAATACAAAATCAGAACTGGAAAATTTTAAACATTTTATGAAATACATTCATGTACTGTTTGTACATATATGCGTACAGATGGTTAGCACAAGAATATATGCCATGATAATTGAAAAGTATGTTTGGATATAATCTCTAGTTAACTTTCTATGCTCTGGTTGTTTACATAATAAACAATGGGAGAAAGGCAATTTCTAATCTAAAATTTTGGCCAAATACATACTGTGGTGTTACATAATAATTACAGTCACACCCGTCACCAAACATTTTGCTATCCCATTTACTCAGGTGACTTGTAGTGTAAGACCCCTTGGAAACCTTCAGATTGAAATGTGGGTATCTGACTGAGTACAAAGTTCCCCTTTTCAGCCCTAGAAGAAAAATTGTAGATTATCATGAGTATCAACAAGTTTTTCTTTGAGTTCCCTTTTCTAATACTCAGAAACCAACCCCTTAAAATATTCTCTGTAGTTTTATGTACCTAAATTATTACATTTCCTGGAAATGGCCGGCTAGCCGAGTTTCTGTTTCGAACTAAAAACTCCTACATGTACATGTACATGTAAACAGTAAAAAAAAAAACGATGAGTAAGAACCTGCATTTTCTTAAGTTTGCCTTAACAGATTCTTATGTAAATGGTAATTTACACAAATTAAGGATATTTTGGTTCTTAATATGTTTACTTATTATTTCTTGCAGAAAAATATACCTTGTTGCTAATAGAAGTTTGGAAAGAATTTCCCTACATGAAAGTTGTACACCGTTTAATTTATATTCACATGATTGTAACAATAATATTTTTCCTGATTTTCAAAATTAGCATTTACATTGCAACTACAGTGATACGGCTCCTAGGGGTCTCCAAAGAGGATCCAGAACCTTGACTTATCTCATTTCCCTTGAAATTAACCATTTTTAATTGATTTTAGAAAATAAGAACCTCTTTCCAAATTTTAGGCTTAAAAAATCTTTATATAATTATAGGGTGTCTAACTGGTCAATCTAACAGGTTCTTAAAAAATAGGTTCTAACTCACAGGTTTTTACTGTACATGTACATGTACATGTACATCTCCCAGGGCAGTTTGATTTTGAGTCATCCTATACATCGTGCTTGCCAAACCCCAATGATCCAAAGCAGTGGTTGACATAAAAAATGTATACCACCAATGGCCAAGCTAAACAAAATGCTTGGGCTTACATACATACTTTATTTGATGAGTAGGTTGAGTAAAAGGCAGCCAAAGGGCTGATGTGGACCTACTGTATTTACCTGAGTATAAGTTGATCCCGTGTATAAGTCGACCCCCTATTTTTGAGGCCATAAACTAACATTTTTTCGTTTCTGGGTAAGAATCTTCCTAGAAAACTAACCCTGTGTTTCTTAGAATTTCCTTTCATGTAGAGGTACTTAATGAAGAAGTCACAGCAAGTTTCAATGTGAAGTTTATTATCGTGCTTACGTGAGCGTTTTTGCAACACGTGTTTATCTGGCATTTTGTCCATAATTTTTGAAACAGGCTTAAAAAATCAAACACACTAATCAGAAACGAACCTTTGTAATTGTGGAGAGATAGTAGTGGCTTTAGAAGACAAGCAAAACACCAAGTTACACCAAAAACCTTTGAAAACGACTCGATAAACAAAGTGCCAAGCTTTGCTCGTGGTACTTGGTAACCAAGCTACAAAATTGGTGAGGTACTGGTAACTAATAACTACACGTGCTTGCATCATGCCAGGTTACTAAGTAGCGAAGTTCAAGGCGAGAAAGATCATGCAGAAAGATGTTTTTCTCTAGTGGATTTTACAACTTTATGAGTGGAAACTGTCAGACCTTTATTCAAACCTTGTGCCAGTGAGTCTCTACAGCATTCAGGTCTATATTAAGCAGACAAATCGTAAGGAATTCCAACTTGAACTGCCAATTTAAAGACACGGCAAAGCGAAAGGACATCGTAACCTGTACTGTTGTTTACACGATATTTGATAACATATAAAAACAATTGTTATGCTAATTGTGCAGAATATATTTAACTGGTGCTTGGGTCGAAATTTTTGACCCATGTATAAGTCGAGGACGATTTTTTGGACCGATTTTGAGGTAAAAAAAGGTTGACTTATACACGGGTAAATACGGTACTATCCTAAAAATTAAGAATTACATTACTGAAATCAGCAACAATACTTAAATTGAAATTTAACTTTAACATTCTCGTTCCCAGAGGCCGCGATCCTTCTGGTCTGCGCCAGGAATCGAGACCTCTGGCCGCTCCCAATTTCTGAGCATGCACAGAGTACTCGTTCTGTGTTTTTCAGCCAATCAGATTTGTCATATTTGACAATGAGTCCGTGAATCGCGGACTTCCGGTCTTGAAAGCGGTCAGAGGTCTCGATTCCTGGCGCAGACCAGAAGGATCGCGGCCTCTGGGGACGAGAATGTAACTTTAACTGAAACTCATACCCTGGGGAGGACCTCCCATATAAAAGTAACAGGGGGTGTTACTACCCGCTTAGTTCTGGGCTCTTCAAAAATGTTGTTGGAATTCACTTGCTTACACAACTTTCAAAAAGTCCAGAATTTGAAAAGAGGGTAGTAATAAAATTTAGTAAGAATAGATTAAAGCCTAACCTATCTGTCAACTCACAAAGGCTGGCATAAAAATACAGAAATCAGTTCATGTTGAATCAGTTTCTCCCTCTTCCTCAAAGATACATGCTGCTTCTTGTGTCTCTTGATTTTGTATCTCCTCCATAATCTCACTGTACAGCAAAAGAAGGGTTTCCTTTTTTGCTTTACTAGGCTGAGCTTTGAGAACCTCCAGTTTGCTTGACAGTGGCTCCCTGGTCTCCTTGTCAATAATCAAAAGAAGCTTTTCAACTATTCTTCTAAAGATTTCATCTTTAGTTGCATTCCTTATGTCTTCTGCCACAGCTCTGTCTTCGATAGTCACATAAAGCACTTGTAACTGGGCATCTGCTCTTTTTTGCTGTCAATGAACTGTGTATGAAGCAGGTTTCTTCTGTTACTCTTCAGAATTTCTTCATAATTCTTCAAGTCACTGTCCAGTTCAGGGCCATCCAAGGACGTTATGACATCTGACAACCCTCCTTGAAAAAACCTTTGAAGGACAATCAATCAAATTAACACATAAGTCAGGAGTGCTGCATTAGGTCTACTAGTCCACTGGGTGTAGTAAATGTAACACAGGCCTGTATTCACACAATTGCACCATTAAGTTCATCCCAAAGGTAACATACATGTATAGGTTATGGCTTCTAGCTTTTAATACATATTATTTGAAGAACCAAATATAGGCCCAAAGGGCTGACAAAAATTATTTTCGAGATGGGCCCCCTCCTTATTTTAGGCCCTGGATTATTGAGCCCCCCACATAGCTGAAGATCTAGATCTGCTACTGCAGATACGTGTAGCAGTAGCTTTACACAAATGTAGTGTTAGTACCACTTACTTCTCTTTTCTCAACTTAATCTGCCACGATAGCACTTCTTCAGAAAAATCATGTTTTCTTCTTGAATCTGCTGCTTCATCCTTGGGATTGTGCAGTCCAAGCAAGGAGAAGAGCCAATTCCGCACCTAAAACATAAATGAAGAGAAAACCACATCAGCCACAAGTGATTTCATGAGGGTCCTTTAAATAAAACCACATTGGAATTTTAAAATGTTTTTTCTAGGAGGGAAGAAAACCAGGAAACCTGGACAGCAAAAACAACAACCAACAACAAACTCATTGAAAACTGTAACTTATCAATGATTCATACAATGTCATGTAACAAAGGTTATAATTTACATTGTAAATATCATTAGATGGCATATTACATCAGTATGATCCAAGGTTTTCAATGGAAAAATATACATATAGACAATGTATTTATTGCCATTACTCAGCAGCTTTTAAATGCTGAACTACCGTATTTATTAAATGGTTTTATACCTATGGTTCTTGGTTTAACATACAGCTATCACAAAATATTCGAAACCATCAGCTGAAATTCACAAGATAAAGGTGTGATGAATGCAGTTTTACTTCAAAATACCGGGTCAAGTAATCTAAAATGCCTTGCGGAGCGAACAGTTCAATACGTTCAATATTACTGTAAGAACAACACGACTCTGACAGCTCTGAACAAAGGGTATCGGCGCCTAGTTTGCACACAAGCAGACTTTCAACGTCCGTGCACTCTAGCAAAAATCTCGTGCACTCGAATGGAATTTTGACAAATCGAAGGCAAATTTATTCTAGTTTTTGAAAAGATTTTTTGTAGGAACCAAAAAAAATGCTACATACCTGAAAACTTCAGCGAAAGAGAGGCAATTCGTTGATCGGCTCCCTCGCAGAAAGCACCATTCCACGACTTTTCAACGAAGTTTCTCGGTCTCATCACAACGGACGCCGCCATTTCTTCGCATGTTGTGTTCATTTGCTTCTTCTCTTCAATTTCGCAAGGTTTCATGGGATATGGCTAAGGGCAAAAATCACTGGGCTCGAATAAGAGTAATCAATAAGTTTCCTCTTTGTAGCCAACCGACGCCATTATTGGTGACGTCATCGAGTATCCAGAAATGGATACGGCCCGAACTGATTATTCGTAGCTTCGTACTTTGCGTCTCCTCGATCGATTCCTTTGCTATTTTTAAACACTTATAAAATAGAAAATGGATTCAAAAGGCATTATAAATCTAGGAAACACTTGTTATCTAAGTAGCGTTCTTCAGGCTCTCCTCTCGGTGAACAATTTCTCGAAAGGCCTCTATGGATTACAGCACAATCGGAAAAGATGCAACTCGTCGAGGACTTCAGGTTTTTAAAATTATTATTCATTATTGTTGCTATATGTAAGTCTTCGGTGAAACGGAGCGATTGCAGTATACCCGGCCCACTTATTTACATGTGTCGGAACGCTTTAAGAACGAGGCATAGCACAATAGTCACTTTTGTTATATAATGAGATGCAAAACAGTGGGCCGGGTATTCTGCAATCTAGCCGGTGAAACTGATAGTTGTTATCAAACCAACTTGTAATGCATGCAAGGTTTTTCTTCCCAGACCCAGTGCAAGTATTTTCCCTCACACTATATTCGTGTTGTTAACCACTGTGATAGGGGTGGGGTGGGGGTGGGAGGTTATTTTGCAAACCGGCCCCCTCCCTCTTTTAAGCCACCCTTCTAATAAGCCCCCCTTTCACGCGTAAAATATAAATAAGCCCCCTCCCTCTTTTAACCCCCCCCCCCCCCCACTCATGCGACCTATTTTCTGTCATCCATCTCCTTCTCCTGTTACTCAATACTTTGTTTATGTTGCATTTATCAGTCACCCTGAAGTTTTAATATTCATTTTGCTCATTAATCTTTAATTCAATAATTTTATTTACACACTCGTTTAAAACATGCACTGTTTGACTGGATTATTGATTCATTGGTACAATAATCATTAAATTGCTCGAAAATTACAAATACAATAATTAATAACTGACCAGTCCAATCTATTTTACACCTCAAGATTATTTTTTTTTTAACATTTTTATTGATAGTTTGCAAAGCTTACAAGTTCACAATTATAAAAATAACAACAACAACAAAAAAAAAAACGAAAGAAAAAAAAATACACTGAAAAAGGCTTCTTAAGACAAGACCTAATACAAATTATTGATAGATATATACAATATTGGTACTTTTATTAGTTGGTAAAATCTCTAATTAACTTCTCCCATTTTTTTAAATGAAAAGCTAATTTATCTCTTTTCCTGGAAATATAGAGCTCAATCCGATAAACTCGCTTTGTTTTGGCGATAAAACCTTTTAAAGAGGGTTTAGCATTCTGGCATTTCCGAGAGTAAACATAGTATTTACCCAACAAGAGAATGTGGTTTATAAGGGTGAAATCATCCTGAACGTCAAATTTTCCAAAGATAAGATCAGCTTCCTTTAATTCCCTGTAAATCTCTTGAAGGATTGATTTATGCTGTATCCCAACTTGTATTGTAACAGAGTAACATGCAGTCAAATGTAGGCCACTGACTGTACTTTCAATGCAATGAATAATGTGAAAAGCAAACTTGTTATTGATTTTGTAGTCTTCTGTTCATTTATTAATACATCACTGTCAAAAATATACCTGTTACAAAAAGTAGTGATAAATGCAATTTTACTTTTCTAAATGCTGAGTCAAACATCCATATTGTGACATTTTATTTTTGTAAAAGAAAATAATGATATTGCTCAGTAGGTAAATTGGATTAACATTAATTTTGTCTAACACACCACAATACCATTTTAAAAACTGGTTTCAGGTGACAAGTGCTTGGTGTGTAGCACACTGAATTTCCACAAACTATATGATACTGCACCAGGAGTGGTGCGTCCAGCAACCCTTGTATCCTGCTTGCCACAGATTAACAGCCAGTTCCAAAAAGGGCAGCAGCAGTGTGCAGCTGAATTTTTTCAAGAATTTTGTCGCGTCCTTGGGCACACTGCAAATCAGTACCAGACAGAGAATCTGATCCCAGCCAGCTGTGACCTGTCATTTTTGCGATCCTTTTTCTTTGAGCTGCGGAGTGAGATAATGTGTTCCACATGTCAGAATGTCACTTCTAATACTACTATGGAAACTATTTTACCAATGCACCTCACCTTATCACTTCGATTATATAACTTATTTTTGTTTCATGCAACTTTTATAGCTTGCTATCATCATTTGACATTGTCTGTAGCTACTGTTGTTGTAAATAATATGTAAATAGTGCTATAAAAGTGATTATATTATTATTAGGGATTTAAATACAAAAAACCCTATGACAAAATACTAAATATTTAATTCCATATACTGATTTAATATTTTAATATATATTTTTATTTCATTGTTTAAATAAATTGTTGTTGTTGTTGTTATGAATTAATTATTAATGGAAGTCAAGTTTCCCCCTAAAGATTTTCATACAATATTTTGTGTGTTTGTGCATCCTTGAAATATTTGTAATGGAGAAGTTTTGTTATATATCATTACAAATGAAACACATTAAACACAAAGAAAAAGACATTTTTAAACCCTCAAACAGCAGTTTAGGATTGTGTTGAATATTTACAGATATTTAAACAGTACATAGTAAACTCACACGTGCAATGGTTATTATAAACCAATTAAATTTGCATTTTTGCGTTACTTGCCCCTCAAGAGCTTTAATATGTATCTTACAAAGGCTAAAAAACAAAAACAAACTAGACAGAGGGAAGAAACGAACAAACACTTACCTTAAATCTTTCTTTGCTCTAAACCTTCAGAGACAGCTGTTATGATCAGAAGGCTCGGCTAAATGTTAATCTTTAATAGACTAATCCCCAAGCCACTCGCATAACATAATTTCCTTCCCCCCCCCCCCCCCCCCCTTCGCAGCGAACTACGTAATCTTCATATAACCAGTCCCAACGGGGACCCTCCGCCATTTTGTGTATTATTAGAGAGGTTAAGCATGACGTTTACGGCAAACGGCAAAAATAATTCCGATTTTGCTCACTTTTTTTTAGCACTTAAATAAAGCCAGTCGAAAAATAGGAAAAAAATCCCTTAATCACAGTAAATGCAAACAATTTCCCTAAAATCAGACACCAAAAGTTTGATTTTTGCAACCTCGTTCCCAGGGTCCTCTCTATATCTCCAGAGAAAGGACCCTGGTTGCGGCTGGTCACGTGATCTGGGTGACAAACCAAAACCGTAGGGAGGGCTGCTCCTCGTCAAAATTTTGTCGACAGTACAACACATACTATCTAGGGGAGGGATAAATGTAGAGCGGGATTTTCAAAATGCGCTTGAATTTCTAAGCTGTGTTCAATCCGCGCTCCTTTCGACTGGCTATTACAGCATTATCCTGAAGGTTAAACAGGTTATTTGCTTGGAGAGTTTGTTTCTAAAAAAAGACTTGGTGGCAGTGCTTTCAACAGGGTACGGGAAATCCTTGTTCTTCCAGGTTTTGCCTCGAATATTGTCCGAGAGGGATAGCAAGTCAATGAGTTTGTTTTACCTTGAGTTGAGTTTTTTTGCCGTGGGTATTGTTGTTGTGCAAGGAGTTCGTTTCGTTTTTCCGTGACCTCAGTTTGTTTTGCTGTGTGAGTTTCTTTCAATCTTTGTTGTGTTCATTTTGTTTGGCAGCGAGTTGACATTGTTTTGTCTTGACTTGAGTTTGTCATTTGCCGAGAGTTGAGTTTATTTTGCTGTGAGTTTCGTTGTTGTGTCGTGTGTTCGTTTTGTTTTGCCGTGACTTGTGTTTGCTTTGCCTTGAGTTTCTTTGTTGTGGTATAAGTTCACTGATTTTTTTTAGCCGCGTTTTAGCCGCGAGGAGAGTCTGTTTTGCCATAAGTTTTGTTTTTATTTTGCTGTGAGTTGATTTTGTGTGTAGTGTGTTTATTTTGTTTTGCGGTGAGATTCGCTGTTGCTGTGAGAGTTGTGGGCCACCGTACTATTCTGGCTTCCGTTTAAGCCGTGAATTTTCTTAAAAGAAACTCCTACAGTTTATAAAGGTGTAGTTTTTCGAAGCGACGGCAAACAGAAAGACTTGACTAAAATTAACTTACGCCTGTCTGTTTTAAAATCAAAACAAATTTCTTCGCCTTCATCAAGCACACGGCGACGCACACGGCAAGATATTAACGGAGAAAAGTTTTATTAATGAGAGCCAGTTCAGTACAGGCCAGAAAAGTAAGGTATGTGTCAAAAAGAAACTTCTTTCGCCGTGAGTATATTTTGTTGTGCCTGGAGATAATTCATTTTCTTGTGAGCAAATTTATTCTGCCGTAAGATATTCAGTTTTAAATTTATCTTGCACCTATATGGGCAACTGTATACGACCGTATACGCTTATAAAAACTGTGGCCACTTGTTAAGAAACATTGTAAACTCAAGCAAATTATTAAACAATCTATATATTTATCTTAAATCTATATATTTATCTTGTATCAAAGTTTGACCCGACAAATATATCTTCTGGGGCATCGATGCGGCAGCCAGCAGTGGTCGATTTGCCCGTGAAAAAAGGTTTTTTGTCCTGTCCCCAACTGCTTTGCACAGCCTGCAATGTACTAAAATCTGCCGGGACTGATGCTTTAAAAATCTTTTTTGGAGTTGCCGGTGTCCTAGCGGATTTGGACCCCCCTGGATTTGGACCCCCCGGTCCAAATCCGCTAGCGAATATGGACCCCCCCCGGTCCAAATCCGCTAGCGGATATGGACCCCCGGGAGTCCATATTCGCTTGCGGATTTGGACTCCCCTTCGCGAATTTGGACCCCCCAACAAAGTGATCATACTTACTTTCGTACTCCTGGAGCCGTAAACGAATGAAAGAAAAGATGATTTAAACGTCAATACGAATATTTTATGGACATTGAAAAGAGAAAATAGAGAAGGTACGCCCCGGTGTTTATCAAACACAGCATGCATGTCCAATGCAAAATTTATTTTATTGTCAATATCTCGAAGCAACGTTTTCCAACGAGAATCAAGTGCCACTTTTGTTGACCCGAGCCTAAGGTGCAGAACCAAATTTATAAAACAAGTTCGGCTAATAAGTCCCTAACGGTCAAGTTAGTTTATTAGAATAAATGTTCGATCGAGGGAATTTACAAAACCTGAAAAGATACAGGACAATAAGATTACTACTGGACTCTAATTCCATTGTTTTCTTTTTGTTTTTACTTTACACAATAGATTTCCTCTATCTAGCTCTCGCTTTGCCGATAAAACAAAGAGCAATTTTCTCGACTTTTACAGCGCAAGAAGTGTTTTGTTTGAAGCATAAGCTTTGTTAAAAGTTGTAAACTTGAAATAGAAAGATTTTCACAAAAAGCGCAAACGCGAGTTTTATTGCTTCTTTGAAAATTAGGCCTGGTTTAAACGTCGCATTTTACATGCACTTAATTCGGCATTTTGATTCGGCGCATGTGAAATGCGACGTTTAAACCAGGCCTTAGTTGTGAAACTAGGAGTAAATACGTTTTCAAATAAAGTTGGTAATACTGCGTTTTTGTCTAGTTAACTCTACACTTGGAACAAATTATCACTATTGAGTAATCAATAGTTACTGGACAATAACTCACTCAAAGACTCTAATTACATTGTCTTTTTTTGTTTACATTTCACAACTTTTTTTTCAGAGATTCCGACTTCGTTAAAAACTGTTTTTTTAAGAACAGTGCCGATACCGTTAGTCTATAATTGCAATTATTTTTGTCCATGTTAAGCCGTGAAATAAGAATAGAATGAACTTCGCGTTTTTCTAAGCCTTTAAGTTGCCGTTAGTCTAGAGCGATTTCGAAAGCCGCAACTGAAACAGGATTAACAATTCCATTGCTAACAGGATCCTCAGTTAGACGCTGTTTTTAGTCAGGTCTCTCGTTTTCGTTAAGCTTGTCATTGAATTATAGTCCTTTTATTTATAATAAACATGGCAGAATTAAAACGAGATATGCATTTGTTTTCATTCTGTTAGTTAGGAGTTTTGTGTTGTCATTCAAAGGAACGTTAAAAAAAGAGTTTGCAAATGGAAAAATTTACTGAGTGAGGAGGAAACAAAGCTTAAAATAACAATTGTTTAGGGGGGTCAAAATCCGCGAAGGGGGGTCCATATCTGCTAGCGGATTTGGTCCGGGGGGTCCATATCCGCTAGCGGATTTGGACCGGGGGGTCCAAATCCGCTGTGACACCGGGACAGATACCTCAGAATTCTTTTTTGGAGTCGCTTGAAAATTCCGAGTCGACATTCTCGTTAAAAGACTCACCGAAAACACAAAGGTTTTGCCGCACTCCAAGCGATGTCATTTTAATGTTACAATTTCCACTCCCTACCGGGCTCAGTACTTCAGCTAAGTTAAGACAATTTTAACCTTTCCCACCCCTCCCTTAAATCATTTCTCTGGAATCTGCTAAAATCTAGCAGATCACGTGACCAGCCGCAACCAGGGTCCTTTCTCTGGAGATATAGAGAGGACCCTGGGAACGAGGTTGCGATTTTTGCCGTTTGCCGTTTGCCGTAAACGTCATGCTTAACCTCTCTAATGTCTAACTACGCTACGCAACGCGATGTTTGGCCTGCAATGCAAAGGGACTGGGCACCAGAGGAGTGGCCCCCGGAGCGAAGGTAGGGGACCCGACTGAGGGAGTAGGTTCTTGGACGGTTGCTATGGAAACCGACGCCACAGCAAGAGGCCTTTGCATAAGTCACACTGACCGGAGCCAGTGGAGTAAAAAAAAAAAAAAAGAAAAAGTAATTAAGGGGAGCAGGGTAGGGTGGGAGCGACGAAAATAAACAACTTGCAGCGAGCAAACTGCACAATGTACGCGTCAGCACGAACGGCGCGCGAAGTCGAGCTTCCGTGGGAGCGAGGCTGTGTCGGTGCGAGGCTAAGGCTACGCTCCATACATTAACTTCTGTCAATCAAAGATTGACCCCAATTAAAAGACAGCTGATCACACTTGATTGTCCCTAACGGGCTCATATTATGATCAGAGGGCTCGGCTACCTGATGCCCGATTCCCTCTATGGCGCGCGCCTGCAGGGAATCACGGTAGTTGTATTCATCGTTGCTAAGTCTCGTGCGTGGTTTGATGAATACATCTACCGTGATTCCCTGGAATCGGGCATTGAGCGGAGCGTGGTTTCCAAGCTCCCCGAGAAAGTGATCCCAAAAATTGCTATGCGCGTCGCCAAAGTGACGTCACGAACAAAGGAGCGCGAAGCTTTCCAACCTCTTCCAACCTTCTTCCAACCTCTTCCAACCTCGTTCCCAGGGTCCTCTGGGGACCCTGGGAACGAGGTTGGAAGCTTTCAAGTGATTTCGAAAATGGCGCCTTTGCCTTCGCAAAACAACAACTTTTCAAGTTGATTTTCTCCACTCATGTACCTTCCAAGTGTTTTGTGTTTGGTCAGGAAAGATTTTCTACGATTTCTTTTTCGAAAGGGGTGAGTGACTTATAACTGTAGGTTAAAATAACTTCGTAGAGGAGGTTTGAAGAGTTTTGGCCATATTCCGTAAGTGGGAATTTGTGTCGGAAAATTTTGGTTGTTCGCACAGGAAAATCGCTTTTTCTCGAAATAGATTTCACATGGAAACTTGAAATTTGGCTCAATAATTGGCTACATCTATAGAAAGAAAGTGACATTGAACTTAATTTCGAGAAGGTTACAGAAAAAATGATCAGTCACTTTTAGTGTCTTACATTGATTTCCTCGAATGGGAAATTGCGATGGAAAATTTTGGTTGTTCGCACAGAAACATCGCTTTTTTGCAAAATCGATCAAGCATGAAAACATGAAATTTGGCTCTGTAATAGGCTAGTTCTATAGAAAGAAAGTGCCATTTATTTCAATTCCGATGAGGTTACAGAAAAAATGATCAGTCCATTATAGTCTCTTACATTAATTTCCTCGAGTGGGAAATTGTGTTCGAAAATTTTGGTTGTTCGCACAGTAAAATCATCTTTTCTCGACATCGATTAAGCATAGAACCTTGAAATTTGGCTCAATAATAGGCTATTTCTATAGAAAAAACGTGAAACTGAAATTAATTCCGAGCAAGTAACAGAAAAAAATGATCAGTGCATTCAAGTCTCTTATTGACTGTTATACAGGATAGCTTTGCCCACGCGCTGTATTGTTTTATCTTGTTATTGGCATTATTGTGAAGAAATACAATTCATCGAAAATCAGTCATTGGGCAATTCAATTTTTTTAGCTGCACCCCAAGCGTATTAAAAGTTGGTTGGGGGTTGGGGGCTTAGGATTTATTTATTCAAAAGAACAGTGAAAAGAACCCACGAAATGTAGAGGTATTATTTTTTCACACAAAGGTGCTTTGATTACCCTAAATCATCTAGGTAGTCAACCAAAGAACCTAAATCAGCTAGCTGGTAATATACAAAGGCATATTTTTTGATGTGATAACATTATATGACGACATCATTTTTCTATGGTTGTCCTTCTTGTAGGGGGGGGCAAACCTCTATGCATGTATGTATTGCAGACTTCCGTAATAAAACAAGGGGTTTTGAATGTTCCATGTTTCAAAACTTTTATTATTATAATTGCAAATGATATTACTGTTTCTTTTTTTTATTTCACCCCTTGCTGTGGATCATGAAGGGGGTACCAAATCCCAGCCTAATAAATATTTTTGGTCCAGATCCCAAATCTGAATATACCATTCTCAATGTTTGGTTGCAAACTGATATGCATAACTGCATAAGAAATTAAAAGCACTGTTCAGTGCCATTTGGATACACACAAATTATGAATTCCACATAAAATATTTCTACTGTGCAGGCTGAAAATCCCAAGATCTGCACAACAGAATCTTCAATTCCACAATTCTGTATAATTTTCTTTTGTTATACAGTAGAACCCCAGAAACAAGAAACAGTTTTGAGTTAGCGGGGTTTCGAGTTATCAGGGTCGATTGAATATTTAATTTGAGTAGTTTACTGATTTTTCAGCACTTCAATATACAGTGCAAAATGAACTGTTATCTCGTCAGAAACTCTACCACCACCATCTAATCTTAGACATCTTGCAATCATGTATCCTGCATGGCCGGCGTTCAAAGGGGAAGAAGGAAGGGAGTTCAAACGCGAGGTGCGAGGAGAGAGCGCGAAGAAGGGGGAATAGAGGTTTCCCTTCCCCTTCCCCCTTCTCCAATCACACTCTCTCCTCACACCTCGCGCATCACGCTCGAACTCCCCTCCTCCTTTCCCTTTGAATGCCGGCCACCCAGGCTAACATTCATGCTATTCTCTCTGAAAGTAAATGGTAGGTCCAAAAGTAGTAAAACCCTGAACACAATGCTAAAAGTTTGATTATAAGCTTACATACAGCTGATAGATCACATTTTCTTCGAGTAAGCCTCAGCTCCACCGATCTGTTCGAACTACAATATCTTCATGTGGTCTGTCCTTTATACTAGTTTCTTGACTTTAGAGGGATTTCATATTTTCAGTATGGGAAAGATAGTGTTATGGGCTGGAAATTTTCTCTGATTTATACAGATAACAATTCATTTGCAGGTGATGTGATGAATGTTGATACTTTTTGTTGTTGGACATTGAACTAAATCAGAAGCATATCACCTAGAAAAGGTGATTTGCTTCTGACTAAATTTACTGATGGTAACTGATAGCATTTCTTTTCTGGATGATGGAACTTTAAGAGGACCAGTGTATCATTTTGAGAGGAGTTGCTTTTTTTAAAAAGTTCAGTATTATTTTAAAGTGTTAATGGCAATGATAAATGATTCAGGGGGTAAGAATGTTTATATAGATGATGTCGTGATGTAAAGGATGGAATGTGAAGGTAACAGTGTTTATGAGTGAGGTTTTTGGAGATGTTTTTATCATTTATTCTGCTCATACAGTGTGGTCACCCAGGTCGTTGAATGCTTACATATTTTCTCTTTCCAGGTCCAGTTATAGGGTAATAGGTAAGGGGTTATTTGCAAACTTTAAATTGTTGTTAGTACTAAAAAAAGGTTTTTATTTACTTTCAGATGTGCAACTGCGCAATGGGAGAGTAGTACAACATGTACAGTTGAAGGCCAGCAATATTCAAAAACCTCTGTTAAAGAACAGATATTTTACTGATGCAGATGATAGTGAGAGCTTAATTTGTCTCCACCATGCTCTGTACTGGAATAAATAACAGTAGTCAATAAAGCCCTAGTTACCTTATGATATGAGATTAGTGATTTTACCTATTAAACATGTTTTTCAATGACATGCATTTAAGGTGATTCCCTTGAAATAGAACTGCTCATAGACTTCCAACGAAACTTTGCCAGTTGGTTGTTTACCTTAAGGGAAGTTAACTTTTGAAATTTGGAATGGGGGGTCACCGTATGTAGCTACAGTTGCGCGCGAGACTAGCGAACTGAGGTAGCGCGCGCGACTTCAACAATTTGTACGCGCTCTACATGGCGCGATTACATTTTCCGTTAATTAAGTTTTTTGTGCTTCGTCGTTATTGTCAATTTAAACAGATTTTTTAGGGTTTGTAGTTTAAGAGTATTGTTACCCTTTGTTTAATGTTTCTTAAGACCATTTGTTTAAGTTATTTAAAGGTCTACATTTACAAGGCTGTGCTCTAGCGGCGCCCGGTCGCCTCAGGCGACCAACATTTGGTTTCGGGCGACCAAAAAATAAAACTGGTCGCCCGACCGGGCACCCGGCCGTCTTGTGCGCCGTTCAAGACTGTAGAAAAGCATGTGATTGAGTGTAACATTCTGATTTTTGCTGATTGATAATGTTATTCGCGGGAAAATAACTTCGCACAACACGGAGTCGAATGTTTACACTTGCCGGCGCTGTCAAGTTTGTTCCGCTTGATTTAACACGAGCTTGACTTTCACGTGACAAACGCATGAAGTTGAACATTGCAAAAATATGCGTTGAAGATCTTGGTTTTCCCTTAGCTTGAGATGGTTTAGTTCTCAATTATTTTGATATTTGGATAGTTTTTGTTGGTGCAGTGCGTTAATGTTAACATAAAATGAAATTCTTCGAAAATGCAAATGTTTTCCCCTTCGGTTTTG
Source organism: Meandrina meandrites (assembly GCA_963693305.1). Lineage (NCBI taxonomy): Eukaryota > Metazoa > Cnidaria > Anthozoa > Scleractinia > Meandrinidae > Meandrina > Meandrina meandrites. The sequence goes on along the minus strand of OY855912.1, from coordinate 28,287,827 downwards.
TCTGCCGATGTTTACAAAGGAATAAATTAATTTAGCGGCTACTTGTTGCTCGCTAAATCTTGATATGAAATGCCATTTATAACCGATTTCATTTGTTTTTAGACTAATTGTTGTCTCAAATGAGACTTCTTAATGATATTAAGATTTAGGAGGTAGTTACATGTACATTAAGGACTTTTTTTTATCAGATATCACAAGTTCGTCGAAATGCAGTGGCCGCTAAAAATAGCATCGATCACTCCGCCGCGTGTGAAACTTTGGTGAATTTGATTGTTGGCAGTTCCATGTCTTACAACAAGTTTAAGAAATAAATCAATCCGTTTCTTTTTCAAATTGCACGGCTTAGTAAAGACTCATCATTTAAATGACGGTTCTCGCAGCTGTGACGACGCTAAAAACGGCTACGAGGGAGACAAGGCCGTGGCAAGAATAGAAACTCGTCGATCTAATTACATGTAAATGGACTTTAAATAATTTCAGCGACTTTCTCAAAATTTTTACTCTCCACAAATAATCAGCTGCAACAAGAAGAACTTCCCATCAATGATTTTACCCTTTACTTCTCTCGCGTAACCGTTCTTTCATAAAACTAGATAAAGTTTGAAATTTTAACGAAAATGTCGAAAAGGGATGATAAATTTTTCCCTTTTTCGCGCGAAAACTTCAATGGGTTTCGTATGACAACATACCGGACATCACACTTTTTCTACTCGCAAAGCCGGCACATTTCCTCGATCATCGTGTAGATTCAATGTAGATCGCCAACCATGTTATTGTGAAAAGATGGATCAAGATCTTGACGCGCTTTATAAGATCCTCGACTGCCAGCTTAAGTCGTAAATATGGTATGCTGCTGCGATTGCTTGTTGCGCTTGAACTCGCTCTCAACGTCGACTTCTACGCACAGCATCCAAAATTTGTTTCTTTTCCCTCTGTTGTTAGTGTGTATGCTGTACAAATCAATATTATAACAACTAAAAGATATGTAAATTGGTTGTATCAGTATGATTTAATTTCGTGGTTTAGTTAATTATTAACTAATTAAACCATGATAATAATAATTAATTAATTGAATAATTAATTATTTTGGGCGACCAACCTGAAGGGCCGGGCACCCTACCTGGCATGGTTGGGAGCCCGAAGGGCCCCCTGAAAATTTTCTTAGAGCACAGCCTTGACATTTACGCATTTGAAAAAGCTCGCGCTAATATAATTTCCAGAAAGTTCGTCAATGTCGCGAAAGCATACGCGAAAGCGCCGCGACATCCAACAAGCTATATAAGTTTTCAGTTTTTGCCTTTGAGTTCAGTTGACGTTAGATACAAGCCACAAGAAGGAAAGTACGGCAACTCAACCTTTCTTTAGTGATTTTAGGCAGCACCAAGGTAAATATTTTGACGCTAATTTAGTTTATTCACTTTATCGCTTTATTTGTTTCTGTCAGTTTCAGTTTTATCGGTTATATTTCTAATTTAAGACTTAAGATTTAAGATAAGAGGAAAGTTGTACACGACATCGTTTACCGTTATTTGTAAATCTTTACTTTTTTATTTCCTTCTTGTAAACTGTACACTTTCTTAAATGCATTTATATTCCATAGTTTTCACGATGTTATTTGTAATTTTTACGTATGTTTTTATTTTAGTTCTCACGTTATTTATTGAACAAGCAATAAATATCAGTTATGCGAACGGTTTCCTAAATCACTGGAGTAATACCGTATTCGTTTAGGAGCAGGAAGCCCTTGTATTTGCCATATAATTCCTTATATTTCCTCTCCGAGTACGGGCAAAGTACATGTTTTCGGTGATAATTGTATTATTCTGCCATAAAATTGATCTGTATTCATTTTATAGACAGAATTATTTTAGACAGAATTTATTAATTTGATTGCTAATTTCGAACTAAGAGAAGAAAATAATAGTTAGTATGCACAAATTTTGCGTGCTTTGTTATATTCCTATAATAGCTTCAAAGGTAGATTGCGTAATACGGTGGCCCATATCTGCCACGGCAAAACTTACTTTTCCACGGCAAAACTTACTTTTCCACGGCAAAACTTACTTTCTCACGGCAAAACTTACTTTCTCACGGCTTCCGGTCCCTCTCTGTCTACATGGATAGTAAAAGGACTGGATTTGAAACTAGCTCGCATCAGCGGTTCCATAAAAAAAAATCGTGGAAATTCGTGACGGTAGCATTTGCTAATATTTTCATGAACGTAATAGAGACTGAAATCATTCTCCATAGCTCTAGCAAACCACTAGTCTGGAAAAGATATATTGATGATATATTTTCCCTATGGAATATACACAAAAGAGGCACAGGCTCTTTCTTAGAACTAGCTAACAATTACCATGCGACCATAAAATTTACGGCTGAGATTTCAGACACAGAGATAACTTTTCTGGATACATTTGTTTACAAGGGCGAAAGATTCAAGAGAGAATCTATTCTTGACGTGCGAACGCATTTCAAACCGACAGAAACATTCCAATGCACAGAATTCACCTCCTGCCACCTTCCAGGAGTCTGGAAGGGCTTCATTAAAGGCGAAGCCTTAAGACTTCTCAGACCTAATTCTCCAGAGAGAACTTTTGAAGAAAACATTAGACAATTCAAACGAAGATTGCGAGCGAGGGGTTATCCAGGTAACCTTTCGGAGAGGATTCTGTCAGGAGTTAAAGGTAGCGAAAGAATGTCGGCTCTACAAAATAAACAAAAGACGCACAAAAGAATTCTACCTTTCGTAACAGAATATCGCCCTTCTGTACCTAATCTTAAGAACAATCTAATGAAAAAGTGGCACCTAGCTAATAGAGAATCAACCGGTGCTCAAAGAAATATTCAAAGACCCTCCCATCCTTTCGTACAGAAAAGGGAGGTCGTTAAAAGATATACTCGTTAGAGCAAAAATCTGAAGGCGTCGTGCCTGTCTTTTTATTTCACATCAAGCCGGAAATACAATCAGGACCATCTAACATATTTCGAACTTCGTCAGTTATGGCATCAATGTCATATTCAAGATTTCTTCTCGATAATCCATACATTACAGTTTTCCCGTGTAAAACGTACGTTTTGCCGTGGAATAGTAAGTTTTGCCGTGAGAAAGTAAGTTTGGCCGGGAGAAAGTAAGTTTTGCCGTGGAAAAGTATGTTTTGCCGTGAGAAAGTACATAGGCGTACAGGCAATTTTTTACTAGGGGGGCGGTGAACCATTTGCCCAAAAAATTCTCGCAAGTTGCCCAAATTCTTACGAAAAACTCGAAAAGAAACGAGGGTCATGTACGATGCTCTAACATAGGCCTACTTACGAAGTGAAAATATTCTTACAAATGAATCTATCATATGAACTCATAAAACACGTTAAAAGGAATAGCTGTCTCGGCCATTTCGACCGCCAAAGATATCAATGATACGTCCATGTCATTGTTGACTACAGAGTTGGCATATGCCCTTTCAATGTTAATAAGTGCGATGAACATTACTGACACGTTGTTGCCCCATGGTGCTGCGCAGGTAAGTTTTCAATCTGCGCAACGCACTGAATGATCGTTCTGCTGAACACGATGTAGCAGGTATCACTGCAAGGATATGTACTACATTAATAACCAGAAACTCATCACGCGCTGGGCAACCACTGTCTCGTGTGAATTTAACTGGCTTTACCACGCCGACTTCAGGTTAAAATAGAAAATATCTATCTTTTCAAAAAACAAAAACATGGAAACTTCTTTTAAAACTGGCTTTGCCCAAATTTCTTTTGCTGCCCAAAAAATCTGAGTTGCCCAAAATTTGGGGGGGCTGCAGCCCCCCCCCCCCCCCCAGCCCCCCCGGCCCGTACGCCTATGAGAAAGTAAGTTTTGCCGTGGAAAAGTAAGTTTTGCCGTGAGAAAGTAAGTTTTGCCGTGATAAAGTAAGTTTTGCCGTGGAAAAGTAAGTTTTGCCGTGGCAGATATGTACGGTGGCCCATATCTGCCACGGCAAAACTTACTTTTCCACGGCAAAACTTACTTTATCACGGCAAAACTTTCTTTCTCACGGCAAAACTTACTTTTCCACGACAAAACTTACTTTTCCACGGCAAAACTTACTTTCTCATAGGCGTACGGGCCGGGGGGGCTGGGGGGGGGGGGGCTGCAGCCCCCCCAAATTTTGGGCAACTCAGATTTTTTGGGCAGCAAAAGAAATTTGGGCAAAGCCAGTTTTAAAAGAAGTTTCCATGTTTTTGTTTTTTGAAAAGATAGATATTTTCTATTTTAACCTGAAGTCGGCGTGGTAAAGCCAGTTAAATTCACACGAGACAGTGGTTGCCCAGCGCGTGATGAGTTTCTGGTTATTAATGTAGTACATATCCTTGCAGTGATACCTGCTACATCGTGTTCAGCAGAACGATCATTCAGTGCGTTGCGCAGATTGAAAACTTACCTGCGCAGCACCATGGGGCAACAACGTGTCAGTAATGTTCATCGCACTTATTAACATTGAAAGGGCATATGCCAACTCTGTAGTCAACAATGACATGGACGTATCATTGATATCTTTGGCGGTCGAAATGGCCGAGACAGCTATTCCTTTTAACGTGTTTTATGAGTTCATATGATAGATTCATTTGTAAGAATATTTTCACTTCGTAAGTAGGCCTATGTTAGAGCATCGTACATGACCCTCGTTTCTTTTCGAGTTTTTCGTAAGAATTTGGGCAACTTGCGAGAATTTTTTGGGCAAATGGTTCACCGCCCCCCTAGTAAAAAATTGCCTGTACGCCTATGTACTTTCTCACGGCAAAACATACTTTTCCACGGCAAAACTTACTTTCTCCCGGCCAAACTTACTTTCTCACGGCAAAACTTACTATTCCACGGCAAAACGTACGTTTTACACGGGAAAACTGTAATGTATGGATTATCGAGAAGAAATCTTGAATATGACATTGATGCCATAACTGACGAAGTTCGAAATATGTTAGATGGTCCTGATTGTATTTCCGGCTTGATGTGAAATAAAAAGACAGGCACGACGCCTTCAGATTTTTGCTCTAACGAGTATATCTTTTAACGACCTCCCTTTTCTGTACGAAAGGATGGGAGGGTCTTTGAATATTTCTTTGAGCACCGGTTGATTCTCTATTAGCTAGGTGCCACTTTTTCATTAGATTGTTCTTAAGATTAGGTACAGAAGGGCGATATTCTGTTACGAAAGGTAGAATTCTTTTGTGCGTCTTTTGTTTATTTTGTAGAGCCGACATTCTTTCGCTACCTTTAACTCCTGACAGAATCCTCTCCGAAAGGTTACCTGGATAACCCCTCGCTCGCAATCTTCGTTTGAATTGTCTAATGTTTTCTTCAAAAGTTCTCTCTGGAGAATTAGGTCTGAGAAGTCTTAAGACTTGGTTTCAGTAAATATGAACCGGTGAGGTGCAATAGTGAAAAATCAAAAAATCTGAAAAAAATTCACAGTATAGCCCTTGGTGAACTATTACTAGAAATATAGTTTTTATTTTGATCCGATTATTATTTTGGGCGTACGGAGGTCATCTTGATTTCGCTGCTCTCGAGCGGTGTTTCAAGGGCTCTCGTACCGCACATCGCGAAGACCTCCATTTCAATATCAAAACAACTTTCCCCAGAACAACAAATAGATAATAAGAAATAATAGATAATGATAGTCATTTTGAGTGGTTATTTTCTTTGTTTGGATTAATAAAGAATTTTTAGAAGATTTTCAATTATTTACATTTAGTTTGAGCGATTTCTCACAAGTTAAAATTGACAAAATTCAACGGCTAAAATCGTTGACTGGCACATGAGCTAAGGTACAGAAACTTATACCACGTGAAAGAGCATTCTTTCTTCTTGTAAAATCCGTTTTCAAAACCTTGGGCAACTCAAAAGATGATTTTTGAGGTCGCAAAATGTAAATGGCACTTTCGTGAAATTTGAGCTTTGCCGTAACGGCCTCCAGTCGATGAAAACATATCATGTAAACACTGCTAAACAATAAAGCTTCAAATACATTCATTATCAAGTACCATCACACATTTACAAGACTATTATGAGTGTTTAATTATCGTTCTTAAGAAAAAAGTAAAATAATTTAGCAGATTTGTGCTTTTTATTTGACCTCGCGTTCCAAAGTTTACACGGCTCACGTGCCATTTGTCAAGGTCAAAAGCGGTCTTTATCAGATCAAATCGGTTTCAAATCATCCAGAATTTGCTTTTTTAATTTAACACTCGTAAAATAGGATAAAAAGAAGTTCGTACCTTTCACTGAGCTTTCTGTATGTTGAGAAAAATCCAAGAGATCAAAAGAGAGCAAAATCTTCCGGACTGTTTCGAGTCAGAGAACGGCAACATTGCGTTACACTTTTCTGGATATACCGCTGACAAGTAATCTCAATCGCAGTCTTATCTTTGAGAAATGTTTCGTTACATTGGGCAGGAACACTGGCCTACAAACTCTATTCAGACTGCGGATGAAAATGCAAGTGAAATGATTTTCTTTTTAATACATAAGCTTTTCTATAGCATGACTGGTAACGTCGATTTCACAGGTTCCAATCTTGTTGAATCCTTTAAACACTGGTGATTTTTTTTTTAGGTTGAATTGATTCTGGCCCAATTTCTTGAATTGAAAAGTCAGAAATCCACTGCAGAAATCGATTCAGTCGTTTACTCATGTTTGTTGTAAGCGATCCCTTTTCCTCTTTATTTTTCATGTCAACTAACAAGTGAGCTGGTCCTACTTGGTCTACTTTTTTTGTATGTTTTCCTACCTTTCTATTTCAATACCTGTGTATCTAATTCATTTCAATAAAGCCTTGTGTTTTACCCGAACATAACAGCTAAACAAGGGTTCCAGATTGCAATGCGAGAGGGAACTGGCCAAAGTCAAGGCATACAAAAACGCTCAATTTATTTAAAACCATCTTACTAGGTTTTTAATTTCATAGCATTTTTTTGCACTTTCGAGCAATAGCTAGAGCCGACAAAGTCTGAAATAAAATTTATGTAAGGCCTGGTTTAAAAGTCGAATTTTACATGCGCCGAATCAAATTGCCAAATTAAGCGCATGTAAAATGCAACGTTTAAAACAATTAAATTCGGCAGATCTGAATTAAATGTGAGTTCAGTCGAATATTCGACTGTTCCAGTTTCATTGCTGTTCATGGCCGTTCTTTGCGGAACAACAACGTGACATGACCAAATTTTGCGTATTCTGGACACCCTGAACCACGACGGATAATTTTTGGTTTTTTATTTTATTTTGCATGTCTAAGGATAATCGTAGAAAAAACTTTGTATGTGTAACAATTTCCGAAAGAATAATTTTAGTTATTGCTTATTGGAAACACCAACAAATCACGTGACTACAATTTTGAAAATTAGTGCTGCCGCAGAGTAAAAACTCACGAGTAAGAATCTAAAGCAGTTAGGCTTAAATTTGCCAGGTAGATCCTCTTAACATAAGGACCGTTTCAGCCTAAAATTAACCTAATTTTAGCCTAAATTTGTACTAATTACCATTTATGTAAGAACCTGTTTAGGCTAGTTGAGAAAGTGCAGATTCCTACATGCGGGTTTCCACTGTATTATTATCACCAGAAACTAAGGTGATGTTACACGGGACAACTTGCAACAACGATTTTTCGCGCAACACCGCGTCAACTTTTCGTGCTATGTTACACGAGTCAACGTTTCGCGCAACATCGTACAAAATGAACTTGGCAACATGCATGTTATACGAAACGATTTTTCACGCAATCCGACACGCAACATTTTGCGTATCCAAGCAACGCGCGTCCTGGTCATGTAAACAAAGATGGCGGCCGATGGACGTTGTCGGTGGCGGCGTCAAAACTTTGTTAATTTGCTTCTTTTAGTTGATGGCGTAGACTGTGATGAAGAGGAGAGAAAGGTAAAGAGAGAGAGAGAGAGAGAGAGAGAGAGAGAGAGAGAGAGAGAGAGAGAGAGAGAGAGAGAGAGAGAGAGAGAGAGAGAGAGAGAGAGAGAGTGAGTTATTACTGCAACTAGCTCCATCCTCTCAGCGTCGTTTTTATGTCGCATTACTCTCGGGTGCTTCTAAAATCTGCATCTCTTCGTCGCCACAGTCAACAGCAGACACCATTTTGTTTGTTTTCAAGCCAAGTCCCTTGGGACTTCCCTGGGCTCGTTAAATTTCGCGCGAGATCGGAAGCGGCAAGAATTCTGGGAAGGCGTTGCGCAAAAAATCGACGCGGCCCTGTTACACGAGCCAACTTTCTGAATATTCGTCATCTTGCGTTGTGAGTCTTTGACTTGGTTTCAAAAACTCGCAACGTGTTGCCGAGTAAAATGTTGCGCAAAAAATTGTCCCCGGTACCATGTTACACGGTAAACGATTTTTCATCCCCGTAACGACACACGCAACAACATTTTCGGTTTTGCGGTAAGTTAGTTGAATTTCTACCTAAACGCCGTAAATTTCTTACAGAAACTAAAGAAATTCATTAAGTGTATCGAAGTAAACCTCTCCAGACTGCTAAATGACGATGAAACGGAAGAATTTAGCCAAATTTAACTTTATTCAGCCAGGCTTGTTCAAAACCAAGATAACGCCATTTAGCGCGAGCTAGCGCGCGCTGAGAATTTAATCCAAATATTGCAATTTTGATTGGTTGATTTTTTCTCGTGATTTTCCAAATATGGTTCTTAGTGGAAACGAATGTGCAAACGCTTTGTACAATACGAATCATAGGGAGTTACACGTTTCAACCCTTATGGGTTTCTGTTATCAACTCATCGCTTTCACCTCAATCATGGTCCCTGAACTATCTCTTCTCGTGCCCTACAAAGGGGCTGAACCCAGGCGCACGAAGAGGAAGTTTAAGATATCTTGAATGCGCATGCACAGAAATCCGCCATTTTTTTCACCCTAAACTGAGCAGAAAATGACCGATGAAAATTTCTTGAAAGGCGCGCATGCACGCGTACGAATGACGAATTTCACTTCGCGGCCATTGGTAAAATAGGAGCACAATAATACATTAAGTTTATACTAGAAGTAATCATAGAAAATTGAGCGCGTTCGAGTTAACTAACAAAAACAACTCGAAAAAGCATTTGAAAGCCGGAGACCGTTTAAAACAACTCACCAAGTTTTCCGCAAACAATAGTACATCAACGCGCGAGCGTGAAGAACGTTCTTCTAACGTCGAACTAAACTAGGGACTCGCTAAAAACGAACGGTTAAACCGATAAACGATAGTTGCGACTCAGATAATTTGTTTCATGCTGAAAAATCCTCATTTCTACTCTACTTTCACGAAAATGACGAAATGTTGAACTACGCCATTTTCAGTAATGATATCGCGAGTGGAAGAGAGAGTTCAGGTACTGGACTAGGTGATTATAGCAAGACTGCAAGATCGCGTATCTCTATGATCACCTGAGCAATTATACAAATGAATGATGATATTAATAACGATAATAATATTGGTTATAATCAGTGATAATGTTAATGATAATTACACCAATTAGAATTAAAACAAGCGATAGATCTGGCTAAAAGAAGTTCTGCCTCAGTTGTTATGTTTGAGTCGGCAGAGCCAGACATAAAAGTCGGGAGATGGCCCCTGTTATCAGTCGATGCATTTGGTACTGTAACGCATCGAGGACTGGCTGGATTTTCAGCACATATTCACTGAACGGCATTTAACTAAAAATTTCTCAACGTTGTGTTCAAATCTAAAAAAATTGACGCTGAGCTAACTTAAATCGTCTTATCGACGGTATGTAGATATCACTGAGTGTAAATAAATTGAGCAATGAAATAATTGATAGTGTAAACAAATGGGTCAAAGTTCTCTTGCAATGTTTGCTCAAGAGAACAAATTCGTATATCACAGCCAAATAAGGCCATTCTTATAATAAGGCTTATTTCTTATCGTCTGACGGACTCAAGTCCCTGATTCATTTTCTGCTTACTTTGGGCAACTCCAATGAACAAGTTTTTTTGCGAAGAATAATTACTTACAAGAACTTATTCTGTATGTGGTAGTAACATATGCCAAATAGCATCGACGCAAATATTCTAAAAAATAATCAAGGGTCAAACAAGCGTTTCATCTAGTTTCTTTTTTTCTTTTTCTTGTTATGATTTATATCGATCACTATTTGCGATCGATCGAATGACGACTGAGAGGTTGCAACAATACCTTTGACAAGCGGTGTTGCTTTCTAGTAACGCAACAACTATCGTCGGATCCACGGAACTTGGAGCTGTTTTTTAGCTAATCTCTCGGATTGCTTTTATATCCAGGACACTTACAACAAGGTATGACCAATAATTCGTTTAAGGTATTATTATGTGTGTTAGAAAGCAAATTCTGAATGACTTGATACCGATTTGATCTGATAAAGACCGCTTTTGACTTTTGCAAATCACACGAGCCGTGTAAATTTAGAACCATTCTCGTCCCCAGAGGCCGCGATCCAGAAAGATCGCGACCTCTGGGGACGAGAATGATTTGGAACGCGAGATCAAATGAAACACAGGCAGCCCCAAGCTACCTTCGGATGTGACTCTTTCTTATAAGCGGTGTTGTGTTACAAAGATTCGATTTGTAGGGTTTGTATGGGTACGCAACGGTTTTGCTTTAAAAGTAAAAAAAATCGTATATTTTGTGAATAAAATTTACCCTGATTTTGTGTTTCATTCTTTGTTGCTCAGGTCGTTCTAACGCGATTTCGGCGAGTTATCGTTATTTCGGTTTCCACTGCCGCCAAAATCGCGTTAGAACGACCTGAGAAGCTGGCAAACAACAAAGAATGAAACACAAAATCAGGGTAAGTCAATTTAGTGTTCCTGCCCAATGTAACGAAACATTTCTCAAAGATAAGACTGCGATTGAGATTACTTGTCAGCGGTATATCCAGAAAAGTGTAACGCAATGTTGCCGTTCTCTGACTCGAAACAGTCCGGAAGATTTTGCTCTCTTTTGATCTCTTGGATTTTTCTCAACATACAGAAAGCTCAGTGAAAGGTACGAACTTCTTTTTATCCTATTTTACGAGTGTTAAATTAAAAAAGCAAATTCTGGATGATTTGAAACCGATTTGATCTGATAAAGACCGCTTTTGACCTTGACAAATGGCACGTGAGCCGTGTAAACTTTGGAACGCGAGGTCAAATAAAAAGCACAAATCTGCTAAATTATTTTACTCTTTTCTTAAGAACGATAATTAAACACTCATAATAGTCTTGTAAATGTGTGATGGTACTTGATAATGAATGTATTTGAAGCTTTATTGTTTAGCAGTGTTTACATGATATGTTTTCATCGACTGGAGGCCGTTACGGCAAAGCTCAAATTTCACGAAAGTGCCATTTACATTTTGCGACCTCAAAAATCATCTTTTGAGTTGCCCAAGGTTTTGAAAACGGATTTTACAAGAAGAAAGAATGCTCTTTCACGTGGTATAAGTTTCTGTACCTTAGCTCATGTGCCAGTCAACGATTTTAGCCGTTGAATTTTGTCAATTTTAACTTGTGAGAAATCGCTCAAACTAAATGTAAATAATTGAAAATCTTCTAAAAATTCTTTATTAATCCAAACAAAGAAAATAACCACTCAAAATGACTATCATTATCTATTATTTCTTATTATCTATTTGTTGTTCTGGGGAAAGTTGTTTTGATATTGAAATGGAGGTCTTCGCGATGTGCGGTACGAGAGCCCCTGAAACACCGCTCGAGAGCAGCGAAATCAAGATGACCTCCGTACGCCCAAAATAATAATCGGATCAAAATAAAAACTATATTTCTAGTAATAGTTCACCAAGGGCTATACTGTGAATTTTTTTCAGATTTTTTGATTGTTCACTATTGCACCTCACCGGTTCATATTGAGGGTCCCCAATAGGGTTCTTCAATCCCGCCATCCCGACCAAAATTTTTCCTCAATCCCGTAATCCCGACGGTTTTTAGCGGCCAATCCCGATCCCGGTCATTAGCGTTTTTTAAGGTCCCTTACCTCAACGGAAAAGGCCTTTTTATGGTGTCCAGATTCCCTCACAGCAAATCAAAGTATTAAAATTAGCTCTTTCCACCAAAGGGACGGCAAAGTTCATCTGGCAGATTTCAATTTCAAATGAACTAGGTCGCACACAGTCCTTTATTGTGTTGTACGTCGTTATTCTATGCCTTTAGCGCCACCCTTTAGTCAGGCCCGTAGGAACGAATTTGTAAGTGAGAGGGGCCAAACACACTGGTGGTGATGTGTAAAGTGTGTTGGAGGCCAACTTCCGTAGGGAGGGGGGGGGGGGGGGTACGGGGGCATTCTTTTCAGGGAAAATTGTGAAAATCTAGACATGCTCTAATCCCATTTGGTGCATTTTTGAGAAGCAGTTTGTTGTCATTTGCAAACCATCTTGAAGCCATGTTTTGAATTTGTATTGTCGTATATAACACATTAAGTCAACTTGCAATCACGAGAGTAGCCGAGACATATATGGACATCACCATATAAGGTTGTTCATCCTTCTTTTTCCCAAAAAAGTGTCTGTGGGTGGAGGTCTGGGGGAGGGGGGAGGAAAGAGTCCCCCGGTTTTTTTTACTATTTTTTCACCTGTTCGCAAGCTATGCCGATAGCAGGGATGAAATGAGTCCAGAATACTGAGAATAGCAAGGTTCTAAAACGGTAGCTACAAGCTCAGTTGGTAGAGGAGCATCGTAGCGGTATCGCGGAGGTCACGGGTTCAAATCCCGTTGAAACCCTGAATTTTTTCAGGCTTCTTTCTTTGCAATTTTACCGCAAGGATTATTTCTTTACTTTAAAACGTCTAAAACCTAACAGTTTCCTTGAGCGGTGAAGTTGCGCGCTCAAATTTTTCCTTTTGCAAAAATGAACTTCAGGTCTTCCGTTTTTCATGAAAAAAGAGCTCCACAACTTATAATATCATGTACATCTGGATCATCGCTGTCGGTGTTAGCCGACATCACTAGGATCCGCTAGGACACGGTTCTCCAACTACTACTGTGTCACTCCCCGTCGACGACCTAAAGCTATAGCCACACGTGCCTATCAATATACAATATACGTGATACTCGAGATTTTGCGGTCGACAAAAAGTCGCTGGTGAATCGAATCCAAAGGATATTATTACGACCAAGGTTCACGGAAACAGACAAGATCGCCATAAGGGTCACAAAATAGCCGCGTGATCGGATCGTGGATACATTTTGCTGGCCAATTTCCGACATTCATGAAGATGACAGGTTGGTTTCGTACATTTTCGTCAACGGACTTCCCGAATCACGGCTCTTCAAAATAACATTTCCCGGGTCCCGCTTCGTAAAATCGCCAAATCCCGTATCCCGTTCAAAATTACAATCCCGAATCTCGCTCCCCTTTTTCTCCAAAATCCCGAATCCCGGCCTTCAAATAAGCCAAATCCCGGATCCCGAAAAACCTATTGGGGACCCTCCATATTTACTGAAACCAAGTCTTAAGGCTTCGCCTTTAATGAAGCCCTTCCAGACTCCTGGAAGGTGGCAGGAGGTGAATTCTGTGTATTGGAATGTTTCTGTCGGTTTGAAATGCGTTCGCACGTCAAGAATAGATTCTCTCTTGAATCTTTCGCCCTTGTAAACAAATGTATCCAGAAAAGTTATCTCTGTGTCTGAAATCTCAGCCGTAAATTTTATGGTCGCATGGTAATTGTTAGCTAGTTCTAAGAAAGAGCCTGTGCCTCTTTTGTGTATATTCCATAGGGAAAATATATCATCAATATATCTTTTCCAGACTAGTGGTTTGCTAGAGCTATGGAGAATGATTTCGGTCTCTATTACGCTCATGAAAATATTGGCAAATGCTACCGTCACGAATTTCCACGATTTTTTTTTATGGAACCGCTGATGCGAGCTAGTTTCAAATCCAGTCCTTTTACTATCCATGTAGACAGAGAGGGACCGGAAGCCGTGAGAAAGTAAGTTTTGCCGTGAGAAAGTAAGTTTTGCCGTGGAAAAGTAAGTTTTGCCGTGGAAAAGTAAGTTTTGCCGTGGAAAAGTAAGTTTTGCCGTGATAAAGTAAGTTTTGCCGTGGAAAAGTAAGTTTTGCCGTGAGAAAGTAAGTTTTGCCGTGGAAAAGTAAGTTTTGCCGTGGAAAAGTAAGTTTTGCCGTGAGAAAGTAAGTTTTGCCGTGAGAAAGTAAGTTTTGCCGTGGAAAAGTAAGTTTTGCCGTGGAAAAGTAAGTTTTGCCGTGGAAAAGTAAGTTTTGCCGTGAGAAAGTAAGTTTTGCCGTGGAAAAGTAAGTTTTGCCGTGAGAAAGTAAGTTTTGCCGTGGAAAAGTAAGTTTTGCCGTGGAAAAGTAAGTTTTGCCGTGAGAAAGTAAGTTTTGCCGTGGAAAAGTAAGTTTTGCCGTGGAAAAGTAAGTTTTGCCGTGGAAAAGTAAGTTTTGCCGTGGAATAGTAAGTTTTGCCGTGGAAAAGTAAGTTTTGCCGTGGAAAAGTAAGTTTTGCCGTGAGAAAGTAAGTTTTGCCGTGAGAAAGTAAGTTTTGCCGTGGAAAAGTAAGTTTTGCCGTGGAAAAGTAAGTTTTGCCGTGAGAAAGTAAGTTTTGCCGTGGAAAAGTAAGTTTTGCCGTGGAATAGTAAGTTTTGCCGTGAGAAAGTAAGTTTTGCCGTGATAAAGTAAGTTTTGCCGTGAGAAAGTAAGTTTTGCCGTGATAAAGTATGTTTTGCCGTGAGAAAGTAAGTTTTGCCGTGGAATAGTAAGTTTTGCCGTGGAAAAGTAAGTTTTGCCGTGAGAAAGTAAGTTTTGCCGTGATAAAGTATGTTTTGCCGTGGAAAAGTAAGTTTTGCCGTGGCAGATATGGGCCACCGTAAATATGGGCCACCGTATTACACATAAATGTCGCAGAGTACACTACTGAGTTAGGAATTCATGCAGGTTGTTTAGCTTAGATTTCTCTTTGGGACAATATAAGTACATACGATCTGCTCACAGAATGGGACTGTTGTGTACAAGATATAAAACAATGATTGAGTTCCCTCTATTACAAATTTATAGCAGGATATTTGTAAAGAAAGCAAATTTGAAAATACTGCACATTCCTCACTTTGTTTTTAGTTTCTCTGTAGCTGCTATACAGTAAAAACCCGCGAGTAAGAACCTAACATTTAAGAACTTAGGCTAAAACTTGCAACTTAGATACCACTTTTGTAAGAACCTATTTAGCCTAAAATTTGGAAACAGGCTCTTAATTTCTTAATGTGATTAAAAATGTTTATTTTTGGGAAAATATGATGTGAATTATTGCTTCATTTTGACATAAACACTATGTAGTATGCAAATCTTATACAAGAAAAAGGTTGAATACCACTAAAATCTCTACAACAACATTGAATTTTTTTCTTCAGAAATTAAGAACCTGTTAAGAACCTAATTAGCCTAAATTTGTGTTTACAACCATTTATGTAAGAACCTGTTTAGGCTAATCTGAAAAACAATAGGTTCTTACTCACGGGTTTTTACTGTATATGTTGTTATGGGGAAGTGTAATCTCCACCCCTCTCATAGAATTCCCCAGGGGTTGTACCATTATAATTGTATTCACTTTTTCACTATCCCATAATACATCTTATTTACCCCCCAAAACTTTTGCATAAGCATTGTTTTCAATTTCTCTTGGGACCATTGTACGTCATTGTAAATCGCAACAGAAATTGAAAACAACGCTTATGCAAAAATTTTGGGGGGATAAAGAAGATGTATTATCGGAACGGTGAAAACAGGAAATTCAAGAAACTGTATTTTAATTGACAATGAACAATTTACGACCTGTCTGAAAGAAAGATTTTTAATTAAATATGAGTTTGGGATACAAATGTATATGAAAATGTTATAAATGGAAAAGGCTATGAAGCCAAGAAAAGTTCGTTCTTGTGTGTTTTTGTTCGGTATTCAGGGGGTTGACCAGCACAAAACCTGCATTTCATGCACAGTCACTGCTGTACCTAGCAAAGGGCAGTTGCCCCTGATGGGAAAACTGAAATAACTAGGAAAACTAAAGGAAAAACTAAAGGTGTGTGGAGTTTGCCCCCACTGACAAAAAGTCCTAGGTACGGCCCTAATAGTGTATGGGGGCAAAGCAAAAGACATGTTAACTTGTAGTTGTGGCTATAGAGATCGCGTGTATGATGTGTATCGCGCAATGTGCGAGGTCACGCCATCATGAAAAGTAAACCCGGGAACATTGATCGCGGCGTTTGAGTTAAGCGGATAGCTCTTTTCAAAGGTTACAAATATGAAGATGGACAGGCCCAAGGTATGAGAAAGCCCATTGATATTACTATCTTAAGGTGCCATAATTTTTTCAGGGATAAATGATTTTAGTGAGACGAAGAATGTTGCGATCAAAGGATTCAAAACGATCGATGTATATTTCTAATGAAAGATTGCGTCCTTTTTTATTAAAACTCCCAACTATGTAGTTGTACACATGCATAAGGTGGCTAAAAATAGGGCGTAAATTTGTCTTCACTCTTCTTGTTGGTAATAAAAAAGAAAAATAAATTATTTCTGACAAAAGATCCTGGTTAAAACACATTTCTTTGTTGCCAAAATGCCGACGACAGGAATGATTGCGCGACTCCCGCGAAATGAGTAAAAGTGACAAAATTACCCAATGCAGTTGAAAATACTTAATTACAAATTAAAGACATGAAACAAACAGCGGTGATAAACATTGTGAAAAATCGCATTTTACTAACTTGACGTTTCGTATGCTATGCAACATACATTTTCAAAAGTATGACCGTTACAAAATTGTAACGACTATTATATATTGTTATGAAAAGGGTCTGGAACCTAGACTGAGACAATTGATCTGCAGCAGTAACTTAATATTATCGCTTAGGTTAAAAGAGCAACAATCTCTCACTGCCAACGTTGGCATTTAAAGGGGCAGTCTCACCAAGATATAGCTCTACTTCGAAATCCAATGAAAGCGTTTGTATTAATTGGAAATCCACTAATAGTTGCCTAACCTTGCTAAAACGAACTGTACTGGTCAAGAAAGTTGTTTAAAACTTGTGTGGCTTCGGACGAGTACGAAAGAAGTGGTCTAAAACTTGAAAACGTCGGGCCGACGTTTTCAAGTTGGACAGTGTTACTTAGAGGGAAATCACTAAAAAACATTGATTATGGTTTGTTCGTTTGTTCACATCTTAGAGAGTGAATTTATGCCTTTTTTGTTGTTTAGAGGTCATTCTGTTGATCAGTAAGTGCACCTTTATAATTCTAGCATGGTTTCCTGAAAAACTTAGTAGACCTCTCATGATACTGCCCCTTTAATGAGGGTTGTAGCTCTTGAATGAATAAGGTCTCTTTTATTTTACAATGGAGGTCAGTTTTGCCGGACGCTAGAATGTCAAAATGATCCCATTTGATATTATGGCCCGTGGTAATGATATGATCAGCGATAGCTGATAGATGATCGCTTTTAGTGAGGGCCTTAAAATGTTCAGTTTTCCTGTCGTGAAGTCGTCGTTTTGTTTTACCAATATAAACATCATTGCAGTCCCAGCAGCCAGCTTTGTAAATGACCTTAGATCGCTGAGAACGATTAAGGCGGTCTTTGTACGGAAAGAAGGATTTGATGCGGCGTGTGTTCTGAAAGATGATCTTGAGGTTGACGAAAGAATAGAAGTTGGATACACAGGATTTCAGACGTTTAGTGATTTGGACGTTGGGGAGACCTAATTAGGGTAACAGGATTATGACATCTTTTTAAGCGATGACGTCATAGAATGACGTCATCGGTTAATGCTGTAAAGTGGAAAAGTGATGGAATTTATGGAATTTTTGGTGTTACGGTGTGAGCGCGATTACTCCCTGAATTGAACCGAAGAGCATTGGGAACTAGGTGCATGGTTTGTGTTCTTGTTCTTGTCGTCGTGCGAGTGGACGGAATCTGTTGTCTGTTGCAATCGACCGATCTTTCTAGAACCGAATAGAATTTGGAACTAACTTCAGGGATAAACGTCAGAAGAAAAGAATTCAAGAAAAACTCAACAAGAAATCACGTCGTAGAACTCAAAGCAAAATACTCCCGGGCAGTTAGAAAGGACCGATTCTATGTATAAACGAAAGACACAAATTATATTTGATGTGTCTTATTAGATTTAGTAAACAGAAATCTTTACATTTTTTAAAAGAAAAGGGCTAAACATTTTCAAGACAGCGTTTGACCTTGTATCGTATGTCGTCAGTATCGGATGTCGCGCTACAGGATAACACAGCTTTTGTCAAACAGTCATTCAACACAGAAGTTGTTCAGGAATAAACGTCAGTAGAAAAGAAATCAAGTTTAACTCAACAAGAAAGCACTGCGTAGAACTTAAAGCAAAATACTCCCGGACAGTTAGAAAGGACTAATTCTAAGTATAAGTGAAAGAGACTAATTATATTTGATGTGTTTTATAAGATTTAGTAAACAGAATCTTTAATTTTTTTAAAAACAAAAGGGCTCAACAATTTCAAGACAGCGTTTGACCTTGTATCATATGTCGTCAGTATCAGATATCTCCCTGCAACATAACGCAACTTTTGTCGAACAATCATTCAACACAGAAGTTGTCAGCTATTTTTATTAACTTTCTTGCAATTTTCTGTCAAATTTCCTGAAAATTCTTAAAGACCCCTTGTGAAACGTCATCGCTTCTGCATGCATTGCGTGCCGTTTATTTAGGGACTGTCGCAACAGGGGTGTCTGGCTTGTTTTTATGTCTGTTCAAAACATCGTTGACGTTGTATGTGATAATGCCTTGAGGGTAACCATTTTGTAGCAAACGCTTCCTGAGATCTTGAATAGCGGAATGTAGTAGTGAGGCAGAGGAACAGATTCGGAAACAACGATAGGTGAGTGTGCGGATGAGATTAATTTTGTATTTGCGAGGTGTGAATGAATCCCACTTGGTGTAGAGGCCGGTGAATGTCTTTTTCCGGTAGACACAGGTCATGAAACTGTTGTCGGGGCAACGTTTGACAGGAAGCTTTTGCTACAAAATGGTTACCCTCAAGGCATTATCACATACAACGTCAACGATGTTTTGAACAGACATAAAAACAAGCCAGACACCCCTGTTGCGACAGTCCCTAATCAAAGGCCCTTTGGGCTGTCTCGTGTCAGTCAAAAAGAGATTAAAATATACTTTACTAAATAGTTATTATAAAAGTAAATGTTTTGCTAGGCCGCAAAAAGCTTGTATGTTATTTACGCTTGCAATATTTACAGGGAGTTCATTAAAGACTTTCGCGCCACTAAAAAAATAGGTGTTCTTAGAAAATTTACCCGATATCCGGGGATAGGGAAAGCAGAGACGGGGGAACATTTTGCTGGAATAATATTTAGTCTTCTTTTTCCATACGCGGGAAATAAAAATGGCGAACAGGCGGGAAAACAAAATGACAGAACACATATTATTTATGATTTTTACCAAAAAAACGTCCGTCCTCTCTATTTCCGACGCAAACTGAACGCAAGAGGAATTGAGCGTTACTCGAAGCACTCGTCACCACTTCACCTCCTTGTGCCGACGTTTTGCGCTGTTTTCCATTTCTTTTGTTATTTATTGCCCGTTTTTAACGATCAAAGAACAATATCAGAAAATAGAGTATTTCATACATGTTTCTTGTGACGAAAACGCTGAAAATAGAAATGCTGATATGTTTGTAACGAACGTTTTACACTGCACATACCCAGGCAAATAGCATTCCCAAGGTAAATAACACCAAGGTAAACTCACCGCGGGAATACGTTACCGAGGCGTTTGCGGTCACACACTTAACACTTTACCAACGTCAATTTTTCATTCTGTTTTCGGCGCGAAATGCGAAAATGGGTAATTCGAGGGTGCTTGCTTAGCATCATCTCGCTTTTATTATTTATACTCTTTGGACAGTCCTCTACTGCTTTGTTATGTCAGTATTTCAGACAGCGAAGAAATAGAAGGCGAAGACTCCGTTTATATAAATCTCTTTGTTGGATTTTTCTAAACCTTGAGATTTAATCGAAATACATATAAGAAAACGCACCATAGATCGTCCTTGACTAGTGTTGTATTTAAATGCCAAATTTAAAAAAAAAAAAATAGCATTTACTTACAAATCAGCAAGCCATCAAGCCATGATTCTAAGAAAGACCACGTTTTTGCTGCCTTGAACCTGCAAAGTTGACCTCAGGAAATCTAAACCTCACGCCATCATATTTAATTTCAAATTTCTCTGTTTATTTTATTTGCTTATCTTTGAGGTTTGCCTCACGATTGGTCATTTTATCTTGGGGTACTTGGAAAACCTACCTATTTGCCTCGGTAACTTTCATGGGCGATTCTTTTGTTCTTTTTCACACCGCCATAAATTTACCTTGGGGGAACATTTTGCTGAGATAATTTTTAGTCTTTTTTTTTTCATAAGCAGGAAACAAAAATGGCGAACAGGCCATGAAAATGACAAAACACCCGGGAAAACAAAATTACAAAGCACGCAGAAAAACAAAATGACAGAGCACATATTATTTATGATATTTACCAAAAAAACGTCCTCTCTATTTGTGAGTTTCCCGAGGTAAAGAGCCCTTTTACCATGTTAAAAGGACGATGTGTAACCGCAACTATATAAATTTGACACACTACACTATTAACCGAGGGTCTGAATGGGGGTACCTCGATAACACTAAACACTTAATTTTTAGGCTCTGTAACATGAAACAGTAAAATTTTAGGCATTTTAACACTAACAGTAAAAAATTCACTCTAACAGTAAATTTTATCCAGAAAGAAACAAAAACGGCTTGACAAAAGCCAACATTGCTTATTTAGTATATCAAGACAATTTCCGCCATTTTCCGACGATTCCCGATCATTTCGGAAGATTTCCGAAGACCAACGATGATCACCGGGAACCACCGAAGATATCCGAAGGCTCTCGAAGGTATCAGAACAATATTGAAGATTACCGAGGAGAAATCCGAATTTTTTTAATCTTTTCATCGCTATATTCACATATGAAAAAGATATATTTCTGACAGCGTAAAGATACGATTTTTTTGTAGAAATTTAAGACGAATTTCATTAAGTTCTTTTGTCTAGCTTTACAGATTTTAAATAAGTTGCTCAATTGGTTTTAAAACTTTCTAATGAACTAGAATTAACAATCTCGGGAGGCAAGGAATTCCATTGGCATGTGGGCCTTGGAAAAAAAGAAAACTTTTCTACCCCTTAACTCCCAACAGGCATAGTCACATGGTAGAAATTTAACTCCTCACAATATCACGTGGCAGAATTCTCAAAGAAATGAGCTAGACCAAAAACCTGGCACTTATGCAGGTATCAATGTAAAGACGTAGAGGTGGTGGTGGTAGGTGGTAGGGGGGGGGGGGGGGGGGTCGGGCAGAGGTGGGGCATTTGCATTTTTGGCAATTCTTTAGTCAAATTCCCCTCCCTCGGGACTGAAGAGAGGTTCAAATGTGATCAAATGTCCCACCTGGGTGAAAAAAGAAAAAAAACATACAGATCTTTAATGTGTCAGTAATTTAGACCATGCTTTTTGAAAAACAAATTCAAATGTCCTTATTCTGGGGAAAATGTGAAATCAAATTCCCCAGGGTGGGGACAACAGTAGTGCTCAAATGTCCCACATCTGCCCGATCCCCACCCCTCCCTCTCCATCTTAACATTGATACCTGCATTACCATTTATTTCACTTTGTCCTTCGTCTTCTGCCACTGCTGTTGAGTTACTATGCTGTAGTTTTCAGTAAAATCGTTTGAAATACGCTTTAATCGCAACATTTTAAGATTAAAGTCCACCATTCCAAATTTCATCGCAAGCTCTTTGAGCCAAGGAACTCCGTAAGATGCTTCTTGATGGCTACCACATTGCTTTGAGAAGCAAGGCCAAAAGTGACACTGCTTCTGCGTCTTTCAAATGCGAAATCTTCCCCGTTCCTGTAGAAACTGAACAACACTTTGACAACACCGGAGGAAAATCCTCTCGGTGCTGCCATGTCTAGCGTCATGATGTTTCCAAAGGATGGTGGGCTCTTAGTGCGAGATTGGTCTCCAGTACTCCCCGAGTTTCCCAGGCTACGTTGCGCATAACTCGTAAGAAAAGACCACAACCGATATACCGAAGCTCAAAGTTCACGATTTTTGAAGAGCAGGTAAAAATTTACAATGCTCTAAGACTGAAAAAAAAACCACTCCAAACACTTAAGAGTATTTTTTCCGGAAACAGTAAACATTAAAAAATGGCCATTATAACAGCAAACACTAAAAAATATGGGAAAATAACACTAAACCCCATTCATACCCTCTTAACCTATTCCGTACTTGAAACCCTACACCGCTACACAGATCAAGCAATTTGTTCCAGTCAAATTTTGTTAATTACATTTTATGCAGTTACGAAAAAACTTTCCGTAAAGATTCTCAAAATCCCGCTCCGGCTCTTTCTTGAAATTCCCGCTTACCGCTCCTGTTTTCAGCTCCCATCCCGGCCGAATATCACCACATCTTCTTATCTGGGTTACTTAGCGTGATGAGGTCTGTCTTTGACCTTGTTAAAGGGCAACTCTTGGGAAATTTACCCCGATTTTTTTATTTTTTCTATAAGTTGTTTATAGCAACAGGAATCTTTAGAAGGTAAAATTTTAAAGATATCGGCCAAAATGAATTTACTACGAATTTTCTTTTACGCCAATTTGGCGGCCATTTTGAAAACGTTCGGATTTTGGTACGTCACGTGATGCTACGTCACAGGTGTGGATAACCTGCGATCAGGCGTTTTTTTTCCCTTGCAAAGACGAAAGAGGGAAAAAAAGAATGCCTGATACATTTCTTTAACCGGCCGCCAACCGCCCCCTGATTTAAATAAACTAAGGCGTGGTTGAGCTGTCATGGTATGAGCCAATAAGGATTCACCGGAAGTCCGAGCACTATTTGTAGTTTGGCGGCAAATTTCGGGACTCGGATTTCCACGAGGCGCGAAAAACGTCTGCAGAATAATTGTACATGTACAGTCTGCATATAAATTTTCGCCGTGTTTACAAAAATGCGTTTCATAAAAGGCTGAAATGGCGCTCGCGATAAAACCGAACAAGTGTTGTTATTTCTGTAACGTTCATTTACCAGCTGGAGCTGCCATCCCTTTATTTACGCTAACAAAAAACAAAGAATTCACGTGCAAGAGCTGCTTCACTGCTGATAGCATCGTCTTGCCGGATTTGCTCAGGAGCGTTGGGCTGAACATCGATACAGATGCGAGTAAACAATCATCTTGCAAAAAGTGTGCACGAAAAGTTGTCAATTGTTCAACACTTTTTCACGAACTGGAAAGTATTGTGAACGACAAGACCGCGAATCAATCTGTTAAACGGCTGCATGGAAATTCTCCGAGCGGATCTACGCCAGATTCCAAGAAAGCAAAGGATATTCCTCAAGAACGACCCAAGAGTCGAGCGAGGAAATCGTTATTTGAGTTGAACGCTGCTTGGACTGAGCATGAAAGACTTGAAGATGTTGTAGCAAACATGATGTGTCTTCCGGTAACGGCCGGCCCCGGCGAATCGGTATCGCTTGTGAAGGTAGGTAGCCAGTTTTAAATCTTCGCTGAACACACGCTTCGCCTCCGCCATTTTGTTTCTTACTGACCACGAGTGGACCGGAAGTCTCATTGAAGTATGACAGCCAATCAGAACACGTCGATTCATAGGTATTGTTTCTCGACCAATCAGACAAAAAACCAGAATCTGTTTTTTTTACATGACTTTCGACAAGCGAATGTATCATGCCCTCCTTCCCCCTTAGTAGTCGCAGGGAGGGAGGGCATGATTTCAGGTTAAGGTGTGGAAGGCAGATTTGCTTTTGCATGCTTCTGATCACAGGCATCCCAAGCTCACGTTTGAAGAAAGGGAATAATTAATTATCTATTCATTCATTCATTCGTATAAGCGTCACGGTGAGCCGGAACTTGACCTTTCAGCTGACACGGTTTTACGTTACACGAGAACCGTTGAGAATATGAGCGCCCTATAAGACGTTGTATGGGGAATAAAATAACGCTGATTTAGAACGCTAAATTCTTCAAAATTACTATATTTTTACGCTAGGTGAATTGAATAAACTCTCCTCTTGTGTGTCCATTTCGCTTTATGGTTATTTTCGCCGTTTAAGTCTTTTATGCCACCGCTGTTATTACTTTCATAAGACGGAGTCAAGGCTGCACACTCGGGTTTCGACCGTTTTCAACTCTGAGGCGGTTTGCGTCCAGAAAATCCATCCGATCAAAACTTTTTCGCCCACAGTTAAAGCTCAATGATCCTTGCAATCATCGCGCATTACGTAGAAAATCAGCATTTTCCACAGCCGATTTCACGATCGCTGCTTTCCGAGACACCTTGTGATTTTGTGATCGGACACGGCCGCGGAAGAGGCTTGGATCCAAGGTAAAATTTCGCTCTACCCGGGATGGTATAGTCATTCTTTATACATCAACAACGGACGCAATTTAAATATTCTGCGGGGTTTTCTGCGAGCACTAACAGTGAATCATGATCGCAAGTGTTCGCATAGCAACCAGACCAGGCTAGTGCTCGTAGAAAACCCCGCAGAATATTCAAATTGCGTCCGTTGTTGATGTATAAAGAATGACTATACCACCTCGGGTAGAGCGAAATTTTACCTTGGATCCAAGCCTCTTCCGCGGCCGTGTCCGATCACAAAATCACAAGGTGTCTCGGAAAGCAGCGATCGTGAAATCGGCTGTGGAAAATGCTGATTTTCTACGTAATGCGCGATGATTTTTGAAAATGAGACATTTGTGCGTTTGCAAGGATCATTGAGCTTTACCTGTGGGCGAAAAAGTTTTGATCGGATGGATTTTCTGGACGCAAACCGCCTCAGAGTTGAAAACGGTCGAAACCCGAGTGTGCAGCCTTGACTCCGTCTTATGAAAGGAATAACAGCGGTGGCATAAAAGACTTAAACGGCGAAAATAACCATAAAGCGCAACGGACACACAAGAGGAGAGTTAATTCAATTCACCTAGCGTAAAAATATAGTAATTTTGAAGAATTAAGCGTTCTAAATCAGCGTTATTTTATTCCCCATACAATGTCTTACAGGGCGCTCATATTCTCAACGGTTCTCGTGTAACGTAAAACCGTGTCAGCTGAAAGGTCACGTTCCGGCTCACCGTGACACTTATAGATCGTTTTCACTGTCACGCAATAAAAATAAAAATTGAAGAACCATTCATTGAATGAGGTCAACAAAATAGGATATTGTAGGAAATAAGTAAATAAGTCATTCCTCCAAGTTTTAGGTCTGTGCGCTGTCCCAAACTTCAGATATTCGTCGAAATGTTTTGCACAAATTTACAGAGCCCAGTATGGATCCGCCATATTGGTGCACCACAGATGTGCACCAATATGGCGGCTGGAAAATACTGTAAACATCTGGAACTTACTTTGGTCATCTAGGCCCCTGATTATCGGTACTGGACAAACATACATTTACATAAACACATTTCCTGCTACTTTAACTTCTCAAATGGCAAAAAGTCACAAGATAAATGCATATTTTTTGACAAACACGATCGTAACTGTATGTCACACACCGCCATAACTCTGAAATTCAAAGTGCGCTGGTTTCAAAAGGAAGGACGCTACCGAGCTGAAAAGTTGCAAACAGATATAATTTTAGTACCTCTTATGCCTGACGTGGATGCAAACTTTGGTGTCTCTTTAGTTTTGGACTTTAGTACCTGATGACGTCACGTGAAAACGATCTATACGAATGAATGAATGAATAGATAATTAATTATTCCCTTTCTTCAAACGTGAGCTTGGGATGCCTGTGGAACAACCTTGAACAAAGTTTCCTCGAGACAAGTTGTTTCAACTACAGAAAGCGCAAACTCCCTTCTCCCAACAAAAGAAGTGAAGAGACCCAGCAGAGTTTTGTCCACATTTAACTGCAAGCCTGTGTATGTTCTAGATAAAATCTGCCGCAGAATTTCGGATAGTCTAGTTTCGGTAGCTGGCGTTTCGCCGGCAGAATTCTTCGTTTTCGAGCAGAATTTAGAAAAATCGGTAACACAAAAGAGACAAAGAATTTAACTTGCGTTTCTATATTTGCAAGCTTTCAAACGCACAAGATAGAGAATGTACATTAGGCTGAAGCTCAAAAGGTCAAAACCTATTGTGATAAACATGAGCAAAAATATTTGAAGACCGAATATAAACAACAAAATGCAGCAAACAGTTTGGTTGTATAAAAGCATGTTTAATTAAGCTTCTCGCGTACATGCAAATAATAACAAGGCTTTTCAGGTTTGACTTAGCTCACAAACAACTGGCCGAGGTAATAGAGAAAGAAACTGTACATTTAGGACTTCAATTCACTCACCATTCGTCGCCGTCGGCGGTGAGGAGGTTCGATATTTTACTGGTCTTTACTCCCTTTCTCTGTCTCGCTGTTTTTCCCTGGAGGCTCAAAACGCCAGGGTTGAAATACCATAGAAGGTTCTTAATTATCCCCTGACATATCCCCTCCTATAGCTCTCTAAAAATCAGTGGAGTCGCTAGCAGAAGTTGAGCTCTCACTGCAAGAATTTGAGTCAGCCATGTTCGTGACTTGTTGCAGTTCCACACCTGTGACGTATCACATCTCGTGATCATAATCGAAGCATCCATGGCGAAATGTCACGTAAAATACGAAGTTTTACGTTAAAATTAACCGGTAAAAAAAGCTTCTGAATTCAATTTTTTTGCTTTCTGTGTAATTTTGGAAACATTCGGAAGCTTTTACTGAAATATAGTTTTCTAGCCAAGAGTTGCCCTTTAACTTTTGAGATGTTTGTAATAAGTCAAGCAAGGCTTTTTTTAGCCCCCTAACGCAGCTGACTTAAAATGATTTTATCTCGGCGTACTGATAAACATTTCTCGATGATCACCAATTAATTCTACTGGCAAGAAGCATGCCATCGCCTCAGTCTTCAGTTGCAAGTGATGTCGAAGTACTTACTACGGCAAACACAAAACGAAAAACCTCGCGTTAAGTCTGCTGACAGGACTGAGAAAGAAACGCACGAACTTCTTGAAGCGTGGGCCCCCAAATTCAGTAAGCTGTGGCATGTGGGGAGTTTCACAAAGCAAAAAATAAAAATGTGGAACGATATCTATTCTTCGTATAAAGAAAGGTGTCCAGAAAGCCAGAGAATGCTACAGCAGGTGAAGAAACGGCAGCAGAATCTAGAGTACGAGTTCAAGTAGTTCAGGCAGCGATCTCGCTCGACTGGAGAAGATGGAATTCAGAAAATTAAAGAAGGCTTCCCCTATTTCAACATCCTGAGTAAAGAAAGGCGAGAAAGTACGACTCCAGACTGGCATGCAGAGTTCTTTTATTGAAATGTGTGAAAAGAGTATGGAACAGGACAACGCAGCTGATTTGAACGATCAGCTGAAATGTTCCGTGACGCCCAGAGCAGGCAAATGGAACAAACAAACGCCATAGTTGACATTTTTAAAGATTTAGCATCAAAATAATTGTCTTTATCTAATCGTTTATCTTCTGTTATTGAAACGATACATACAATTGTTGTGCAAAACTCACGTAGCAATCATAGTCTTTTTCGATGCTCGTTTTTTGTCCAACCTTTTTCAACGCAATTCTCCAATGAACTTTCAACATGCCAAATGCTCGTTCCACTACAGATCGTAGCGCACCGAACTTTAGGTTTTAAACTTTCTCCGCTCCTGAGTCAGGCGTCCTCTGTCCGGGTAGGGTTTCACTAGCCAGTTCGTTTGTGAATAGGCACTGTCGCCAGCTAAAAGGGGCCTTATTTCTGTTCCATTTATATTGCCTGTTGGACCACTACGAATTTGCGTTCGCTGCAAGTTCATAAATCAAACACTCTCTCCTAATTGTCTCAACCATTCCATTTAAAAAATGTACAAAAATTTCACCTAATAAAACTGCTCAAATTTAATACATCTCTTTCACTGCTTTACATTCTACGCCGCGATTTTCCCTTAAATTAAAGTTCAATTCTGTTAAACTAAAAAGCCATTTATAATAAACACTCCCAACCGACAAACGATCACAATGAACCAGCAGAAAAGCAAAAAACTTTCAATGCAGCAATATTTTTGAACTCCTACTTATAAACAAAAATTATTTGTTCTTTCTCAACACGCACAAAATCCGGCGGCCTCACAAAGCAAATCTTGACATGGCGGGAAAATTCTGCGGCCTCACAAAGCAAACGCCCATGGAATGCACCTTGGAATGCACCTTCTCCCCCTCGCATATTCTCGTGTCGTCATGACAACGTCATGACGACACGAGACAAAAAAGATGTCATAATCCTGTTACCCTACTTAGGTCTCCCCAACGTCCAAATCACTAAACGTCTGAAATCCTGTGTATCCAACTTCTATTCTTTCGTCAACCTCAAGATCATCTTTCAGAACACACGCCGCATCAAATCCTTCTTTCCGTACAAAGACCGCCTTAATCGTTCTCAGCGATCTAAGGTCATTTACAAAGCTGGCTGCTGGGACTGCAATGATGTTTATATTGGTAAAACAAAACGACGACTTCACGACAGGAAAACTGAACATTTTAAGGCCCTCACTAAAAGCGATCATCTATCAGCTATCGCTGATCATATCATTACCACGGGCCATAATATCAAATGGGATCATTTTGACATTCTAGCGTCCGGCAAAACTGACCTCCATTGTAAAATAAAAGAGACCTTATTCATTCAAGAGCTACAACCCTCATTAAATGCCAACGTTGGCAGTGAGAGATTGTTGCTCTTTTAACCTAAGCGATAATATTAAGTTACTGCTGCAGATCAATTGTCTCAGTCTAGGTTCCAGACCCTTTTCATAACAATATATAATAGTCGTTACAATTTTGTAACGGTCATACTTTTGAAAATGTATGTTGCATAGCATACGAAACGTCAAGTTAGTAAAATGCGATTTTTCACAATGTTTATTACCGCTGTTTGTTTCATGTTTTTAATTACAAAGGTTTTTCTTTTACCTTAACGTAATTTATAACGAGAGATGTTAAATAATTAGCCACTTCGTTGTGATTTCTGACGTTAGCTGGCGAAAAGACTGGCTAGGTTGATAAGATTTTCCCCTGAATGACCAAGAGGTATATGCGCGTCGCCAAAGTGACGTCACGAACAAAAGAGCGCGCAGCTTTCAATTAGCCATGTTCTAAACGAGCAGGGGACTGGGTACGAACATATTTTCTCTTCGGTAGAAACATTCATTATCAATTGAATTGAAAAATGAGGCATGTCATCTGAAAGAGCATAAAAAAATTAGTTAATTCACCAAATTTGACGGTTACTGGTTTAAACCCAAAGGGATGGTACACTTAGCTCTCTAAGCTCTCTTATTTTAAAAGTGTACCATGCCTTTGTGTCTAAACCAATAACCACCAAATTTGGTAAATTTTCTAATTTTTGGATGCTCTTTCAGATGACGTGCCCCATTTCCAATTCAATCGATACTGATCTGCTGATACTGAATATTCATACCAAGAAAAAATATGGTATATACTTCATGGTAGCAGTCCATATTGTCACCCATCCATATAAGGAACATTAATTATGATAATTATGTTAATTAATGTGGTAAATATGGTGTATTTAACCATAGTTTCATAGGTTCCGTGGTTTAATAGTTTTCTTGGTTTCATAGGTTTCGTTGGTTTCCTGGTTTCATAGGTTTCGTGGTTTCATGGTTTTATAGGTTTCGTAGTTTCATGGTTCATAGCTTTCACGGTTTCATAGGTTTCGTGGTTTCATGGTTTCAATGGTTTCATGGTTTCATAGGTTTCGGGGTTTCATAGGTTTCGTGGTTTCATGGTTTCATAGGTTTCGTGGTTTCATAGGTTTCATGGTTTCATAGGTTTCGTGGTTTCATGGTTTCATAGGTTTCATGGTTTCATAGGTTTCATGGTTTCATAGGTTTCACGGTTTCATGGTTTCATAGGTTTCACGGTTTCATAGGTTTCGTGGTTTCATAGGTTTCATGGTTTCATAGGTTTCGTGGTTTTATGGTTTCAATGGTTTCATGGTTTCGTAGGTTACGTGGTTTCATAGGTTTGATAGGTTTCGTGGTTTCATGGTTTCATAGGTTACGTGGTTTCATAGGTTTCATGGTTTCATAGGTTTCGTGGTTTCATAGGTTTCATGATTTCATAGGTTTCGTGGTTTCATGGTTTCATAGGTTTCATGGTTTCATCGGTTTCACGGTTTCATAGGTTTCGTGGTTTCATGGTTTTATAGGTTTCGTAGTTTCATGGTCATAGGTTTCACGGTTTCATAGGTTTCGTGGTTTCATAGGTTTCATGGTTTCATAGGTTTCGTGGTTTCATGGTTTCAAAGGTTTCATGGTTTCATAGGTTTCATGGTTTGATAGGTTTCGTGGTTTCATGGTTTCAATGGTTTCATGGTTTCGTAGGTTACGTGGTTTCATAGGTTTGATAGGTTTCGTGGTTTCATGGTTTCATAGGTTACGTGGTTTCATAGGTTTCATGGTTTCATAGGTTTCGTGGTTTCATAGGTTTCATGATTTCATAGGTCTCGTGGTTTCATGGTTTCATAGGTTTCATGGTTTCATAGGTTTCACGGTTTCATAGGTTTCATAGGTTTCACGGATTCATAGGTTTCGTGGTTTCATAGGTTTCATGGTTTCATAGGTTTCGTGGTTTCACGGTTTCATAGGTTTCGTGGTTTCATAGGTTTCATGGTTTCATAGGTTTCATGGTTTCCTAGGGTTCACGGTTTCATAGGTTTCGTGGTTTCATAGGTTTCGTGGTTTCACGGTTTCACGGTTTCATAGGTTTCGTGGTTTCATAGGTTTCACGGTTTCATAGGTTTCGTGGTTTCATAGGTTTCACGGTTTCATGGTTTCATAGGTTTCACGGTTTCATAGGTTTCGTGGTTTCATAGGTTCCACGGTTTCATGGTTTCATAGGTTTCACGGTTTCATAGGTTTCGTAGTTTCAAAGGTTTCACGGTTTCATAGGGTTCGTGGTTTCATAGGTTTCATAGATTTCATGGTTTCATAGGTTTCATAGGTTTCATGGTTTCATAGGTTTCACGGTTTCATAGGTTTTGTGGTTTCATGGTTTCATAGGTTTCACGGTCAACGGTCTCATAGGTTTCACGGTTTCATAGGTTTCGTGGTTTCATAGGTTTCGTGGGTTCACTGTTTCATAGGTTTCGTGGTTTCATAGGTTTCACGGTTTCATGGTTTCATAGGTTTCACGGTTTCATAGGTTTCGTGGTTTCATAGGTTTCACGGTTTCATGGTTTCATGGTTTCATAGGTTTCACAGTTTCATAGGTTTCGTGGTTTCATAGGTTTCACGGTTTCATAGGTTTCGTGGTTTCATAGGTTTCACGGTTTCATAGGTTTCGTGGTTTCATAGGTTTCATAGGTTTCATGATTTCATAGTTTCATAGGTTTCATAGGTTTCATAGGCTTCATGGTTTCATCGGTTTCATGGTTTCATAGGTTTCAAGGTTTCATAGGTTTCATGGTTTCATATGTTTCATGGTTTCATGGTTTTATAGGTTTCATGGTTTCATGGTTTCTTCGATTTCATGGTTTTATAGGTTTCATAGGTTTGATAGGTTTCATGGTTTCATAGGTTTCGTGGTTTCATAGGTTTCGAGGTTCCATAGGTTTCGTGATTTCATCGTTTCATAGGTTTCATGGATTTATAGATCTCATGGTTTCATAGATTTCGTGGTTTGATAGGTTTCATGGTGTCATAGGTTTCACGGTTTCATAGGTTTCGTGGTTTCATAGGTTTCGAGGTTTCATAGATTTTGTGGTTTCAGAGATTTCGTGGTTTGATAGGTTTCATGGTGTCATAGGTTTCACGGTTTCATAGGCTTTGTGGTTTCATAGGTTTCGTGGTTTCATAGATTTTGTGGTTTCATAGGTTTCGTGGTTTCATGGTGTCAACGGTTTCATAGGTTTCGTGGTTTCTATGGTTTCATAGGTTTCGTGGTTTCTATGGTTTCATAGGTTTCGTGGTTTCAAATATAGATTTTAAATCCATTTTCTCTCAATCTGACTGCTGATCATTTTGCGTTTTGTTCATTCCCGCCCACACCTTTTGATAGCTCCTTGGAGAGTTCTGAGTCAATACTAGCACGGCACGAAAAATTGGATTTGTGGCACATTTGATTCTTGTCAAAGGCGAGGTCAAATGTGCTAATAACTTTGACGGTACTTTTGACGCGCGTCAAAGACGAATCAAATATGTGGTAGCTTTGACAAAAACCTTTGTCGCACGTCAAAGGAAAAGCCAAATGTTCCATTAAATTTGACTTAACCTTTGACCCACGTCAAAGGCAAAGTCAAATATGTAACAGCTTTGCCGCATCTTTGATCGCTGTCAAAGGCGAGGTCAAAAATGCTCATATCTTTGACTTCACATTTGGCGCCCGTGAAAGGCGAGGTCAAAATTACTTAAAACTTTGACTTCACATTTGACGCCCGTCAAAGATGAAGTCAAATACGCAACAGATGGTTACCTTTGGTCGTTGCTTAAGGCGAGGTCAAACACTTGCAAATAAGTTCTATTTCACTTTTCACGTCCTTAGGTGAATTACATTTCTGGCATTTTATATCAGGATTTTTAAGATTTGTTTTCCCCGCGAATTTTTGTTTCGATTGAGACTATTTGACTCAGCACATGGGTTTCGCCAGAAATACGCCATTGCACGTCTAATTTTTAATTCTTTGACTGCAATGAAGCACAGTATATTTGATGTATTTGTTACTCTAAAGGATCAATTAATTCGGAACCGCTAGCGAAGGTAACTTGGACAAATCTTGAAGTGGCAACCCGCGTTTCTTGGCGGGAAATCGTATTGCCAAGGTTTGTTGTGGCAAAGAAATTTCAAAACGACTGTAAAAAGCTAGCGGAAAATTTTTTCTTGTGGGCTCTTGTTATGTCAAACCATGAAACCTATGAAACCTATGAAACCATGAAACCAGAAGTCCATAACTAGAAGTCTACATCTGGTATTGGGGCGCGTGCTGTGTCTTTCGCGTGTAGGCTATTTTTAGAAACTGATGTCTCGCGAGAAAATGACGTAACCCACTATTTCGACACGATTGGAGTTCTAAGTTGCGGTCGAATATTTTGGAAAGTGGCAGGTGAAATAAATCAAATCACATCAAAACACTTGACAGGCCATTCTCTTTAATTCTCACATTTCGACAGAAGTAGTATCGTAGATAGTGATTTCAAACGTCTGTTCAGTGGCATTTGAAGGCGAGTGAAAAAGCAACCCGTCGCCGGGTTTCCGTAGACAAACTCACAAAACAAACAGGTCGACTTTTTATAATTTACGAGAGAATTTATGAACAGAAGTTCCCCAAACTTTTAGTAGTTAAGTGTGTCTTTATTTTGTACAGCATATCCTCGTGTTAAAATACTGAACAACATACACAACACAATAGCTGCACACTGCGAAGTGCCCGAGAAGCACAACTTGAATTAAACTTTTGACGGATGTGAATGAAATCATCATTGTTCGATGAATTAAACTCGTATTTCTATTCACATAAAAACAAGTACATTACCTTAGTCAGTCTTTTGTTTTCATGCCGTCCTTATAATTCCAAAGACATGCGAAACTCGCCAAACTTGTCGTTTTCTCTGAATGTTGTTCTCAAACGAATCAAACTTCATTCTGTTCATTCCGCGCTCGATGTTGAGCGCTTCAGGGACCACGGTTTTGTTTTTCAAAATAGCAACGAACCTGTGCCAAAATGCACTTGCTCTCTTAATGCCTGTCTTCATCTTGAGAGTACCATTAATCTTTAGTGTCTTCGCATTTTGAATTTGACTCGGAATTAGTCTATCTTGCCCGCTGTCATTTCGTATTCTGACTCCAAAACACTGAGGTCCTCTCGCTTATTTGGATGCTCCGAATTTTTACAACTTCGATGCTATCGTCATCGATGAAAGATGGCCTGATGATTCTTGTCCGGACGATTTAATCCTCACAAAACGGAAATTACGATGACCAACAAACAGAAATTTCGTAATGCCGTTCGCTCGAGTTCACTCGTCCTCTGCAGTTCTGCTTTTCTTCAAAAATTTGTTCAACCAATCAAAGGCGCGAATTAAAAAATACCTCAATGTGATTGGCTACTTGTTCGCCGCAAAGCTGTTCTAAAAATAGCCTACACGCGAGGAACGCGAGGTACACGCGAAAGACATATCTCAAAGCCTATTACCAGAGATGTAGACTTCTAGTTATGGACTTCTGATGAAACCTATGAAACCACAAAACCTATAAAACCTATGAAATCTCGAAACGTAAGAAACCACGAAACCTTTGAGACCTATGAGACCTATGAAACCATGAAACCTCAAAACCTCTGAAACCGTGAAACCTATGAAACCTATGAAACCTATGAAGCCATGAAACCTATGAGACCACGAAACCTATGAAACCATGACCCTATCAAACCGTGAAACCTATGAAACCGTAAAACCTACGAAACCTGTGAAACCTGTGATGAAACCTATGATGAAACCTATGAAACCATGAAATCGAAGAAACCATGAAACCTATGAAACCATGAAACCTATGAAACCACGAAACCTATGGAACCATGAAACCATTGAAACCATGAAACCACGAAACCTATGAAACCATGAAACCACAAAACCTATGAAACCATGAAACCATGAAACCACAAAACCTATGAAACCATGAAACCTATGAAACCATGAAACCTATGAAACCATGAAACCTTTGAAACCATGAAACCATGAAACCTATAAATCCTATGAAACCATGAAATCGAAGAAACCATGAAACCTATGAAACCTATGAAACCATGAAACCTATGAAACCTACGAAACCATGAAACCTATGAAACCATGAAACCGTGAAACCTATGAAACCTATGAAACCATGAAACCTATGAAACCATGAAACCTATAAAACCTATATAAACCTATGAAACCATGAAATCGAAGAAACCATGAAACCTATTAAACCGTGAAACCTTTGAAACCATGAAACCTATAAAACCATGAAACCATGAAACAAATGAAACCATGAAACCTATGAAACCTTGAAACCGATGAAACCATGAAATCGAAGAAACCATGAAACCTATGAAACCGTGAAACCTTTGAAACCATGAAACCTATAAAACCATGAAACCATGAAACATATGAAACCATGAAACCTATGAAACCTTGAAACCGATGAAACAGTGAAACATATGAAACCTATAAAACTATGAAATCGAAGAAACCATGAAACCTATGAAACCATGAAACCTACGAAACCATGAAACCGTGAAACCTATGAAACCGTGAAACCTATGAAACCATGAAGCCGATGAAACCATGAAACCGTGAAACCACGAAAGCTATGAAACCGTGAAACCTATGAAACCATGAAACTATGAAACCTATAAAACAATGAAACCACGAAACCTATGAAACCATGAAACCAACGAAACCTATGAAACCATGAAACCTATGAAACCGCGAAACCTATGAAACCACGAAACCTATGAAACCGTGAAACCTATGAAACCATGAAACTATGAAACCTATAAAACAATGAAACCACGAAACCTATGAAACCATGAAACCAACGAAACCTATGAAACCAAGAAACCTATGAAACCACGGAGCCTATGAAACTATGGTATAAATACACCATTTACCACATTAATTAACATAATTATCGTACAAAAAACTGAAAAACAGAAAGGCTGACCGTACGGTTGGATTGATCTATATATATTTTCCAATATTTCGTCAGGCACGGCCTGACTTCTTCAGGGAAGAAGAAGAAGTCAGGCCGTGCCTGACGAAATATTGGAAAATATATATAGATCAATCCAACCGTACGGTCAGCCTTTCTGTTTTTCAGTTTTTTGTATCCCAAATTTTGCTGATCAGATCCACCAGGATCCGGGTCCTTTGCTTTGTCCGTTGGCCCTTTCTCAAGTTTACCGTTTTCATAATTATCGTAATTAATGTTCCTTATATGGATGGGTGACTATATGGACTGCTACCATGAAGTATATACCAAAAATATGTTTGTACCCAGTCCCCTGATCGTTTAGAACATGGCCAATTGATTTCGAAAATGGCGCCCTTGCCTTCGCAAAATAACAACATTTCAAGCTGATTTTCTCCTCTCATATACCTTCCAAGTGTCCTGTGTTTGGATAGGAAAGATTATCTGCGATTTGTTTTTCAGAAAAGGAGAGTGATTTAGATCTGTTTGTGAAAATAACCTCAAACAGGAATATTGAGGTATATATTGAGGAAAATGAATGCGTAGCGACAAGAAGTTGTGCCGAAGGGAATTTCGCCCACAGCGAAAAGTATTCCCTTGACAAATTAAAACAGTCCCTTGAGAGTATACAAAAAAGTGGGTCAGAGAGTGCCAAACGATGCCCCCAATTCTTCTATTTTTGCAAAATAGTCGAAAAAACAATATCTGTAACATTTTCCATACATTGTTTTCACAGCTTTTGGCGAATAAACATCACAGATTTGATCGCGATTTGGCCAAGTGGAGGTTTGGGTCCGGTCATCGGCAAAAAAATACTACTTAACATAATAAATCCCATGCAGAGCAAGAATGGCGCTCGGCCCATGGCCGTGTGGTTTATAAATCTTATCTAATGGTAATTGAAGATTTTGAAATTAGCACCCCTTGGAGGAGACATTATTTTTTTGAACCTTTTCATTGTTATATGGTCAATTCTGATATTATCGCTAGGAAGCAGAGAATATTATAAGTTTATTATTAATTGTTGGTTCAAATTTTTTCAAACCAGCTTGACTTTTATTTTCCTTTGTTTTAAATTATGATATTAAAAAAATGAATACAAACAAAAGAAAATTAAAATCGAGCTGCTTTGAAAAAATTTAAACCATAAATTAATAAATTTAAACCACAATGTATACATTGTCTTGCTGCTGATTTTCCTTGTTCATAATTGAGAGGGTCCCCAATAGGTTTTTCGGGATCCGGGATTTGGCTTATTTGAAGGCCGGGATTCGGGATTTTGGAGAAAAAGGGG
Source organism: Meandrina meandrites (assembly GCA_963693305.1). NCBI lineage: Eukaryota > Metazoa > Cnidaria > Anthozoa > Scleractinia > Meandrinidae > Meandrina > Meandrina meandrites. Next base: position 28,250,659 of record OY855912.1, on the reverse strand, counting down.
AGCGAGATTCGGGATTGTAATTTTGAACGGGATACGGGATTTGGCGATTTTACGAAGCGGGACCCGGGAAATGTTATTTTGAAGAGCCGTGATTCGGGAAGTCCGTTGACGAAAATGTACGAAACCAACCTGTCATCTTCATGAATGTCGGAAATTGGCCAGCAAAATGTATCCACGATCCGATCACGCGGCTATTTTGTGACCCTTATGGCGATCTTGTCTGTTTCCGTGAACCTTGGTCGTAATAATATCCTTTGGATTCGATTCACCAGCGACTTTTTGTCGACCGCAAAATCTCGAGTATCACGTATATTGTATATTGATAGGCACGTGTGGCTATAGCTTTAGGTCGTCGACGGGGAGTGACACAGTAGTAGTTGGAGAACCGTGTCCTAGCGGATCCTAGTGATGTCGGCTAACACCGACAGCGATGATCCAGATGTACATGATATTATAAGTTGTGGAGCTCTTTTTTCATGAAAAACGGAAGACCTGAAGTTCATTTTTGCAAAAGGAAAAATTTGAGCGCGCAACTTCACCGCTCAAGGAAACTGTTAGGTTTTAGACGTTTTAAAGTAAAGAAATAATCCTTGCGGTAAAATTGCAAAGAAAGAAGCCTGAAAAAATTCAGGGTTTCAACGGGATTTGAACCCGTGACCTCCGCGATACCGCTACGATGCTCCTCTACCAACTGAGCTTGTAGTTACCGTTTTAGAACCTTGCTATTCTCAGTATTCTGGACTCATTTCATCCCTGCTATCGGCATAGCTTGCGAACAGGTGAAAAAATAGTAAAAAAAACCGGGGGACTCTTTCCTCCCCCCTCCCCCAGACCTCCACCCACAGACACTTTTTTGGGAAAAAGAAGGATGAACAACCTTATATGGTGATGTCCATATATGTCTCGGCTACTCTCGTGATTGCAAGTTGACTTAATGTGTTATATACGACAATACAAATTCAAAACATGGCTTCAAGATGGTTTGCAAATGACAACAAACTGCTTCTCAAAAATGCACCAAATGGGATTAGAGCATGTCTAGATTTTCACAATTTTCCCTGAAAAGAATGCCCCCGTACCCCCCCCCCCCCCCCCTACGGAAGTTGGCCTCCAACACACTTTACACATCACCACCAGTGTGTTTGGCCCCTCTCACTTACAAATTCGTTCCTACGGGCCTGACTAAAGGGTGGCGCTAAAGGCATAGAATAACGACGTACAACACAATAAAGGACTGTGTGCGACCTAGTTCATTTGAAATTGAAATCTGCCAGATGAACTTTGCCGTCCCTTTGGTGGAAAGAGCTAATTTTAATACTTTGATTTGCTGTGAGGGAATCTGGACACCATAAAAAGGCCTTTTCCGTTGAGGTAAGGGACCTTAAAAAACGCTAATGACCGGGATCGGGATTGGCCGCTAAAAACCGTCGGGATTACGGGATTGAGGAAAAATTTTGGTCGGGATGGCGGGATTGAAGAACCCTATTGGGGACCCTCAATTGACACATCCATCCAGTTTATGGGGCAAGCTAGTATCACTAGATCTGGTTCCTGCACACTTAAGGTGGCTGAACACAGTTTCTGTGTGCTCTTTGAATACAATGCTGGCGTGAATACGAGCGCACACACTCCAGGCCAGGCATTGAGAGAAAAAATTTAAACGCGCATACCCAGTTCATCAAAACGTTACGATTGAGCATTACCAGAAACTAGTAATTAGAATTTTAAGAAATTTTACTTAGATATACTCTAAGCAAAAAAATAAATTTGCTGATTTAAAAAAATTCTGAAATTTAACAAAGAGATTTTTAAACATTCTTAGACATCAGAGGAAAACATAAAGCAATGAAAAATTAAAATTTCCTGATAAAACTTTATTACTTCAATGTTTAAGTGTCAGCAGTTTGGACGTGAAAGCAAAATAAGGATCATTGGAAAACTGTGTTCAGCCACCTTAAAAAATTATATGAAAACAGTGTTGGATGTTTTACCTTTACAAGGAGAAGGTCATGAAATTTTAATCAAAGCCCAAGGGGAGGGCACGGAGATTATTTTGGCTCTTATAATTTTCAATGCTCCAAATCTGCACCCCTTCTCATTGTGGCGTATCCATACTGTGCTCTTTTAATTTGTGTGGAACTTTTTGACATGCAAACCTGAGACTTGGACAAGCAGAATATCTAGTAATTTTCTACAACCTTTAATATTCTTGAATTTTTTGACTCAATAGTATCGGATTTATTTTTTTTTTGCGGCGTGGCAGTGAAAACCAGCAATTAAACAAATCAACCAACTTATCAGTGGAACCACAAGCCGTTAGATGAGTGGTTTAACTACAAAGTTTTGGACATTTTATGGCATCATTTCTGTGTTCTATATAAGAGTGTAGACCATAGAAAAAAAATTAAGTAGGCAGTTCTTTGCAGATCACAAGGTGGGCTCTCAGCCAATGAAAAGGAAGGAAAAATGCATCAAATTTTATTGCCTTATTGTACTTGTCAACACTGCAAGTTCTAAATGTTATTATTTACATCGTTTATATGGATTTCTCGCGACTCTCTTGCCACATTTGATGCGACACAAAGTTCTTTACAAAAATATGATAAGTACAATGTCTGCGACATTATTATAACTAAGTAGAATAAATGTGTCCGAAGCATATTCTTTGCTTATAGCAGGGAAAATGCTACACCTTATTACAATCTGTTAGGAATTCTCAAATTTGAAAATGTGTACAAATTTAAAGTAGCTCTATTTATTCATAAAATTCTAAATGACTCAAGAAACATTCCAACAATATCCCATAGAACCCTTACTCAGGCCTCTGAACTTCATACCCACAATACATTTGATTTGCTGCTAACTTGAACTTTCATAGACCAAGAGCAAATAGTTACTATGGGACCTCTACTTTCTCTTTTGTTTCATCAAAACTTTGGGAAACTATTCCAACAGATTTTAAAAAACTGCCTTACACTTCCTTTTACAAGCACTATTAACTATACCTTTTAAATACCCAATCTTACTCAAGTGCATAATTTCGTTGTATTCTGCATATAGCTTATTTATGATTTATTCATCCTTTAACATGTTTATTCTACATACTTTCGATATTCATATTCTATTGTTTTTAGTAATTGATGTGTCTTGTTTTTTTTTTTTTGTGTCAGTGGCCAACACGATAACTTATGCTTCTTTGCTCACTGAGCACATTATATTTTGGCAAAACAAAGCAATAAATATAATAACAAGCAATATTAATGATACATAAAATTATTGTGAGTTAACAGTAATACCTTAAGCTTGTACTTGTCAATATTGTGAGTTCTAAATGTTATTATTTACATCGATTACATGGGTTTCTCGTAACTCTCTTGCCGCATTTAATGCGACACAAAGTGATCTACAAAAACTTCTTAAGTACAGTGTATAACATTATCATGGCTGACAAATTGTCAATTTAATTAACATAATCAACCCTTCTTGTTTATTTTACATGGAATTGAACTGTGTTCAATACAAAGCAATATTAATATTACATAAAATTATTATAAGTTTACCATATTACCCAGTCATTGATAATTAATCTGCCAAACTGCAATGTTACAATTACCCAAATGCAGCATTTATGCCAAGTGGATAATGTATTCATGCTATGAGGTCTAGAAAGGGACCTTAATGGAACTCACTCACTCACTTTATTACTGTTGAACAATTAATCTATGCATAAAATATGCAATAAATACATTTTCCCCTACCTCGAGCTCCCCTACTTGATATTATTTTGTCTCTAAAGCTGTGCATATAATTTGGGGAGGGGGATTACAAAGGCAGAAATTTGCCCAACCACACGGAGAGATCAAGTTAGGGAGAGGAACATACCTAAGATGCATGCCATCTGTCAGCTAAAATTACTCTATCTACCTAATGGCAGTGCTAAACCTACCCTGGTTAAGGCGACTGTCAATTCTATAAAAATATGTCATGAAAGTGCCTAGTCTGGTTCATGAATGTTATCACAACTAAGCATGACTAAGATGTTCTTAATTCAAATCACGACTGTGAATGGCTCAATCAAGTTCTTTAGAAAACTCCAAAAGGTATTATACATCTCCAATCGAACCTTCAAATGTCAGCTTTTCCGAATTCACTAAAATGGTGATAAAGTTTTTTAATTGGCTACAGACACAGCCCAACAGATAAAATTAACTTTGTAATAGTTCAGATGTAAGCCCTATAGTTTGCAAAATGTTACTTTAGTTATTAGTCCCCATATTAATCTATCTCGACTGTTTCGCACAACAACTTAGAACATACAACATATAACTTTTGCTACCTCAAACTAAACTAAAGGAGGATAGCGTATTTCCCAATGACCAACTTCAGACAAAAATGCTTGAAACTATCTAAATATATACTAGTGACTTTTCTACAAAACTTACACAATAACTTCACATGAAATAATTGTAAGTTAAGAATAAAAATAGCATGACTTATATTAGCCACTACTTAGGTGGCTGAACACAGTTGCAATGATGACACAAATCTGAGTATTCACATGCATGGGTAAGAAAAATTACATGGAATCAATTTAGTTTGCTTTGATTGCAAAAAATATGTTATTTTCTCTCTCTCTCATGAAAATGTAAGTCTTGTATGTCATGAATCTTTTAACTTTGAAAAAGTTTGAAAAACTGTGTTTAGCCACCTTAAATGCACCTAAAAACTGTTCATGACAGGCGAATTGCAATAAAATATTAATAATTGATAATATATCAGTGCCTGTCATTCTCTGCAGATACCTAAAGACTTACATAAGGGTCGCACAGGAGGGGTCTCTGGCACAGTTGACAGGTGAAAAAAATAATGATTCAGGGATCACAGATATCAAAATTTCATTTTCCCCAATCACAAAAACAAGCAAGTAATGTACTATTTTATTCTGCTCTTGAGCAAAGAAAACAGGAAAAGAATGAGTGTTTGAAGAAGAGAAAGGCAAAAGAAAGGCTCCATATTGCAAATTGCATACTTTTATTGCCCTCTTTCCCCTTTTCATATTTTCAGTCTTCATAAATATTCTGGAAGGTCTTGGAACTGAAAATCACATGGAATAGAGTGGTGAAATCACGAATATCACTTATTAATTCTAGTTCTTCACAGATCATGCAACCCTTTGGGTCATGGATCATGAAGACCAATTTATTAAATTCACATTTGATGGAAAATTGATTCAGCTAATCACAAATCATGAGAATGCCCCTGTACGACCCCCTTACATGTATGCCACGCTAGAATGTGTTTTTTTCCCTCTAAACCAACCCATTTCCAGGCCTTGGGAATGGTATTGGACTAACGATTTATTTTGAATTTTACCAGCAGTGTATTGCTTTTTACATACTGTGGCTCGCACATCTGCCCAACAGAAGCAAACTCTTCGTAGCCATACCCAAGGTAGTTATATGGTGCTGTTGGTCTTTGAAATGCCTGAAGATTGGCTTCTGCCTCCAGGGTTTTTCTCATATGGCAAGGAGATTCTGTGTTGTCAGATTGATCCAAAATGGAAAGGGTGAACTTTCCAGTAAAGGGCCAATCCAAGGTATCATCATAATCACCTTGCACCATATGAACAAAGAGTGCCACGTGTTTACCCACTCCATTGCCGACACCATTTAAGTTGATCCGCATGCACATCTTGTAGCCAAAAGGACTGGTGTAAAAAGGGGGGCTGTACTTTGCTGTCTTCACTCCACTGATAGCATCGTTGCAACATTGTGTATAATTTTCTATTCTCCAGACGAACTTTCCATTACAGAAACGCCTCTCACATTCCAACAACCTGTAATTCCAAGAAAATAATTGGAACACTAAAATTTCAGAAATGTATACAAAAAGTAGTCCTTCATTTGATCCCTTCTTAAAAACTTGTCACCTCTATCAAGTAACAACATTAAAGAAATTTTTATAACAATAGTACCAAATAAAGTCATTCTCCTGTTAATCTTCTGATGATGATGTCTAATACGGGGTCTTTGACTCTTTTGCAGTTCATCCTTTGGCCTTTGTTTTTCTTAAGCCATAATTTTAATAAAATAAAATTACCTGATGTTCATTTCTCGCAATGGTTTCTCTTGCCTTGCATGCAACTCCTCTTGCTGTCGCTCCAGATGATAAACTGTGTTTGAAAGACTGTCAATAGTACCCCTCATTTCATCAATCTGCTGCTGCTGTTGCTGTGTCCTGGTTGACAATTCATCCAAACAGGCCTGTTCTCGTGGATCAGATTCATTTCTTATTTGTACCTCCATGTCAGCAACAGCTGATTTTAAGCTATCAACAGTTTTTACCAAATCCTCCACATGATTGGTGAGCTGCTTTTTATTGTGTTTCTCAACATCAGATCGTAAACCCTTGAGAAAAATTGACAACATGGTAAATGGTTTGAACCCAGGTATATTCAGCAGTTTGTCAAGTGTGATCGTCCAAGAGAGAGTATGGAGTCCTAAAAGGAACTGTTGTTGGTGACTGAGGTTTTGTCAACCCTAAGTCACGTGAAAGTTGTTTGTTGCTGATGTTGTAAGCCCAGTTCATTGAAGCTGATTGTTTAGTTTTGCTCTGATGTAATTGGCTGTAAGACTCATGAAAAAAAAAGTTTGTGAGTAGTGATTGGTCAGTTCATTATAGTAACTTCTGATCCATCTTTTTTGGTCAAATTAAATTATTCTGTTTGATGCTAGACTCATTTGTCAGTTTTGCTTACATAATAAATATGTTGTTTGAAAGATGCCGGTAACTGTTGATATCTGATCTGTTGAGAGTTGTTTGCTCTAAGTTTGTGTACCAGCTTTCTTGAGTCAGTCAGAGTCTCAAAAACCTTCTGTGGCCAAGTATAATGAATACTTTCTGGCACAACACATTGAAGTATTTGAAAGGGAAACATCTTCAGGCAGTATAATGATTCCTGATCAGCATATGAAAGCTATTTAAAATTAAAAATCTACTCCTGTCAATATTGTTTTATTACCTCAAATGTACATCCTGCTTTGTTGAAGGGACATTTTATTATTACATTAGGGCAATGATCTTCCAAATGGGATTCCATCTAGTAATTAAAGAACACAAAAAAAAAAAACCAGTTAGCTTCTTCTATTCTTAAGGGGCCTGGACACTTACCATTATGTTTCTAGATGTTCTCACTAACACATAATCAAAATTATTATTTTTAATTGCTTATACAACACTTCACATGTCTCGTCAGGCATTTTGAGTGCAATGTTAGTGGAGTAACGGAAAAGAAAGGTTTCAACTTCGTAAAAGGACATGGGTTTTGGTCACATTAAAAAGTTGGTTGTATTTAAGAAGTTTTAAAATTTATAAATAGAGTGTTTATTTGGACCAATATCAATGTGATCATAATGTTGGGGTACATGGTCATATCAGCACATTGACACCTGAAACACCCTAAAATGTCTGTGATGAGCGTGGGCCTTTGTTCATTATTATGACATCATTGCATTTAACCAATCAAAGTGGCTATGAAAAATGAATTATGAAACAAGAAACTAAAACTGTAAACTTTGACAACTTAATATTAAAACATTCTACCATTCACAACACATGTACAATTTTTTTCTGAAGGACACCCTCAAAGGTGTTGTAACCTTAAGCACAAAAATGCATCAAAATGAGTTAAAATCTCAGAGGCAAATTTCCCTCTTCTACCCTTGGCTACACCATGATAATACTGTAACTTCCTGCCTTGTCAATGCTTTCATGGGTATTATTGAACTCAAAGTAAGCCCGGTAGAAGGCCAACAACTGCAGCAGAAAGATAAGAATTTAAGAGGAAAAGCAAAGGGAGGAAAAAAAATCTCAAAAGAGATGGGTTGCTTTCTTGTCTAAAATCTCAAATTTTGATTTGTTTACATGCCAAGCAAAAAATTAATGCCAAAAAGGTGATGTAAGTGGAAAGTAAGGTACAATTTTATGTTGCAAATGCCATTTTGAGCATTTTGGAGCTAATTTGGCTCATACCTGAGCATGATAAAAAATATCTTGAAATATTGTGTTTTCCCCCTAAAATTCCAATAGCCAATTGGTAAACAAGTTACTGGGTTACTGCTCAATTACACACAAATTTGCTAAAATCCAGGTATGTCATAAATCTTAAAACATGGTCACCTTGTCTCTTTGTATGCCTTCCTCTTCACACTTCTCACATTTTTCAGGATACTTAAAGCAGGTTTTGAAGTGTTTCTAAAAAAAGTATAAACCATAATTACTGTTAATGTTAAACACGGAGAGAGCCTATAAAAGGGCCCCGTCTAGCTATGCTCTTAACAAACGTTCTTGTTATACTATCATGAAAGGGAACAATCACCAAATTCAATTTTGAAGTGACAAAATTCAAAACTACAAGTTGCGCTTACTCTTTGGCTGGCTTTTATGTGGCAATTATCCTTGGCTAAAACCTTATTCTTCAGTAATAAGCGGATTAAGATTTCAGAAAATGAATTTATAAATATTTATTTGTTTACTTGCAATGTATTTATCCAATGTAATTGTAATTCAGTATCGGCGCTAAGCTCAGGTCGCTTGCAGGCAGGAAATTCAGTAAGACACTACCTCTCTGAAACCTCTATTTTCATTCGCCCGCTGTAAACACTACCTCTATTGTTATTCAGGGATAGGGCATTGTTATAGCCTGTTATGTATTGTTTTAGGAACCAATGAAATAACTCGTTCCGAGAGGTAGTGGGCGACCCAGGAAATTTCATGATTTCGTAGAACAGTGACTGATAGCTACAGGTACCTTTCACTAATTCAAAACCTCGCTTTCGATTGTTTGCACCCAAACAACAAAACAGAGAATTTTATGCATGAGAATCTTGATCCTATTTCTTGGACTGCTTTTAATCTATTTTTAGTTTAGAAAATGAGATAAGTCTGGATCACGCCACACCAAAAGCCAGTTGATTGCATTTCCCAACCAATGAAATTGTCTCATTGGAATTTGTGATTAGCAGGGATTGGCAGGCTGAACAGAACTTTCAGCCTCGTTATATAGGATTGCTCCGTGTTTAAGGCATGCAATAAAGACAACAACAACAGAATATGGCGGGCAAGCGTGGACAGGGAATGTACTAGCAAGGATTGAAAAAAAACCACCAAGCAAATAAACCCCCCCTGGATGAGGGGCCTCGGCACATAGTGCTGCCATCATCACCAAGGGGGTGCCCTATACCTGTACTGCAAGGGGGGGACGTTATTGCTAGAATAATGTTAAATTTTAACTTTGCTGTGAAGGGAACTTGCAGCACTCTGAGATGGGAGACAGATTGCTCACATGGCATGCCATGCTTGACTGATACAAGCTGAATAAGGAAGGCTCCTTCTGCGGTAAGACCAAAGAGATGGATGACAGCTCATGCAGTATGATGGTACCTTGCTAACATTGACCTTTACTTTATGCTAAAATATCAATGAGCAATAACTAACTAAATGTATGATGTTTGTTAATGTAACACAGTGGCATATAAAACAAATTATTCATAACAAAATGTGCATTAATGTCGCAGTTCCTAGGGAGTTATACTTAAACGCTTATAATAGACAGACGCAGTAACCACACGGTATATGGCGTAAAGTTGGGGATCACCGCTCTGCGATCCGCGTGACAGACAAAACTTCCATTGCGTGACCAAAAGCTTACACGCCCTCGAAGCCTAACTCTAAACGGCACTATGAGCTGATCTCCGGTCAGCAACGTGCTAGAGTATCTAGACAGTTGTGACTTCTTAAGCCTTACTTATCTCCCCAGCACTACGAGCCGACTCCGCCGGCACGTGCTGGATGGGACAAGAGGAGGCGAAAAGAGCATAAAATAACGCCACTAAAATAGCGAAAACGAAGCTTGGGGAAGTCGCTGCAAGACTTAACTGATAGCGAAATGCAAGAGGTGAACCCCAGTTTATTCATTAATTAAACACAAGCAAACCTCCAAAGGGAGGGAGGGTGGGAGTTACAAAATTTAGAAGACTTACTAACAGTAACAGTAGCGATAGAGCTAGCGAATGATGGTAAAGTTCAAACTTAAACTTTTATATAGCCAGACAGCTGTCTGGGTTTAGCCCAATAGTATATTGTGTACCAAAGAAAGTAAAGATTTCCTGCGGTCTAAACGAGACATGAATAGCGATATTTAAAAGACTAGCCATACAAAACGCCCGATAAAATAGTACTAGACAGTGTTGCAACATGTATACATACAAGGCTATTATAATCATTGTTCTTTCGAGACAAGAAAGGCATAAAGATCCGTTGCGTGACATAACACGATAAGACATAAACAGTAAAGACCCAGCAGGGGCCTCAAGCGTCACACTCCATTAACTGCGCTTTAACGTTTGGCTTTAAAGCTTTATTAAAACAAAAAGAGAAACACAAAGAGAGTTGTGTTATAAGACACTTGGTTGTTGGGGAGACAGTGATGGATGATGGCAAGTGTCTGAAAACATACAACTCTGCTTCGTAATGTATACTACACTCTATACTACATTTCATGGAGTACTGACAAATAAAATGAAAAATCTCATTTTAGTGTATAGTACATTTTTACTTGTCATTTGTAATTTTGAGTCACCCTATAAGCTTGCCAGAATGTCCTGACCCATTAAAATATACAGCAATATTACACACTAAAATGTCTATATAACAAGATATTTTAGCAAGTGGCAGGATGAATGTCAGGTGAGTTTGCAAGTACTATGGTTTTACTGCTCAGCAACTTGACATGCTTTTTACTCAGTTTAATAATGTGCAGTTCCAGAAAATATCCATACCTGTACAGTGAGCTGTATTAGTAAATAAATAAATAAATAAATAAATAAATAAATAAATAAATAAATAAATAAAGTGTCTTTATTGCAATTGATAAAATACATATCAATAGTTACAATAGTAAAAATATTAGAAAGAGCCAAATACAGGAATAAGAATAAAAATTAAAATATTTACAAGATGATTACAATGATATAAGAACTATATAAAAAACTAAGAATTAATTGCTAAATTATATCTAAAAACTAACCTATTACTAAAACTATTCTTAAAACGCTCAGTATTAAGAAGAGGCAATACAATATTTGACCGTAATTGATGAGCAGAACAGTGCCGCTTTGGTAGTAAATTATACAGTGGGTGGTTATCGTCTGTTCTGATTTTTTCAAATAGTGTGCGGTCCGCTTTCTCAAGAAGGTCATGTATATTGATTAATTCAGAAATATATCGTCGCTTGTGGCATCTCTTGAGGAAACACTGTACTGCATTCAGGTCCGATGCACTTGCACCATATACTGGTAGTCCATAAGTTATCTTTGGCAGGACAATAGCTTTGAACAGGTGATCAATATCCTTTTGGCTGTATCCTTCTTTTCTAAGGCTTCTGATTACGTATAAACACCTATTTGCTTCGTATAGTTTCGTTTTAACATGCTTAGTAAATTTACAGTCCGACTGGAAAGTAACACCGAGAATAGTTAAAGTGTCGTGCTGACTGATGTGGTGTATTTCGTGGAAAGTATGCTGTTGACCTTTCTTTTTAAGTACTAGTTCTTTGCATTTAGAGGTGTTACACTTCATCTGATTAAGAGTTGTCCAGTCCATGAATAATCTAAGAGCATTCTGCGTGTTATCTGTACCGTCCTTGCAAACTGTAATTTGTAGTGTGGAATCATCAGCATACTTATTCAGGTCGATGTTGTCACTGCTATCCCCGGTAATTTCAAGGTCGTTTAGAAATACATTGAAGAGATATGGACCACTGACGCTACCCTGTATGGTTCCTTTGTTGACATTTTTCCATTCACACACTACGTCGTTGCACACAACTCGTTGCATTCTTTCTCCTAGGAAGCTAATATACCAGTTAATTATGTACGGATTCAAGGGGGATTTTTTAAGTTTTTCCACCAGCAGTGGTCAGCGGTTCCTGACTCTTGCCAGACTCAGGCTTCTATGCTTGTGGAGATTGCAGCGTGGTGTCAGGTCTTCGTATCATGGCAGTATGTCAGTGTTGTTTAGCGAGTTCTTCCCCTCCCTCCCTTCCTACCTTTTATTTATTTATCTTATTTTTTCCTTCATTCTGGACACTGACCTAGTCAGTGTGACAGGTGCTGGGGCGTGGGAGCATGATTCCATCTGGGGGGGGGGGGGGGGGGGGGCGGCTTGGGCTGACCTCAGTGGAGGCCCCTCCTCCATATATACAAGGCAGTTGGTTAACGTATTGAAATAATGAACATCCATGTCTAAAATACTCTTTCACAACAATAACAATTTTATAACAATCCATGAAATAAACTAAGACTAACCTCAGTTTCATTCCATAACACTTCATTCTCACAATATTCACAAGGTAGCTTCCTAAGCTCACACTCTGTTGCCATGTGCTGTTGAAGGTCTTGTCTTTGTAGTTGCTTTCCACAGCAATTGGCACAGTTTACAGAAACAAATGGGCAATCATTCAAATGATCCTGCATGGGTATGTGGAAGAACAAATATATTCATGCTTAGTATTTTAAGTTTTACGAGAACCTTAATGCAATTTTAACATGTTAACAAAAACTTACAGCCACACTGTTAAAATTGAACTGCATTTTGTCTCAAAAAAGTAAATAATTAACTGCTTTTCCTTCACAGAAATGTTGCACTATTCCTTAGCACCACAGTCATAAAGCGGTATATATCGATCAGTGCTTGCATCAAATCACTTGATCAACACAAACTGTATAATTGCACCATTGCCCATAGCTTTTGTGAAATCTCTGATGACGTAATGGAACTTTGCATTGGGACATGCCCATAAATGAAATGAAAAGGAACCATAAATGAAATGAAAAGGAAACGAGTATCACGCTATTGATAATTATATATACATATCTATGTTGGATGCATGCACTTACCTGTAATTTGTCAAGGGCTCCTTTCCATGGGCAACCATGCTTTTTCTTTGCTTGACAGAAAACCTCAAGAACCATCATTTCCCGCTTTACATAATTGTCTGGATAGATCTGATGTTTAAAAATAACAAATAATAATAATAATAATAATAACATGTACTATTGTTACTTTTATTCCACCATTATATTGTGCCATTTTATCATGTTAGGTCAAGACATGTTATTTCATGTAAACTGTGGAACAGGGCAAAAATATGCACAGAAAGCAGAGCAACAAAATGGCTGGAAGAAACGACCCAAACTTTGACTTGTTCACATCCTTTGGGCTAGTGGTATAATAAATCCCTTATTGAATCCAGTATAACACATAAGACTGGGGCAGACATTTTGCTTGCTGCTATACTACACAACTCCCAAAATATCAGCATGTATTATATGTTAAACCATCGAATAAGATGTATTAATTTACAATAAAACTAATGGTTAAAGTTTGGCATGACATTTCGACCACTCTTTGGTCATTAACAAGGTAAATATTGAGGATAAAAATTAGCATAGATATATGTAGTGACAAAGAAGTAAAAATATGTAAGAAATATGTATGAAGTAGAAAATATATGTAAAAATATACGTAAAAGAGAGTGTTATAAGCAATAGAAATTCAATTTGTGCAAAGGTTTTAAATAATTATGTTTTAAGGGGAGTGATCTTAACTACCAATTTGTTTCTAAAGCAGGTTCTCATACAGATAAGCTTTTTGCAGGAGTTTGTTCTATTGAAGAATTCTCCAAGAGTTTCAGGTCCTGGTAATATTTAACGCGTCATGTTACCAGAACAGAAAAAAACTCAAACGGCGGATAGATTTTAAAATTAAAATAAGGTAAAAAGGTAAAGTCTGCATATGAGCCTAGTAGCCCACCAGGCGGGAGCTTATCCCGGTTTCCGTAGCATGAAGCGACTAAGAGTATTGCTACTCCCCCCTGGATGGGATGCTAGTCCATCGCAGGGTTACCCCCAGCAGTAAATTCGCCGGTACCCATTTATACACCTGGGTGGAGAGAGGCACTATGAGAGTAAAGTATCTTGCCCAAGAACACAACGCAGTGTCCCGGCCAGGGCTCGAACCCGGACCGCCCGATCCGGAGTCCAGCGCACTAACCATTAGGCCACCACGCCTCCCACAAACCGTGCCTCCCACAAAATTAAAATGAGCGTCACTAAATAAAGAACGTCCACATGCGTAATGTGACGTATCGTTTTTGAGAAATTTGCATTATTATAAGAGTTATGGCGTAATAAACACTCATATTTACAGACTTTCATCAGTAGCGTTTCCTTTTTTCGTGTAAACGGTAAAAGCATACCTCAGATTATAAAGATGGCTACTTTATCTCTGATTCGTAAAAGAAATCCGAACTTTACCTTGTTTCCGTAGAGTTTTAAGGATTTTAAATTCTAATGCGCAGTTTGGGACTGGCACTAGTTTCGCACGCGCAATGTTATATTTTTCAAAGCAGGTGTACTCCCAAACAAAATTAACCATTTAGCATTACAAAAAGCTTCTACATCGCTTGCTTGAAAATACAGTCTTCAGCCATTCCTTAGCAACTGCTCTAGATCTGTAGTTAAGAGTCTCCCCCCTTAATAATTAGTTTTGTTCGGGGCAGTTTTAAGGCTTTATTAGCTGGAAATGTGAGCTCTTTACTGTCCTTGCCCTTGGAATTCTAAAAAGCCATCGGTGGTTTCAGTACGGTATAGGGGTATGGATACATTTCCTGGAACTGCCCAATATTAAAACAAACCCTTTCCTGTGTAATGAAGCAAGAACCTATTTTTAATAACTTGAATGGGAAGACAAGTGGGGAACATTTTGAAATAATTTAATTAAATAACAGTAATCAAAATTCTTATATAGTTTTGGATTGTGCTTTACTTGCACAAACAACCACAGGTAGCCAAAGCTTAAGATACGACTGAAAATAAATAAAATGATCTAAAATTGTCAAATATTTATTGTTTTATCAATCTTATATTACATATTCATGTGAGCTTTGAAAATTAGCATAATATGCTAATTCTAAAATTGCTCCCAACTATCAAAGCGAAGCGAAAGGTAGCACACTCGAACCGCCAGAATGCCGACCCATGTTCATGAAATGAGCTGTAATTCTCAAAGTTTGCTATCTTCCCCTCAAAACGCCTCAAATTCAAAGGCTTCGATAGTCATTCTATAAATACATACCGAAAAAGTGCCCAATGTTACATCCTTTCCCCGGCAAAACGGCAATATTTCAGTGGTAAACCTCCACGAACCATTCGCGGCCTGAGCGCCTCTGCAATTTTTCTCATTTAATCATATGCAATTTGGAACCACAAAAGCCACTTTCTAGGGGAGGTGTATGTAATGTCGCGTGCAACACATGATGAAATGTAATCAAATCATGTGTCGCACGTGACATTGCATACACCTCCCCTAGAAAGTGGCTTTTGTGCTTCCAATTTGCATATGATTAAATGAGAAGAATTGCAGAGGCGCTCGGGCCGCGGATGGTTCGTGGAGGTTTACCACTGAAATATTGCCGTTTTGCCGGGGAAAGGATGTAACATTGGGCACTTTTTCGATATGTATTTATAGAATGACTATCGAAGCCTTTGAATTTGAGGCGTTTTGAGGGGAAGATAGCAAACTTTGAGAATTACAGCTCATTTCATGAACACGGGTCGGCATTCTGGCAGTTCGAGTATGCTACCTTTCGCTTCGCTTTGATAGTTGGGAGCAATTTTAGAATTAGCATATTATGCTAATTTTCAAAGCTCACATGATATGCATGAATACGTAATATAAGATTGATAAAACAATAAACATTTGACAATTTTAGATCATTTTATTTATTTTCAGTCGTATCTTAAGCTTTGGCTACCTGTGAAACAACTACACTTTTGTATTCAAAGCTTTAGTTGCTTATCACTTTGACTGTACATATCTTCTTTACAGCAGGATTTTAAAATATTTTACCTGTGATTCTGTTAGATGCTCATGGTCTACAGGACATTTGGAATCTCCATTCCTAAAGTAGTAATGGTGGGATTTGTTAGTTACCATGTCAATGATCAATGGAGCAATGAAATATTTGTTCTGAATATTTTAGAGGGCAAATTTCAGGGAATTGCCCTAGGTCAACATTAATTGCCTCAAGTGGTCCCAAATTAAAGGTTTTCCTTCTTCTCATTTCACAAAGACAGACAAGCACCATGCAATCTCTGTTTCAAACTAATTAGTAATTATTGGATGCAGCTGAGTATGATATGAAGAATTAGGCAGATCGAAGAGGGTGCATAATTCTTCATATCATATGAAAGCCGAATTCAATAATTGTTTTATTATTCATTCAAAATATTTCCAGAGCTCTAGAAACACAGAAATGATGCACTGAAATGGGTTCTCACTAGTACTAGAATTTTCACAAAAAAGTGGACAATTCCTCCACCTCTGCTGGATTTTGGATATTTGTCTCCTGAAGATAAGCTTTAAAATCAAGTGATTTCCCTTCGAAGCTTTTTTTGTGTTTTTGCTATCTTTATCATCCAATAATTTGGAAATGTTTTCGCCGCAAGTGGCTAAGGCCATCTACAAAATGCGAACATTTTCTGGTTTCTTCAAAGATTTAGAGAAAGTTAAAAAAATTACTGGATACTTCAATATCTGAAAACATTAAAAGAAGAATGCTTACTGTTATGCGAGTTAAAAACATCAGAAATTTTGAATAAACCAGTGAAAGCCCATACACAGATGAAAGTTCCAAAATGATAATTCAGTCCTTGTGCAATCGCGATTTCGCAAAAGTGTGAAGTTTAATATAGTTCATAGGCAGAATCATTTATTTGAGGGAAAATGAATAAGAATAATTTCTACTAGAAGGATTAGTAAGATTAATTTGCTCGAGATTTCTATAAGATGACACCTCATAAAAACCTTGAGCTCATAATCTTAACACCGCTGCGCACTATTACTAAAAATATGATTTTGCTGTCTGAGACCCCACGACTCACACAACAATTTTAATTTGGCCAAAGGTTTTGTATGAATGTGACATATTCTAGACAAGAAAAAGAGTCGAGAAAGGAAATATTTGTGGCTTAGCCTTTTGATAAACTTGAAAGAATGGTAGATAGGAACCACTGTTGCTTTATTGACCGGGTGGGCCCCCCCCCCTGGCAGGGGCCCACCCGGTTCATAATCTACCTTATGTTTTGTCGTTTTTTTTTCTACGTAGGTCTAAAATTATGCATGCGCGACTCCTTGGCCAGAGTTCAAATCACTGCATGTTTTATTTTTACCCGCTATGTGCTGCAAAATAATTTTTGTTTCATGTTAACCTCTTGCTTAGCGTAAAACAGATTCAAGGTATCAAGAAAATAACCCAGAATTGATAAATTATTTGAGGATCCGGCAGTGATGTCCCACTACAAAATTACTCAGGATGCCATGACATTTTAGCAGAGGATACCAACTTACTATGAGAATACAGAGAAAAGGATTACAAATAATTCACTATACAACATGTATGTTGGCTTCATTCAGGCCTGGGAAAAAACATTGATTGCCTGAAATTCCCAAATTTGACGGCAAAAATACGAGGGGCCATTATTCTGTTGTGGCGAATGTTAGAGATAGAAGGCAAAAATATTATGCTGTTCAGATGCCTTCCTATTGATAAAATCAGTTAAAAATTGTTGCAGTTTGAAGGACTTTGATTTTAATTAATAACACAGTTTTTATTCCCATAATTGTAACAGACTTCAGCTATAGATGCCCAGGTTCGATCTTTCTTATATTTGCTGTGGCAATTTGTGAAACGAAATTGACCTCTTGGGTCAAGGCAGTACAAGCGCTTTTTTGTTTATTTTTTTCCTGGCATGACAGTTTTGTCCAGCTTAGCTCAGCACCTGGTCAGCTCTGTTGTGGTGCACAACTGAACCTATACCCAGCACGTTTTATGAGGTTGAAATAGGCGTAGAAATTTTCGTAGAGCTCTACGCTTCTACTTAGTAATGTAGTAGCATATAAATAGTTAGCTCTTGTAAGCTCATAGACCCGTAGAGTAGTAGAGATAGGTTAAGATTGGTCAAGACGGCTTGGTGTCCACCTAAAAACTAAACTTTAGCATAGAATGTACACCCGTAGACCAGTCCATTTTGTACAGTATATTATATGGTACTCTACTCTACCTCTACATGTACATGTATCTCTACTCTACTTTACTTTGCGATACGCTATGCTATGCTCTACTCTACTCTTCTCTTCTGTACTCTTCTAGTCTAATGTACTCTACTCTACGCTATTCTGCTCGACTCTGCGCTACTCTACTGTAATTTACTCTACTCTACTCTTTACGTAGGCTGTATCACTTCATTTACCTTATATCATCATATGTATCTTTTTTAAATTATTTTTGGCCAAGGTGTTATTTTCGCTTTATCCTATTCTATCCTTGTATGCATGTGTTACCTCCAGCACATTTTGCGTTACATTACGAAAGGGTTGCATTTACACACTAGTTGCATTCCAGCATCTAGGTGTTGTACTTATATCTATATATCATATCTCTTCCAATTTCAACAGATAACCCGTGTTCGTTCAATATTTGCGTACAAATAAAGACAAACAACGAGTAGGGTAGAGTTGAGTAGGGTAGAGTTGAGTAGAGAGGCATAGCATAGCGTAGAGTCAAGAAAAGTATAGTAGAGATTAAAAATAGAGTGGAGTAGAGCATTAAGCATAGAGTAAAGTAGCAGGGCATCATAGAGTAGAGTAGAGTAGAGAACATTACATTAGACTAGAAGCGTTCAGTACAGTAGAACGTAGCGTAGGGAAGAGTAGCGTAGAGTAGAGTAGAGCACATTAAATTAGACTAAAAGCGTACAGTAGAGTAGAGCGTAGCGTACAGTATAGGAATAAATACATGAAGCTGTCATATAGAGTAAATAAGAAAGGCATAGGCTAGCACTTTAAAGTAGAGATATAAAATTGTATTTAAAATTGGGAAAAACGTCATTGCCAAATGGGTATAACGGTGTATGCAGATCCAAAGCTGCTGCTTATGGACTATTAACAGAAAGACTGGCATGAGTAGAAGCATACAGCTCTACAGAAATTTCTACACCAATATAAGGTTGTGTCCGGTGCCATAGCTACAGGCTTGTAGACCTGACTCGTCCCCAGTAGTCTCTCATTGCATTATCGACTCCCACTCCCTTAAGAGACAGAGAGACGAATGGGGACAAGTCAGTTTGTAAACCATGAAAGGCATGAATGGCATGTGTAGAGGCGTAGAGCTCTACAAAAATTTCTACACCTTTTTGAGCCTCATAAAATGGGCGCCCCTTGCTTAGGACTCTGTGGATCTTCTGAATTTTGTACAAATAATTTTTTTCTTATGAGTATAATTTGGCAGATTCGGGCCTACATGCAAATTAATGAGGGGAATATGTAGACATTAAATCAACGTTTTAGCTCTTCTCCGCGGTACAATTAAGGTGATTCCACTGAAAAAGAAGGAGTAATCAAAATTTTCTAAGACTTGGTCCAGTTCATAATTATGTTATGAGCATTGCAAAAATGCAATAAAAAATAGGGGTCACCGTGCTCATTTTTGTGCAACCTGGATGGCTATTATGGTAAATATATGACCCACGAGGTTTACATTAGGAATCCTAGTAATCTGAAAAGGGAACTATCATTTTTTTAGAAAAAATCATTTCTTGAATTAAAATATCGAAGCAGTTGTACAAAATAGACTTTAATCTTACATAACAAACTACATGTATTTTAATTAAAGTGGAATTAAGATTATAAAAGAAATTAGAGATTTTGTTGCGTGCGCACGTAAGCAGCACTACCAAAATATGTGCTTTTAAAAGCATTCAAATAAAAATATCTCAAAATAGTATAATCAACTTTTCTTTAAATCGCGATATATTGTAGTCAACCGTATGTCATTTAAGTTAATGCATTAAAAAATGGGGGTCACCGTACTCGTTTAGAAGAAAATAACCATTTATTCCCTGCTTAAGCTTAATCTGAAGGAAATGCCGTAATGTTGTGCGCGCGAGCGCTCGTGCGCGCGCTAAATGACGTGAAAAATCGTGCACAGCAAGGATGCACAATGCAATTCAGTGGAATCACCTTAAGGTGGCTCGACCCAGTATTTTTATTAGACCACCTTCCATCTTTGATCCTTCCGTTCCAAAACAGCTCGATTCCAATTCCATATCCATTATTAATAACACATGGATTACATATAGACTGAACCACAAGATGATATCAATTTTTCGGAGATTGGAATGGATATCACGTGGTAATGACATCACAATTGTTTTAGCTCTTAATCAAATTTTAGCCCATATCCGCATTTTCTCTAGAATGCTTTACGCTACTTATACCTTGAGTGTTTGCCTTCTGCTGAGCGGAGTTTCGTGAAAATCGATAAGAGGAATTTTGAAATATTTTGGAATTTCTTTAGAAAGGGCATAATTTATGCGTAAAATGAGCTTATACTTCATATATACAAATTTGCTACTTCTTGGATGTTCACTGAAAGTTTTTACCACTCATTCTTTGAACAAATGCCTTGTACACCATATCCAAACCGCTAGACTCAAGTTGACTTACGCGAATTCGAAAAACATGAAAATATATTCATCAGGGTGAAACTCAATGTTGAGCTTTGTCACAATTTCTTAGGCTTCTTTCACGAAAACAGTGATTTTTTTAAAATTCGTCGATTAATTTTTTTTTAAATTTTTCAGGGCTGCAATTGATCAATGCACTACACAATCCCTGAATTTTATGTACATTGAAAACTTCTAAGGTTGACTAATATAAATGCAAAGTCGGGTAAATATTGAAGCGATGTCATAGTTTTGGATAATTTTGTGCTCTGGGATTTCCTATTGTCTCGAGCTTAGCATAACATCGAATTCTTGTGCACCACGCATGAAGTGGCCACGCTTGGCTGTTCCCCGAAATCTTTCCGAAGTCTTTCCGAACTATAGCAAGTTGTTTGGAAAAAAATGGAAAACAAGCTGTCACGCATCAGCTTTACTACTGTAGTCTTGGTTGAAATGAGTGCTAGCTTTCAACATGCAGTCGTTTTCTTTGGGAATGTGTTACATCACTCACTAAAGAATTACCATATTTCGGAAAGATTTCGGGGGACAGCCAAGCGTGGCCATTTCACGCGTGTTTTCAGGTATTCAATGTTGTGCTAAGCTCGAGACAATAGGAAATCCCAGAGCACAAAATTATCCAAAACTATGATATCGCATCAATATTTACCAAATTTTGCGTTCATATTGGACAACCTTAAAAGTTTTCAATCTACATGAAATTTAGGGATTGTGCAGTGCACAGATCAATTGCAACCCTGAAAAATTTTAAAGAAAATTTATCGACGAATTTTAAAAAAATCACTGTTTTCGTGAAAGAAGCCTTAGAAATTGTGACAACGCTCAACATTGGGCATGAGTTTCACCCTGATGAATATATTTTAATGTTTTTCGAAATCGCATAAGTTTACTTGAGTCTAACGGTTTGGATATGGTGTACAAGGCATTTGTTCAAAGAATGAGTGGTAAAAACTTTCAGTGAACATCCAAGAAGTAGCAAATTTGTTTATATGAAGTCTAAGCTCATTTTACGCATAAATTATACCCTTTTTATAGAAATTCCAAAATATTTCAAAATTCCCCTTATCAATTTTTATGAAACTCCGCTCAGCAGAAGGCGAACACTCAAGGTATAAGTAGCGTAAAGCATTTCTAGAGAAAATGCGGATATGGGCTAAAATTTGATTCAGAGCTAAAACAATTGTGACGTCATTGCCACGTGATATCCATTCCGATCTCCAAAAATATTGATATCATCTTGTGGTTCAGTCTATATGTAATCCATGTGTTATAATGGATATGGAATTGGAATCGAGCTGTTTTGGAATGGAAGGATCAAAGATGGAAGGTGGTCCAATAAAAATTCTGGGTCGAGCCACCTTAAGGTATCTTTGGAATTCTGAGCACTGGCCATAATTTTGTGAAACAATCGCTAAAGATGGCTCTGTATTGCTCGTCAACTCCACTTTCCCATACACTGATCTTACGAATTGCTGCTTATTTGTCTGAGTCACACCGGGGAATCAAAATTTTTGAAGTCATTCATGCAGTGATAAATTTCGAACATTTATTTACTGTGTCCGCCTCGTCCGCCATTTTGTTTATCCGTATGCAGGATCGTCTGCTTTGAAACGTTTCGCTGAATAAATTCGGCTCCTGTAGCTACAGTTGAGCCAAGATAGGTGAGAATAGATTAGTTTGGCATAACAGTAGCGCGGAGTTCGAAAAAAACAAAATTTAGTCGCATTTAAGCTTCATGGTGGAAGAAAAAGAAGACGGAACAGTTCGATCCGGTTGCATGGTAAAGTTGCGCGCGATTCTAAGGTATTTCACCATGATTCTCACCACTAGCTTACCTTATAAAACGTACAATGCAGCCTCTACAGAATCTATGGCCGCAACTTGATTGCACGGGTTCTCGCAACCCCAAACGACAGATAGAACATTCGTACTTGCTTTCCAAAGGTGGATCAAAGTACTCGTCATATCCTGCAGACATTATTTCGTTTGATAAAGGCAGATCATTTGTTTCTAAGCTTACAGAACTTGGGACAAATGGACCTTCCCGTGAAAACAGAGAATAATGTTCCTCCAGAGAAAAAGAAACAGTCATGATACGACTACAACCCACGAAATAGCATAAACAAAAAACACGATAATCTAAAGATGGCTGGCTTCCTTCGGTTTTGTCTTGGACGACTTGGACGACTCGCTTGTAGTGACGTCAAGTATGTGACGTCATGGAAACGTACTCGGCCCATGGCCGCGCGGTTAATGACTCGAACCAGATTCCTTGCCGAGTTTTGCAAAGAAATAAAAACAGTCTCTGTTCTCTGCCTGTCGACTACAAAATGAAATCCATCTATAAAATGGTATAAAATAATTGCTTAACTTATCAGAGAAATGAGCTCATTTTCTATCAGAAAACCTGCAGAAGAAGATCTTCTTGGCTGTTGGGAGGTACGAAAATCAGCATATGAGGAGAAAATACCTGGCTTCATTTTCTGCTGACTAACTGGTTTCTTCGAATGTTTGCAGATTGTGTCATGTAGGTTATCGGACGAATGTTATCCAGCGGTTGAAGGGTACGTTACGACTATCTTTCGCTCCTTTTTTACGTTTCAAATTGTTTAAAATAGTCTCAATTTTTTCTGAGAATGTCGTCATTTAATTGGCTTGCAATTTGACAGATCATTTCATGTTATGCAGGATGCAGTTAAATTAGGTCTAGATAACTAAGCTTAGCTTTCATTTATGTATTTAAACATAGTTAAGCATAAAGCCGTTAAATTTTAATGCTGTATCCCAGGATTTCGTATTAAGCTTATGTGTAGTACAGTTGTTCGTTTGCATCTATGGTTTTGAAAGATAGATCACACTCATGAAATTATGGTAAGTGCCAATTTGAAAGTGCAAAATAAGCTTCTATACGAGCCACTTATTTAGTTGTTAGTAAGACTTATCTCAGTTTGTCTAATTCTATAAAAAGCTTAGACGCATTTGAATGAGGTAAATAAAGTGACCTATGGTATAATCATAGCAGAACCCAGATACCGATTTTTAGGCAAACTTGCAATCTGATTGGTTCTTCAAGGGTGGTATAATTTTCGATAGACTGACCTGGGAGCGCACAGAAGTAAATTTCCACAACCATAAACCAAAACTGTAAATAACCACTTTGAATGAACTTTTTGTTGTCAGTCTCATCTGTGTTATGCTAATAACAGTTAATGTCTCTGTTCCATATTTGGAACGAAATAACTGTGATATTACAATGCTCACCATGAGGAGAATGAAATGTTACATCAAGGGTATAGACTTTAACAGATACACGAGGTACAATGTACAACCAATAGTAGTATTTGTACTGTAATGCAGCTAGGCATCACAAGATAACATCGTGAAACAATGAAGGCCTTAGCCAACTGCATTGAGCAAAAGAAACAAAATGAGACATCTATTATTGCAACACAGTAGAATTACGTTGCCAGCATGCATGTGTCGTTGACCTTGGCTGACCGTAACGTGTAATTCGTCATGATCCTTGAACTGTGTTTTACAGTTTATTATTGTAAAACTTTCTTAACGGCCACAGCTGGCTTACAGCTTTGCCCCTCACCTTGAATTTGACGAAAATTCTGGAGTCCATACGAAGCAAATTGAAGTCCATGTGTGAAGATTGAAAGTCGAATTTTAACTTTACTCAATCTTTGCTGTAAGCACTCGCAGATCAAACCAAAAAGGTGACCAAGAAATGTTAAATTCTGATGTGCTTTGATTGCTTTGGCAAGAACTCGATGGTCTCCTGGTGTTATACGTATTTTGGAGCTCTGACCAAAGTCACAACCTCTAATTCAGATAATCTCACAAGCAATATCATGTTCCACTGATTTCCTGGTTTGACATCACAAATTGTATTGGACCCAGACCCTTTTGACTGGATCTGCGACTGGGTCGTGATTCAAATTATTGTGATTTTTCACGATTTTGACGATTCACAGAAAATCAAGGTTTCAAACGAAATTAAACATTTTTCGACATTCTGCTCAGACAAATGTGAATATTCTTCTGCATGAAAAATATTTTTTGGCATTACCGTTAGTGGCACTTTAACTTAATTTATTTTATTTTATACTAGGTTTTTTATTAAGTACATAGAACATTAAATTAAAGCACCTTCCCTCCGTCACTGTCTCTGAATCCCTTCCACCATCCTTATTTACCTTCTTCTACCATCTGCTGTAAATCCCCCCCCCCCTCCCCTAAGTAGTGTCATCTATTTTTTTTATTACCTTTTTACTAACCTGCACTTCTACGATTTCAACATTCACCCTTCAAATTTTGCTGTCCAACCCCTTATCCACTTTGCCACAAAGGAAATGTTGGGTGAACCACTATTTTTTAAAAATATATGACTCTAATCCAAACCCTAACCCTGATTATAATGTAAATTATTGTGCTCGACGCTGACTTGTTGTAACGTTCGAAACAACGTTAATAAAACTTTTTAAGACGTTTCGGCCAAAAAACTTAGGCCTTCATCGGTTTGTTTTTAAAGCCAACTGAGTGACGGCTTTTTTTCTAATGGTTCACAATTCTGCGCGTGCTACACAAGCAAAGACCTAACGAACGACCACTGCGCGCGACTACGCGAGGGATTTGTAAATATCTGGGATGTCAATATGTTCGTTTCCCGCGTTGCTATCTCTCTGTGAATACCAGGCCTCGAGAAAAAGTCTCGTGAAAATTACGAGCCTTGTCTACAATAGTCGCGTGATCGAAGTCTATACTATGGACAAACTGGTTCGCATGTTGTGCAATTTTGGAATTGTTGTCTCCAACCCGAACCGCTCTTCTATGTTCCTTTAACCTTGTTTCCAAGGCTCTGTCCGTCTGTCCATAATACACGAAGTTGCAATCAACACACCCGACTTTGTAGACCACACCTCTGGACCGCAAGGTAGAAGGTTTGTCCTTTGGTCTCGGGAAACACGTGCGCATGACATTTAAAGGTTTGTAACCCAGTTTAACGCCGTTGTTACGTAGTACTCGCGAAATTCTCTCAGAGACACCTCTGACGTACGGAAGGACAACAAAATTTGACGTTGTCGGTACGCTAGCGCTGGAAGTGACGTCGTTACTTGAATCGCGGCGGGGAGCGTTGTGGTAGGACTTGCAACTCTGGATAAAACGCAGAGGGTAGTTGTTATCTCTTAGCACTTTGATGACGTGTTTTCTCTCTCTAGACCGCTCTGCATTTGTAGATGGAATTTCTTGTGCTCTGTCAAGCAGTGTATTTACGACTGATCTTTTGTGCTGCGCTGGGTGATGAGAATTGTAATCAAGGTACTTGTCCGTGTGTGTCGGACAAGTACGACACACAACGTCAAATTTTGTTGTCCTTCCATACGTCAGAGGTGTCTCTGAGAGAATTTCGCGAGTACTACGTAACAACGGCGTTAAAGTGGGTTTACAAACCTTTAAATGTCATGCGCATGTGTTTCCCGAGACCAAAGGACAAACCTTCTACCTTGCAGTCCAGAGGTGTGGTCTACAAAGTCGGGTGTGTTGATTGCAACTTCGTGTATTATGGACAGACGGACGGAGCCTTGGAAACAAGGTTAAAGGAACATAGAAGAGCGGTTCGGGTTGGAGACAACAATTCCAAAATTGCACAACATGCGAACCAGTTTGTCCATAGTATAGACTTCGATCATGCGACTATTGTAGACAAGGCTCGTAATTTTCACGAGAGACTTTTTCTCGAGGCCTGGTATTCACAGAGAGATAGCAACGCGGGAAACGAACATATTGACATCCCAGATATTTACAAATCCCTCGCGTAGTCGCGCGCAGTGGTCGTTCGTTAGGTCTTTGCTTGCGTAGCA
This sequence comes from Meandrina meandrites, assembly GCA_963693305.1. Classification (NCBI taxonomy): domain Eukaryota; kingdom Metazoa; phylum Cnidaria; class Anthozoa; order Scleractinia; family Meandrinidae; genus Meandrina; species Meandrina meandrites. Next base: position 28,224,150 of record OY855912.1, on the reverse strand, counting down.
CGCGCAGAATTGTGAACCGTTAGAAAAAAAGCCGTCACTCAGTTGGCTTTAAAAACAAACCGATGAAGGCCTAAGTTTTTTGGCCGAAACGTCTTAAAAAGTTTTATTAACGTTGTTTCGAACGTTACAACAAGTCAGCGTCAAGCACGATAATTTACATTATAATGTCTATCCCTGACTGCAATTTTAGTATTTTCAGCCTAACCCTGATAATAACCCTAAATTTTACCTAGGTTGAAAAAAAAATAGCCTAGGTTAAAAAAATTTAACCTGAATTAAAATTTGACCTGTAACATATACGTGATTGTGCGGTTCCAGAAAATATTCATGCCCATCCCAAGGATGGTCTTTGGAAATTCCAAGGGGGAGGGGGGTCTTAACAGCCAAAATTTTTAAAAGAACATATGAAGTTAAACTGGAAATTCCCGGGGGTTGGGAGGGTTCAAACCAAAGAACCATCCTTGGGGGAGGTATGGATATTTTGGGGAACCACACATTATAACTTTGTGCGAAGTGGTTTTACCGCACAAAGAGTTTCTATTTTATGACTTACAGTCACAATGCTTTTTTAATAGACTTAAACTACGGAAAAAAATGTTATGCATTTTTTTAAATTTTTTGAAAATAAACTTATTCATTTTCATTACTGTTTCTAAATATTAAATAGTGTACAATTCCACTTGGAAGAAGGTGGAGATCTGGTCTGGAAAGTGCCACCTGCTTCAGAGCAAGAAACTCTTCCTTTCTTCTCCTGTGAAACTTTTGTGGTTAGTATTATTGTTTATTTTAAAGCTAACAGAAAATATTACTACCCAGCTGGTGGCACAGGCCAACCACAGAGGAATTAATCCTCTGGCGACCCATAACCTTCCTCTGTAGGCTCACTGTACATGTGTTGGTGTCTGTAGTCACAAAATTGAACTGAGATGGTGAATGGTACACGATGCCTGTCCCTCCTATCCATACTAAGCTCTCTTATTTTTAATTAGCAATTTTAAAACGCGTACCATGCCTTTGCGTTTTAACCAATAACTCTCAAATTTGGTAAACTTACTAATGTTTGGATGCTCTTTCAGATGACGGGCTCCATTTTTCAATTCAATTGATTTAAAATATTAGTACCCACTCCCCTTTCACAGCTACCATTGTTGCCCCAGAATCTAGATGGGAGTCCCCTACTCCACTGTTGCCCATATCCTTTGTTAATGTCCTAGTTCCGCCCAATTAACTAAACAGTAATTATGATAAAGGACACCAGACACATTTGGCATAATAAGGGGGGGTACACCGCTCAGTGATTGGCGTGACAGACGACTTCCATTGCGTGACATAAAACTGATGGCACTACGAGCTGCACAGCAGCAACGCGCCAAAGGTAGTCGAGCTGCGCTACGAGCTGCAACCTAGGCCACAAACCTAAGGCCAGCAACGCGCAATGGACATAATGAACGCCGACCAATGAAGCCTCACTTATCTCCCCAGCAGTGCTGGATCGGACAAGAGTATTGGCAGGTCGAAAAAACAAACAAAGTAAACTTAGTACAAAAACAAAGCTTGGGGAAGTCGCTGCGCAGACTTAACCGAAATAATCAAAGAGAAGTGACCCCAGTTTATTAAAGATGACACAAATACAGATACCTCAACCTCGAAAGGGAGGGAGGGAGGGTATTAAAATGAAGATTACAACAAATACTGAGCCGTAGCTGAGATAACTAGAAATGTGACTACAGAAGCTTAACCAGTGTTTATATACCTAGACAGTCTGTGTGGGCTAGGCCAATGGAGAAAGCTGTACCAAAGCCTAGCTCGACACTATGTAATTTACGACAAGACATGAATGGAGTATTCACCGTTTTAACCAGTGAGGATTGCCGAACTAAAAGTAGCTAGACATTATTGCAACATTGCAAGATGCGACTGATAAGGAATACAAAGGTACATTAATGTAACTAGGCTTGCTTTGTTCTTGTACCATTCAATGCTAGGTAACCGTGGCAGGTTGTGAACTCGTAAGGCGTCACACTCCATTAACTGCGTTTTACGGTTTGCTCTGTAAAACTTTGTTAATGTCCTAGTTCCGCCCAATTAACTAAACAGTAATTATGATAAAGGACACCAGACACATTTGGCATAATAAGGGGGGGTACACCGCTCAGTGATTGGCGTGACAGACGACTTCCATTGCGTGACATAAAACTGATGGCACTACGAGCTGCACAGCAGCAACGCGCCAAAGGTAGTCGAGCTGCGCTACGAGCTGCAACCTAGGCCACAAACCTAAGGCCAGCAACGCGCAATGGACATAATGAACGCCGACCGATGAAGCCTCACTTATCTCCCCAGCAGTGCTGGATCGGACAAGAGTATTGGCAGGTCGAAAAAACAAACAAAGTAAACTTAGTACAAAAACAAAGCTTGGGGAAGTCGCTGCGCAGACTTAACCGAAACAATCAAAGAGAAGTGACCCCAGTTTATTAAAGATGACACAAATACAGATACCTCAACCTCGAAAGGGAGGGAGGGAGGGTATTAAAATGAAGATTACAACAAATACTGAGCCGTAGCTGAGATAACTAGAAATGTGACTACAGAAGCTTAACCAGTGTTTATATACCTAGACAGTCTGTGTGGGCTAGGCCAATGGAGAAAGCTGTACCAAAGCCTAGCTCGACACTATGTAATTTACGGCGAGACATGAATGGAGTATTCACCGTTTTAACCGGTGAGGATTACCGAACTAAAAGTAGCTAGACATTATTGCAACATTGCAAGATGCGACTGATAAGGAATACAAAGGTACATTAATGTAACTAGGCTTGCTTTGTTCTTGTACCATTCAATGCTAGGTAACCGTGGCAGGTTGTGAACTCGTAAGGCGTCACACTCCATTAACTGCGTTTTACGGTTTGCTCTGTAAAACTTTGTTAATGTCCTAGTTCCGCCCAATTAACTAAACAGTAATTATGATAAAGGACACCAGACACATTTGGCATAATAAGGGGGGGTACACCGCTCAGTGATTGGCGTGACAGACGACTTCCATTGCGTGACATAAAACTGATGGCACTACGAGCTGCACAGCAGCAACGCGCCAAAGGTAGTCGAGCTGCGCTACGAGCTGCAACCTAGGCCACAAACCTAAGGCCAGCAACGCGCAATGGACATAATGAACGCCGACCGATGAAGCCTCACTTATCTCCCCAGCAGTGCTGGATCGGACAAGAGTATTGGCAGGTCGAAAAAACAAACAAAGTAAACTTAGTACAAAAACAAAGCTTGGGGAAGTCGCTGCGCAGACTTAACCGCTACAGATACATGCGGAGCGTGTATCCCCCCAAGCTAAAAAACAAGCAAGTAAACCTGAGCCTCTACGTTACAAAACGCAGAAATAAAACTAAGTGGATAAAAATGTACCAGAAATGCTAGCCATGCGTGGGGCTGCGGACAGTAGAACCTGCTGCGGTGTCCGTATGTACAACTGATAGCAGTCAGAGGACCATCGACCTAGTATTTTGATGAGCCTGTCTGGCAAGCCAGCAGCAGCTGCAGTAGAGGCAGCACCAATACGAAAACTGTGACCCTTAAGGCTATGATAGGGGAGCCCTGCATGCCGAGCAGCGTCCCGAAGAAGGCAAATAACGGCTGACCTAGTAAGGAGTCTACCTGACTGAAAGGTGAACAAGGGGCCCTGGGAAGGCCGCACGGTTAGGAAAAATTGCTGCATGGCGGACACTGCGCACACGGGTGCCGGTGCCCGGGCAATAACAAGAGACTGACCTTTGCGAGAAAAATCAGTCTTGGAGGATTTAAGGGTGACAACAATGTGCTGCGGGCATGCCAGACTAGGGTAAAAAGACACGCAGTCAGTACCAAGGTTGAATTGAGGACGGAAATTGTGTATCCCTGGATAAGTGAATTCACTACAACGAAGGAACCCAAAAAAGGCTAGTGGAAATGCAGCCCAAACCATAGAGAAGTCATATTCCCCCAGCCAAGCTTGTAATATCGGGCAAATTGCCTGTAAAATCCCAGGGGTAACAGGCTGGCGGAGGATATGGCTTTGCCCCTGGTAACGAAGGATACCCCTTAAAACCTTCTTAAGAAGCAATTTGCCGACTAACGGATCATTGTGCCCACAAGAAATGTGTAGGTTACGTACAGCAGCTAAATACAGTTTAATTGTGCTATGGCGGACAGACCTAGCTAGATAAGAAGCAAAGTAAATAAGAGTGCCCTCCGAAGCGGGAAGAATATCCCCGTTATCGGAAACTAACCGGTTCATAAGGCAAAATTGTATGAAACGCTTTTCACCGGAGCCATAGGTGCGGTGAGTTGTCCAGGCCAAACCCCAATGAGCATAAGCTATGACCTCGTCCCTTAGAGGGTCATTAGCGAAGGCAGGATGGTACAGGGGTCCCTGTTGGCCTTGGGTGCGACTGCCCTGAAACGTGCTACCTGAAAACGTGAAAGGGCATCAGCGATGTCATTGGAGGCCCCAGGAACATGGCGTGCCCGTACAAAAAAGTTGTGTTTCATAGAGAGGAGGGTAAGGGTCCTGAGTAAGTCCATATTCCGGGGTGCCTTGGAGTGACCAGAGTTAATAATTGTTACCACAGACTCATTGTCACACCAGAATTGGAGACGTTTTCCCACGAAATGGGGGTGCCAAATGGCGCAAGCGACAAGAATGGGGAATAGTTCCTGCCACTCAATGCTAATACCCTGCTTACGATTGAGCTGCATAGGTTGTGGCCACCGTCCCTGGAACCACTTCCCATCGAAATAGCCCCCAAAGCCCACGGTGCTAGCAGCATCAGTAAATAACTCAATATCTGGGGAGGGGGTAACATTGTTATCCAGAAAGAATGACCGCCCGTTCCACCCAGTAAGGAATAATTGCCACATGTCAAGGTCCTAAAGAATTCCCTATTAAGGCGAATATGGTGAAAGCGACTGGGAACCTTGCTAGTTAAATTGATGATGCACTGCAGAAAGGTTCTCCCTGGAATGACAACTTTGCAGGCAAATTGGAGGGTACTTATGAGGGATTGCAGTTCTACCAACCTTGCAGAACGGCGACGCTTAAAGGAGGTGAGCAGTTCCCGGGTACGCGCAAGTTTGTCCTCTGGGAGACGTGCCTCCGTACGTGCACTGTCTAAAACTATCCCCATAAACTCTAGTACCTGGGAGGGGCCCAAGGTTTTGGAGGCAACGAGAGGGGCTTTAAGGGACATGAACACCCGTAGAAGGGTACTAAAGCTAGTTAAACACTGAACCCGGGAAGGTTCAATGACAAGAAAGTCATCCAATATGTGCAGGCCGTGCTGCAAGCCATAGTTATGTTTTAGGATCCATTCCAAGGCCTCGGATAACTGATTGAAGAGGTAGGGGGCACTGCGAAGCCCAAAGGGGAGGTATAGGTCTACATAAAATTGGGCTTTCCAATAGATGCCTAACAGGTTCCAGTCATCCGGGTGAATTGGGATAAGGCGAAAGGCTGACTTAAGGTCTGTTTTAGCCAGGTACGAGCCCGGTCCCAGGGATTGGAGTACGCGTATGGCATCGTCTACTTTAACATATTGAAGGGAATAGGGGTCCTTAGGAATGTAATCATTAAGGCTATCCCCCTCGGGGTGTGACAGGTGGTAAATGGTTCGCCACTCAGAAGAATGCTTTTTAGGAACCACACCTACTGGATGGCATTGGAGGTTGGGTAGTGGGGAGAAGGGAAAGGGCCCCGCTACCCTACCCAATTTCACTTCCTTATCCAGGTTAGCTGAAACAACTCCCGGGTGCTTAGAGGCTGAGATTAAATTGCGAGAAACCCTTGTCATCTGGGGACCTGTGTAACCTACGTGGGTGCCATATCTAAGTGTATTAATTAAAGAAATAACAAAATTACGATCCGGGTGGTGAAGAAGTTCCTTTTCAAGTTCATCAACATTGATAGGCGTGGACACTGTGGGGCGCTGGTGTTGGGAACACTGAAGGACCTTATTTCTTGCTGCGGTCGCTGGTGTTTCGCGCCGACATGTGCCTGGCGGAACCATCCGAGGGGCAGTTAGGCAAGGCGTGTGCGGATGAGCGGCACCTGCTGCAGACATGGGGGAATTGGCAGGAGCGGCGAGTGCACCCAGATTGCTTGTTGAAATTGAAGCAATAGGCTGATCCTCTATGCTGACGGCGGGATGGGTCGGCTTTGGGGCATTCTGCCTGGCTGTGGTAGGGACTAGAACATACGAAACAGTGCGGCTTAGCCAGACCAGAGAATGTGACAGTCCATAGTTCCAAGTCAACTAGGTCCCAGGACAGTGTAAGATCATATGCTGCACGGCGGCGAAACTGCTCGTCGTAGGCAAGCCAGGCGAGTCCCTTAAACTTAGATTCGGCCCGACTAATTATCTGCTGGTATTTCAAGCAACTCAAGTGCTCGTCGTGGGTATGCGGAGACGATAACGAGCATATAACTGGTGTATGCGTCCAGCCACTTGTGGAAATTGTCGATCACGGGTTTTCGCTTGAATACTGAGCCGTAGCTGAGATAACTAGAAATGTGACTACAGAAGCTTAACCAGTGTTTATATACCTAGACAGTCTGTGTGGGCTAGGCCAATGGAGAAAGCTGTACCAAAGCCTAGCTCGACACTATGTAATTTACGGCGAGACATGAATGGAGTATTCACCGTTTTAACCAGTGAGGATTGCCGAACTAAAAGTAGCTAGACATTATTGCAACATTGCAAGATGCGACTGATAAGGAATACAAAGGTACATTAATGTAACTAGGCTTGCTTTGTTCTTGTACCATTCAATGCTAGGTAACCGTGGCAGGTTGTGAACTCGTAAGGCGTCACACTCCATTAACTGCGTTTTACGGTTTGCTCTGTAAAACTTTCTATAAAAGCCTTGGGAGTTGGTCTTTGGAAGGTGGTAGCACTGGCTACTGATAGAAATAGAAATTGGGCTACTGTCTGGAAAATCAAAATCAAAGTTGTTTCACACAACATAAACATATGTTTCTATTTTTATTTGTTTTGTATATTTTTTACTCACTTCCTCCCGATCTGCTAATAGGCTATTGACTTGACTGGCTGTGAACTAGCACTTGGATTAATATTTTAAGGCTGACATAAATAGAAATTCCTGAAGTCAAAAACTAATAATTTATTACTAGCTAATTACGACTAAAAAAAAATAATTGTTTACTTTTCCTTGTTTTCAGTTTGACAGTTTTTCAGGAGAATTGGTTTGCTATGGCAATAATGTGGATAAAATTGCATTGAAAGTAAGTACTAATCAACACTGTATGCTTTCCTTTCCAACCTTCTTCCCATGGGCGGATTTAGGGGAAGGTCCGAGTGGGCAGCCCCCCCTCTTTCCCTCGGATTTACTCTAAAAACTATTGTAACCAACCATCTTTCGAGTGGTATTGTGCAATGAAGGTTGTGTTGTGGGCATGAGCAAGGTTGTGCTGTTGCCAAAAATATTTTCAGCCTCCTCTTTCTGATTTTTCTGTATCCGCCCCTGCTTCCGTCCGTCCGTCCGTCCGTCCGTCTGTCCGTCTGTCCGTCTTTTCATCTGTCTGCCTGTCTGCGCATTCTTCCTGTTCACATTCCTGTAAAGTGTCCATTTTTAATGTAGCTGCTACAATCGTGGACAAAACTAGTTGAAACATACGATTTTCACGCATTTCTCACAAATGTCTCGACTTGCAAGCGGGTTCAAAATATCTTATCCCCCTCCCCCCCTACTCAATGTTGTTTCTTGAGATTTGCGGTTCAACAGGCTTTGTTTTAAAAACACTAAAGCATTAACAACATTGAAATGGGGGGGGAGGGGGTTGCAAAACTGAACTGTGTTGGCTAAATAAGTGGAAATTTGCTAAGGGTTTCAACAGTTTTGTCCAAGATTGTGTAAACGATATTTTGGCTAACAAGTAGAAAACGCGTTTAAGTTCTGCCATAAAACGCCTTTAGTTTTTTGTACGCTTCGAGTTCTTTACCACCAACTACTCGTTGCCACAACATGCCTTCATGAAGCCACGGAATCATCAATTAAAATGGTTTTCGGAGGTTCGTTACGAATCAAGTCAACAGAACTTTCAATGATTCTACTCAGTCAGATTCTTTTCAAGGATTTCAATAGCAAATGGCTTTATTGAAGGGCTGACGCAAGTTTCCATCAAATGTCTGCATTCTAAAACTTCAGATAAAATACAAAGTTTGTTTTTTATGTGCGTCATTGATGGTAATAAGAACAATAATTTGTTACGCTTTAGTCGATACATCAGTTATACATTCAAACGACCAGAGTACAATTCAGACAAATGAAGTCATAAAACGAAACATTCAGTACGGAAAATAACCCAAAACTTAACGTATTTACCATTCCATAGGAAAAGAATGAAAATGCATGAAGTTGCACGCGTTTTTTGAGTGGGATTACGTGAAAAGCAATGGCGTGACGCCATAACGTCTCAAGCGTGACAAAATGGATGCGGCGTGACAAACAGGCGGTTAATAACAGACTATTGCTAACGACTGTTTTTATGTACTTAATGGGACTTTTCTCTCTCAATTCGCACCAGTTACCCTTAGTTGTCTGCCGCAACTTTGAATTAGCGTAAACACTGTGATTCTGAACGATTAACAAAAGGATTTTCAGTGATTTGAACGGTTAACAAACGGTTAACACCGATTAACAGCTATTCATGAAAGATACCTTGACATCTTCTATTATTTCAAAAGACTTCCCTGTTAACCGTTGAAAAGCTCTGTTAACCGTAGTTTTTCGCTTTCTTTGTGTTGATCATTCAAAGTTAATCGACTGGTGCACGATTTCATCTATTGCTTTCTAAATTCAAGGGGAGAAACAGCATTTCGAGAATTGCGGGATTCAGTGTTAAAATCCTGCGGGTTAGCGCGGGATACTGTAACGTGAGCCCTGATACCTGGCTATTTTTAAGTGAGCTATTATTGCAAAATGCCCTCTCTATTATAGTTTAGAACTAGATTCTTTGGTCAAATATTTTTTAAATGACTACAACACGACCACTGGTCTTCAAAAGAGCTTGCCCTACTCATAGTAGCATATTCGACCGCCATAGGAAAAAAAGCATGTGTGCGCCATTGACCTGAGAAGTCGCTATTTTGCCTGTAAAATTTGAATGAATAATATTTTTGAGGCGTAAATTATTTTTACAAAAGCAATTCGAATAGTTTTAAATATACATGGCTCCTTAGCTCACCGAAATATGGTAATTCCTCAAAATTCCTGAAAAAGCAGCTTACACAATCGTGGACAAAACTAGTTGAAACATACGATTTTCACGCATTTCTCACAAATGTCTCGACTTGCAAGCGGGTTCAAAATATCTTATCCCCCTCCCCCCCTACTCAATGTTGTTTCTTGAGATTTGCGGTTCAACAGGCTTTGTTTTAAAAACACTAAAGCATTAACAACATTGAAATGGGGGGGGAGGGGGTTGCAAAACTGAACTGTGTTGGCTAAATAAGTGGAAATTTGCTAAGGGTTTCAACAGTTTTGTCCAAGATTGTAGTAGCATCCCAGGTAGCCTTTTTGAATGGGGGGTTCAATCATGTTTGAAATCAGTCACTCATGAAAGGTTGCTACACATGCAGCCATTGAGAGTGCTTGTGTATGTCACATTTAAGGAGAAATTTCTTGAAGAACCTTGCTATTCTCATTTTAAGTATCTGCTCTTTTCTTTATTTTATTAAGGAAAGTGTTCTCAATTCTCATTATTTGCTGGCCCTGATCGCAGTGCATAATAGTTAACAGTTTGTGTTCAACTTTGCTTTATCAGTGTATGCTTGAGTCAAGCCAGCTAGTCTTGTGTTATGACAGGCATCTAAAGTTATGCTGTGAAAAGGTAAAGATGTCATTTAGCAGTAGTGTGCAACATGGCCAGTTATTTTAAGTACATAACTCATCCAGCAAGAAACCATTTAATATGGTCTTATTATAAGTTGGTGCTTGCAATGTTTTAAGATCACTTCATGAGGATCCTCTGCTAGGGTGAAAATTACCCTGGATCAATTTTCCCAAATTTCTTAAAACTACTTGAAAAAATGTACAAAACATACTTGAAACTTACGCAAAACAAAGCCACTGGACAGGAAAGATTATGGTACGATTGCCCGGGGAAGTAAGGTTCTGTGTTCCTAAGTGAGCAAGTCATATTAGCCTCAGTAGACATGTTGCATATTTCCAGTTGGGCAAGAAAAATTAGAGTGGCAGGGGTTTCAATAAAATTTGAAGTAGGCAGCTAGTTCGAATAGAGTAGCCGACTGCATCAACAAGGTTTGAAAGGATCTTTCTCTAGTTTCTTCAATTTAGGGGAAAAAGTAGCCGACTTCTCCGAGCAAAGTAGCTGACACTTTTCGTCGGCCGTCGGTGCTTATTGAAAGCACTGGAGTGGGTACTAGTGAAAACTGAAATTTACTGGCCTACTATGCAGGCTGATTTCAGAATTTTTCCTTCCCCGAGGGGTATTAAGTTGCCCAACCCCCAGCTTATGAATTTGAGTATGAGTATACCCTACCACATGTTCTTAGACATTAATAACACATATGGGATCACGCAAATTATATTTTCCACTGTGAATTACAGACAACAGATGATTGGGATATGGTCTGTTCTCAGGGCTGCTTGCACTGTTTAATCTATTTAGATTATTTTTATTTATTTTATATATTCACTCAGGTGAATCAAGTGGATTCAGAGGACCTTTCAGCTCATCCATATTCTTTGCTGACTGCATTGAAGGAAGGCTTTTTCACTGATATCACATTTACTGCCAGTAATGGTGAAAAGGTGTTTGTTGTACTACTACGCTGTTAACATATTATTAACTTTTTATCCTCAATTCAGTTATTGATTGCATAACATTAAATTGGTTCTGTCTTGCTGTTTCCCTACTGTTTGTAAAACTGATTGTATTAAAAGGCTAAAATAGGTTGTCAAAGACTTTCGATCAATTACATATTTTAATTGGGCAAGGGGTGCCTGTCTCATCCAGTTACAGTAGAACCCCTATTAAGCGGCCACCCTCGGGGAAACAGCAACTGGCCGCTTAATAGAGGTTGGCCGCTTAATAGGGGTTTGTCAGAAATTAGCATAAGGTCATTTAAAAAGGTTACGTTATTTGTATACATAATAACACGGAAAAGAATAGCGGAACCACATGACAACGACCATAAACCTGTGTTTGAATGATTTTGTCAGCTGTCACCGCCTGAGCTTGTTAAAATAAATCCAAACATCATATGTTAGTCATTCTAACTGGCCGCTAAATAGGGGTAAAAAACAATAGAAGAACACTCATTGAGATGGCAGAAAGGTGGCTGCGGTCGCTTAAATTATAGAGGTGGCCACTCAAAATGGGTTTTATTTACAGGAATTTACTGAAAACAGTTTTGGGACTTTAGTAACTGGCTGCTTAATCAGAGGTGGCCGCTTAATAAGGGTTCAGCTGTATTAATAACTGATCAGTGTATATTTTCTGTTTTTGTTTTGTTTTGTTCAGTTTCTAGCTCACAAGACAATCCTTTCTTGTTTCTTTGCTGATATCTATACATGGGACAAAATTCCTCCTTTCCTTGAGAGTCTGTCTTCAGATGTACTACATGCACTATTGCACTACCTGTACACTTGCTCCCTTCCAAGCAACATTTCAGATGACACTGCAAGGCAGCTACTAAGGATTGTTCAGTTGAATGGAAAAGATATTGGGAATTTAGGGGATCTCTGTATGGAGTTTCTTGAAGCAACAGCTGTGAAAAACAGTAAGTCAAGTAAATAGGAAACAATTCCTTTACTATGTGGGAGGTGTGGTGGCCTAATGGTTAGTGCGCTGGACTACGGATCGGGCGGTCCGGGTTTGAGCCCTGGCCGGGGCCCTGCATTGTGTTCTTGGGCAAGATACTTTACTCTCATAGTGCCTCTCTCCACCCAGGTGTATAAATGGGTACCGGCAAATTTACTGCTGGGGGTAGCCCTGCGATGGACTAGCATCCCATCCAGGGGGGAGTAGAAATACTCCTAGTTGCTTCATGCTACGGAAACCAGGATAAGCTCCGGCCTGATGGCTCGTATGCAGACTTTACCTTCTTTACCTTCCTTTACTATATTTCCGTAGACAGGACACTAGGAATGCCATACGTGAGGTTTGACATCACAACTGTTGAGCTTGCCCTAAACATGGATCGTTTTGATTTTTGCATGAGCATGAAAACGTTTTTGGTTTTATTCATGGCACGTGAAAAGGCCAAATATTTTCAGGCATTCAGTTTTGTAAAGGGGCATAGGGGACCCTAACTCTAACTTAAACAGTTTGTTGCATCCAATTTTTTCCTGTTTGGCTTTACTTGCAGGGATTAGAGGCCTAGTGAGTGACTTGTACAGCATAATGGAGTACACCTTACAAATGGTGGAATCCCTTACTGCAGGTCTTCGCAATGGAAGCACCAGCACTCAAACTGGCAATAGTGGGCATCTCCACAGAATTGACCCTTCAAAGATTACTGATGTAACTAAGATGGTGCTAAGGCAACTGGCTATAGGTATTAATATATACTAGATATGTTACACAATATTTAAAAAAAACTAATAATAATAAAGTTGTGTAGGAAACAAATACCTGATTTAGCAGTACTTTTTAACTAATGACTAAGCTTTGTGTCTTACAAGCCACCTTAAATTTATAATTATAATGAGAATCTTTAAATCTGTGGTTTAAATGTATAATTTTGGCAAGTAAGAATATTTAATACAATGAAATACACACCTCCTGAAGGCAGCCCTTTCTTCAAAGTGGACACACAGTTGTGGTCCCCTCACACACAAACACTCTATTTTTCACCTTATTCATAGGGTTCCTATATATAGTAATGTAAAGTTGTATTTTTTTCTGATATATTGTCATTTGTTACCAGGAATGTTAAAGTTTGTTTTGCTCTGTGACATTTTTACCAAACACAAGTCTGACTTGTCAAGAGAAGAAAGGCAAGAAATAATTCAACACTGTAGAAAAAGGTATAACACATGCACATCACAAGAAATTGCTTGGCATTCTTTAATTTAAATGTATCATACTCAATTTTCTAGGACAAATAGTTATATATAATTTATACCAGTTTTCAAATTCTCCTAAACTTTAAATGTGTAAACTATTTAACTATTGTGATTGTTATATTATATATAATGTTTTACCCCTTTTATAATTCTTCAAAAACACTGAGAAATTATCACTTTGAAAGCTTAATAGTTGTCATTATTAAAGTTACTTGGACTGGACTGGTCAAACATTAAATAAAATATATTATTGTTGCTTCCAGGTTGCCCTGTTTTGTGGAATTAGCAGAGAAGTTCTTGGTCATTTTTCAAGGTGCTTTATCTGGACTCAGTGATTCTGAGAGGGAAGAAATGGCTCTGTGTCTTATTCCTGAGGTTTCTGCATAAAGTCTATTTTGCAAATAAACTAATTGTAGTTTGTAGGGTCTTTCTTCACCCATCCACCCTTCCTCCACTTTTTGCCAGATGGGCAGGGCCTCTTTATCAACCCAGTCACCCTTTGTAGGGTCTCTCTCCACCCAGCCACCCTTTATCAACTGCTTACCAGTTGCACAAGGTCTCTCCCCACCCAGGGACCCTTTCTCAACCCCACACCAGATATATAGGGTCTCTCCACCCAGCCACCCTTTATCCACTGCTTACCAGTTGCATAAAGTCTCTCCCCACCCAGGGCCCCTTTCTCAACCCCATACCAGATATATAGGGTCTCTCTCCACCCACGCACCCTTTATCTACTGCTTTCCAAGTTGCATAGGGTCTCAAACCCACCCAGAGACCCTTTCTCAACCCCATGAGAGATACATGGGGTCTTTACCCTAACACCCTTTTATATACCCCTTAGTTACCAGGAGTTCAGGACCTCTATCCAGCCAGTCACCCTTTCTCCCCCACTATCCAGATGCACTGGGGCTCTCTCCACCCAGCATCCTAACAGAGACAAAGGGTCTATTTGGTCAGGCACCCAACACCTCTTACCAGACATGAAGGCCTTTCACCACCTGCTGGCACTTTCTCAACTTCAAACCTCAGTCACAAGCATTCTGAACTGATTTCTGAACATTTGTTTAATATAATTATAGTACCTGTTTTTCCCTTTCCAAAGATTGAAAAGATGTGGTTAACATCTACTCAGCTTGGAAGTGATGCTAATCTTGCTCTGGAAATAATTACTAGGAAAGCAGACAAAGATCACAAAACAAAAACACACCTTCCAAAGATGGCAACATCTTTAAGCCGAACACTCAGAAATGTGAGTATACCTCCACCCCCAAAATACTGCAATTTATATTTCATTGTTTATCAATTTATGGATTTCACTGTATCAATGAAATGATGTGCTTGCCTAACAATTATTCACCAAAGTGGAGGTGAATAGTGGTGGATATTTACCGAGCCGTGAAGTGGTGAGGTAAATATCCGCCACTTTCACCACTGCAGTGAATTACAATTGTTTTAGTATATACCACACTAACGAACCAAAACATTACTTTCGGTACCCAAAGCGACATGGGAAGCCATTTTTTCTCTCTCCGGCTGGTAGGAGGTGAATAGTACTTTGCTAACTGCCTGGAGCCGAGTTAACCAATCAGTGCGTGTGGAAAGCACTATTTAAATATTTATGCAATTGAGGGAGGTTTTCAAATTTTAGCTTAAGAAGTGGTGCATCTATATTTTTACCAGGCAGTCCACTTGAGAGAGGTTATAACACTCAAGAGATTTCATGATAAGGTTTCATCATCACTCATGTTTTTATTACAAAAAAGGTGAGACACCAGGCATGTATGCTGTAGCATTTATCAGAAGTCCTTGTGAGGTTGATCTTTTAATAAATATTTCTGGAAATTCCCCCAATTGTTCTTACTTTTTTATCCTCATCACCTTGGTTCATCACCTTGTCATCGTGATGAGGCATGTGTGGCTCAACTCCTATAGCTATGCTGGCTGAACCTCTGGTCCCTGGTATAATCAGCCTTGCTGGATTGGTCAGAGGTAGAGTCCAGACAAAAAATGACCTTCCCACTCCTGCTGGTAGTAGGTTGGGCATGGGCTTATCACCCCAGCCCAAAAAGTGCAGCTGCTTCCGAAAGAACTTTTTGAGTATTATTTCGGGAAAAGCACAACAACTTGTCAAACTCCAGATCCAGAAGGTGAGAAAGTACAACAAGTGGAATGATGGTGGCATGACAGGTACAGCCGACATGCCAAAACAAGGAACAAGGAATCCTGCACATTGATCAATTCAAGAGGACTCTGATCTCTGCAAAGGAAATTAAGGCCCTAATTCCCAGTAAGGGAAAAGGAAAAGGAAATGATGACAATAATTGTCATCATTTCCTTCAGTGGAAAATAAAAATTTATGAAACTGATGAGTTATTGGTGCAGATCCAAACTGGTTTCCACCGTTTTAAGGAAATCGGTCAACATTTTCTCAGAGTTACCCGGAAATGGCCAGTTTCAAAATCTAAACATTTTCCCATGGGAGCATGCCCCCAGACCCTCAAGAAGTTCGCCTCATTGCCACTCCTGTTCTAAGAAAATGGTCACCATTTTTTCTGGATCTGCACCTGAGTTGAGCAGCTAGAGGTAAACTAAACACATTTCTTTGATTATTTCAGGGGGGATTTTACTTCTTTATCAGAAGAACAAAGACTGAGGTCTGTGGTGAAGACCATGGATAACTTAATGCTAGAGGTAGGTCTTTAAACTTGAACGTATTTTTTTTTTTTAATATTCCTTGTTGTTTCCACTTGATTTGGGATACTTTCTTCTAGCTAGGCATGAAATTTATTGATGGGTATTCATTAGGAAGCAGGCAGGAGGGGTCAGGGGTGGAGCTGGGAGTAAGAGTGAAAAAGTGTCTGCAGTTGGTTAACAAAGAAAATTCCATGGTTTTGGAGTGAAAGGGATCGTTTTTTATGTACACCCAGAAGTCTCTAGAAGTTAACGGGATATCGTTTTCTTATGCAGATACCAGATCACATTCACACTCTTCATAAATTCCCAAGAATATTTGAGAAAAAGCTGCCGTGGAAGCAGTGGAAGTACTTGTATAAAGAGTGGATGTCATTTGTGGTAAGACAAGTGGTTTTACATTCAGCAAAGCATATATATTTTGTTCACGTAAATTATTATAAAACGGTCAAGACTTCTCTTTTAGCCAAGAGGCCTACACACGTACCCAGCTGGTGCCTATTAATCCCAGTTTCTACAGCATACAACAACTGAGATTGTCTCTACTCATTAGTCTGGGATCCATTTATACTCGTGGGTAGAGAATTAAACATTGTTGAGTTAACCATCTTGTGAAAGAACACATGATAATACAGTCATCCCATGAGATGGAACCTAGGCCCGGTTTCATAAAGCAGTTTAAGATTAAGTGGGATTTTCTGCAGTTATTCCCTGTGTTCCGAAAGGTCGTCTTGCACACTATTATGAATAATTCAGCCAAAGGTGGATTAAAGAGTATAGTAAACACATTGCTGGTGCAAAAAAATCCTTTGCAACAGAGAGAACAGTTGCACAAAATTTCACCTAATCTTAAGTTGCTTTATGCAACTGGCATCTGGGCCTGTTGATACAGTATGACTCCCACTTAGAATAAATTGAGGCTCTCAATTTTAAGTTGTTATGCATGATGCCATGTACGAGGTTTTAGCATTTTTTCTGCATGAAGAGTGTGGAAAGAAGGGGGACTGTAAAATATGAAAGAGAGGAAATGGTGCCAAAGAAGGAGAGACAGATACCTCCAACAACAACAATTTTATTTCAACACAAGAAATCAATATTACTCACCCTCTTTTGTGCTATTTTTTTTTCTTCCTTTTCGTCACGTGCCGCCCAGGTTTAAGAGTCATGGTCCAATTCAGTCAGTCGGTCGGTCGGTCGGTCGGTCGGTCGGTCGGTCAGTTTAAAACAAAGGCAGAACAACATTTCTCGGCTCGATTCAGGGTAAATGTCAGTGACTAAATCAACTCTTTTAACTTTTTCACGCAGAGTCTGGGGTTAAGAAAAGTGTTAGCAAACAAAGACATTCTTGAGCCAGTGATAGACCAAACCATAAGTCTGGTGCATGAAGAAGAATTCAACAATCTTGCCCGAGAACTTGGTTTGCTAAAGGAAAGTTGTAATGAGGACAAAGCAGAGAACGAAGCTCCACCGAAGGTAATTTTCCAGGTACCTGATTAATTTTACTGACCCTTAATCCAAGACATACCGCGAAAGTGCGATAAAAAAACCCTGGGCTTATTTTTGTTCAAAAGGCTTTTTTGCTTGGCTTGTTTTCGGGAGGGCGTATAAATTTGGGATGGACTTATCATGTATTAATTTGGCATTTTAAAAAGCTGTTTCGAGCAAGAGGGTAAGCCTGGAAATGTTGTAAGCGATTTTGCGTGGACGGAAAAAAATCGTTGCAGACACAGATGCCAACAGATACACATTAAAATGCTGCATAACGAAACAATCGAAACACAAGAAAAGCAATTATCATCTTTACTTTTAAATTCGTCACCCACATTAACCACTTTTATCAAAAACACTTAACGATTGTTAATAACGATTTTGGTATATTTACTCATGTTTCCCGTTCTGTTTCTTACAGAAGGGCACTGCTCGTGTGGAGTCAGTTATCACTTGTCCGCCCGGAGATAAGAGCCCCCTGGCACAATCAGTCATGCAACTATTGATATCAGGAGATCATGCTGACATGCGATTTATCTTAAACAAAACAGACTTATCTCATAACGCCAGCTGTGCTGAATGTAAACGAATCAATGAACAAAACTCGTCAGAGATTGCTGCTCATCGCGTGATTGTAGCAACTCGCTGTGATTGGTTTAGAAGAGCACTGCTGAGTGGCATGAAGGAATCCATTGAAAGGTCCGTGATGCCAGTCGTTGCCTGGATTTAGTAGGAAGACGTTTTAATAATACGACTCAAATGTATTATCAAATGAAGATAATTTTTCAGTAAAGTCTGCGTTCGGGCCAGGGTTACCCCCCCCCCCCCCCCCCCCCCCCAGCATGATTTCGCCAGTACCCATTTACACACCTGGGTGGAGAGAAGCACCATGAGAGTAAAGTGCCCAAGAACACAATACAATGACCCCGCAGGGGCGTAGCTAGGATTTTCAATTTGGGGCGGGGGGGGGGGGGGGGGTCGGGGTCACACCCAGGGTACTTACATTGTTCACTGTCGATGTTCGGTCCTAAAAAATGAGAATGTGACTACCTAGCACTATTAAAGATTAATGGCATGTTGATCCTCGGATTCGCGCTTTTTCGCCACCTGAATTATAAGGTTTGTACCTTGTTTACTTAAAAAAAACATCTCACAAAAGGGGGGGGGGGGGGGGTCACGGGCACCTCCAGGACCCCCGCCCTTGGCCACGCCCCTGCCCCGGCTAGGGCTCGAACCCGGACCACCCGATCTGGAGTACAGCGCACTAACCATTAGGCCACCACGCCTCTAAACCAAAAAAAAAAATAAAAAGCGGAAATCTTAGAAAAAACTTCACTGTCATTTGCAGGCGGATCTTAGTTCCTGACACGAGCCCGTGTTTATTCCACAAGTTCCTTGGCTATCTGTACAGCGGTGTGCTGGATACACGCAGCCTCAGTCTGGACGAAGTCACCGAAATGCTAGCACTGAGTGATAAGTATGAGGTATGTCATTCTGACAACAGTTATGTGCTGACTGATTTGTCAATAAGAACAGTTTTCAATTGACTGGAAAGTAATATGTTTATTTCAATTGTGTTCGGTGATGAAAAGCAAAACAGACAAAAACTCGTGCAAGGTTCCTCACTAACCAGAAAGAAAATGCTGTTCTCCATGGACTCTCCATCCTGTCACACGTGAAAGCAAGCACCAATCGTCCATTATCGCGCGCTTGCTACCGGTTGCAAGCTTTCGCGCTCTTTCCTTGCGATTGCCGCCGGTTGAATGTTTCCCGCGCTTGTCTGACTGGTTGCATGTTTTCCCGCGCTTGTCTAATGCTTTCTGTCGGTTGATTGTTTTCTGGCGCTTGTCTGACTGGTTGCATGTTTTCCCGCCCTATTTGCCGGTTGCGTATTTCTACTTAGAGTTCTGATTGGTTCATTGGGTTGTGTGCGCTTGCTGTAATTGGTCAGATGTGATTCCTTTGATTTCGGTTTTTACGCCCGTTGTAAGGAAACAGATCTTAACACTTCACGTTGCGAGAGTTCATAGGTTCTCAATTGTTCCGTTAAGATCACAAGAAAATTCTTCGGTGGAAAGTGAGGATAACAGGCCAGGTTTCACAGAGATCGTAAGACTAGTTGACAGTCTAAGAAACAATCCATTGATAAGTCCCCTGCAGGGTAATAATTTCCTCATGGATCTTACAACATCTTATCAAATAATAAATATTCCTAGATCGCAACAGTGTTATGTTAATTTTTTTTTCAGATGGATTCTCTGAAAGACATTTGTGAAGAAACATTACGTAAAGATATCGATGATGATACTGTGCTGCTCTGCCTGGGCGTGGCTGAACAATTTTCCGTGTCCCGCCTAAAGGTCAGTGCCAGTTAAACGCTTAAGCTTCCCTTATTATCAGGCTTTACCTCGGTGTAAAAACATCACAACTGACGTCATGCGAAAAAGTAAATACTAAACGTGAATAAAGGAAAACAACTTGTATTAGTCAGTGGATCTTAGATCTCTAGAGCGATGTTGTGGACTGATAGTTCACTGGTCGATGGGTCGATAGTTCGGTAGATCAATTAATGGATCGATAGATCGCCAGATCGGTGGATCAATAGCTCAATGGATCTATCGATCCAGCGATCTATCGATCCAGCGATCCATCGATCCAGCGGTCTATCGATCCAGCGATCCAGCGATCCAGCGATCTATCGATCCAGCAATCCAGCGATCTATCTATCGATCCAGCGATATATCGATCCATCGATCTATCGATCAAGCGATCCAGCGATCTATCGATCCAGCAATCCAGCGATCTATCGATCCATCGATCCAGCGATCTATCGATCCATCGATCTGTCGATCCAGCGATCCAGCGATCTATCGATCCAGCAATCCAGCGATCTATCGATCCAGCAATCTAGCGATCTATCGATCCAGCGATCTATCGATCCAGCGATCTATCGATCCAGCGATCTATCGATCCATCGATCCATCGATCTATCGATCCAGCGATCCAGCGATCTATCGATCCAGCAATCCAGCGATCTAGCGATCCAGCGATCTATCGATCTATCAATCCAGCGATCTATCGATCCATCGATCCAGCGATCTATCGATCCAGCGATCCAGCGATCTATCGATCCATCGATCTATTGATCCAGCGATCTATCGATCCATCGATCTATTGATCCAGCGATCTATCGATCCAGCGATCTATCGATCCATCGATCTATTGATCCAGCGATCCAGCGATCTATCTATCGATCCAGCGATCTATCGATCCAGCAATCCAGCGATCCAGGGATCTATCTATCGATCCAGCGTTCTATCGATCCATCGATCTATCGATCCAGCGATCTATCGATCTATTGATCCAGCGATCTATCGATCCAGTGATCTATCGATCCATCGATCTATTGATCCAGCGATCTATCGATCCAGCGATCTATCGATCCAGCGATCTATCGATCCATCGATCTATTGATCCAGCGATCTATCGATCCATCGATCTATTGATCTAGCGATCTATCGATCCAGCGATCTATCGATCCATCGATCTATTGATCCAGCGATCTATCTATCGATCCAGCGATCTATCGATCTATCGATCCAGCGATCTATCGATTTATCGATCCAGCAATCCAGCGATCTATCGATCGATCTATTGATCCAGCGATCTATCGAACCGTCGATCCGTCTATCCAGCGATTATTAATTAGCAACCACTAAACAACGATCTGATCCATCGTTCTATTTGTCGAACACTCCTTTATTCACTCTTAGTATTTTTTCGCATGACGTCAGTTGTGAGGTTTTTACACCGACGTAAAGCCTATTATCACGATAAATTGAGGCCCTTGCCAAAACTGTGTGTAATAAATCTCTTTTCTTTCCTTTCTTTTTTTATCCATCCGTTCTCTCAGAATGACTTGCATCATTGCAGGCAAACAAAACAACGCCAGAATTCTTGTTTTGGAGCACCCCAATCCCTCCAGTTTTTCGATGTGAAATGTTCATAACACATTAGACATAACTTTATATGTTTGTCCTCACGTGTTGATTATCCATTTTTAAGTAAGATTTTTTCGCGTTTTTGTAGGAAGAATGTCAACGCTATATAACAACACATCCAGAAGTGATGGAATCAGAAATTTTTGAAGAGCTTCCAAGCCAAATGAAAAAGGAAATCACAGATAAAGTTCATCAAAGCATGTAAGCGACAGAGTTATTTTAGCACTGAATACTTGTATTTTTTGACAAGGCAGTGGTCAAGAACTGCGTCTATAGGCACCGTGAGAATTGGGATGTAACAATGCAATGACTTCCACTTGACTGACTCAGTTGGTAGGATGGTAGTCTGCATAGCAACCGTTCCCATACCAATAAAGAGGCCCTATAAGGGGTTTTTGGGATACGGGATATTTAGGTAAGGAATTAACGGGATACGGGATATCTGGGGAAAAAATTAACAGGATAGGGGAAAGTTAAACAAGAGATTCCGGGATATCGAACACAAACGTTGGGGGCACAAACCACCAGAATTAACAGGATACTGGATATTTAGGCCGAAAATTATATAGGCCAAAAATTATATGTTGTAGATCCACTCGCCTAGCGGCTCGTGGATCTACAACAAACTTTGACAATGTTATGGCGCAATTTATCATCAATAACACGATAGACGCATAAAAAACTGATATCAATTTGTTTTTTACAATAACAAAATGCCAAAACTGATTTTCAAACGGAGGAAAGAAATACAAGAGTGATAGCCGCACCGCCGCATAGTCTGAATTTCATCGCTGAACGGAGAATCAGAGGTTCGTAAATAAAACGTTTAGTAAGAAAACGGTCAGAAATACAAGGTAAAATTCGAATTACTCAACTAACCTTTAATCCAGTGAAAACTGTTTACAAAATTATCCGCTAAAACGCAGTTCAGCTTCTTACGGCACTACACCACAAATTTCCCGCTTACCGCCGATTTTCAGGTCTGAAGCCTCAATAAACATTCTCATCTTTTCGATCTAAGGCTGCAATGGTTTCTTCAGTTTCAACCCATAAGATTTAGATGATTTCTTCATTGAAGACTTCTAGATTTGTGGTATGATTCTCTATATGCGCGCAGTCAATGAGCGGGAAACTCTTTATCTGTACATGAACGCTCGCTACGCAGGGCTAGTCGGATGCCAGCCTGCGAATAGTTACATCTGGGTCAAACAAACAGCAACTATAACTAAAAACAAAGACACTTAATGTCCTGCTCTGTGATTTTTTTTTCACGCGAAGTTTTTTCTTTATTCAGGCCGCAGGTTGATCCGGTGATGGAAGAAGTGTTACAAGCTTTTGCTGTAAGTGTCAAAATATTTATCCTGTAACGCTATCGTCAGCACAGATCTGACATCTTGTAAGTAGAAAAAGAGGTATTTCGAGTAGTGGACATTAGCCTACTTTCTCCCTCTCTTCCATTCATTTCCCAAGCGGAGAAATAGCGCTATGGTACGACTAGAACTTGGACGAAGTAAACAGAGAATATTTGTCATTTTGCCTCAACAGTAAGAATAACCTTTTCAGTTCTGTCGTTCGTTATTAACTTGTTCACGAAATTAAAATGAATGTTTTTGTTAATCCTCAGATGAATAATTTGGAAGATTTTGAAGATCTGATTGCACACGGTGCCGATGATAGCACGGACGACAGCGATGAAGACGATGATGATGGTGATGATGACGTAATGCCACGTGGTAACAGTCAAGTTGAGCGGTGCATTCAACAGCTCCGAGATGTCCTGGGCGACGCTGTGCCGCGGAGAGAACTGGTGCGAGTCACACTTGCGGCGGACTGCGACCCTAATAGAGCTCTTAACTTCTATTTCACTTAACATCCGTACCTGGTCGGCGTTGCCGAAATTTTGGGGTTTTGGTGCTGCGGGGAAATAATCCAGGACTGGAGCCGGGCAAGCGTCCGGTGGCTTTGCAAACACCGTTCATGTCCGAGCCGAGTCGCTAAGCTCGTGCGCTAGGCATGTTGCTAAATAACGGGACGTATTTTCATTGCGGTACGCACAAATAGTTTTTTCCTTTGAGGTGTAGGGGCACTTAGTCATAGTTTAGTCTGGCGCTCAAGTCTTCTCCGCGGCGTTTGGACGTGATCATCGGAGAAGGACTTCAGGACGGGTTTGACTGAGTTCATATTGGTTACTCTGGCATGTCGCCACTAACTACTTGGTACCTCATAGGAGTTTTTTTTAATTGTGAAGGCTACGAAATGTTACGATATTTAAAATTAATCAAAGGTCTAATATTTAGGGCGACGTAACGTTTTAGGTTCGGATTAGTAAAAAACGGGGAGTGTAAACATGGTGTAAAATAGTGCTTGTATGAGTAACTGAAAACCCGGAATTAGATGTCAAACAATTTGCGCAAAGTTTGAATTCTGTAAATTTATGAATAGTGATACCAGGCAGAAGATCTTATTTATCAAACTTGAGCCCGGTGATGTATCTTTGCTACAAAGTGCGCGGCAAATGTTTTGTACACTTTTGAAGAACCCCGTGAAAGTCGGCACACGGTTTAAAACACTGCTATTAGTTTTGCCTTCGAAACTGCTTGGGAAAATTTTTCGCCCAGTATTTTAAATTAATAGTTTTGTCCTAGCATTAACAAAGTTCAGATTTTACGGCAATTGTTCTGCACCACGTAATTCGCACAATGTTCGCACCCCCGGGACTATGGCGAAAAAAACGTTAAAAGGGTCTAATTAACCCACGTTTGGGCTTCCCACTCTGACACGGAAAATTACCACCGCTTTTGATTAATGGCGTTTCTAGCAGTAGCAAATGAATTACAAGATATCCAGTCAACTTCCGACAAATTTGTCGTTTGAAAATTGGTTAACTTTTCTATATATATATTTAAATTCATTGCCGTAATTGAATACGATAGTTGGAATGAAACAGAAGTGTTTGTGCTGGCGATAAATTCACAAGAGGACGACAGAGCGCGTTTCTTAAAAACTGGCAGATTTTCAAAACACCTCTGTGTTTTTCCTCTTTACTTGCTGGGTGCGTGAACAGCCAAAACTTTCATCGACAAATTGAAAATTGCCTATATTTTTTACTGACAAATCTTGTCTGTATGTAAACATGCTTATCTTCGGTATCTTGCTAATCAAAAACTGACATTTTCGGCTAACTGACAGGTAAAAAGTGATTAATGTCTCTTCTTTTTTACTGACAGACATAACAGATTCAAACTCGCTTCCTTCCATTCAAATTTGTAGACGACCCCATTTTTTGGCAAATCATGTAAAACGTTCACCTCTAAAGAAATAGATGTGTTCATTACTGTGGGAATAGTCACCAGGTCGTCTGCTGGCTTTTGTACAAGGAAATAACTTATTTATGAGCTTAGTTTTGAAACTGTAATGTAAAGAAGAGTTTTCAATAAATCATGCAGAATCTTAAGTGGTACGTGATTCCTGCCACATCCAACCATTGAAAATAATGTAACTAATACTACGATTTTATTGGTGTTGTTTATCTCGACTGACAAGGCTGAAAGCACAATACAGTACAGAGCTATTCTTTGTTTTATCAACTGTAGGTAAAAAAAAAATTAGCATTTTAAAAGCACTCTGTTCCAAAACCATTATTAGAAATTTAACCAAAACAGGACGAAATTATTTTTTCTAATTTTCATTATCCTGTGTTGGTTTAAAAAGATAATTTACGTTTAATTTTGCGTTTGAAAATTCACTGGTCTTGGATCGAATGCCAATAAGCAGGTTTATTTCATTGCACCGCCTAACCAAAGAAAAGGCATATGATGAATTTGAAACCGCTGCTAAATAATTAATCTGTCTAATAAAAAGGAATTTTCAATTTTCCGTTAGTAATACGGGTGGTTGCTATGTTTTGCATAAACACAAAGTGACATCGAAAGTTCCAACGTTTTCTTGCGCGCAGCGGCTGACAAATAGACAACAAGAAGCGATGTTTTTCATCTCGAGTCAAGGGGAGAAAAAAGCGTGCTTGGCAGTCGAAAGAAAATGAGGAAATGAATTGCTAGTAAGGATCTCATCAGAGTTCAAATGGGATGCGGAAATTCAAAAACACTTCACGTTAACGCAGATGTTACAGAGGCTTCTAAAGTGAAGCAAGTTCATACGCAAGAAGATGGAAACCAAGGTTTTAATGCAAGGGGCGAGGGCACTTTACAAAACCAGTTTGACTGTAATGAGGATGTACATCTAACGAAAATTGGAAACAGGACTCAGTCTGCTGGGCTTATTAACTCGCTGCCGCACAAGAGCTTCGAGATCGGTGATAGCGTCCATGTGCTTGGATATGTCGGAGTTGTGAAGTTTGTTGGTGTCACTGAGCTAGGCGAAGGAGAATGGATTGGAATTGAAATGAAGCGAGAACTTGAGCAAGGAAATGACGGATCTTACGAGGGAATCCAATATTTTCCTTGTGCACCTAAACGCGGCGTTTTTGCGAGGCCTTCTGTGGTATATCCACATTCAATTTCGCAAGACAAGTCGGATCAATTGAGCGCCATTTCACCTGCCGTTCTCGCGCTCTTACAAATCCGATTACGGCGCACACTTGCTGCAATTCGAAGGCGAAAGCTTCAGCTTCGCTCTGATATCGAGAAGGCCGTGGATGCCCATGTCAAAGCAACACCGAGAAGCGAAACGGAGAGCGTCAGTAAGCTGAGCCATTATCTCACAGAACCGTATGAAAACTTAAGAAGCAAGGCCTTTGCCGTGTATCGATGGATAACGACGAACGTGCACTTCGACGTAGAGGGCTATTTTG
Source organism: Meandrina meandrites (assembly GCA_963693305.1). Lineage (NCBI taxonomy): Eukaryota > Metazoa > Cnidaria > Anthozoa > Scleractinia > Meandrinidae > Meandrina > Meandrina meandrites. Next base: position 28,198,065 of record OY855912.1, on the reverse strand, counting down.
AAAGAGCGGCCATGAAGCGCACAGATGCAGAAAGTGTTCTTCGGGAGCGTGTTACATCGAGTGAAGGCTACGCTAGCCTTTTCGAAGAGCTGTGCCGGGCGTCCAACGTCCCAGCTAAGAAGGTACGAGGTTTTGCTAAAGGATATGGTTACCAGATGAGGCAGAAGATACCAGAACCGAATCACACGTGGAACGTGATAAGAGTCAACGGTGGAAAGTGGTTCATTTGTGATCCAACTTGGGGTGCGGGAAGTCTTGGTAAAGACATGATGTTCCACAGAGATCCCAATGTACATCAGTTTATGATCCCACCTTCAGTCGCGATTACGAACCACTTCCCCGCCGACGAGAAATGGCAGTTTTTGGATCGACCCATCACGAAAGAAGCCTTCGAGAGATTGGCTGTCCCGTCTGGTCACCTTCGGATGATGAATGTAGCGCTGTGCAGTCACAGAGAAAGCATGTACACAGCGTCGGACAGCGAACAAATTGAAATGACATTTTACGCCACGGATAGCACCATCTTGAAAGGCGTGCTGAAGAGCGATGTCGCGGGAAGAGAGAAAACCACTCAAAGAAACATGGGCCTTACCGAGCTGGATCGCGAAAATAAAGAAGTCAAACTGACAGCTCAGTTTCCTTCCGCCGGGGAGTTTATCTTGGACGTGATGGTCCTGGTGGACTCAAGGTGGGAACACGGGGTCCGATACTGCATTTATTCCACGGCAGGAGTTGGAGAGAACAGAGGTGGATTTCCCACCGTGAGCCTAAATATTAACGCCCTGGGGTTTCAGTTGCATAGCCCATTGAGGAATATCGAAACCAAGGACGGGAAATGTTGCGTTGCTCTGACTTGCAACAAGAAGCGGTTTAGCGCGCTCACAGGAAAGCTGGTAAAAACAGGTGTTGGAGAGAGCCACACGGAAGATCGCAACTTGTACTGTAGTGAAAAAACCGAAAACGGCTTCCGTCTCAAAGTTCACTTGCCGTGCAAGGGAGAATACCAACTGAGCATTTACGCCAAATACTATGATCACAGTAAACCCGAGGAATATTTATGTACGTATTTTGTCACGTCTTACAAAGGAGCCAGCCCGATGGCTGGGTTTCCTGTGATTTCGGAGCGGTTCCGAGGGTGGGGTCTAACTCTTTCAAGTCACTTGGAAAACATTTTAGCCGAAAATGGACGCACCTCCATCACTCTGCAAAACCCGAAAGGCGTAGTACTCTCCGCACATCTCAAACTTAATGACATAGACCTTCAGGGAATGTGCTCTGTGGACAGTTTGGAAAAGGAGTCCACAGTACATGCACACGCCCCCAAAAGCGGCGTTTTTACTCTGAACATTTTCGGTCGCAAAGCGGACGACGAGAAGTCCGTGTTTCTTTGTTCCTATGCAATCAAAGCACTGAAAGGCGTGAGCGACAACCCGGGTTTTCCTCAGATCTCGGAACTGTTCAAGAAGTGGCAGATTGAATTGGTTGATAAACAGGAAAACATCTTGTCGGAGAGCGGTCGAACCTCGTTGAAGCTTAAAACACCAGGGAGCATCTTAGTACAAGCTACTCTTCATCAGAACGAAGAAAATCTGCCGCATGAGCTGTGTTTTACGGAAAGGGAAGACTCCATCAGCAAAATCAGCGTACATTTGCCGACCGCTGGGCTGTACAAACTAAACATTTTCGGACGCGAGGGGCCTGGCGCTAAGGGGCAGTTTTTATGTTCGTTTAGCTTGCTGGCAACGTCGGGATTCGGGGAAAATCCGGGATTTCCCCGGGTTTCGGATGAGTTCCGGGCGTGGGGTCTCCGCCTGGAAAGCCACCGGCAGAACATCACAGTTTACGATGGCTCGGTAGCTATCACTTTCATCAATCCGAACGCCATTAAGCTCATCGTTCGTCTGTCAGACGACAACGAGGAAAACCAGGACAAATCGTGCTTGAGAACAGAAAGAGCTGACGAAAGAGAAGTGATATATTGTCAGCTGCCAAAGAAAGGGAAGTTCAAATTGGACGTGTTTGGGAAAAATTCTGCAAATGCCAAGAAGAAATTGTTCTTGTGTAGTTACTCAATTCAATATTAGATTTTCGGCTTTGCGCAAACAAGAAGTAAACATACAACGGTTTCAAAACACGCGTGCCGTAAAGTGAATGGATTTTTTTGCTTTACCACTTCTATGAAACAACCAGCCGTCAGAAGAAATTAAATATTTAAACTATCCACAAAGAGAACCCAAGAATAAATAACTTAAAATAATGTGAATATAAAGAAAACCCAAGTTTGACAATGTGACGAACATAGCTTCTATTTTGACGTTCATAGACTTTCTGGTTCATGTATTGACGTACTGAAAATCGTTCTGGCATTTTTTCGAGCACATGTTTCTATTGTGTGTTCGATTATACACACCTATGGATTTGCGTCATTGACCACCTCCGGCGTTACAAAACAGGAAAAAAAATTGAATTACGCTAGGTTGTATTAAATTCTATAAAACAATTCTTAGCTTTATAGCCCTCGAAACTGTAAAGACCGTTTGTTAATGAGTTGTATAAATGACAAGAGTGAGAGATATCCTAACATTTTAATTAAAAATTCTCATTTCAATGTCACTGAGCAGGTGCAGACTTTATACGTTGATATCTCATTAATTTTGCACATAGGAATTCTACTTAACTTTGGTGATACTCAGTAGTCCGTACCGAGTTGGTTTCCTTGTTGGTTAGGTTATGAGACTGTAGAATTTTGTTTTTCTTGCACGAAATTGAAAAGGAAAAACAGGACGAATATAATAAACACTTCACGCCACAACAATCCATTTAATTATTTAATGGCTTTCTCAGTTTACATGTAAATAGCTGGCGCAAAACCAAGAATAACGGATATAGTAAGCCCTGGAAAAACATGTTACCGAGAGCAAGCGCTGGAAAAACATGTTACCGAGAGCAAGCGCGGGAAAAACATGTTACCAATAGCAAGCGCGGGAAAAACATGTTACCGATAGCAAGCGCGGGAAAAACATGTTACCGATAGCAAGCGCGGGAAAAACATGTTACCGATAGCAAGCGCGGGAAAAACATGTTACCGATAGCAAGCGCGGGAAAAACCTGTTACCAATAGCAAAGGCGGGAAACAAGTACCGCATTTATTCGATTAAACGCCGCGGCGTTTATAACATTTTTCGTGATTTGAGCGCGGCGTTTATTTAAAATCCAATTCATTTCTTGCAAACAATAGTATGGCAACTGAACATTTGAATTTTAAAAATAGAAACATGTTTTCGTGCTTGTCTGAAGTATACTCCAAACTGAAAAGCATTGTTATCAATGAAAGCGGATTTCCAAAGCTTGATTAAGCTGAACCACTGTATATTGTTCTCGTGCTTTGAGTATATTCCTTTGAGCTTCGAATGTACTTATCTTAAAACATTGTTACAATCAAGGAAAATAAATGTTTTGGCATGATGCGGCGTTTATTCGAGGGCGGCGTTTATTAATATTTCTGCGCTAAAAAACGGCGTTTAATCGAATAAATACGGTAGTCGATAAAGCGCGGGTATGCGAAGATGATTTTGATTTGCACTTGATTGCTTTAGAAGATATCATCTTTGTTCCGATTGGTCAGTGTACACTCGGCCATTTTTCTAATAAGCCAAGTTAGGAATCTTGTCTGGTTATCGTTATCAGCCTGAGCAAATTCGAAATCCAATTTCTTGCGACAGACGTTGAAAATCTGCTGTGCTACACTTCAGTACACTTGCCTTTCCAAATCTTTCAGTAAAACACTATTCAATACACCTTACTTAGCGCGTATATAAGACTTTGTAAGTGCATAGGAACACTTGTTTTGTGCTGTCTATTGATAAATTTGTTCCAAATATATTCAGTTTAAACATGCCAGCTTCAGGCAGTTCGCACGTTGTGGTGGTCTTGTCATCAGCAGTTTCCACCGGACAAGAGCCGCCAATCTGCTTGTTATGCGCATCGAACAGCCACGACGTGATCGAAATACCATTAGGATTAGAAAACGTGACTGTCACGCGGCTCTCACGTGAAACAATATTCTCAACCTGATCCACCAGTCCCAGTCCCCAGTCTTTAAACTCGTTCTTCAGGTAAGGGAAGCCTGGGTTTGCGCCAGCTGCTTTCTCCGACTTGACCATGAACGTTGCTAAGTATTCACTATCTTTACTTTCGCCGTTTTTACCAAAAATGTTAAGCTGAAACTCGCCGGCTTCTGGTGTGTGTAGAAGAATCGTGCTAATACCGTCCGCCATTTTAGTGAAGCACAAACTGTTGTCAAGGTTCTGCTTTCCTCTTGCTAAATACCCAACAACAGATACATCATCCGGGGTCTTTAGCTGGACCGACGCTCGACCATCCGGGACACAGATGTTTTGTTGGGGCTCCTTGAGTTCAAGGCCCCAGGAGACAAACTTATCGGACATTCTTGGGAAACCTGCAATAGGCCCTACGCTAGAGAGTGCATTAATATAGTAGGTGCAGACGTACGTATCTGGATGTCCTTCGTCAAAGTACTTTGCGAAAATTTTCAAAGTGTATTGTCCTGCTATTGGACAATGCACCTTGACCTGAAACCCATTTTTCGTCTTTTCAGCAAAGCAAAACGAAAATCCATTAAATTCCTTTTTAAGTCTCTTTTCTTTTCCATCGAGAACCAGGTGACCGCTGATCCGAGAAATTCGCGAGTTGTAGTTGTGTAACGCGATACAAGCTGTCCCATCTTCTGATACAATGTTCTCGAGCGGATGATCTAGATGAAAGCCGGCTTCGTAAAACTCACTACCCAACTGCGGGAATCCCCCTCGATTTCTCTCAACTCCCTTTTTGGTGTGAATGACGTACTCTACGCCGTGATGCCATTTATTATTGGAGACTTCGTCCCGTATGTACAAATTCAGCTTGTATTTGCCAGGGGCTGGGAACTGTGCTTTTAGTTTGACTTGGTTCACTCCAGATGGCAGAAGCTGCGTCCACTTTCGTCCTTCGTGTTCTTTACCAGAGAGGTCCTTCAGATCACCTCGCAGAATCTTTAACGACGGAGAGTAAAACGTCATTTCTATACTATCCGCATCGTCAATATCGTAGATGCTTTCCCTGTGGCTGAGCAGTTCAACTCCCATCAAGTGAATCTTTCCTGAAGGCACAACCAATTTCTCGAACTCTTCCTTGCTGATCGGTTCGTCCAGGAGTTGCCACTGCTCGTCGACCGGGTAGTGGCTGCAGATGGCATATTCAGGGTCCATAAGGAACATCGCCACGTCCGGGCTGCGGTGGAAGATCAAATCAGCCCCTAGGTAACCAGCCCCCCAGGTGGGCTCGCAAATGAACCACTCTCCATTGACTTGAACGCCATTCCACGCATGGTTTGTATCTTTAATCCGCTGGCCTGGTTCAAAGCCATAACCTTTGGCATAGCCTTCAACAGTATGCACCTGTAATCCGGCAACTTTTCCAAGAGCTTCAAAAAGATTCGCATAACCAGCGCACACTGATGTTTTGTGCTGTAACACGCTCTCTGCATCGCAACTCTTTTTCTCTGTCCTTCCAAAGAACCCATCCACATCGTAAGCGACGTTGAAGCTAAGCCAGCGGAAGATCGCATAAGCTTTATTTCTGTCGCCTTCCCAGGGGCTGGTCAAGTACTCACTGAGTGCCTGTACGCTCTCTGTTTTCGCCTCTGGTGTTGTCAACACGTGCGCATCGATCTGTTTCTCGATTCCTGTGCGCTGTTGAAATTTTGCGAGTCGAATCCTGGCAAGAAAACGGCGCATGCTTGTCTGAATAAAAGCGATCGTTCCAGGAGAAATACTTGACGCCTCGCTGATTGCGTCCACGTCTGTGTGTGGAAAGACTGTTGACGCTCTGGCAAACATGCCATGCCGGGGCTTACAAGGAAAATGCCGAATGCCATGCACAACTCCATCATTTCCTTGTGGATGTCGACGGTCCAGCTCAATCCCAATCCATTCGCCATCACCCAAAGCGTCAAGATTGCCGATAAACTTGACAGTGCCGGTATATCCTGTAACATGAACTCTGTCACCAATGGAAAACGTCTTCTCGCCGCTTTCTGTAAGCTCGGCTTCATGCGCGTCGAGTCTCGGCTTATCGTCGAGTGAAGTCGGTTTTGAATCAACGTTGCCATTCGTATCTCGCGTATCTCGAGTGTCTGGCCTGTTGTGGTCCTCATTCGTAGTAACGACGGCGGTTTCGACAGATTTCGACGTGCCGCATCCCATTATCGACAGAGAAGGGCAAATATTTGGTTTTATCGCTTAAGTGCAGTTACTCAGTGCGCGGCGAATTTTCAATTGATTTAGTTTAGCACAGTGCGTTGCCAACAACAAACGCTCTACACATGGTAATCAATCTCATAACAAATGAGTCAAGCAATCCCACGAGAATCTTGTACCAATTACACAGTGTTGTAGAAAGAAAAGCACTTTAAAAACAGTTTGATATTATCTGCTGCACTTATTCACTGCGCGGTGAATTTGATTTATTTTTGCACAGTGCGTTGCCAACAACAAATGCTTTACAGATGATAATCAATCTCATAACAAATGAGTCAAGCAATCCCTTGAGTATCTTGTACCAATAATATACAAAGAAAAGCACTTTAAAAACAGTTTGAAATCACCTGCCGACAATAAATAGCTGCTCTTCCGGCAAAACAAGACGTATCGGCATTATTACAATCTCAATAGCGAATGAAAACTTAATCCACACTTTATTATTTACTGGTGAATAAATTATGAAGTTACTTCGCCGCAAGCAAGCGATCATCGAACTGAACTCAATTTGAATAGTGTAAGAAAACTATTTAACGTTAAGTTTTCAGTCGTCTCGAGATGTTGACAAAAAATAGAAAATTTTTATTCGTATTTGACAAAGCGATGCATTGCTCCGAATAAGTCGAGATCTAAGAAATAGAAGTGGTACACACTAAATTCCATATGCACTTTAGAATATGAAATCTGCCCTTTTTTTCGATTCCGACACAAGAAACAAATAATTTAAATTGTTTTCAATAATGAATATACCTTGATATTTTCAACTTCTGCAGTTTATACTCTTAAAAAAAGGAAAAGAACGGCTATTTGAAATTATCAGCATAGGTAATTTTATCTTTT